>CM047431.1:26787568-27987568 GCA_026168455.1 Theocolax elegans | reverse complement strand
ATTCGACTGAAGTTTAAAAATGAACAAAATTTCAAATTTCTCAGTGTTCGGAGTAAAAAGAAAGTTAAAGTTTATGGAAAATTAATACAAGTTCGTTTGCAGCGAGATTTATTCGGGCAACTTTTAGTTCTTTCTCTCGACAAACATTTGGATATCGAGAAGGTTTTGGTGTATCCATTGACTCCGATCCTATTATCACTGTGTCATTTTGATGGAAGCATCTGCAAAACAGAAAAAAGCGCTCTGCTGAAATTATTAAAAAAGAAATAGTTAACGACGTACCACCAAAAGCAAATGTGCAGATTTATGACGAATTTTTTTACTTACATTTGATTAAAGAAACACCGTCTACTTATGACAGTATATCTGTAAAATTACTGCAAATGTTTTTAAAAAGTAACGCCCAGTTAGTGGTCATTGTGTTCGACACATATACGTCTCCGTCAATTAAGGATTAAGAGCATGAGCTGCGAGGTACAAAACGAGAATTGGAGCCACCTTACAATATTTCAATACGATGCTCGGGTACGGACGTATTAGTAATTATGTTAGGAAACATGAAATGAGAGCACGTAAAAGTGTTGATGGAACTTGGAGTTTGAAAAAACCAGAGAAGTATAGACTTAAATAAGCACTCGGAAAACGACTGTGTGCTTCGCTACCCGCTATCCACGCACTGCCAGGTTGTGATTATAACCCAGCATTTTTTCAAAAAGGAAAAAAAAGTCTGACAAATACATGCAAGCCTTTTTTAAATTAAATAATTATCCAAACTGCGAAGATTTTGTACTGGAAGCTATAGAAGAGTTTACATGCAATATGTATGGCTACAGAAAAGTTTGCAAAATCGACAAAGTAAGATCCGTCATGTTTTTAAAAGCATACTCCAATATCAGCGATGAGATTTTTAGGCAAAAAAATTAAAAGTTTCGATGCATCTGCATTGCCACCAAGCCAATCAGAACTATAGCAGCACATTATGCGAACAGTCTATATATCGCAGATTTGGAGCAACGTTCACTTGAAAGAGCCAACAGCATTATCACCTCTAGACTGTGGGTAGAAAGAAGATGAGAAACAAATATATTGTTTTCTCTGGTTTGCCGGCGATCAATTTCTCCAGTCCATTAATGATGTAATTTAAACAATATAATCAATATAATCAATATAATGCAAAATAACCAATTTTAACTAATTATTTTTTGTACAGATTCAGAAATTCTCGAAGAATCGGTGGAGAGCCAATGCATGGCAAGTGCAAAGAAAGCGACGGTATTTATTACGACACTGATGAGCATGACGAAAATAGCGATGAGGATGATAAAAAAGATAAAAATGATGTTATGAGTGATGACATGGAACAAATTTAAAAAATGTTAATTAATGTGTTTTAAAAAATGTTGAATATATAAATTAATTTTTAAACGTTTATATATCAAACACAGATAACTGCTTATTTTACTATAAACTAAACATAATAACGAATAATTTAATGTAATTGTAGTTCTCAATATATAATTTTAACAAGTGAAATATAATAAAGAAAAAATTATTTAATTTAGAGGTACTCATCGCCTAATATAGTATAATAATAAATCACCTATACTTAAAATGTAATATTACGATTTTTTTTCGAATATTTTGTATTACGAACATTTTCGCTAGCTCCTATTCAAAGTATTATCTTATATATTATCTTTAACTTTTTGTACGACAGAAAGTAGCTTTGCAAAATAAATTTTAAAATCTCTGTGCACAATAATTCAAAGCGCCGAGTAGCATATCAGTGCGTACATTCCACAGCGTCTACCAAGGCTTTACCAGCGTTAAATAAGTGGTAGACTGTATTTTTTTGTTGTTTTATAAGATACTTTATATTTTAAAAAAAACTTTCAGCCTTGTAGATATAAGGCATTCATACATTGTTTATTAACATAATTGATAAATTGTTATTAATCAACCCAGCGCTAAAAGCTCGGTAGAACTTCGCTTTCATGATTAGCTATATATGAAAATTAACTATAATAAATATTAACATTGTAGAGATGTGAGCACAAAATATGACGCTGCCTCCCGAACTATAATTATTTTAATATCTCCCTGTTATTTCATAAATTGAATAACCTGACTTGTTCATAATTATAATACCTCCTTACATTCAAACTCTTATTTTTTTCCTTCAATCTTCTCTTTACTTCCTACCTAGTGCCTTTCCCTACTGACCAATAGATCACTTAAAATAATGAAATATTAATATAGTTTTCTTTTTCCAGATGCAGCGTGCCAAGGAGTAGCCGACTTCGAGGGACCCCTGGATACGTTGATGTACCAACTCCAACACCACTATGAATTTTCTTGTCATCTCCGGATCAACACAGATAAGTATATTCAAATGATGTTAACAATTAATATTAAATATTGACTGATTAATATACATGCATTTTTATTTTTAGGTTACGCCAAGTGATATGGCCTCATCACAAAATTCATATGTCTTGGAAAAATATGTATAATCTTACCTATATCAAATGCTTCAATTTCTAAAACACCTTTTATTTATTTAAAATAATACATTGATACTCACCTTATCCGAAAATGAAGAATCTCTTGATGATATGCCAATTACTGGTATATGATAAAATCCACTTGTGTAAGACACAGCGGCTGGTGATAATTCTCCAGTTTGTGGATGAGACACAATAATTGCGTACACACTTTTAGCAATAAGATGCTTGCAAACATTTAATGCCGTTTTAATTGGGTTGGAATCCATTTCAATAACAACGTGACCATAGGTTACGCCCTTGTTGACATATTGCGTGACAAAATTTAAATTCTGTAAAAAATTGAATAGCTTAACAAAGTTAATAAATATTAATAGTTAATACTATTTATTTACTTGAAGTGTATTGTGTGACAATATCTTGGCACACCAATCATACACGACAAATGTAATACTTTAATTATATTACTATAAGTAGTCGGAACCTTTGGTATATCAAGGACAACCAACGACGCTTGTTTATTTTACGTTGAGTGTACAAGTACGTGCGTAATTTTTCGAAAAGGATACAAGAGTACATGAGTGTATAAGTATTACCTCTCCTATACCTTTTTCCTAAACTAAGTAATTACCCAGTTAGTGTGTCATAATCAGCCGATCGAAGCCAATTACTTTGTATCGTCCAGGTACAATCTTTGAGGTAGCCGAGAGCACAGTGACCTAGCTTTGGGTGCACGAGACCTTGTAAACGGTCATTCAGAAGCAAAGTCATGTACCAAAATCTGGAAAGCCGCTGTATATTATCTCGTATTTGTTCGTTTGTGTGTGTGTGTCTGCCTTAGTGACAAACAGGACTGTGTTAAGTACGAGTGCCGTTGCAGACTACGTGAAGTACTCGTCGCGGCATTGGGCGCCTTTTTATAGAACAACGTGATCCTACGAATAGAAATAATTATTCATATTAACTATATTTAAAATAATCGGGTTCCTGAATATCGCGTCACGAATCGCTATTGTGACTAGACGGCAGTTTGTGCTCACCGATTTCAAAATAAATCGTGTTAGCCATTATTCTGCGCGCAAACAGTGTAGCAGCGAAAATAGTTTTCAGTTTTATTAATTTCTACAATAGTGCTTGCCTTTTTTATAGGATACAATATAACGAATGTAGTAAAAGCATCTATTGTAGACAAAATATATTTAACACCACCTACAGATATTGGTGATGGACTGTCAAAATCGATCGATAAGAGAACTGTCGTGTCATCATATACGCAACGTATACACACACCCACACTTACACACACACACACACACACACACACGCACGCACGCAAACACACACATGTGCGCACGCAATACACACCCAGAGTAAGATGCTCTCGTCAAGTCAGGAACCGCCTTAAATTCTAGCCAATAACTTAATTAAAACAAGCACGACAAAAAATAAATTAAGTAGGTAATATACAACGATGTAATCAAGTCTGACTGGTTAAGAAGAACCAAAACTCCACCCCGAACTCTTGATATAAATGGGGATGTCGTGCCGGGAGTCGGAGCTTTTGCACCTTAGTCTTGCCTTTAGTAAGGTAAATCTTGTATTCGAAAACAAGCTGTAAACTTGACGCGAAATAAAGCCAAAGAATCAAAAGTTATTTGCTCAGTCTCATTAAAACATTAGACACCGTCCGATTAAGGTTAATTATTTTCCTTACCTCAGACTCACCCATGCACATATATTTCGGAACATAGATATAACGAAGATTGATATAACGAAGGAAATTACCACCCATTCTTGACGCTATACGCTTACTAAAACGGGAAATCTCTATTTCAATTCATATTAAATTCATTTCCTTTATTGTTCTACGTTACGTCTACACTAGCACGTAACAAGTGGGGGCTCGTTCTAAAAATTAAAGAAGAATTAGAGCAATTGTCTTTCTTATTAGCACAGATCATGGGTACCAATGAAAATGAGAATTCTTGAAATAAAGAGAAAGAAATTCCGCACATATCTTTAGCAAGTTTGTTAAAATTTTTTAAAGATAGGTATGGAAGCGGGATACATTTGTCAGATGAAGCAGTAAGGCACGATAAAAATATACCTATAATAATTGACTTATTAAAGAAATTCGTGGATAAAAAAATATAATAGAATTTTGCAAAGATAAGTATCTAATTGAGGCCTTAGATGATTTTATAGAAAAAAGAGTCAATCCAAAATTAATAATCGATTATATCATCGGAAATTTAGAAACAAGAACAAACGTAGAATGATAAATGAGTTAGGTTTTAAACCCGAACTAACAGACGATAATACAACCTATTTTTCGGCAGAAAATACAACAATTAAAATTGCAAAAACTTTAGAAAAACAAATGAAACCTGAAATTGTTAAACGGTATAATAATATCAGATTTACTTCAAGCACACCAATTTTACCAAATAACAGCAATAATATTAATGTAGTGTCGGAGAGATTGCCAAGATTAAATTCGTATTTAACAAACTCAACCTTAGAACAAGTGAGGCCTCTTTCTATTAAAGACGCACTTGAATTAATTCCAAAATATAATGGGGTAAATAATTCATTGAATCAATTTATTGATAGATATAGGGAAACGTGCAACATAATACATGAACAATATGAACCAGACCTCGCGAAATTAATTAAAATGAGATTATATGGAGAAGCATTGAAAAGTGCAGCAAAAAAAAAGTTTTGAATCCATTGAAGATTTTGCATATTTTTAGGATAGTATTTTTGGGTCTACTAAATCTTAACATTAATTACACGGTGAATTAGCTAATGTTAAACAAAAAAGAGAAAAAAGTGTCGTAGTTTTTTTAAACAGGGTTAGATCCATCGGCCAAGAAGTAACTGAAGCAGCTCGAAGAGAAAGAAGGTTAGCTAATAATTTCAATCGATCTTTAGAAAATGATTTATTAAAATTTTTTATTCGCGGTTTACATTGAATAATAAAAGTATGAATGGGGCAAGTACGTGAATCAGATGAAGCCACTGCAGAAGCCATAGAAATTGAGATAGATTTTGCATTCTATGAAGTAGAAGAGTTAAATGAAACAATTAAAGTCATTACAGAAAAAAAAATCATACAGAAAAAGTTCATTCGAGAGACACGCAGACCGCAACAATGGCCAGCTGAAAAACGGACTAATGAATTTAAGCAGCGAGAAAATCAGTATGTTCATCGTCAAAATGCAACTTTCCCAAAACAAAATTATACAAATACAGAAAGGATATGCCGATACTGCAAAAAAGAGGGCCACATTCTAGAAAAATATAGAAAACGGAAATTTAATAATCGAAATCGGAAGAAGCGATCGGAAAACGAAAATGGTCTCCGACAACAGGGCGCGAGACGAGAGACCGAGTATACAAGGCGTCCGAACTATGAAAATCAAGAACCTACATCATCAAAAGGTATGTTCCATTAAGTAAAAATTATAAGTCGCCTATTATCAAACTTGAAAATCATTTTTATTTTTGATTCAGGAGCAGGTCCCAATTTACTAAAATTACGAAACATACCAAAAGACGGAAATATTGATAAAAATAAAATATTAGAATTAAAAGGAATCACGGAAGAAAGCATTTACACCTTAGGTAAAGTTAACATCCATTTTCCAAAGTTTGAAATTGAATTCTACATAATAAATGACAACGTGTCTATAATTGAAGATAGTTTACTGGGAAGTTATTTTTTCTGTCAAGTAGGTGCAAAAATTGATTATGCGAAAAGAATGTTAAAAGTTATAGACGTCTGTATTCCTTTTGTAGAAGAAAAGGTATTATTGATCGAAACAAACGGAAGGTATGAAGACCCGATGATTAACGTCTTAAAAAAACGTAACAGTATACTGAACGAGAAAACGGGAACGCGCAAAGGAATTTGCGCTAACCCTATGAGTGTCGATGCAAGACAGAGTGAGGAAGTCGTAAATCATATCACTCAGGTAATAAAACCGCCAGAAAAGAATTCGTTTGGGGATACAGGGAAAACAAATTATGCTAATGATAATTTTCAACGAAGGAAGGTGTCGACCCGAGAGGTTGATTATATTAATGAGAAAGTATATCTTGTAGAAGAGATGCGAATTGAAGGACATATAAGCCCATCGCGTAAGCAACAGTCAATTCTAATTGAATCTCAGAGTCAGGACCGACCGGGTAGTTGAAATCATTTAAAAAATTACAAAGACATTTAAATTCGATTTAAATATAATGGTAACAAATTAGGAATACAAGATCCCAAGCAAAATGTGAATCAAAATCAAATTCCGAAACAAAATCAAATTCTAAATCAAAATTCAAGTTCAAATAAAATTCAAAATCAAATTTAAAATCTAAATTCGAGTTCAAATAAAATTCAAAATCAAATTTAAAATCTATGGATGGATGGACAGACAGACATACAGACAGACAGACAGACACTCAGATATACAGACAGACAGACAGACAGACAGATACACAGACATACAGACAGACAGACAGAGACAGACAGATAGATAGATAGCCTCGGCGAGTCGCATTCTGAGAGCCTGGGTAGTGTACCTGCTAGAAAAATGCAGACTATACAAGACTTCATTTACTTTTTTTATGACATTATCTACATGTGACTTCCAAGATAGTCGCGAATCCAAAACCACACCAAGACTCACAACCCTCTCCACAAACGGGATGTACACGCCATCACCCAAGTCAATGTATTTTATTTGCGACTCTCCGAAGTTCTGCTATCTTCCCACCCATATCAGAGTATGGGAATTGCAAGTAAACCTGCAGATCATGTGCATATAAAACATGCGGGACAACCGCAGGATGAAGTACGTCACGTAAGTCATTAATGTATAGGCACTCCCAGTTGTAATTCAGTAAGAGAAATTACCGGATGAAACAACAGCCTGTATACGAGTCGGAAAGTAAGAATTTAGTCACAATAAGGCAGACCTAGAGAACCCCATTCGTCTTTGACGGTCAAGTAAACGAGTAAGAGATATTGTGTCAAACGGCTTGCTAAAGTCGAACAACGGGAGTATGGTAACAAGTTTTCTGTCAATTTCTGTACGTATGTCTTCTGTGAACTTAAGCAAAGCGGTTTCTGTTGAGTGGTATGGTCTAAAACCGGTTTGCATTGGGTCCATAAGCGAGCGTGACTGCGGAAACAATTTTCTCTAAAACCTTAGAAGGGAAAAATAAGAGTGCAATTGATCTGAAATCAGAAGCCGATGATGGTGTTTTGCACTTTTTCAAAGGGATAATATGAGCCTTCCGCCAGAGATTAGGGAAAGTGTTTGTAAAAAAGAAGAATTAAATATTTTGACAAGTAAAATTACCAATAGCATGTAGGGCCCGACTAAAACACTTTGCAGTATGCCGTCTGCCCCACAAGCCTGCGAGGAGAAATGCGAGATCGCCAAGACAACATTATTTATATTAATCTCTGTAAAAGAGAAACCTTCATTTGTAGCCTGTTGAATTATTATATGGTGAGGAGACCGACTAGAGACCGAAGGTAATGAAAGATCCAATTTTAGACTAGGTCTGAGCAACTTATTACGCAAAGTTTCCGAATAAGAAGATCAAGAGAAATAGTGTCGAAGGCCTTGGAGAAGTCAAACAGGATGAGTATCAAAATTTACTTGCATCAATTGCCCTCCTAATATCATCGACCACTCCTAGGAACGCTGTCTGAGTGCTATAGCCTCTGCAAAACCCTGCTTGTCTATCGATGAACAAATTGTTATTTTCAAGAAAAAAGGTTGTGAATCAGCCTTTCAAGTATTTTAGAAAGTTCACAGAGCTTCGCAATTTGCATGGTACCAGAGAACGACTCCAACCTGGTAACTTTGCCAAGAGAAACAATACTGCTCTTTTCCAGCAATCCGGGAAGTAGGCCCGAGAGAGGAGAATATTGAATAGGTCGGCCAGATGGGGTAAAATCTGGGGTTCCAGGAACTTGAGCATTTTCGTTAAGATTCCATCAACTTCTAACAGATATTTGGAAGAAATGGAATTAGGAGGAAGTAGGAGAGGACTGGGTAGGGGAGGATAATTATGCGATGAAGTAATCTAAAGTGAGTGACGGCGAATTATTAGAGACGGATACATAGTAGAAGATAAGATCTTGAAAGGAGAAGTATGTGAGAGGTGATGAATGAGTTCTGGCTTGCAGGCCCATGTTGACAAGAGCTCTCCCCAGATTGGTAAAGGTAAGTGCATTTCTTAATTTGTTACATAGATATATCGACTTATTTGCATCAAGAGCATTGGAAGCGAGATTACGAAGACTTTTAAAACAATTATAATCAGCTGTTAACCCAGTTAGCCTAAACTTTTTATAGGCAGCATTCCTAACTTTGATAATAAGTTTGACATCACAGACCCAAGGTTTCCGATTTGATTTCGAAGTCATGAGCCTAGCGGGTGCCAAGCGATTAAATGATTCTACGATTGAGGTAGTCAGGTGTGTAACGGATGAAGAGATATGACTTTTTGGTGAGAACCAAAATAACAGAGTGCGGATGGAAAAGAAAATTGATGTAAATCAGCGTGAGTTAAATGGATGTCTGGCCAAATGAAATGAGTAGATGGAGAGATACGAGGAGAATGTATGATAGTAGAAGTAGAAGAGTCACTGAAGATGAAGGTAAAGAGAAAAGAGAGTTCCTGAAGGTTAACCCCATCCAGATTTCGCGACCAGTATTTCCTAATCATCGTAGTATTATTGACAAGCTCGATCGTGAGGCTGATAAAGTCTTGCGGGGACGCAAAAGGACTGGATGACTTAGAGTATTTAAGAGCCGGAGACGGGTCGCGAACCAAGAAAATGTCAAGTCAAGTAGGAGAGGTCCCCAGTGATGTCAATGCATAATTAGTCGGCTCGGAGGGGTCGAGAGTGAAGCCCAAAGCTGTTAAGTTACATCTCATCATGTGGCCGCACCAACCGTCGCATTCATATCAATATTGAAGTCACCCGTGACCACAACATGACCATGCAGGGGAGGATAGCCGAGAGGGTTTCAAAGATATTAGTCGAATAAACTACTAAAGTCGACGATAAACAACAGTTGAAAAGATTGAGAAAGATTTGTTAGTCAAATTCAAGATTAAATATTCAGTCGAGTTAGAATAGACTTAGTGAGAGTGAGATAAAATTTTAACCTTAAAATTCTCACAGACATAAGCAGCTACACCATCATGTGTTAGGTATTTAAGGATATATTGTTTTTTACATGTATTTTCAACATTTTAAGAGTTGTTGGAGGGCTATTTTTTGCAATCACGCAATCGGCACCGAACTACCCTAAAATACTTTACGAGCTAAAAATTTGGAGCCGAAACACGATTTATTTGCTTCATTGCATCTGCAGCTATAAAAGATAATGCTAGCTTAAGTATTAATACTTAAGCTAGCATAACTAGGTTTAAAATAAGATCAACAGCAACTAAAAATTCTTAGAATCCGTAATGAATTAGCTACAATGTAGCCAAAAATGATGGTATAATTTTTTGTATTCTGCCCAAATGACCTTTCTAGCTTAATATACTCCATTTCTTACAAGCAAAAGTTAAGGGAAGGCTAAAGCAAAAATCACATATTTTGCTCTATTAATAACTATTATGAAATCGATTAAGGTAAAAAACGAATAGTAGAGCACCATATATCTCGATTTAATGAACATTTTTCATTCAACATTAAATCGATTAAGTAAATATTTTTTCCAAAAACTGAAATACGAAGGCTTATTTATGTGCTCAAACCTAACCTCAAAATATCTGTAGCTTAGAAAGTAACAAATTATTTTAAATTAACCTAATAATTATTTAAATAATAGAAGAGCGCCATAGTTATCAATATTATTTATCGATTTGTACAGAGCAAATGTTAATTTCTTTTGCCATTTTTATAAAAACTTTGAAATACGAAGGCGGTCGGATAACTAAAAGGGGGGTAGGGTTTTAGTCTTCCCTTAAAGGATTTATTTTTTATTTTTTATAAGTCAGTTACAACAACTACTTTAAAATCTTTAATATTATCTAAATTAGAGCTATAAAATCATTTCCGGTTTTTAACAAATTAGCAACAAAATATTTGTGTTGACATCCCTTATAAATACCGAGTAACGATGGTGGCTATCCTAGGTTTAGACTCACGCTGGAATAGCCACTGTTTCTCGGAAACCGCAAGAGCTACTAAATCAGTTTTGGTTTAACAAATTAGCAGTAAATTAGCAACAAATTCTGATGTAGGTTTTGTCGTGGGCTTATAAAATGGATGTTCTAGCTTCATAGACGTGGCCGGTCTCAGCAAAGTCGAGGTGCTTGTCCGGACTTCCCACCGGAACTGCAGCTATGTGATACCGGAACGAGAAGGACAAATGACACTCGTGGCAGGATTTTGTAAAATCTGCCAAGAAATGGTACGATACGACTCAAAGCTTTCAGCAAAGGCTTATCGAGGAGCTCAACGCTCTGACACAGGGTGAGGACGAGCCGGTGAAAGATTACATCACTTGTTCGATCGCAATCAGTCGAAAATTCAACCCGATCCCGAGCGAGTTTAGACAAATCTCTAACGTAACCTGCTACCACGGCTTCAGCGGTTATTTAAGAGAGCTAAAGTCAAATCTATTGAAGACTTATTGGAGTTCTCGATAGACGCCGAGCAAACGCTCGAGCGTGAAAAGTTGTATCGTCCGCCTCCGCCAGAAGAAAATTTGATATTGCCTGAACTTGCTTACGAGGCAAAGTTCAAGAAGCGGCCGACCTTGTAGCCCTAAGATAGCAAGCGTGGCTAAGGGGGTGAGTGAGCCGAGTCAGGAAGATCCGATCAAACAGCTCACAAAAGTCCTAGAGGAAACCATTAGGTCCATGCAAAGAGTAGCCTGGCAGCTGAGGTTAAGGTGGATAAAGATACGCCACCTAGGAAGAAAACCCATAAGTCTCCTCCTCAGTTTAGAAGAAGGAAGTAGGAGAGACGTAAAAGTCTCGATCGACGGTATTCGATTGATTCATTCCCGAAGCTTGCGCATCGGATTCAAGGAAGAAGATCGAGAAGAAATAAGATTTTCGCAAGCCGATTAAGTGCCACACTTGTGGTAAGTTACCCCAAAGTACGCATACCCCAAAGTACAGGGAGTCATCAAGGAGGATAAAGTTATAACTCCCGACAACCGAGATAATCCAGCTGCAGTTAAGCAGAAAAGGAAAGGATTGAAATCCCAGGAAGTCGATATGAATCCGGAGACCTGCGATGTCTTAAAGATAGTGACATTAAGCACTAGCCGACAAAGATACCGTCCTGAGAACGAACTGGTGGTGTCAGGTTGATATAGATGAATTCTGGATCCGAGTGTTGTTCAATCCAGATTTATCGACAACCGTAATGGGTCCGAGCGGGTTGCAGTTTGCAACCGCTCTAGGCAGATCGACAAACAAACTCAAGAAAGCCCGATACATGTCCACGATCGAGATGAACTGTGCGTACCACCAGATACCTCTACAGATAGAGTCGTGCCCAATAAGGGCATTTACGATACCTGTAATGTATTTGTTACAGTTTACTCGTATGTCGCATGGATTGGCAAATGCTGGCTCGACATTCCAGCGCACGATCGATCAGGTGATTGGATCAGAACTCGAACCGGTTGCTTATGCATATCTCGACGATATAATTATTGTCTCTGAGACTTTTGAAGCGTAGAAGCAAACCGGACCACGGTTTCAGACTAACTGTCGAGGTGTGGATATAAAATGGAGAGAATTTTATTCTATAATAATGTGGATTTATTTAACTATTTCTTCTTATATACAACGACATGTTTATTCGACGAAGGCTCAAATCAGAGAGATCGAGTAGCAGAGAGAGCGTCGTCTTGTCCGGCGTCTCTCGCACTATAGTCATACACACATACATACTGGAGAGGGGAGACTTACAAGTGTGTCTCCACTCACACTCATTAGCACGCTCACTTATTTCGGCGTGCTTCACACTATACATGATTAGTGTACAATATTGAACTTGGTTTGAACTTGGGTATATATAACAATATAAATGTACATATTATATTTCAACACTAACACTTAACAGAATTGGTAGAGCGGATAGGTAACCGCCGCCAGAACGCGGGAACAATACGTTTATTTAAATACCGTAAGTTCAACCGTACCGCTGAGCAGCCGCGATAATAAAATAAACATCTGCGCGACCACAAAACTATAACAATTTTTGTAAAAGGATTAGGAGTCAGGAAAAATTTATTTTCTTCACTCCCCCTCCCCCTCCAAAATAGAATAAACACATTTCACACAATTATTTGACGTTTTTTTGTTTAAAATTTTCTTTTCAGCCATTATAAATAAAGATTATCTTTTAATGTAATAAGATATATAATTGAAAAATAGTTAATTCAGTTTCATAAGAAAAAGATACAATCGATACAAATAGAAAAATAAAGTTAGTAGTATATAAGAGACAGTGCGAGAATCAACTAGGACAAGTAAGTAAATTATAAACGACGGAGAGAACCGACCACTTACGGGCGTTGCCCAAAGCTTTTACATCTTAGTAGAAAGAGTAGACTACACTAAATAAACGGTACGACGGAAACGCGAGCAGTTACAGAACTGCCCTATGCTTGCGGATCTTAGAATTGCGGCACCAACGTTCGTTATAGGGTATTCCATGTGAAGTGGTCCGATCAAAATTTTAAAATGCACCAAATTTTGGGTTTTCTAGTTTTTTTCAACACCAGCTGGGTTTACCGCTATTTAACTCAAAATCTATCAACTTTTACTATAGAATATTATATGTAACATTCGTTGCTAATTATGTCTATAATTTATCCTTTTGGGTTAGAATTTCTAATCTCAAGGTCAATGTTAGATATTCAAGTTGAAAAAGTGTAAGTACGTCACAATTGATTTTTTTATCCAAAAGTCTAAAAGAAAGTTTGGAGCAATACCTTTCAAATAATCTGTAGCATTTTTATGGCCTTCAGTTCTGTAAAAAGTTATGATAATTTAAAGAAACACAAAAATTTTTAAAAAATTTAAATAAGAATTATCATGTTAATTTTTGTGAATTTTTTGTCTTTCTTTAAATTATCCCAACTTTTTACATTACTGCTATAGTACGCTCATCGTCTTCATATATGCGAGATAGGGCATCGGGAAGATAATAGAGAGCTTCTTTTCTGTGCTCGACCACGAAATCGTGAGCTTGAAAGTTCGAGAGCCTGTAATCCGTTATCACTTTGAAGTGGTACCCTTCGATGTAAGGTCTAAACTTATTAATAGCCCAAACCATGGCCAAGCATTCTCTCTCCATAACGCTATAGTTCTTCTCTGGTGCTGTAGGAATGCGACTAGCGAACTCAATGACTCTTTCCTCCCCGTCTACTTCCTGGACGAGCACGGCTCCTATGCCGGTGTCGCTCGCGTCCGTGTGCAGACTAAACAGTCCATCTGCACTGGGTCGTTGAAGAACTGGCGCAGTCATGATCAGTGCCTTCAGCTGCTGGAAGGCTTGCTCCCGTTCATCTAACTACTCGTACACTTGGTTCTTCTTCGTGAGTCGGTACAGCGGTTCGGCAATCGTGACATATTCCGGCATAAATTTGAGGTTCTTGGGAGCCGGATAAATCCTTATAGGCTCTGTCTTGGGTGAGTCGGGCCGAATTCCATCCCTGTTGACCAGAACACTAAGATATGTAACCTCATCTTCACAAAAGACGCACTTGTTTTTATTCACTGTCAAGTTAGCTTCGGTCAGTCTTTTCAGCACGGTCTCGAGATACTTCTTGTGCCCTTTAAATGTCTCGGTGACTATAATATTGTCATCGATGTAAGAAAAGGTATTTGGCTCGAGATCAGGACCAATGACTTGATCAATCATGCGTTGGAAGGTTGCGCCATCGTATGCCAATCCGTATGGAATTCGCTTAAACTGATGCAGTCCCATCCCCGGGACTGTGAAAGCCGTGATGGAGAGGTATTTGATACGTTGAGTTTATGTCCAGGGTAGTGATGTACCGACATCTTTTCAGCTTGCGCAAGATATCCTGCTTGAACGGGAGGGGATAAGCATTCGGTTTCGTTAGAGCATTGACTTTCCTAAAATCAATGCAAAACCGACGCGATCCGTTCTTCTTGCGTACTATCACCAAGGGGCTTGACCAACCGCTGTCCGAGGGTTCTATGATCTCTAATTCTAGCATTCCTCGGACTTGGCGGTGTATCACCTCCTGGATATTCTCCGACACCGGGTAATACTTCTGCTTCATCGGGCGAGCTGATGTCACATCAATTGAATGCTCGATGAGCTGGGTTCGCCCGATTTTGCGAGAATTATTAGACAGCACTTTGCTCATCAGCTCTCGCAGCTCTTCTCTTTCTGCCTTGGTTGCGTCCGCTATCCCAGCGCATGAGAGGGTGGTCATACCTCCTATACCAACCACTTCGAGGGGGATCTGCTACTTGCTGTCCTTGAGGAATAGACGGAGCCTATCCGGATCCAATAGGGCTCTGAATGCTCGTACGAAGTTTACTCCTACGTAGCATTTGGCGTCAAGATTTAGTCTAATCGCTACTCTTATTTCACGTGTCTCATTTCCTGCAGTAAAAGGTAAGAGCAAGTGACCGCTTAGCGGTTGGTAACTACCATCCGCCATCTTAACGCGTTCGGCGTTCGCCACAATGAGCTTCTAGTTCAATGCTGCGGCGATTTGCAGACCGCTGAGTCCCATCACAGTCGTGGAGGCTCCAGGATCGTATAAGGCTCTTATAAGAAAGCCTTTAATCTCCACGAGAAGCCACTAACGACTCTCATCCTCTGGTTTATAACATGAACAAATAAATAAATTAAATATTTAAAGTTACCGCGCGCATGACCTCTTACAATAATATAATCTATAATACATTTGTTAAAGGTCTGAGCCAGGTTATAAGCTTCCTGTTTTGCGCCAGCAAATACCACTTAAGGAGATGTGATACCCAAATTACAGGAACCTACCTCTAAAATCCCAAAATTTTTGAAAACAATAAATGTGTTTACGGCATGACAATTTCAAACGTCGAACTGACAGTCAAGAGGTAAACAAAAGTCAAAATATAGCGTCTGATTCAAGTCTCAAATGTTAAAATTTACTTAGAATTTTGCTATATATACGGTTAAAAAACTTAACGTCTTCTTTTCAGTTAATCACTACATTCTCATGATTATTAATGTGTAGCATTATTAATGTAACCCAAGAGTTCTAATTTATTCCACTTTTGCATAATTTTGTGATATTCCTGAAAATTATGTTTTGATTTCTTTAGATGTAGTGTCCTTATTTACCAACGTACCCGAAAATTTAGTGATTGAGAGTATTGAAAAAAGGTATCACCTTATAAGAAAAATTTACAATATCTCATTAAATGATCTTCTAGAAGGTGTAAAATTTTTGCTACGTAATACGTATTTTTCTTGGGATAAAAAATATTATAGACAAATTTTTGGCTCTCCCATGGGTAGTCCGATAAGCCCAACTTTTGCAGATTTGGTAATGACAGATTTAGAACAGGAGTGCTTAAATAATTTAGATTTTATACCGGTGTTTTACTACAGATATGTAGATGACACAATAATGTGCATTCCTGAAAATAAGATAACTAAAGTATTAGAGGTATTCAATAATTATAACGCACGATTACAATTTACTCATGAAAAAGAAAAAAATGGTGCTATAAACTTTTTAGAGTTATCTTTAATTAGAAATAATCATAGTAAAAAAATAATCACGAATTGGTATAGGAAAGAAAAATTTTCAGGTAGATTTTTACATTTTTTATCCAGTCACCCTATTGAACAAAAACGAGCTATGATATATACGTTGGTAGATAAGGCAATCTTATTGTCAAACCAGAAGTTTCATAACACCAACTTAAAAATAGTTAAAGAGTTTTTAGTTAATAATGAGTACCCAATTAAATTTATTAATCATAATATAAGAAAAAGAATGGAAAAAATAAAATATAGAACTAATAGCAATAATATTCAACAAAATAAACAAAATAGATACTTTGCAACTTTAAGCGTTACATATGTTCCAAATTTTTATAATAATGTGTCTGGTTTTATGAAACAGAAGGGTATTAGGGTTGTTCCTAAAATTTGTAATGGATTAAGTAATGTTATTGTTAGAGGCAAGGAAAAATTAGACAAACTTTGTGAAACAAATGTAGTATACAGAATTAAGTGTAATGATTGTGACGCAGCATATATAGGAGAGACAAAAAGGCAATTAAATTGTAGAATAAAAGAACACGAATCTAATAGTAAAAAGTCGGGTGTGCAATATGTTATAAATAACCATATAACAAAATATGACCATACATTTAATTTTAAAGATGTAGACGTGTTAGATAGAGAAAAAATTTGGGGGAAAAGACTGATATCAGAGATGACCCATATTAAATTAGAGAAGAATGCCATTAACGTAAAAGATGATACAAAAAATCTTAGCCAATTTTACAATAACATGTGACGTATACAACTACATATAATTATATTATTTCATAAATACGTAAATTTATATAAGAGGATATAGGTCATCAAAATAGATTTCTTAGAAAGATCAATGAACTATATATAAATGTAAATATCCACAAGAATATTGTCAGCTGAAATTGACTAACATGTAAATTCTTAGAATTATAGCGTGTCACGATTTAAAGCGCAAATTTAGAAATAATAAAAATGCAATTGCAGTTATATTAAAAATAAATATTTTATAATTAAATGAATAATTAATTGTAAATAGAATATTATTATACAATAAAATAAATACAAATATTCAATTTAAAATGTATAAAAAAGAATTTAATTTTTAATTTTACGGCAAAACAGAAATTAATTACAAAAATTATATGTTTATGCAAAATCAGTATGCGAAGATATTTGTACATTTAAAAATAATAAAAATTATAATATATTTAATTTTGTAATTGTGTAAAAGACAAAGTGAAATTTATAAGTAGAATAAAAAACGATTGTAAGTTTAAAAAATGAATTTAAGATTATTTTTAAATGTAGAAATAATTGAGGTTATAGAATTAATAAAAAAAATTATAAAATAAAAGTAATTACAAAAATGCATAGGATATGAAAATAAATATGCAATTATTTCTTGTAAATAATTAGAATTTTAGATAATATTACATGTATATAGAAACAAGAAAGAAAATATGATTTAAAATAAAAAATCAAAATACGAAATTAATGTAAAATATGACGAAAAATGTTTAAAAAGGATTTGTACTAATGAGGTAAAGATAGTATATAAAGGACGGAAATTTATATACAATATTCATTGATTGATAAGCCTTCGTAGCATTTACATTAGATTTCATAGTTTTATTAGTACAAGTCCTTTTATTATAAGGATTTGTAATGAAATTAAATAAATAAATATTGTAAATATATATATATAAAATTTATAGTTATTCATTAAGTATTATTAAATCACACACTACCATTTCTATGGCCCAATGCGCGGTGATAGAAATGTGTATAATACATACAAAATATATATAATTAATATACTCAAATACACACTCCAGTTATAATAGCCAATGTGTGCTAATATAATGTGTCTCAATTTACACATAAAACCCGGATTAATAAGTCTGCAACAAGATTTAGATGCAAAGATGGTTTCGCACCTAACTTACATCTAATCTAATAACAAGCAGCAAAATCTATAGTAACGGTAAAACCCAAAGAAAGGTTGGCACGTCACAAAATGGCGCTCGGACAGGGACTGATAAAAATCAAATTACATATAAATATATATTATAAAATAAAAATTTTGTAAAAATTGAGTACACATGCTTAGATAAATTTTATTTTACACGTACAAAATTTTCTACTGTAATTTAGAAGTAGAATTACGTATTTGCATTTAATCATAGGATATAGCAATATTAATAGTAATAATTAAACAAATCTAAAAGAGTTACAATGATCAATCGATATGATTCATCAATTTTTGACAATAATTTGTACGCGTTAACATATCAATTAAATGATTTAGTATTGGAAAACGCGGAAAAAATTGAAGATCAAGAATCATTATTATTAAAATATAAAGAAGGATTAGAATTTATTGCTGGAAGTTATGATAAATTAGTTAAAAAGGTACACATTTTGGAAAATCATTTAGAATCAATCAAAGATAAAAATGATCTTTTAGAAAAACAAAATAGATTTCTAAAACATGAATTAACAAGTTTTCGAGAAATAACGGAACAAAATATTCAATTCATTCAAGGAAAACATGTACAATTAGCAACCAGAGTTGTATTAATTGAAAGTTATATAAAAAATAATTTAACTAAAAAATTCGAAAATTTAAAAATAAAATAATATAAATAAATTAAAATTCAAATGAAAACTTAAACTAAGAAAATTTAAGATAATTAATTTTCGCGCGTTTGTCTAAGAGTTTAGCAGCGTAGGATATTGAATTTATAGAAAAATAGTGATTACGACTATGCGACCGCGCTCTCTGTCAATATACCGAGAGTCAAATGTTTCTCACTCGCACTAATAGCTTATATATAGGTGATACATATGGTAATTATTATATGGATAGTATATATATAAGTTATAAAAATATTATATAAAAATTCTATTAAATATTAATATTTTAAACTTGTTTGTTAATATATAGATATTAAATTTATATTATATAGATTTTTCAAAATGGCAAAAAGAAAATCAAGTATATATTTGTTAAATATGCAAAATTCTTTTAATAATGAAGAAACAACTGAAATCGATAAAAAACGTAATGCTTGGGAGGAGGCTGTTACAGAAGAATTAAAGTTAATAGATGAAAAACAAACAGAAATTGAATTAAATCAAAATAAAAATATAGATGTAATTGATAATTATAGAAAAGAATGTAATGAAAATATTAATCTATTGAATCAAAAATTAATAGAACAAAATGAAGTGTTATCTGATAATTTAAAAATGGTGAATAATGAAGTTAAAAAATTGAGAATAGAAAATAATGAATTAAAAGTATTAGTTTTAAATGATGATTTATATTTAGAATTAAAAAATTATTTTTCAAATAAAATAAAAGAAATGGAATTGGAATATGATAAGAGAATACAAAATCTTGAAAAATCTTTTAAAGAATCAAATGAAAAAGTAATTGAATATAATCAAACATTTAATTCTACTGAATCAATGCCTAAAATTAAAATTGATTTACCAAAGTTTTCGGGACAGCCTTATGAACGACCAATGCGTTTTTTAATCGATTTAGAAAAATATATTAATAACTATAATTTAAATTTTAATGAAATATGTGCTAGCATATCACAATCATTAACTGATTCAGCAAAAGAATGGTGGTATATACAAGAATCAGAAATAGAAACATTTAATCAATTTATTAAAGTGTTTAAAGATAGATATTGGAATCAAACTTTACAAAGATCGGCAAAAAGAAAGGTAGAATTTGGTCAATATAATGAATATAATAAATGGTCAAGAGTAGAATATGCTACTTATATATTTGGTTTAATAAAAGAATTAGATATGGATTTTTCTGAAACAGAAATAGTAAATAAAATTAGTGAACATTTTGAAAAATCAATACGATATGCAATTTTGGGACAACAAGTAAAAAATAAAAGTCATTTATTTAAAATACTAGCGGATTTTGACGCAGATAAAATTCGTGAAAAGAAAAATGATAATTCTCAAAAGAAAATTGAACAACCAAGTAGATATAATGAAAATGATAAATATAAAGAAAAATATAAACAAAAAGAAAATTTTGAAAGATATAATAAACAAAATAGATCTTGGGAAAATAAAAGAAACTCAACCGAGATAAATGCTATTGAAACGGTTAAACCAATAAAAAAAATAATTAAACCAATATATGAGAAAAAATATGAAAATGATTATAATAATATAGATATACTAGACGTAAGTTTAAAAAATGATTCAAGCATACAAATCCATAAAACCGATTCGGGAAACTAAAAAGAGTTGTATTTTGTAACTCGGATAAGGAAAAAACACAAAATACAACTGAAAAAATTCAAGAACCTAAAAACATTGAAATAAATACAATATTTCAAGATCCTCGTGAAGATTTAATTTATGATATTGAACCAAATAATGAAAATGTTAAAAATGAAAAAATAATTGAGAAATGCCCTGAAATAAATATAAAAATTGAAGGAATAGAAATAAATGCCTTAATAGATACTGGGAGTGAAATAACTTGCATATCAGAAGAATTTTATAATAAAAATAAAAATCAATTCAAGAATAAACCTACATTACCAATATCAGGAAAAATTATTAAAGGTGCAACGGGTTTAAAATCAACACGAATTAAGCAACAAGTTTTACTTAAAACAAATATAGGTGGATTAATGGAAAATTTAACATTTATAGTAATACCAAAATTAATAAGACCTTGTATATTAGGTTATGATTCTCAAAAAATTTTAAAAATGTTAATTGATACGGTTAATAATGAAATTATATACGAAGTTGGGGAAAAGATCGGTAATATAAAATTTAATGAAATACAAATAAGCTCAAAAGAGTATGAAACTATGTCAATTGAATTTGAGGATGATCTAGAAAATAAAGATTTAGAATTCAATTGGAACAATAAATCGTCTAATTTAGACTATGATTATGATATATCCGAAAAGGAAATCAATGATCAAATAAATTCTAGTGTAATTTTAAATAATACACAGAAAAATAAATTAAAAAACTTAATATATAAATATAAAACCGTATTCCAAAGAACCCCAGGACAACTTCTAGATTTCAAGTATCAATTAAAATTACGTAATGAAATAACATATTATTCAAAACCATATCCTATACCTATAGCATATCGTGAAAGAGTGAAAAAGGAAGTAGAAAAAATGTTAGATTTCGGTATTATTCGACGATCTACAAGCCCATATATAAATCCTTGTGTAATTGTACCTAAAAAAGACGGATCAATAAGAATATGTTTGGATGCAAGAAAATTAAATAATAAACTCGTAGATGATTATGAATCTCTACCTGGAGTAGAAGAGATATTTATTCAATGTAAAAATCGGGATTTTATGTCTAATTTTGATTTATCAAATAGTTTTTGGCAAATCGCGCTAACGGAAGAAAGTACAAAATATACTGCTTTTATTTGCGATAATAAGGTTTATGAATTTAATGTCGTACCATTTGGTATAAAAATAAGTAGTGCAGCATTATTAAGAGGTCTTGATATAGCTATACACGATTTAGATTTTATATTATCATTTGTAGATGATATATTTATAATGTCAAAAGATTTTGAAGATCATTTACGACATTTAGATATATTTTTTAATAGATTAGAAAAATGTAATTTAAGATTAAATTTTGCGAAATCAAATATAGTTAAACAAGAAATTAAATTTTTAGGTAATATAATAACCAGTAAAGGGATTAAATTAAATCCAGACAAAATTAAAACTATAAAAAATTTTAAAGAGCCAAGAAATGTTAAAGAATTACAAAGTTTCTTAGGGTTTCTAAATTATTACACAAAATTTGCAAAAAATTATTCAAAAGAAACTATTCCACTTCTCAAACTACTAAAAAAGGATATAAGATATGATTGGAAGGAAGAGCAACAAAAAGCTTTCGATAAAATAAAAGAATTATTTGACGATAAGATAATATTAAATTTCGTAAATCCGAAAAAACCGTATATATTAACTACGGATGCAAGTGATTACGCGATTGCCGGAATTTTATCACAATTAGATGAAGAAGGTGAAGAACGAATAGTAACATATATTAGTCGTACATTAAAAGGTAGTGAAGTAAATTATTTTACAACAGAAAAAGAAATGTTAGCAATAGTCTGGGCATTACATAAATTGGATACGCATTTAAGGGGTGCGTCTAAGATTATAGTTAGAACAGATCATGAAGCTTTATCATTCTTGCAAAATTGTAAATTTACAAATTCACGTTTAAGAAGATGGAATTTATCAATTCAAGATTTAAATATAATACCAGAATATTTACCTGGACATAAAAATAAAGCAGCTGATTATTTAAGTCGGTTAGATATAAATGAATCAAACGATTTAAAAGATACAGAAATAATAATTGCAACTATAATAAAAAAATCTATAGATAAAGAATTAATTGATAGTTTTAAAAATTTGAAAAAATTACAAAGATCGGATGAATATATTAATAAAATAATAAATGAAATAGAATCAAAAAATTCTAAAAAATATGTTATATCAAATGAATATGTTTGTAAAATATCACGAAATAATTTGAAAATTATAATTCCAAAAAAAATAATGAAAAGATTTATAATTTTATTACATGAATTTTATGGTCATGTAGGACCAAGAAAAATATATAAAATGGTTTTAGAATTTTTTTATGTTCCAAAATTAAAAAAAAAAGTTAGTGAATACATAAAACCGTGTGATATATGTCAAAAAAGTAAATATTCTACGATTAAGTATCACTCTAAATTTCAACCAATTCTTGTTGAAAATCCTGGTGAGATATTATCGATTGATTTTTACGGACCTTTACCTACTTCTATAGGGGGGGTAAAATATATTTTATCAACGATAGATGTATTTAGTAAATATGTTGCATTATATCCGTTGAAAAAAGCAAATACGTTATCCGTAATTAGAAAAATAGATCAATATATTGAAAAATTTATGAAACCTAAGGCTATTTTATCAGATCATGGTACTCAATTTACAAGTAATAAATGGATAGATTATTTAACAAAAAATGATATAAAACCTATGTTTTCTTCAATAAGACATCCTCAAAGTAATATTATTGAAAGGGTTCATCGTGAAATAGGGAGAATTTACCGTACTATTTTGAAAAAACACACGGGATGGGCAAAAGAAATAGATTATGTACAAAAAATAATAAATGAAACAATACATGAGACAACTGGTTATACACCGATAGAATTATTTTTAAATAAGAAGCCAATTCGTGTATGGGATAAATATATAAACTTACAAAATAATGAATTAACATATGAAGAAAAACTAAATAATGCAAGAAAACATATGCATAATTTTTTAATTAATAGAGCAAAGAATAAGAATAAAAATAAAAAACATTATGAATTCAAAATAAATGATCATGTATTAATTAAAGCATTAAATATATCAGAAAATGAAAATAAAATTACTGCAAAATTTATGCCTGTTGCGCAAGGTCCGTATATTATAGCGAAAAAACTAGGATATGATACATATTTATTAGTAGATCCCATAACAAAAATTGAAAGAGGAAAATTTCATGTATCAAATATGAAAATATATTATAGAGATTAATTTTTTTGTAAAGTTAACAATATTTTTGTGGATAAAGAAAAGAAAACAAAAATTTTTTATAAATAAAATAGAATTAAATTTGAAACATTTTTATATAAATATAGGATTTTAAAATATATATTCCAAGAAAAATTAATATATATATATAACCATTATTATAAGTTAAATCAAAACTAAATAACGAAGATTTCTGGAAATTGGGTATCAAAACAAATAATTTCTAAGAATATTGTTCAAAAGAGAAAGGTGCAAAGTTTTGCAAAACAAGTATAAATAAGACTCAAAACTTAAGTTTAACTAGTAATCATGGATAAATCGACACAGATACAAAATTTCGGTACATGTTGTACCCAAGTACAAACTGGCGAAAAGGCCATTCATTTTCCACCCCGATTACACTGGGTAGGAAAAAAGACGGCCAGCGAGGAAGGTTTTCACCGAGAAGATGAGGGGTCATTTTACCGTCCAGGGGTATACACCCAAACTTTAAAGGTACAAAAGAATAACAAATGGACACAGACGAAACCTAAGGACAGGACGGACCCTAAATTAAAAACTATCACAGCTCGTCTTCCGGTGAGAACAACTCGTTCCACCAAACCAGCGGTGGAGGAATATGTGCCGGAACCCTTAGGTATATATATATATATACATATAGATTGAGATAGAGGTCTAATAAATGATGTCTATCAAATTATCTAATAAAAGAAAAAATATTTTTTTAGCAAAAAAGAGGAAAGGAGAATGGACGCCACTCCAAGAGAAATTTAACAAATTAATAAATGAGGCAGAAAGAGAAATAAACAAAAAGAAAAAAGAAATAGAATTTATAAAAAAAAATATACAAAAATAAATAAAACTAAATTGAAAACAAAGAAAAAAAAAATGTTATTATTCAGTAGAAATAGAAACTACCTATAAGAAATTATGTATGATTGAGACAGCTGTCTATTGTATGATAACTGTCAAATGATCAACATAATATTTATAAATTGTGTGAAGTAATAAAAATATAAAATAAAATAATAATGCTTATAATATATTAAATAATATTAAAATTTAGTTAAATTTAAATATTATTTAAGGGGGGGTAATGTGACGTATACAACTACATATAATTATATTATTTCATAAATACGTAAATTTATATAAGAGGATATAGGTCATCAAAATAGATTTCTTAGAAAGATCAATGAACTATATATAAATGTAAATATCCACAAGAATATTGTCAGCTGAAATTGACTAACATGTAAATTCTTAGAATTATAGCGTGTCACGATTTAAAGCGCAAATTTAGAAATAATAAAATGCAATTGCAGTTATATTAAAAATAAATATTTTATAATTAAATGAATAATTAATTGTAAATAGAATATTATTATACAATAAAATAAATACAAATATTCAATTTAAAATGTATAAAAAAGAATTTAATTTTTAATTTTACGGCAAAACAGAAATTAATTACAAAAATTATATGTTTATGCAAAATCAGTATGCGAAGATATTTGTACATTTAAAAATAATAAAAATTATAATATATTTAATTTTGTAATTGTGTAAAAGACAAAGTGAAATTTATAAGTAGAATAAAAAACGATTGTAAGTTTAAAAAATGAATTTAAGATTATTTTTAAATGTAGAAATAATTGAGGTTATAGAATTAATAAAAAAAATTATAAAATAAAAGTAATTACAAAAATGCATAGGATATGAAAATAAATATGCAATTATTTCTTGTAAATAATTAGAATTTTAGATAATATTACATGTATATAGAAACAAGAAAGAAAATATGATTTAAAATAAAAAATCAAAATACGAAATTAATGTAAAATATGACGAAAAATGTTTAAAAAGGATTTGTACTAATGAGGTAAAGATAGTATATAAAGGACGGAAATTTATATACAATATTCATTGATTGATAAGCCTTCGTAGCATTTACATTAGATTTCATAGTTTTATTAGTACAAGTCCTTTTATTATAAGGATTTGTAATGAAATTAAATAAATAAATATTGTAAATATATATATATAAAATTTATAGTTATTCATTAAGTATTATTAAATCACACACTACCATTTCTATGGCCCAATGCGCGGTGATAGAAATGTGTATAATACATACAAAATATATATAATTAATATACTCAAATACACACTCCAGTTATAATAGCCAATGTGTGCTAATATAATGTGTCTCAATTTACACATAAAACCCGGATTAATAAGTCTGCAACAAGATTTAGATGCAAAGATGGTTTCGCACCTAACTTACATCTAATCTAATAACAAGCAGCAAAATCTATAGTAACGGTAAAACCCAAAGAAAGGTTGGCACGTCACAAACATCAACTCAAATTACGGTCCAAATTGTAATAATTTCCTTTCTTTCTTGAACGTAATTCAAAAATAATGCTAGTTATCTACAGATAGTAGATCAATTAGTTCAAATTTAATTACAAGTATTATAATCAGCGCTGTAATCGATTACTGATTAATACGCGCATAAATTTGAAATTGGGAAAAATCAAAATTTAATTTTTAATTTGTAAATGGTAAATATATTTTAACAAAGTGCAATAAATATAGACTGAATTATTATTAATTTTTAAGAAAAAATTTTTAACAGTAATTGACAATAATGAATGAATCAATGTTAATATAACTTTAAATTATAGAAATATTAAAGTACAAATAATAATATTTATATGGTTACGTGTTCATTAATTATTTTTTTAGTGGTATTTATAAAAGAATTTTTTTAATATTATTGACTTAAGTTTGATGTTAATTAATGATATTACATTTCGTATAGGATTTATTAATATTCAAATTTTTGCTACACGTCTATGTCATGAATACGGTCAAATTGACACACACTACAAGTGTATAATGACGGGTCGCAAAAATTTGAATTATAGCTTTACCAACTATCTGTGATAATGACTAGCAAATTTTGTTTTCTGATAAATTTTATTGATATTGACTGCTTTTTGCTTAATTGGTGTTGTGTGTTCTATTAAATTATTTATTTATTTATTTATTTATTTATTTATTTATTTATTAAATAAATTCTATGATGTTATATAAGTACGATTCAGAGAAGAAAGGTAAAATAAGTTACATAACCTCAATCTTTGTGCACATTTTGACACTGATGTTTTGCTACTTGCTTTTGCTTTTGATTATAGAGCGACACATTAGAGATACTATGGAAATTATGAGAAAAGCCACATATGTGCATTAATTTGACCAAATAGTGAGTAATTATATTCAGATATATATATGCAAAATTGTAAAATGCTGGTGTAACAAATGATTGTTTCAATAAAGGTATAGCCTGATGAGGATGGAGGACTTCCATCGAAACGTCACCAATTAAATAAATTGAATGGTTAGTTCACTAAAATTGATAAAAACGCCTCCTTTTAAGTGTTGCTTCTATGTACAAGTTTACCTGTACTTAGATAAGAAATTGCGGGTTATTTATGTTAAAATTTTTGATTTTCAAGTCGCGGGTGAGAGAGAGACAGAGAGAGAGAGAGAGAGAGAGAGAAAGAAAGAGAGAGTGAGAAAGAGTATATAGGTTTATAATGGCATAAGGTTTATAATGCATGCCATTATGATTGAATCGTGTGTGTGACTGAGAGCGAGAGCGAGAATAAAAATTTGAAATTTCGATTTCGCGTTAGAGTAGGGACGCGCGGGTATCCCTAGCCGTGTATTGTGGTTGTGAGAAAGAGAAAGAGAGAGAAAGAGAGAGAGAGAGAGAGAGAGAGAGAGAGAGAGTGAGAGAGAGAAACATTGCGTCGCGGAGTTCCATAGTGCTGAGTGAGCACGAGTCCGCTAGTGGGAGAGAGAGAGAAAATCCCAACTAGCCGGCGTTAGACTCGCGCGGCGTAAGTATAACGAGATTGAGAGAGAGAGAGAGAGAGAGAGAGAGAGAGAGAGAGAGAGAGAGAGAGAATATACATTATACGGCATATACCGCGCGGCTATCCTTCGTTGCTACGCAAGAAGGAAAATTTCCCCCTCTGCGCGACCGTAATTTCATTTTTAATTTCATTGCGTGAATTTTGTTGACTCGCTTTAAAGCGAGTTTAACAATTTGTGTGAGTGTGTGAAATATTTTTGAGTTCGACTCACTGATTTTGTATCAGTTCGAGACGACCAATAATATTTTTTTATTGCTTATAATTATTAATTTTATTATTATCATTATTATCATTATTATTATTATTATTAATAATTTACTTTTGTTGTTATATATATATATACTTTTGAATTATTTTTTCAAAGATATTATCACGCTGTTAGTCAGCTGATATTGAAAGTATACGATAATTTTTCTTTGTGTGATAATAATTATTAATATTATTTTAATTAAGTGTTTGTCACTTAATCCTTAATTCTGCTGACGAGAAAATCACTTTTGACTTATTTTCTTAATTTTTTTTTTTGCTTTTCCTCCAAATTAAGAAATAAATTGCAATGAATTTGTTTGTAAAATTAATTGCATATTTATATTATTGATTTTTGTATAAAATAATATATATAAAGTTAATAATAAATAAAATAATTAATTTCTTTTGAAAATAAATTAAAAATATTTTTCCCATTAAAGGTTAACTATAAAATTAATTTTCTTGTGTGTTTTAAATCAACTTTAAAATTTTTTTTTTTGCTGTTTCAATCACATTTAATTTTTTTTGTGTGATCTTACTTTTGAAAATTCTTATTTCGAAGCTACTCTTTACAAAATTTTTTTTTGTATGAAATTTACATTTTGTGTAAAGTCATAATTATTTTGTGTGTCAAAATAATTATATTTGTGGCTTCCAGAATTTTTTTTTCTTCTTTTCTTTCAAAATTTAATTTCTCTTGTCAGCGAATTAAAATTTTTTTTTGTATTTTTGTTCATAAGTTGCAATCGATAGCAATTTATTTTTAAATTGTTACCAAATTAATTTGTTTGTCAAATTAATTTGGTCTTGGATTGGTCCAAGTATCTTTTGCAATTTTACTTAGGTTTAAAGAGAAGATCGACAACAAAATTTTTTCCTTTTGATCCGAATACAGATTCGATTAAGCTTTCGAATCTGGTGGCGAACAAATTTTTTTTTTTAAGATTAAATTAATTTACATTAATTTTCCTTGTTGTTTATTTAGATTTTTATTATTTAAATAGTCTGCCAAACTCGGATCGGAATTTTTTTTTGTGATTCTTTTCTCTTTATATAAGGTATGCCCTCTCATATAGACTAGTTTTGTAGTCTATAATTGAATCTGGACTCTGAGCTATCTCCTCAGTTGTCCAAACTTTACAGGGCATACGGGGACGCAGTTGGTGTGCCAACTGAGAAGAAATCCCCAGGTGCACAACGCCGTCTCTGCCTTATCAAAAAAAAAATTACGATGGGCAGTTACGAGACGCGTATGTGCAAAATACTGAGTGACTCGCGGGATGCGAGGCACATAAAAAAGGACATCAGATCACTTCCTTTGGAGGAGATCTACGCCCAGCTCGATCGTTTGCACCTTAATGCAAATAGCGAAGAGTTTGAGTGTAGAGAGCGCCTTCTGAGACATAGGATGAAGTGTTATGATCCTCAAATTGACGTGCCTTTGTATCCCAATTACGACGAGGATACTTCTGCCCAACCAGCGACCAAGCCCTTAGCTTGTCTACAGTTCTGGCAGAAGCACCAAAAGCGTTCCAGAAGAGGTAGTGTGATACCTTCTGGTACCGACAGGTCTATAGAGTCTGAGTTGTCAGATGATAGACCAACAAGTGAGCACATAACCCCCATTCAGGAAGAAGAGGGAAATGTGACTACACATGGTAGAGTGCCCACGCCGACGGGTGAATCGAGACCGCTTTCTGATAATGCAGCAGGCATTGACACAGAAGCGGCGATTCCGACGGCTAACGCACCACCTTCGAGACAAGTGACGGTGTCGACCGCCACACATACTGGTCTAGGTGAGACGCATGCTATCAATTCACCACATACGTCACACCGGGATCAGCGTAACTCGTTGGTTGGTAACCACAATCCAGTGGAAAGGGGCGCCATTCGTCGTAACGATTTTGGACTGAACGCCGATACACAGGGTCGGTCTACTCCCAGCCAATTTAGTTGTTCTGGGACTATTAAAAAGCGTGTTTCGGAGATTCAGTCGGATAAGACGCGGCAACAGAAGAGCAGGGATTATGAACTCCCTTCCAACGATCGCAGGCAGTCGATTGATAATCGGAGGGAAGCTCCAGATTATCGTTCACATAGTCGTGATCAATACGGTAGCTGTCAGAGGAAGGTTAGTTATGATAAGCGTAACAACAGGACCTCCTCACACAGATATGCGTCAGCACCAGAAGAAGCAGATGATGAATCGTTCTCGGAAGGTGAGCGCTATCACAGGAGTGCAACGTCCACTTCTAGACGGTTACCGAATGAAGGGAATAGTAAGTCTCGAACGTCCGATCGTAACCAAAGTACTTACACTAGGAGGGAAGCCTCTACACAGTGTGACAATGGTTACAACAGATCCCGCGAAACGAATAATGATCCCGTCGAGCACGAGCGAGCTGTCGCTAGACGCGATCACGGTACTCAAACCGATTCTAATCTTAGTAACTTAGATTCGGACGAATATTACGCTGCAAATAGGGAGGATGCAACCGCTTACTATGCGAGAAGATATCCCAAGGAGCGCCTCCCTGACAGACGTAGCAGAGTACCATCGCCGAGTCGAGATGTCCACCGGCGTGATAGGAATAACCAAAGTGAGGACATGGGTGCATTAGTCCCTTTGGAATACAACCAGCCACCAATGAGAGATAGAAAGGATCGGCCTGGTTGTGCAAGAGCCCTCAGAGACTGGGGTCTATCGTTCGATGGGGAGACCAACGACGATGCTGAAGAATTCCTAGATAGTTTACAAGACTTCAGGAATGACGACCAGTTCTCTGACCGGCGTATTCTGAGCGCATTGCCTTGCGTGTTTAAGAAGACAGCACTATTTTGGTATAGGGCCGTCCAATCTTCTTTACGTAACTGGTATGACTTCGAAAATGAATTTTTGAATGAATACGGTCAGGAGTTGCGAGATCAAGATTTGTTCGAGGATCTACAACGCCGCACGCAAGGCAAAGGAGAGAAGGTCGTAAAATACCTAAATTGCTTTAAGGCTATTGTGCGGAAATTCCGCCGACCTCCTCCGTTGCGCCAACAAGTAGAGATGGCATATTCTCAATTAAGACCGGAGTGCCGTAAATTTATGTCCTCAAGATCCATAAATAATTTCGAAGACATAATGAAATACGGCAAAGAATATGAACAACACTTGGTATGGGACAAGAGATTTGCGGAACCCACACCAAGAGAACAAGTTCATATCCCACAAGCTTTCCCAAAACGGAGTTCGTCCAAAGTTTCAGGGAAAGTGGCCTCATTAGTTGAGGATAAGAAGAGCCAACCGGTTCCTCAGCCATCTCCACCACCGAAGAAGAAGACGTTGAAAAAGAAAAGGAGCAAGAAAAATAAGAAACATTCTTCTAGCTCATCTTCAAGTGATTGTGAAGTAGCTAATGTGTATGGTACTCGCAACACTAGTCAACGTCAGTACTTGCAACAAAGTAAAAATTTTGTGAGTGCACAAAATATTAATAATGTAAGACAATCTGCGGGAAATAGACAGACAGGGTCAAAGCAGCAACAATATACCGGTGCTAGACCGAAACAATACGTTGCTCAAGCTCAGACGACACCCGTCTATACGCCTCAACGTAGACAAAGCACGGTGTATGATCGTACTACGCAGAGGCAGACCCAAGACGCTGGTTTCCAAAGAAATCCGAATAGTCCCTTCTTTGGCATATGTTTTACATGCCACAAAGTAGGACATCGATATTCCGATTGTCCCAATCAGACTTGCCTACATTGCGCAAGTATGGGACATACAGCGGACCAGTGCCCGAACGTGGCAGCACCCATTGAGTGTCAGGTGTGCCACACAACTGGGGTAACCCTTGATAATTGTCCAAAGTGTGAACATGTACGGCAATATCTGGGAAACCTAGCGGCAGGGTACCAGAATCGTCCCCCGGGCCCTGCACGCAATTAAAAGAGCGTAAGAGCTCTAGGGGGCAAGAAATACGGGTTGGTGAACCCGCGAGGTTGTTTGTTAAGAAGGACAAACACCTCACTGACTTTGCGAACTGCTTAACAAACGGAGAGCAAACAAACGTTCAGAAGGTAAGAGAGAATACCTCTGAACATCCGAATTTGCCGAAATCTGCTGAGTTACCTATGGTTATGGCTGAGACTCCTTCTAAGCTAACTCCAACGTTCGAAGCTCCAAACAAAGCAGATTTAGAAATTCTAGAGATCAAGAAAAACAAAGAGTCTTTCTGGTCTGAAGTACTCCGTAAGCAGACCGTTAACCAACACAAACGGTTACTCAAGGAAATAGAGAACGTGAGAAAAACTCTAAACCTATGTAACCCCACCAATGAGAACGATGATATTCGTTACTCATTGTTACCCCAACCTACGATCAAAGAAAAGAGTACAAAATAGTCTAATGAGAGTAAAATGACTGTCTCTCTTGATCAGGTAATTGAACAGTTCAAAATCGTTGCCGATTAGAACAGTTCAGGGGGGGGGGCAGGAGCCGTCCCGAAGACGTCCAGAGAGACAAGTTCGACTCCAGCTCTACTTGACAGTCAAGCCGAAGACATGGTTGCGGGAGTGCAATCCGAAAACCGTTTGTTCTTCTCGGTAAGACTTGGTGGCAAGGACTTTAAAGCATTGTTCGACCCAGGAGCAATGGTTTTACTTATACGCGTTGACGTAGCGGAATGCTACAGGGATAAGTGGAAACCGGCCAAGGTAGTCGTGCGAGGTGTCGCAGGACCGACACTGAAAGTCCTAGGTTTGTTAGATGTTCTATTTGGAATTGAGGGATTAGATGGCAACATCCAACTGAGAATAGTCGAGAGTATGGAACACTCGATGATCCTCGGTATGGACTTTCTTCAACATTGCAACATCGATGTTAAAATTGGCAATGCCCTCTGGCGCGTTGGCGCCGGAAAATGGCAGTCTTTTGTCAAGGATGGAATCCGAGACGGAGACATGAGGATTCTCGCAGAGTGTGCAGGTATCATCGAGATTAACGATGACCAGCGAGAGAGGGTAAGAAAGCTAATAGAGAGCTTATTACCACCACCAGGCGATGTGCATGGCTTTACTACGTTGATCGAACATCACGTGGAAGTAGAGCCAGGTGCACGACCAGTACGTCACAAACCAAGACGTATGTCGCCTAAAGTCCTCGAATTCGCCCAGCAAGAAGTCAGAAAAATGTTTGAGAGAGGAATAATTGAACCGAGTGCAAGTGAATGGTCTGCCGCTCCAGTGATAGTCCGCAAAGACGAAGGTAGCTATCGTTTTTGCATAGACTTCCGAGATTTGAATGCGGTAACAAAACGTGACTCATATCCAATAGCGAATATGGATTCGATTCTGGATAAGTTACATAATGCCAAATTCATCTCTAAGATTGATCTTAAGAAGGCATATTTCCAAGTGTTAATGTCAGAAATTAGTCGACATTACACCGACTTCACTGTGCCTGGGTCTGGGTTGTGGCAGTTCACACGGATGCCGTTCGGACTGATGAATGCACCCATGACATTTGCACGGTTGATCGATGCTCTATTTGGTCCCGAAGTTGAACCTCATGTTTTTGGTTACCTGGACGATTTAATCGTTATAACCGAAACTTTCGAGGAACATTTAAAATGGTTGGAAATGGTTCTAAGGACACTAGTGGAGGCAGGGCTAGAATTGAACAGAGAGAAGTGTCAGTTCTGTTGCTCGAGCGTTACGTTCCTTGGGTACCGCCTGGATGGTGATGGACTTCGTCCCGATGTGGATCGAGTGGCTCCTGTCCTAAATTATCCAACCCCAAGAAATGTTAAACAACTTCGTTCCTTCCTTGGCATGGTCGGTTGGTATTCTCGTTTTATAAATCGAGAGTCGGATATTAAGATCCCTCTCGTGAGATTACTCCGTAAGCACCAGCCATGGGAGTGGGGACCAGAGCAGGACGCGGCGTTCCGTGAACTCAGGTTAGCTCTAGCCGGCGCGCCAGTACTCGCTCGACCAGACTTCTCTAAGCCTTTCTCGGTCCAGAGTGACGCGAGTGATTATGCTATTGGGGCTGTGTTAACCCAAGAAGATGAAGATGGTTTCGAGCATCCGATCGTTTACGTCAGCCGAGTGTTGAACAAGGCAGAGCGTAATTACATGACGACGGAGAAAGAGTGTCTAGCCTTAATCTGGACAATTAAGAAACTTCGTCCATATATTGAGGCGTATCGCTTCAAAGCTGTGACGGACCACAGCGCGCTCAAATGGCTGAAAACTCTTAAAGAGCCCACGGGCAGACTAGCGCGCTGTGTGCTTGAGATGCAACAGTGGGACTTTGAGATTGTACACAAGAAAGGTGCACTAGACTATGTTCCCGACGCACTCTCTCGCGCTGTTAATCTGGACTCGGACGAAGTCGAAATAGCCTCCTTTGACGTGATTACCGACCCATGGTACATCGCCCGATTGGATGATGTGAGGTCCAGTCCTCAAAAGTTTCCGCACTGGAAAATTGAGGACGAAATGCTCTATCGATTCACGACCGATAAGCTGCTGGACCCAATCACGGGTCAAGAGGAGGGATGGAGATTAGTTGTTCCCATTGAGCATAGGATGCGCGTACTAGAGGATTCGCATTGCCCTCCATCGTGTGGTCATTTAGGAGTGGAAAAGACCTATGACCGAGTGGCAAGGGACTATTATTGGCCGGGTATCTACCATGATCTCAGGCAATTCGATGTGCAGTGTATAGACTACCAACGATATAAAGTTTCACAGGCGGGCCCTCAAGGTTTGATGGGCAAACGTAATATTGAGAGACCGTGGGCTGTGGTTGCGGCAGATATAACGGAACTGCCTCGTAGTAAGAACCAATAGAAATATATACTGGTCTTACAAGATTTGTTCACGAGGTGGGTTGAGTTAAAACCGTTACGAGCTGCTACCGGTAAGTCGGTCGCGAAAACATTTGAGGAACTCATACTGTTTCGTTGGGAAACGCCCGATTACTTCCTTACGGATAATGGTACAGAGTTCGTCAATAATAAGTTGACACAAATGCTTGAGGATTACGGGATAAAACAGATCACGACTCCTCCTTACCGACCACAAGCCAACCTCGTCGAGCGAACAAATAGGACATTAAAGACGATGATCGCGGCCTTGGTGGATTCCGATCATCGCAGCTGGGATGAACATCTACATGAATTCCGTCATGCTATTAATACGGCAACGAAATCAAGTACGAAGGTTTCCCCAGCTTTCCTCAATTTTGGACGTCATCCTCAACCTGTAAAGAGTCTGCGTAGAGAGGTTGAGAAGAGGGAATTTAAAATTCCTATCGATCCCGAGATGTGGATGGATCGACTCAAACGTCTTGATGCTCTTCGAGATCTAGTGAGGAAACATATAGATGAAGAGCAGAGACGTCAGGAGAAAGTCTATAACAAAAATAGACGCGTGGCTTCCTTCCAAGTAGGCGATTTAGTCAGGAGGAAGTGTAGAACGTTATCGCACGGGGCCAAAGGTATTTCGGCCAAATTGGCGCCTAAGTACGACGGACCCTTCGAAGTCAAGGAGATACTATCACCAGTAGTCTTAAGACTTGAGGAGTCTGGACGGAAAAGGTCTGAAGTACACGTATCCGATTTAAAGAGATACGTTCCGCCAAGGAGAAAATCCTAGGCCAGCGATGATCGGCTCGCCACGGAAAAATTAGAGCGGGTATACAATAGCGGCATCCCAACCTTTAATGTCTGGGACACAGGAGAAGTCCGTGTTCAAGAGGGCCAGACAGAGAGGGAGCCGCAGTAAAGCGAAGAAACGGCGGGTGGAAGAGACCACCGTCGCATCGGTCCGAGCAACTTTGGTGGGTATTGTGGACGCACAGCCCCAGGAAAAACAACCATCTTTCGCTTCCGGAGTCATTGCTCGTCGAATCGAGGAGGCAGACCGCTGACAGGCGGCAGAGTTCGGTCTGCACCATACCGGGCCGATTGAGGAGGTGCGGCGCGCCTTGAGCGAGCATGCTCAAAGGCTGGTCGATCAACGCCGTAGGGAATACCAGAACACCATGGCCCTTCCTCCTACACCGCCTCCTCCAACGATATCTGGCCAGCAAGAGGCCGAAGAGGACAAGACCCGTGGAGGAGAAGAGAGCGTAGCTCAGCCAGTCCATGTCGAGCAGATCGAGGACGTACGCCCGCACGAGACGTTCTTACGACGCCTGGCGCAGGGTTTGGGAGTACCAAACTCCGGACCCTTGGATGAGGTGCAGGCGGGTCTTAACAACGTGATCCGGCAAGTCGGCTATCCAGCCGTGTTGTCCTTACTGACCCCGTACCCTGCACCACCGATTCCATTGGTCGAACCGCCCTCCGTTCCAGGATGGACATAACGTCGGGGATGAGCAGCAACGTCATCACCGGGCCATCGAGACAACCCAACAACGATGCTGACCTCCTTCGGGAGTGTCGCTTGTTGTTGGAAATGGTGGCAGGAGACAATCCCGCAGCGAGAGACGTCGTCCTGCGACTGGTGATGGCCACCCTGGAGAAGAACCTCACCACTCCTCGACCCTAGTTCGTCTAGGCGAGGAATTCGATTGCGTGCGTGTCATTATTTTTTCATTGCCCTCTTTTCAACTCTCACATCAGTAAGATGATGTGGAGTTTAGTGGGGGGCTTTGCGACGAGACGTCGTTGCAATGAAATAAATAATTCTTATTGTATTATATTATTTCGTAGTATGTATTAAATATTATATCTTAAAATTTCGCACTTTGTTATTGTTTCGTGCGTTGCCTCTTCAAGGCCACAAAACACGCGTGTTTATGTCGACGGCCGAGGATGCGTGCGAGCATCCATATATGCAATTGTTATTGTGTGTGTGTGTTAGGTACTTTTCGGGAATGCGACAATTCCCGAAAAGCTCAGTACGCTGCCGGTCTTGACCGCGACAGCATTATCCTTTACACATCGTCACGTTAGTTTCGCGCGCCACGGGAAGTACCGGACCGGTTCGTCCGTGCTCCGGGAAGCCGTACGCGAGTGTTCGTGAGTTCGTGTGAGTGCAGTGCAAAGGACCAAAAACCTCGGGTTGAGTGTTCCTCGAGGTAGGCGAATCGCCGCGGCATCAGGCCGCATCTGCAGGCTACCGTCGAGGACGACGGGAAACCGGGCCGACGCACACCAGGGCCTATGGACAACCCAGCCCGGTAAGTACGCGACATTGGTCGGTATACCTTAGAGTGTGTTGAGTGTGTGTGCACGTATGTTTGTTCGGTAGCACACCGGTGCTAGCGAAACCGATTGGGTATTGCGCGGGGCGAGCACGGGGGCAGCTCCTGCTTGCCGCGTATATACCACGCGACAGGGAGAACGCCCCGTTAATTATTATATCGGGCACCTCCGTGTAAATTATTGAATAAATACTTATTTGTTTATTTTAATATAACGGTTGCGTTATTATCATTTTAACTATAAATTAACCCGCAAACAACCTTCCGATTCTTGATTTTCCCGCTACGTGTGTCGGTATGTAGGAGATCGTCCTATCTCCGCTACCGTGTCCCGACGGGTTAACTATTAACCCACGGCGACGACAAAGACGCGTTCTTCGGGGCCGTCGTCCCTGTATTAATAAATAAATAACTTGTAACTGGTATTAAGACGAAATACCACGTTATAACCTGAAACGTATAAAAACCTTGATCTATGAGCTTACCTGAGGGTGTTTTATGACTTAAAAAGTGACTCCCTATATTGACAAATGATTTCTTGTCATTTGGGAAGTTTAAGCAGCGTTCCATTTAAACGTCACATGAAAATTTGGGATGAGATTACTCATGAGATTTTTTACTAAGGCCCATTAGAGCTCATAAGATGAATTTAAAAAAAACTAATTTGCCATACCTATCATAATTTTGGACCCCTATGAGCTGAAAATACATGCTTAAAACTAATTTTCCATCAGTCTCTATAAGTATCAAATATGAATCCATTAAGGGGGTCCCAAAGTCAATGTTATGACTGTATTATCGACCTGCCGTCGAGATAGTAGGTTCCATTATCAGTATAATCTAGCGTACAATTCAAACGATGTCGGTAGATGGCGTAGTTATACTAATATTGTGATTTAATATTGTGGAGATAATATAACCTATAAGCTTGAAGGAATTAATTCTCTGTCGATCCAAAGACAAAAAATTCTTTTCCTGTAACTTTGAGAATGCCTTCTTAGCGCGTGTAAGATCTCTATAAACAAAGATTATCTACTTAAAAACAGAAAAGTTTTTTATGGATTCAGTTACGTACTGAAATATTTTTAATACCCTAATCCGATAAATTCAGGATTGTTTACTTGTTATAGAATGGGCAATTGGGCAGACAATACTGCACTTGTATAGTTACAAGTATTTGATTTTTGTACTCTCTATGAAGTCATAATAATTTTAATAAATTGTTCAATTTTTTAAAAACTGAAATAAATATAATAGTTACAAATTAGCAATCATTGTGCTCGCGTAAAAAATCCTACTTTATAACTGAAATTATATAATGCCTGTGACGGAAATTGTCACACAATCTATTCACGACGAATAGAATATTTAAACTCGCGAATTGTAAGTCGTTGGAGCTTTTCGTATGTCAAGGCCAACCGACGACACTTGTTTGTCTCATCTACGAGTGTACAATTACGCGCGCGAATATACGTAGGGATGAGAGCGCGAGAGAGTGTGTGTGCTTCCCCACTCTCATCCCTTTTTCGGGAAATTAGGCGATCGCCTAATCAGTGTGAAATAATCCGTCGATCAAGAAGGATTATTGTTTTTATCGTGATCGCGTGCTGCTCGTGAGTGCCGAGAGCGCGCCCCACCCCCTCCTGCATTAAGCTCTGTGAACGGCTGTTCCGGAGCAGGGCTAAGTGCGGAGACCCGGGTGGACGTATCCCGTGAGGTGTGTGTGTGTGTTTAAAGACGGGGTCGTGCACGAGTGAGACGCGGACCGCCAGGAGCTCGTAACGACAAGGGCCGCCTTCACCGCCTCAACTAGAGGTCGTCTCCTTGTCCAGGAGGTCGACCACTCGCCGAGGATTGGCTGGGCCATCCCCGAGGAGCGTCACCGGTAAGTGCTCTATTACTTTCGTGACCCTCCCCCCCCCCCTTTTGTGTGTGTGTACATCGCGAGTGTGCATTCAGGTCCGCCGGTACTCGAACAGCGGTTCCTGGGAGTTGAAACCTGTCACAGGCGAGGATCTCGATCCGACAGGTTTCCCGGGACTTCCGCCCACACGCATTTAAATTGTCGCAGCACACGGCCTGGATGGCCAATTGTTAAATTATATTATTGAAATAAATATTTCTATTATTTTTATTTTAATTATTGAGTGTTTATTGAAAAAGAATTATACATTCTATTAATTTGTATATCTTGTCGAGGCAAGGAGGATCGCCCGAATCCTCCACACCATTCGTTCCAGCGAACTCGTGTTCCTGGCGACTGCCCGCAGTTCGCGACAACAAATAAATACTTGTATACGCAGTATTGGGCAACGCTGCCCAACAATTAATTTTAATTAATAACATAATTAATTTCACCGGGGTGCGCGAATATCACGTCACAAATGGCGACCGTGACAGGACATGCGGTTTCGTCCTCACACCGATTTTAAATTAAAATTAGATTTTGTCGGCCATCTTTTCGCGCGTGAGCAGTGTCGCAACGAAACGTGAGCGGGTTGAGTTTGAGAGAGAGAGAGTGAGTAGTACGAGTTAGAGAGAGAGAATGAATGAATGAAACTTTATTCGGCGGCAAAGGGCTCGTGGCCCTAGATAGCCGCTACATTGTAGTACACAGATATAACACAAATAATTTAATAATATAAAAAAACTATTAAATACTTATATACAATAACCATAAAGGTACATAACTTAAGAATTATAGCCTAAAAGTTAAAATTTACAAATTTAAATATACAGTACATATTATGAGAACTATATATATTATTTATCGAACACTGAATATTATTCAATTATATCACAGGAAAACACATGTCTGTAGAGCATCACTTTAAACATCTTCGATCTGAAGCACAGTCACAAATTATGAGGAGGAAGGTTCCATAAACGTGCCGCTGATAAAGCAAAAGAATGTCTGTAGCATTCCGTGCTTGCATACTTGACAATAAGGTCCAAATCCGAACAACGCATGGCGCCATAATTTGCGGGGCGGAATTGAAAACATTCGCGCAAATACGACGACTGGTCAGTTTTCGGATGGCCACAAGTTGGCAAATACATAAATAATCGCGTCTTTGTGTATAGGTGAGCAGCTTGAGGTCTATATAAGTTGGAGTGATGTGCTCGAATTTCTTGAGACCTGTCACGAATCGAAGTGCTGCATTTTTACATCTCGTTAACTTGAGAGTCAACTTCTTTGAGAGGTCGAGAAAGATCCCAGGGCAATAGTCCAAGTAAGGAAAAACTAGAGACTTTACTAACGTTAGCTTTACACTATTGGGTAAGGCACAGCTATATTTTCTTAAACGAAACAACGCAGAGTAAAATTTTTTAGCCGTTATGGTGCACTGTTCTCACCACGAGAGAGTTGAATCGAAAGTGATTCCAAGTAGCTTCAGCGTTGAGCAGACAGAAATCTTATCTCATCCGATTTTAATGTCTGGGGTGTTACCTCCGATGCGACCAATGAAGCCTCTGACCCCAGCCAAATGGCGTTTGTCTTCTTTGTGTTGATATCTAGTCCATTATTTCTTGCCCATAAAGCAATTCTCTTTAGATAGAATTAATTGATTGCACAATGCCTTCAATATCGCAGAATTTACCTCGGACATAGATAACAAAGTCGTCGGCATATATGTGGTAAGCACAGCCCAACAAACACGCTGGCAGATCATTAATAAATAACAAAAATAACAGAGGCCCTAATATGGAGCCTTGTGGGACACCCTTCGCTCTCCTCAACGGCTCACTAAGCTCTCCGTACAGTGCCTTAACCGTTTGTGACCTATCCGTGAGGTATGATAAAATCCACTTTATAGACGGTTCCGAAAAGTCATAATATCTTAGTTTTTCGCCAAGAAGTCCAATGGTAACTGAATCAAATGCCTGCTTAAAGCCAATTGACACCATCAGGGTTATGAAACCTTTATCGATATTCTCCCTAATATCGTCAACCACCCTTACCACGGCCGCGTGAACACTGTGATGCTTCCGAAAGCCAGACTGAAGGCGATCTAATAGACTTAATTGAGCAACATGCTCAGATATCTGTTTATATGCCACGCATTCTAATAATTTCGTAATTTCGACGCTGCACACAAGATGCTTATTGGGCGAAAATCCTCCATATTCACTGGTTGTACTGTCTTCGGAAGTGGTAACACAAGCGCCCTCTTATACAGATTGGGAAACACCCCAGACTGGAACGAAGCATCGAATATGTTCAGAAGCACCGAATGTATAATGGGCAATGACTCTTTGATAAATTTAAGCGATATCCCATCAACTCCCATCGCATTAGAGTGCGCAGATTTTATAGCCTCCAATAAATCATCAAGGCGAACGTGTGCAAAATAGAACTGGGAATCAGGGGATTTACGTGCATAGGAGTAGTTGAAATTAAGTACATCAGCTTCGTCCGCACCAACAAAATACCGGTTTAATTGCGAGAGGGTAACAGGCAAATTCCTAACGTATGCTCTATCCGACTTGAGGCCCATTCGCTCAACAACTTTCCACATATCTGTGCTTCCAGTACATTCGCTTAATCTCTGTTTAAAGTACTGATGCATGGCATTTCTGACTATAGTTTGGACACGATTGCGAAGTGATTTATATCTAATACGATCCTCCTGGCGTCCCGAGCGCCTGTAGATTCTCCATGCTTTGTTCCGATGTCTAATGAGATCCCTCACTACACGCGTGATCCAGGGACATGCCTTAGGCCTAATTTTGAGTGCCTTAATAGGTGCATGCTTGTCATAGACATCAAGAAGTGCAGTTGTAAACAGATTAACCTTGGAGTCGACGTCAGGCAGGCTGCAAACATGATGCCAATCGATAACCGATACATCGTGGGTAAACGCCTCCATTTCACGATCCCTGAAAGAGCGTGCAGTAGCAATCGAGGGTAGGCAGGCTGGCATCTCGTACATTAGCGTAATAAACAAGACATCGTGGTCAGATATATTAGGGTAGCTTACTTGAGAAAATGAAGCAATTTTTGACTGGTCAGACACACAAATATAATCAATTGACGAGTGGCTATTGTTCCTCGATCTGCGATGCGTTGGGCCGAACGGGACGCGCTGCAAACCACACAATTCCAGCGATCCTCGGAGTATAGTGCGAGGTGTCGAGGTTGTTTCCCAATCTACATTAAAATCACCGAGCAATATAATATTGTCGCAGCCATTATTACAGTGTATAATAGCCTCTTCAACAGAATCCCAATAGCCTGCTTTAGGTGGGCTATAAACTACAACAAACAATAATTTAACGTGCAATAAAACTACTTCATCAATGAGATACTCCGGTCGCTTGATGTAAATTGTCGGCTGTGCTGACGAGCCACGAAAATGGGATCTTAACGTATTTTTAACATACAACCACCAACTTTTCCAACACGGTCCACACGGTAAAGCGAATAATCCGGTATATCGTAGCAGCTCTTGGGTGACGAAGCCGACAGCCAAGATTCACTGACAGCAAAAACGTGTAGAACGTGGGCTCCAATGACACTGGACACATCAGCGAAGTATGCAAGCAACGACTGGGCATTACAATGTCCTACATTAAGACGACAATCAAGATGAGTGCTAGTAGCTATAATTAATAAATGACATTTTATGCATTACTTTCTTACGCAATATAGGGCACAGTGATTTGTCGTTAGCCGCATGCGCACAATTTGAGGATTTTGCCAGCGTGCAATTTACACATTTTAGATCGTTTTTAGACTTACAATTTATTGAGCTGTGCTCGCCTGTACAAAAATGACAACATTGCTTTCCTTTGCAGTCCTTAGCAACATGGTTGAAGCCGTTACATTTGAAGCATTGTATGACTGAAATGTAATCATCTAAGTTGCACACGTTCCGTTCAAAATTCACTTTTTTGCGATTCATTAAAATTTCCCTAAGTTCTGGTTTTGTCTCGATTATACATGAACGGAATTTTTTTATCGTTGTTCGAGGGAAACAAATAAACAACCTTAAACTCGTCGCACGAGGCTGTATCAAGTTCTGGTCCGCAATGCACTTTAAGATGTCAGCCTCATTCAGCTCCTTCGGGATGCCATGAATTATTATTCTCGGGTTGAATTTTTTGTCAGGTTTCACCTCAAGGCCTGCCTCCGCTAGTGCTGTTATGTTCGTAAAAATATCAGGTCGGATGTTGTCTCCTTCAACAGCTACCGAGTTGTTGGCATAGTTGTAGACGCGTTTAATACTCATTTTGAGTTCAGCGGGCCGTATACATTTTTTGAGTGCTTCCTTGGTAGCGGTAGTGTCATATTTGCTCTTGACATGCTCACATGGACCAATGATGACTCTTTTTGATAAGCTTATGTGAAACGGCCTACCACTGTCCCTGACAGGGGCTAAATTTCCACCTCTAGCGAGATTTGTAGTTACAGGTGAGCTGGAAAAAGAGACAGCATTAGCATACGACAGGCGTGCAATATCTTCATTACCCGAGGTCTCACGTATCGAGACTTTACGCGAAGTACTCTCAAGATTGTTGCAAGAGTTAATTAAAATATTTTTTGATCTTTGCACAGTCTCTGTAAAATCTTCTATTACATTTTTACAACCCGAGAGAGGCTCGTTTGCGAGTTGGGCTGTATATGCCGTTGACAACAGATTGACAGCATCGCAAAACCCATTTATCGCAGAACATAAAATTTCTTTTTTCTCAACAGATTTTTCGTGAATTAACCAATTTAACAGCGTGGCGCGATTTTTACTGACAGATAAAACAATAACTTTCACCTCCGAAGCCATTAGAAGCAGAGTCGTCGACATTATAGTAATGTCGGTAATATCGGCATCTGCACCATCGGACAGACGACGCTTCTTATCAGATGTAGAGCCTCCACCGTCCTCAGAGATGGCGCTGTTCCTTCGCGGCATTGTCAGCGATTACCATTACCTATCGATAAACTAATTCCCGCCTCAAATATTTCTCCCTCTCTGACGATGTTTACCATAGCGAGGCAGTGCTGCCAACTATCCAGGTACGATGCATGAAAACACTATATATACTCTTCTCTTATTGGTTTGATAGAGGATCTAGCAGCAAATCGACCGAGATTCTCCTAATTTCCCAGCTAACCTCAAAATACTGAGAGATTTTGTATGCAACTTTCTGGCTCTGAAAATGGAGCCTTGCAGTTACTGCTCCGATAACATGAAGCCTGCGGGAGTCAGCTATACCTGCAACAATCAACAACTCACACCAGGCAGGTTAAACGACGGACCATAGAAATGAAGTCGGAGCAATGCGCAGTACGTCAATCCTACTTACAGAGAGAGAGAGAGAGAGAGAGAGAGAGAGAGAGAGAGAGAGAGAGAGAGAGAGAGCGAGAGACGGCGTGTGCGACGCGTCTCTATACCGGAGTATTTCCCCTCTTGCTCGGGTATCCGAGGAGAGGTGTACACCGGTATATCAGGGGAGAGTCCGCGCGCGACCGTGTTTAGCCGCAAGCGCTCGATCTCACCGAGATCGGTCTCTCCCGATCGCAAGCTTGATGGGAGATCTTTGCTTAGCTTGTATGGGAGCGGCAAAGTAGGTAGAGAGCCGTGGACAGCGAGGATCCCCCCGAACAGCGCGTAAGGAAAGACTTTGCGAGAGCCGATAATCATCGGCTCTCTCCGATTGCGCCCGCGAGTGGGAGTGAGAGAGAGAATCCCTAGTCGCGGGGGAATCGGAGTTAGGTGCTAGGCGGGCTATTCGGTGTATGAGTGAGAGAGATAGCGCGATCGCCTAGCTTTTCCGTGTGAATAAAGTCTTTGCAGCTATACTAATAAAATAAATTCGTTCCCGCGCGGAATCTATTTTATATTTATGGTGTGAGAGTGTTTTGAAAATAGATTCCTTCGGGAGAGATAACTGCCCCACCCCCCTCCTTCTTAAAGAAAATTAAAATAATTGTTTTTCTTTTATATACGGGACGTGGCGATTTAATTATTATTGTTTTATTTTGAGTTCGAGAGCGCAGTATTTTTATTTTGCTCTCCTCCCCTCCATGACCCATGCATATATTATTATTATATAGTAATAATAATTTAATATCTTGTATTTATTACTTATTACTATTAATCTTTATAATATATGTAATTTGTTTGTGTGTAAATAAAATATATTCTTACAACTTTCGTTAATTATTTAGACTTGTTGGTAAGTTAAATAATTAACATTAAGTAACTTTGTGTGAATCAGTCGCAAAGTTACAATAGTTGTAATATTAATTATTTAAACCCGTGTGTGAGTAAAATAATTAAAATTATTTTTGTTGCAATTATCTGACAGTAGATACTTGATTTAATATTTTGTATTTATTAAGTGTTGCTGCTCATGATATTTGTAACATATTTTTGAAAATTTTTGAGTGTGAGAATTTTTTTTTCTTAAACTTGTGTTAATTGTTTAGACTTGTTGCAAGTTAAACAATTGATGTTAAGTTGTAAAATATAATTATTTAGACTCGGGAGTGAGTTAAATAATTAAATTTTGTTTTGCATGTATTTTAATGATCGGCATCTAACCTAATATTTTGTATTCGTTATTTGCTGTGAAATTTTAATATATGTAAAAAAACTTTCTTTTCTGTTTTGTGTGTTTAAATTATATCTCCACACATTTTTACCAATTCTTTAGACTTGTTTGTTAGTGAAATAATTGGTTATGAATTTTTTTTGATGTGTTTGAGTAAAATAATTCGGTGTATGAATTTAATTGTTTAGACTTGTTAGCAAGTTAAATAATTAAATTTTCATTTCCTTTTCGTTCAATTTATTTAAAAAAAAAGGAAATATAAATTATTTCAACTTGGTAGCAACATAAATTATTTATTTAGTCCTTTTTAGGATAAAATAAATACATTTCGCTGGAAAAATTGTCGTTTGACCTACTTTATTGAGATAATTTAATTAAATTTGTGCTTATAGCGTAAATTATAAAGGAAAATTTTGTTGTTGTTGTTTGGCTTGGATAAGCAAAATAATAAATAGTGTCTTGGTGTGTGTGAATCACAAGACACTGTATTTATTTATATATTCATTTTAAAATTAATTATTTAGACTCGTATTTAGCGAGATAAATAATTTAATTTTTTCTCTTTTCTTCCTTTATAATTTGTTGTTTTTTTATTTATTGGTAAATTAAAGCTTTAATTATTTCAATTTCCATAACAAAATAAATTCTTCTTTTTGCCAGTGAGGAATCTGCTGGATTATAATTGGCGAGAGAGATATTTTGGAAAATCGTTAAATTTACCATTACTGGTAAATTACCGACGATATTGAAATAATTTGAGAATTTTTTTGTCAATAATCATTTGTGCTTGCGGAAGCAAAGCAATTGTATAGAGTCTTGGTGTGTGTGAGTCACATGACACTATTATAAACATTAATTATTTAGACTTGTAAGCAAGTTAAATAATTAATTTTAATTTGGTGCAAGTGTTAATTGTGTGATTTGCCACAACTTTAACCAACAAAATTTAATTATTTTGTCCTAAGGACGAAATAAATTTTGCTTAAAAAGATCTTTTGGATTTTGATTAAGTGAATTAATTTTCTTGGTACACTAATCAGTGCATTTTTACAATTTATTGTAATTAAGCCGACACCAAGTATTATTTGTACTCGTTGAGAGTAATAATTATTTTATTGTGGTGTGTCCAATAAAATAATTTCCAATTGAAAATTGGATACTTCCGAAGTATTTGAAACACTAAGGATTTCATCTGAAATTCTGTTTGAGAGTACTTCTCTCGACGTAGCACGTCGGCTGCTGCTGGTCAAAAAAATAATGGCCAGCAGTTATGAAGCACGAATGGCCCAGGTTATGCGTGAATCACGCATAGCTAGGGATATTCGTTGGGAAACGAAGAAGCTTCCGATTGAGGCAGTGTATGCCCATTTGGAGCATCTGAGTTTAAACGCAAATGGCGAAGAGGCGGAGTGCCCCGAACGCCTTTTGCGTCACCGGATTAGATGTGTAGACATTTATCTGGAAATCCCATGGTTCCCAGAGTACGATGAGAATGTAAGGCGAGAGCCTGCACTTAAACCTCTAGTATGTCAGGAACTATGGAAAATTAGAAAACCTCGTTTCATGAAAGGGAGAGTGGTCCTATCAGTAACGAAAGTTTCCTGCGAGTCCGAAATGTCGGATCGCGAAAGAGTTGCTAGTGACAGAGCACCCATTATTGAAGAAGATCGAGCTCAGACACTAAGTGGTAGGTCTAGAAACTCGCCAATGAGTATTGCACAAATCCCAAGGTTAGCATCAACAAGTGCTATACCTAATCGGTTTGGTGAGGTACCGGCAGCAAACACGACCATGACTGCAATCCCTTACGTTCCTGTTTCGGTGGCTGCAACCTCATGCACAATCACTACGTCGACGGTTACGACCGTGACGACTGCTCACCTCGGAGGTTTTTATGCACCCGCACATTACCTCCTAATTGGGGATCAGAGAAACAGCGGACATCTTGGCACTAGAGAGAGTGAAGTGCCAACACAACATTTTGACTTGGGTTCGCAGGCGGAAGCCGACCGTCGTACGTCACGAGGATACACCTCTAGACAATACGACAACAGGCAATCCGAGGCTAACACAACCGAACGTCAATTTGTTGATGATAGGAATGAATATGACCTTCCTAATGTCGTCAGCGTTCAATATTACGAAAAGCCGATGTTTGAACCAAGACGTCGTGATACCTCTTCTAAGACTTGTGAGGGACAAGATAGAAGAGAGAGGCGTGAGTACACGACTCCAAATAGAAAGCCACGACACCATCGTTTTGTGAGTAGAGCCTCAAGCAATGATAAACGTCGTGAGAGCTGTATGGAGAGGCCTACTCAGAAACGTCATTCGAACCGTAAACTCAACGACCGAGCACAGCCGGAAATTCCAGAGTAAGGTCACAAAGAGAAGTCGGATAGACGTAGAGAAACGCCTCGAGAGAAACGTGCGGTGGCCACATGCGATCAGTGTTCTCAGACGGATTCGTCCGATGGGTATCAGTCTGATCGCGAACCTACTCGTAGGTGATCCTATTGTCGTAGGGCGGCTGAAGGCCGACAACAGAATAGGAATCCTTCTACCAGTAGACGTAGGAGTTCCCGGACGAATAATAGAGATGACCGTCGGGAAAGAGACTCCTACGAGGCCAGGCCAAGGTATCGTGAAGACGATAACCGAACGCACGATCGGAAAGGGTGCGCACGAGAGTTGCGTATATGGAACATGTCCTTTGATGGTGAGACCAAAAAGGGCGAAAGAGTTTCTGAACCGTTTGTACGACTTCAGAAATGACAACGCGAGTTCTCAGATCGCAGAATGTTCAGTGCCCTACCCAATGTGTTCTCAAAATCAGCTCTGTTCTGGTATAGAACAGTGCAGCCATCTCTTCGAGATTGGCGTGATTTTGAGATCGAGTCCCTAAACGAGTATGGCCGTATCATAAATGACGAACATTTACTCATGGAACTTCGATCAAGAACACAAAATAAGGGAGAAAAGGCTACGACGTTCTTAAACTATTTCAGAGCGACCGTAAATAAGTTCAAATGCCCTCCCTCATTAGAACAACAGGTGAAGATGGCCTACTCGCAGATGAGGCCAGATTACCGAAGGTACATACCAGTACGACAAATCAGGAATTTTTCTAATTTGACAAGCTACGGTAAAGTGTACGAGCAGCATTTAACATGGGACACGAAATTCTCCAGCTCCAACGTTAAGCGTGAGAAGCTCGTACCAGAAGCTGTTCCGAAACAGAGTGGTGGAGCACGAGTTTCGGGTAAAGTGGCGACTGTTACCGAAAAGGGTAAGGATGAGTCTTCTCATTCGGATAAACAATCGTCTAAGAAAACTATTGAGAAGAAGAGCAAGAAAAGTGCGAAAAACTCGCCAAACTCTTCTTCAAGCGAATACGAAGCAGCCGCTGTGTACGGTACTTCCAACGTCGCTAATAGTTTTCAGAAATGATACGGCAAATTGAATAAGTACGTGCCTGTTTCTCAACAGTCACCTGGGCAACAAAAACAGAACTTGGGCAAAAGAGAAAGACGTTCTTTGACGAATTCTCAACTGCCCCAGCAAAATGTTCTTGTCCCACAAATGGCACAAAACCTGGTGAGGTATGTGCAACCACAGGCGACGGCAGTAAACCCAACGAACCTGAGCACCAACTTTATCGGCGTGTGTTTCACATGCCAAAAAGGCGGTCATAGGTTGTCGGATTGCCCGAGCCGAACATGCTACCGATGCGGAAATATTGGGCACTCCGCTGAGCAGTGCTCTACCGAATTGGTAGCAAAGAAGTGCCAGCTGTATGGAGCTAGTGGCGTTACCCTCCAAACATGTCTTAACTGCGTTAGGTTCCTCCAAAACGTGGGAAACCTGAACTCAGGGCACCCGAGCTGGCGCCTTGTTGTACCCTTAGAGCAGATGAACCGAGTTCTAGTAGATTCTCATTTCCACCCAGCTACGGGTCACATGGGAATTGAAATAACTCATGAACGCGTTACAAGAAATTACTATTGGCCAGGTATCTACCACGATACCCGTCAATTTGTCTTACGGTGTCTAATATGTCAGAACTATAAGACGTCTCAAGCAGGTCCTCTAGGCTTATGATTTAAATTTGTCGTACACTTTCCTAAGGTGCGTAAGGCATGTCTGCTAAACTGGCACCAAAGTATGACAGACCCTTTGAAGTTAAAGAAATACTATCTCCAGTAGTTCTGAGACTAGAAGAAATCTCTTCTCGGTCGGAAACGGACCGAGGTACACATATCAGATGTGAAGAGATATGTACCACCTCAGGTTGCCATATAAAGCGGTAGAGAATACGTATCGGCGTACGTGAGAACATTCAGCGAAGGCTAGGCTTGGTGACTGTATGCCACGTCAATATCATACGAAGCACAAAGAATCTTTGAAGCAGCCTCCAATTGAAGAAAAGAAGAGAAGCGTACAGCGCGCAGTCGTGGATAGATTGTGCCTTTCTTTCGACTCGGACTTCCCGAGGGAAGGGGATTCTAGGGGTGGGCTTCGTGACGGAAATCGTCACACAATCTATTCACGATTGATACAAGCACCACTGGTGAATGTATTTTCAACAAGTGCTTTCTTCACCAAGACATCGTATGACCTCCGTCGCTGATTAGCACCGATTTGGGACTATAAAAAGAGCGACGTTAAAATAATAAAAAAAAAATCTATTCACGACGAATAGAATATTTATATTCGCGAATTGTAAGTCGTCGGAGCCTTTCGTATGTCAAGGCCAACCGACGACACTTGTTTGTCTCATCTACGAGTGTACAATTACGCGCGCGAATATACGTAGGGATGAGAGCGCGAGAGAGTGTGTGTGCTTCCCCACTCTCATCCCTTTTTCGGGAAATTAGGCGATCGCCTAATCAGTGTGAAATAATCCGTCGATCAAGATAATTTTATACTTAAAGTTAATCTTACAAGGACAAAAGATATATTTTATCTTTAAATTATAGTTTTGACGGCTCTAGCTACAGAAAAGATAGCTTCTGCTTTTACAAAGCTTATCAATTTGTACAGGTATATTCAAATACATTCCAAGAAATCATGTACCAAGTTTTATGTATGTAAAATGAGAGTCAGTTGAGAAGTAGTCAATTTACAATTTCGCAAATGAACATTTTGCTGAATATCTTTAAACCAATGCTTTGCCGATACATAAATCTTGGTACATTATCTCTTAGAATGTATTTGAATATGCCCGCATAATTTGATAAGCTTTGTAAAAGCAGAATCTATATTTTGTTCTGAAGCTAGAGCCGTCAAAGCTATAATTTAAAGATAAAGTATATCTTTTGTCCTTGTGAAATTAATTTCAACTATAAAATAAGTTGTAATTATGTATTAATAAATCTTATGTCAAGTTTTATATCAAACAGTGGTTAGTTTAAATAATAATCAGTTTTTAATGCACGCCAAGTCGACAACTTTGAAAAAAGTGGACAGTGCGCCGCGCAGCCAACACTCTAAGTTAATGGCTGACGCGCTCGCGTACAGACTTTCGTATCATTCTACCGCTAGCGCCACCAAACGGAAATTTATGACGTAAGATTTTATTTTGTTATTGTCGCGGTATTAAAATCTACTATTTTTTTTTTTATTATTGAGGAGTAGACTTCCCTCCATATATGATGCAACTTTTCAGGAGAAAATCATGTTCTGCTTTGTTTATTATGCAATCTGCATAAAAATTGGTTACGGGGGTGTTTTGAGTCACCGAAAATGAATATGATCTTAGTAAATTAAAATTTTTATTTTCAAGATAGTGGATTCAATGTGGCGGATGCAAAATTTCAAAAGAACGTATATTTTTGCCTGAAATTAATTACTCAGGGGTTTTTAGGATCGCTGAGTGTAAATCTGCTACAATATTTTCAATTTTGTTTAATTTAAGATGGTGGGTTGAAAATGGCGAAATAAAAATTTGAAATATTGTGCATTTATGCCTAGAAATAATTTCTCGGGCGTTCGATTCAAACACCTAATCATTTATACTACTACTAATATCGCACTAATATTTTTCAAAATTTTGATTTGCCATGCTGAATTCGCCATGTTGGAAATGAAAATTTTAATTTTCTAAGTCCATATTCATTTTAGGCGACCTCAAAAACATTCAAATAACTATTTTTAGATATTATTTTTATTTATTTATTTTATATTTTTGTGCCCTCTTTTTCCTGGCACTTCCTACCGTTTATCCCCTGGGGACTTTAACGGTGTCCACCTACCACCTATGTGTAGGGGCTTTATCCCTCCCTTAAAAACCCCACCATCTCGCATCCGCCCGGGGTTATGCCCGTGGATGAGGGAAATCTGTGAAGCAGGGAAAACCTCACCCAAGATGGCCGGTGTATTCAAAACATTCTTTTTAGGTGTCAAAGTCACATTGCGTAGGCCTTGACATCGAAACCGAATGTTTCACACCTCCCGCTCAATACTGCTTAACTTCCGTGACCGGCCGAGGTGCGTCTCCGCCACTACGCCACCGCGTCGGTTATTTTTAGGTGTTATTTAAAAAAATTTTTGTTCGCCATAATGAATTCGCCAACTTGGAAATGAAAATTTCGAATTCCTAAGCCCATATTCGTTTTCAGAGACCCCAAAAACTAATTGAGTAACTATTTTTAGGCAAAAATACTCGTTATTTAATATATAAAACAATGTTTTTGGGTTATTCATCGTCGATGCTTCCCTTTAATATACAGTAGAAGTTATGTCTATTTCCATATAACTTCATCTTCCACATTATCTTTGCTTTTGTTAGATTGTTTGTATTTATTCTCAAGAGTTTTTAATTCCGATTGTAGCGATTTATGAGCATGTTTAATTTTTTCTTGACTAGCTTACAGTTTTCAAGTATTTATGTTCATCACACAATACTATTATATTGGATACATATCTCATGTTTCTTTTTCTGTTGAAGGTACTATTGTGGTATACACTTTCACACAAAACATCGTAGTATTAAGTTGTTAGGTAGACATTAAAAGTTAATATCATACAGTATTTATTTTGGGCAGCAAACCGTCCCCCGAAATCTTGTCTAACATTTATGTTTATAATTATAAATTATACTTACATCAATTGTTTGGTTGAAAAACGCCTCAGTTTCTTCATTAGAAAGCATTCCACCGATCATGAAAAATCCAGGATTATTTATTATTGGTGTAACTTTTTGAGCAACAATTCCGCAGTAAAGAATATAAAAAATAAACTGGCATAATGCGCTATTGTGAATACTTTTCATGGTGCTAGCCTGAAACAGAAAAGAATTACTTGGTTATTTAAAGTATATAATATATTGTCTTAACATTTTAAAACAATGGGAAAACTGAATCAAAGTATGGGCGCAAGTATGGACGCGTAAGCCTTATTATACAGCTAACTCAGACATCGTATTTTTTCTTTCATTACCGTTTATTATATACTATTTATGTTTATGAAATTTATAAAACATCGCTTTTCCTATTTCTTATTTTGTTTTTTAAATTAATTTTTAAATTAATTAAATTAATTCACACATAATTAAGAAAAGCCGCGATAAAGAAATTGAATGTCGATTTCCTTTACTCGATTTTTGCTTCTCCCCTTTTTACATCACCCGTACATATCTATATTTATACTTGTAAAAAAGTTGAAACATAGCAATGTGGGAACATATAAGAGAGAAAGAAAGACACTCTTTTCAAGCCCGTGGGCGTGAAAGAACGCGTACAGAGGTAAAAATATATAGGAGTTATAACGTGGCCGTAAGAGGGAGCTAGTATCAAGAGAATACTTTTATCACAGCTGTATCGTCTGGCCAATTTTGTTGTGAAAAGTTATGAGTTACAATTAACTGTTTTCGTAATTTTTTCAACACCTAATACTATTCCATTTTGATATTATTTATTATACAACATTGCAACCGACTATTCATATTCGCCCGTACGGTATACTATAGAATATCAATCTTTGACAACTCACGACGAGAGAAAGAGAGCAAGAAAGAAATAGAAAATAATAATATAAAACTATAACCATAAAAACAATGCTTATATTTTAATGCAAGTATTGGTATACTTTGGCAAGTGCATAATATTTAATAATTATATGAAATATAATACGTATAGGATTATTTTCTTTCCAAAGTTAAGTGAATTGAATGTTTAATAATTATAATACATTGACTTAATTAAATAATTAAAAAAAATGTTGGTAAATTATTATTCTCTATAATTATGAACATTTTTTTAACATTTAAATAAAACCAATATGTCATTTCTTTGACAAGTTTGAAAGTTATTTAATATTTTCAAACTTTAACATGTATACAATGATTTTTATACCAATGCCGAGTGACCTGAATAATTGGAAAAACATATTGTTATTCAAGCGGATGCTCTATGATACCCCATCCTTATTAATGGTACTAATTAACCATTTTTTATTTTCTATAAAGCCAATATGTGTTCGATACTTCGGCAAGTGCATAATATTTAATAATTATATAAACTATAACAGGTGTAGAATTATTTCCTTTTCAATGTTAAGTGAAATGAATGTTTAATTATTATCATACATTGATTTAATTAAATAATTTATAAAATATTGAGAAATTATTATTCTTGATGGCTTATTGGGTGGTGGCAGCAATAAAAACAACACCTCACAAACACTTCACTTTGTTTAATATAAAAATAATAAAATACTAAAAGTACAAGATAATAAAGCCGAGATCTCGCGGTGGCGCCAAAAATATCAACTCAGATCGGTAGCTGAGGAGAGAGTGAGTCCTCCGACGGACACCGTGCTCTTCTATTGTCTTAAGGTGGTGGGGGGAAATCGATAGAAGGGCCGATCGCAATTCCAACACTCCCTCCCGATCGGACCTGCAATCACTTACTGTTTCCTAAAAGAAATACAAATCACACATATTAAGCATAATATATACGCTTCTCTTTATCCATTCATTATCTTGAAGGTTAGTTTATTATGTAAATCAAAAGCCAAAGGCTTCGTAAATATATCAGCAAGTTGTTCTTTAGACTTAACCCACATCACTTTAACAAAACCCATTTTAACACATTCTCTCACATAATGTTCTTTAATTTCAATCATATGTCGCAACTTATTGTTACCTGTCATTTGGGTGGTTGCACCAGCCGCCTTAATGTCGCACCATAGAATCATTGATTTAAAGTCATCAATTAGAATCAATTTGAAAAAAAAAAATTTAACAACGAAATTTTATATTGACACGCCTCGCTTATTGCTATATACTCATCTAGACAGTTAGCTAATGCGACATATAGTTGCTTGTGTATCTTTCAAGACACCGCATCTCAAAACAATTTAATTACAAAATCACTAGTTCTCAACTATTTCTACAATCGGCTAAACTTGCATCTGAATAAGTCTGAATATCATCAGTATTACCAGTATATTTTAGACCCAAGGACACACTTCCCTTTAAATACCAAAAATCCTTTTATCATTTCCCAATCGTCCTCATTCGGATTTATTCGATGCTTACCGACAATATTTACTGCATAAGTGATATCAGGACGCGTCACATTTGCTAGATACAATAATCAACCAACGGCTTCTCTATAGGGAACATTGAGTTTGAATTCGTCACTTTTGCATTCCGATTCCGTCTCATTCTCTTCGCGATCGCGTCTCTTACGATTTGCTACCTGGTTTGTAAGCATCGGAGTCCTCTGCAGATGCATCTCACCAAACCCAATCTCTGTAACATTTTAATATATAGCTTTCTTGTGACAATGTCATCGTTTTATTCACTCTATCCCGTAAAATCTTAATTCCTCGAAAGCACTTCGGTTCTCCCAGATCAGTCATTTCAAATTCTGATTTTAATTTAGTTTTCACCTCGCTTAGTCGGACTTTATCGTTGCTAGCAATTAACATATCATCAACATATAAAACCAAAAACAAGAATTTATTCCCCTCTCGCCAAGTAAATAAACATGGTTCACTATCATGAGTGACTAGACCTATTTTATTAGCAGCTTCCGTAAACCTTTCATTCCAACGTTTCGGACTGATTTTTAAACCATACAACGCTTTCTTCAATTTACAGACCTTTTCTCGCTTCTCTTTACTCGTCACATTCATGCCTTCTGGCAATTCCATGTATATCTCTTCGCTTATAGTTACGTTCAAGAAATCGGTTTTCACGTCCATTTGATATACGTTCAAATCATATTTTTAATGATAGCTAGAACCGATCTTATCAAGGTTAATCTCGAAACAAGTGCGTATGTTTCAACCAAAGCATATTCATTTCTATCCTTGAAACCTCTTATAACAAGTCTGGCTTTATATTTACACGTCCCTTCCTTTTCCATCTTTTTCTTCAAGATCTACCTAGAATCTATTATATTCGGTTTATTTTCGCCTCTCACAACTTCAGATCGTTCTACCAGTTCCCATACTTCATTTTGTTCATTGAGTCCAATTCACTCTGAATTGCAGACAACCAATTTTCTTTGTCTTTTGAACTCATCGCCTCTCTATACGATTGTGGGTCACAGTTAATTTTCGCTAACAGTGCATTATATTTCAGATCACTTAATATTTGTTCCTTTTCTATTTCGCTTTCTTTCGCTTGCAATTGCCTCGGGCGACCTCTCTTTCTCTTTTCTACTCCCTCCTTTCTTATTATTTCCTCAGATTCTTTCGACACATCTTTTTCATAATTTAAGAACCACTTCTCGTTGTTTACCTTTTCAAAATCATTGTCCCAGTCTTGTATTTGATTCTTTGTGAATCTGTCACCAAAAACAATTTTGCACTGAATCTCACATCTCGACTTTCATAAAATCTAATCTCATCTGGTTTGAACAAGACATAACCGGTGGCTTTGTATCCACAAGAAAACTTGGAATTGCAATCTGTCTAAACTTAGGACCTATTTTCCTCTGAATCTTTACATAAGCCATGGAACCAAAACGCCTAAATTGTTTTAAATTCACGGTATAATTTAGGTTGAATTTTTTCAAAGGAGAAACCATCTCATTTGACTTGTGCGGAGTTCTATTGTAAGCATAAACAGCAGCACCCAAAGTCAAGTCCCACATATTTTCTGGAAAATTTAGAATCAAACATTAGCGCTCTTACTTTCTTCTAAATAGTCTGATTGAATCTCTCAGCCACTCCATTGTGTTGAGGAGTATCAGAACATGCCAACTACAATTCAGCTCCGAGTGTTTCGAGTACTTTAATTGTATCGCCTCCCGTAAATTCTGTGCCCTGATCTGATCTTAAATAACAGACTTTCGCGTCTCGTCCAAGTAAATTTCTCGAAGTTTTAACAAACTGATCAAGACACGATCCTGTATTATTTTAAATTTCATGGAATATGCCTGAGCTAATCGGGAACAATCATCTACAAATACAGAAATAAAGCGATATCCCTTTGGGTGTGATTTCGGACTTATCGGGCCCATTATGTCCGAATGAATTACTTGTAATTGAGCAAATGCTCTCATCCTCGTCTCATTGAAAGGCAGTCTGTTCATTTTAGTCATTTTACACACTTCGCATTCAAGCACGGAATTATCAAATTTCACATCACTCAATTCCTTACAATCAGGAAATCTCTTCTGCAAGTTTCTCAGATAATTTAAAAAGGCATGGCCCATTCTCACATGCCGTAACAGTGACTTATTCGATTGGGCAGGTAAATCTGTGTCGCAATTAATTTCCTTTTCACATCTCAATTTTTCATCAGTGTTTACAGTTATTTCGTTAGGGTTATGCAGTTTTCTATCTGTCACTGTTGTTTCAAAGTTTGGACCGACTTTCAACACGTCACTTTTATTTCAAAGCTTGAACCGACTTTCAACACGTCACTTTTATTTCAAGGCTTGAACCGACTTTCAACACGTCACTTTTATTTCAAAGCTTGAACCGACTTTCAACACGTCACTTTTATTTCAAAGCTTGAACCGACTTTCAACACGTCACTTTTATTTCTTAATTTCTGACTGGGATTCGATTTCTCGGATTTCATTTAATTTTACATCAGGAGTCTGTTTAATTTTGCTTCTGGTTAGAAGATACGCATTGGTGTACAATTGAATTTTTCCGAACTTGATTTTGAACTATCGCTTCGCTTTTCTATTTCGATTTCAACCAACCAGTATGGTTTCTCGTATATTCCAGTCAGAAAGATTTTATTCGAAATGGGATCAAATATATCTACTCTCTTATTATCCAAATAAATGCCTAGTCCCTTGTCTACAAATTTTCTTAAGGATAGCAAATTTTCCGAAAGTGATTATCACATTATTTAAGGTTAGAATTCTATTATTTCCCGTTTTAATATCTACGCATCCCGCTCCCTCCGATTTGAAGCTCGCCTCTGGAATTTTGTTTGCGCATCTCTCACATTTCTCTCATCACTTCCAAATTGTCTTTTGTAACCAAGAGTTCGATTTTCTTGGTTAAATCTCGCATACCTTATAATACCGCGTCCTCTTCCACGTTTCTCGCTGCTCGCATCTCTTGTGCTGGGATTTGGGCAATTCTCGGTCTTATGGTCCCGTGATAATTGCCTACAATTGTAGCACAATTTTTCTCCCGAGTTTTTCCTGGGACAGTCACGACTAATATGCCCATATGCGTGACACTCGTAGCAACGCATCCCTTCTATTTGTGCGGCAGCCAGAGCTACTCTAGGCTCCACACTAGTGCTCACTGTCGCACCTCCGCTTCCCTTCCTCATCGCTTCATGCTGTAAAAGAAATGTTTTTAATTGATTATAATTTAGATCCTTACCCGTCGCGTTTTTGTTCACAAAATTAAGTTCGTGAATCTGTGACACTTCTCGTACTATTGCATTATAAAAGGCATCACGAATCTCAGATTCAGCAAACGGCTGAGTATGAGGAATATTATTATGTGTTCTTATTATCTCATCAAATTTATCAACGAACTGACTCTCTCTTTACGTTTGAACACCAAAGAATACAACTGTTTCCTTAAGTTAACAGACGATAAACTACATTCACATCTCTTAATTTCCTTAATTTTTTCCAGCATCTCTTTCGGGTTTTTAATATCAATTAATTTGGCATGATAATTTTGATCGATATGATTTATTAAAATATCTCTGACTTTAAACTGATCTCGCGTTAACATTTCTCTTTCCGTCGCGTCTCGTTTTTCAGAGTTTTCATCAATAATGTACATTAAATCCAAGGCAATTAATTCCGAAGTAAAGTAATCCATAAACAGTTCGTATTTCATTTGTACCGATAATTTATAATCTCTCTTTGCACACGAATCTCTCATATTCAGTAATTTAATCGCGTCTTTAAACTCACTCATGTCATTCGATTTGTTAAAATTTTTAGTTTCCGAATTATTTTCTTTCTCTAATTCCGATCTAATTAATTTTATTATATCCGCTTTCGATATAACGTCATGCCCCGAATTTTCCGTCGAATTATGTGCAATATCTTCAAAATAATTTTCATTATTATCATAAAACTCATCTCTTACCTCTTTCATTTCGCTTAACACCTCTCGTCCTTCACGAATGCATCCTCTCATCTCCGAACACATTCGTCTCATCTCATCGTTGAGGTTGCGCTTCTCATCAATATTTTCTCTCAAGTTGTTTTGTTGTGATATGTCGCGTCCCGTCATTGAATCAAAGAAATTGTTTATGTCCGTGACCACCATGTCTACCCGGATCCTCAAATTCGCAACAGGTTGCATTTTCTCCTCAATAACTTGAGTGACTCTTTCCATCACATTTCTCGTCTCATCCATCTCATCTGAAAAATCATCTCTTTTAATATTAGGCAATTTAGTTTTGTTTTTAATTCGCATGCTTATGTTGCATTTTTCATCAGCAATAATCAACGGCGCATTTTTGTTCAACACATTCGCTTCTCTGAAATTTCGCTTCTCGTTTATTATCGAATCTCGCTTATCGCTCATCTCAGAGTCCGTTTCGCATTCAATATCTCTGCCCATCTCTTTACCCTTCACGTCCACGTCTCTCAGGTCGACCTCAAACGCATCATCGTTCAACTCATCGCTTGTAAAACCCATCTCTTTCGCATCATTCAAATCCCATTTAATCATTTCAGATTTTACTAAATTGCCTAATTCGATAGAGGGGTAAGTAATTAGCTGGTTTTTGACCGGAATGGTCAGTACTTCCCTTTTATTGCGCCTAGCCTTGATTGCTTCAGATACCACTCGAATCTGATCTCCTGATAGGTGATCCATATCTGAAAAACATGTATCGCAATCAGCTGATGGTTCAACCTCTTGAACACAAAGCTGTTAAACCATCAGCGAATGTAGCCAACTAACACTTGAACACAAAGTGTAGCCAACCACATCCCCACTAATACACTGCGAGAACGTACGACGCCTGCAGCACATCAGCAGACCAGCTATGCCGATGAATGCAACTTTTAAAACACTTTAATAATTATTATTTATTATGTACACAGGGTACATGTGAATCCGGATTCTGTTGTGAAAATTATTTACTTTTCAAGAAGGTCTAGACCAACCTTCAGCCCGGGGAAACTCTTCTCATGTCAATTCTCATTTTAATAAGCGCATCACTTTGTTAACGTTAACTTTTACTTAATATCCTTTTAAAGTTGCTTAGACATTTGTTGGACCGATATTGTATCGCATGCGGTACGAGAAAGAGGAAAAAGAAAAGAAAAGAAAAGGAAGATCAGCTGATCCGAAATTAGCGTGCAAGATCCTGCCTATCTAGCCTTTCGTCTACCATACTTCGCGCTTCTTTGCATCGAGAACGCCCCGCTCCGCGCTCACCTAGTCTCGCTCGTTTCCCTACTACGTAAGTACGCGTCTCCGCTCTCTTCCCCACTTCGCGCGCGCCCGAACTCGCGCTTCTCCCGTACACGCCCTTCTCCCGTACTCGCCCTTCTCTCTCTTTCTCGAGTGTTCCCGAGCTCGTTCGGCCGCTCTCGCCTTGCGCTCTCGCCTTGCGCTCTCCTTCTCACTCGCACTCACGCTCTCCTTCTCTCTCGCACTCTCGCTCTCCTTCTCTCTCGCATTCTCGCTCTCCTTCTCACTCGCACTCTCGCTCTGCTATTCCTACTTCGTTGCTCACGTGTTCCCGCCGCATGCAATACCCGGTACAAACAAATGCCGCGCTCTGACCTTTCCAAGGTCCTGTTCCACGAATTTTTCGAACAAAAGACAATCGTGTCTATGAACATTTTTTCTCATCACACTCACAATTTTTCGCATCTAGGCTTTTCTCATCACATCCACACAAGATTAATAATAGATTAATAAATAAATTAATAAAATTAATAAACCATGAATACCGGCCGGTGAATTTGCATAACATGTTAGTCTAAGATCGCATCGCACAACGATATCGTTTTAAACACAAATCACCGCGTCGCTATCAAATCGATTTTCACTTTATTAAGAATTTTCACATACCCTTGGTGATGCTGCTCGTCGTCTTCTCTCTTTCTTCCAACATCCTCGTTATGCACGAGTCTTACCAAAAGAAGAGCCTTCTCTGAATTCCCCGCGCACATGGAAGCGGTGGTGAGCCGATAACCTGATGGCTTATTGGGTGGTGGCAGCAATAAAAACAACACCTCACAAAAACTTCACTTTGTTTAATATAAAAATAATAAAATACTAAAAGTACAAGATAATAAAGCCGAGATCTCGCGGTGGCGCCAAAACGATCAACTCAGATCGGTAGCTGAGGAGAGAGTGAGTCCTCCGACGGACACCGTGCTCTTCTATTGTCTTAAGGTGGTGGGGGGAAATCGATAGAAGGGCCGATCGCAATTCCAACAATTCTCTAAACTTATAGTTATAGAACACCTTTTTTAACATTTAAATAAAACAAATATGTCATTTCTTTGACAAGTTTGAAAGTCATTTAATTATTTGCTATCTTTTACATGTACACAATGACTTTTATTCCAATGCTGAGTGACCTGAATGATCGATAGTGACACTGACTAACATAATTAAAAAAAAAACATAATGTTGCGTTTAAGTAGATGCTTTATCATTTCCCATTCTTATTACAGTTGCTAAAAACCTATTTCTTTCTGTAAATCCAATATATGTGATTGATTCTTTAATTTATAGGAAAGACATTTAGTAATTTATTTATTTGTTTTAATGTTGAGTGACTTGAATATTTCATTTTGACACTGACTAACATAATATAAAAAAAATGTTATTTAAGTAAATGCTCTACCGTACGCAATCCTTATTATAGTTACTTTAAAACCATCTTCTATTTTTTATAAAGCCAATATTATGAGTTCAATTTTTTGGTAAGTACATGTATAATATTTAATAATTTTATGAACTATAACATGTATCAGATTATTTTTATACCAAGGCTGACTGACTTGAATGTTTTATAGTTATACGTTGATTTAATCTTTTATTTATTGGATAATTAATTGGAGATGTTATTCTTTTGTCTTATAGTTATTCGTTCCTTAGTAACAGTTGAGTAATACCTTGCATAAATATCTTTACGAAAGGCACATATATATGCTTACTATGATGTTATTTTTATCCATAAATTGTAACAAAGTGATTTTACACCTGTTACAAAAACTAAAATGAAACTCTTGTCCACCTTACCTATCCAGATTCCGCACACATACACACGTACCTATTAAAACCTACGGTGCACTTTTTCCCTTTACTTATCGCGAACCTCCAATCTGCCCGCGTGTGTGTAAACAACTTCCTAGTTAAGTCTACTAACAAATTATTGATTGTTTCACCTTTAAATTATGCGTAGTAACGTTTGGATTGATGTACATTTTATTATTTTATTGAAATAATATACATATAATCAGAAATTGGTTCATGTTCAATAAGTGGGTACCTTACTTTATTTAATCTATGTAAATATTAAAATTTTTTTAAAGTAATTATATATTAATTTTCCGTAATTATAGCTTATAATTTAACTTGTTTTAAGGGTAGAAAAAATTCGAAGTTGATTGAAAATTACATATAAAACATGTTTTTAAAATAAAAAAAATTAATTTTTTCATCAATTTTGACCATACTCTACTCTTAAAGTTATATGCAACTATTACTCTGGTAAGAAATCTTACGTAAGATCTCACGTGAGATCTCATACCGAAATCTCATCTGACTTCAGTCAATCGAAATGCTGATTAAGCGCCAGTTATTAATTGATTCAGAACACTTTAGAATAATTATGGGCTTATTAAAATACTTTACAATTTCAGTGGAAAATATTAAAAACATTCAGGCGGAATTAATAGTTGAAGAGTATACATATAATATGCACATAATCAGTCAGAAATCAAAATCGGAAACATCTGACAATCAGTACGTAACTGTATACTACAGTGGAAATAATCCGATGTTCGTCATAACACCGATATTCCTCATAACGTGCCGATAATAGTAAATCACATTTTTCTGTATGAAATTTACCTAACAAATAGTATTATAAAGTTATGAACTTGTTTGCTATTCAGCAATCTAAATCGAAAAGTATCGGGAAATGTATAACCGCTCTTTACAGGTGATCTTTAGACTAGCGAGAATGTTTTCACTATAATTTATAATAAGTAGAAAAATTATCATGACGTAGGCAACCACCATACGTAATTGCGACGTTCATAGATAAACAACTGTGAAAGGTTTTTTACAATCCAGAGGTCGACGTATTCGCTCTAATCTTTTAGTGGTAAATAGTTAAATGTAACATAGACATCATCAATACGCAATCGCGACGAACACAGACGCTTGATTAAGCTGCAAAATGACTAAAAGACATCTAGAAGACATTTTCATTAAATGTCTAGTACGCGTCTTAGAAACGTGCGCAGCAATAGTTTTTGATCTCGGATTCGAAAAAAATGGCTGACATAGAGACGTCTGCAAAACATTTTGAAAACGTCTTTTGGTATTATAAAAGATCTCTTTAAGACATTTGCAAAACATTCTGTGCTATCAGGGTATTATTAAGGAGGCATTAAAGTCGAATTTTATCCTCCCTATCTTGCAAGCCTCAAAAGTCATAGAAAATGAGTTATAATTAAAAAAAGAACGATATTTTACAAATTGAGAAGGGTTTCCTTTCTTTATTAAGAATTAATTTACCTTAGTTTAAAATTTAAAGCAAAAATATCAATTTGTATTCGAGTACTCCCTTACCAAAATAACCGAAAACTAGCTAATATTTTTGCATCAAATTTTAAAGACAAAATCAAATTTTAAATTAATTTTCTTATTTAATTATAATTAAGTTTATACAACTTTCGAGGTCAGTAAAGTAGGGAGGATGAAACTTGGATTTACGATGAAACTGTCACGTCCAGACTTGCACCAATTATTACAAAAATATTACAAAAAGGCAAATGGTTAATAAACCTTTCGCGTTTCTTTCGCTCTTGTTTGACTAGGACTAGCCTTACGTCTCCTGGAGTAGCGAGCGAAGTTATTTTGAGAGATTGAGGATATAAGCATACATAAAATTATAATATATTATAAACAAATGCGCAAAATTATTTAAGTTTATAAACAATTTTAATAATGAGAATAAAAACGGGACTGGTATAGCGCAATAAATAAGCTGTATATTCTTTATCAAACAAAACGCGATCGCGTGAACTGGTACCACGTACTTTTTCGAGTTTGTTGCTGGAATCGAATAACGATCAGCTGGACGGTCGCTCTCTCTCTCTCTCTCTCTCTCTCTCTCTCTCTCTCTCTCTCTCTCTCTCTCTCTCTCTCGCTCTCTCTCTCTCTCTGTCTCGGTGAGTACATGACAACTTGTTTTCTTGCTCCGTTTTTGCATCAACTTGTCACTTACACAGCCACCTCGAGTTTATTTCAGTAAACGTGGAAAGGACACTCTCCGACTGCAGCGTCCAATTTCGCTTCTGTCACTCCTCATAAGGTACTTTCCACCATATCCAGAGCTTCCTCTAAAGCCATAGGCTATGACGGGATCTCTGTTTCCATGCTAAAATGCTTGGCACCTCAGATTGCACCTCACCTGGCTGATCTATTTAATTCTTCTCTTTCAACAAGATTCTTCCCGGAGCCCGGGACTAAATCCCTGCTTTTTCCACTGGCTAAGTCGAACAGGGTGATCTCGCCGTCTGATACCAGGCCCATTGCTAAGCTCTGCGAAATCTCCAAAATTTTAGAGAAGCTGGTTCATGAGCAACTTACTGATTATATTAATTTCAATAACTTAATTATTGAGAGACAAGCGGGCTTTCGCAGGGGGCACAGTACTCAGACGGCACTAATTGGTGTACTGGATGATGTTAGGAGAGCGATTGACAAGCGCACGATTACCATCCTCATCCTGTTCGACTTTTCCAAGGCGTTCGATTCAGTGCCGCATGATATTATGCTCCGTAAACTGCGTTCTTTGGGGTGCTTGGATACGATTTAACCTGGTTTTTTCACTACCTTGTAGGCCGTTCCCAGGCAGTGGTGGATGAACTAGGGAATACCTCGGCCTGGCTTGACACATCCAGGGGGGTTCCACAGGGCAGTGTCCTGGGCCCTCTTTTGTTTTCAATTTATATTAATGACCTGCCGAGCGTTTTAAAGCATTCTAACCATATGATTTTCGCGGATGACACCCAGATCTATCACTCTTTTTATCCTCCGGATCTCGCCCAGGGAGTCCAGAGAATTTCGGGGGATGCCAACGCGGTGGATAAATGGGCGAGATCGAATGGGCTAAGTCTAAACGTAAAAAAGACGAAGGTGATGATCTTGGGGAGTCAAGGTTACTTCGCGCATTCAGCTGGATTCTGCTCAGAAGATTAGAATTGGAGACAATCCACTTAATTATGAATTACAAGTCAAATCATTGGGCATCTGGATTACTTCTACCCTGGATTGGTCTCGTCAGGTTGTGTCAATCTCACAGCGCGTTCATGGAGTCCTTCACTCCTTGAGATTTTTTAGACGGGCACTCTCGCGCCAGAACCGGAAACATCTAGTCGAAACGCTTGTTCTCCCATACTTTGACTATGCGTGCGCAGTCTTTCATGACTTAGATGAGACCAAGAATCTGTGACTCCAACGTCTCTTGAATGCTTGTGTTCGCTTTGTGTGGGGGAGCATACCCTGGCGCGAGCACGTAACGCCATACCGTCTCAAGCTGGGATGGCTGTCGGTTGAGCTCAGGAGATCCCTTTTCATTGGCTGTAACGCATATAATATCATTTCTCACAATTCCCCGTCCTACATTGCACGCCATTTCATCGCACGTGATTTCTCATTTTTATCCCGCTCATCCTCTCGCCACTCACCCTCGTCCCTTTTTTATCTCCCTCCTAGAACCGAAGCCCTAAACAACTCCTTCCTAATCACTGCCTCTCGTCTCATTAATCATCTACCTTTCACTAATTTCGACCCACTCCTCTTCACTCTATTTAAAGCTTCCTTATTGTCCTATCTCACTGAGCTTGACCGACAAGCCTGGGATTTGAGAGTCTCAACTGAAGGCATAGTGTGCCCTCCCTTGCCCGATTTATAAAATAGCATTAAGTATTTTTTCATTTCTAGTCTTTCATTTAAATTATTTATTAATTTATTTTGCGCCGAATTCTCCATTTATTTTTATTTTAATTTCTTGGACAATCTCCCGTATTCGATTCAATTTTATATGCGCTTAGATTTTATTGTTTTTATTTTATTGTTTTTATTTTATTGTTAAGTTTACTATATTTTGTACTTGCGAGTTGAATATTTATTTATTGTTATTTTGTTATTTTATTATTTTCGATATGTTCTTAATTGTATTTTTATCTAATTTGATCTATATATTATAATTTGTACCTGCGACTTGTTTTAGCTGAAGTGTATACGGGGTTTTCCTCAAAATACATAATAAAGATTTCAATCAATCTCTTCTCTCTCTCTCTCTCTCTCTCTCTCTCTCTCTCTCTCTCTCTCTCTCTCTCTCTCGCTTGCTCGCTCGTTCGCTCCCGTTGCGGTATCGGACGAGTGGTCCGTTCGCCTGTGTTCCAAGGTTGCGTCTCTGCAGATCGATTTCCGACGGTGCAACTCACACCGCGAATGCAGGATCCAGGACGCGGGGAGACAACACATGTCGCGTAACAAGGCAGCTATATCTCTCTTGAGCGCGCGAGAATCTCCCTCTTACCTATGTATTCAGGTGCGTGTGCGAAGCCGATCTCGCCCGTGTAGCCACGACGAACCGAGCCGAGCCGAATCTCGCCGGCCCGAGCCTATGCGAACATTACGATACTGTTCGCTCGTCTTGCTCGAATTTGTCAAACGTAAAGGTAAACAATACCTTACCGTTACAAATACACATAAAATTAAAATATTTTATTAACAATTGCATAAAATTATTTAAGTTTATAAACAATTTTAATATTAAGAATATAAACAATTGCACGGCGAACATGTTAACAAATTATCTTGCATAGCGAATAAAATATACGTATTATTATTTTATTACAAACATGACTAAATAATATACAAAATAAAAATTATTATAAATAAATGCAGTTTGAATTAAAAATTGTTGTAGCTTAAAATCTGAATTATTGTCAATAATACAAAATATCAGGTTTGCCTTTACAAATATTACAAAAACGTATAGATAGCCGAAAAGAATATACCTTAAGTACCCAAATATATATATTTGGTGATGTCTCGCTAGACTTGTGGGCGCCGACGTTAGATGCGTATGCGTACAGAGCACAATGATTGTCAGATGTCGAAGTTGTAGTTCTTTGCCTAATGCTCGTATATACAAGCAATGCGTCGCGATTACCGAATACAAATATCTCAACTTTGAATGTATATTTTTTGTAAGTCCGAGTAGCAGAGCTTCGCCCTCGGATAAAAATCAGAGTTGACCAGCAGAGCTTCGCCTTACGGAAGCTTTAGATAAAAAACTAGAAGTGACTGTGTCCGTTCTGTGTCCTCTTTTTATACCCTAAAAATCTATGCATCTGTCCTTGTCTTACGCTTTACTTTAGATGGAAATTGCGTAATTAGTTCTCGATTTTTCTGTGCTTGCACCCGATTTAATCCTATATATTTTCTGTACTGCTTCGTAGTTAATACAAAGAATTTACTACCCCCCTTTTATCAGTGCGGCATCACCCAAAAAGCGTCTTCTTTTACTTGGCTACTTAAATTGTTGCTTTCTTCTAATGCTCGCGTTTCTAGTCCGTGTCTCTTATCACCGGCTCTTCTCCGAGCATTGATATTGCAATGCAATATACAGAAACTCTTGCGCAACACCTTCGTTTTGATCTCACTATCGGCAATCCCACTTATGTGCGTATTGGCTTTGAATAATATTATAAACTCTTCGTTGTTATGTTCGTAAATTAATCTGTCCTTTAGCTCTATAAATTACGCTTTTTATTACTGCATTTACTTAGGATCATTCTGTATCAACTTTATTTCGTTCGGCTTCTACGCCATAATTTTATTCTATACTACGCAGTACTTTTTACGAAAAATAAGAATATAATTTTCGTTGGGGCGCGACAATACATAAAAAGAAATAACTTACAATTGTTACATCGAACCAAATAAAAAGGTTGCTTTTATACGTAACACTGATTTTAACGAAAATTCAATAGACGAAAATTATATCTGTGAATTAGAACTAATTTGCGAATATTGCAATGCAGAACACTTTCCATTTAAATGAACGACAGATAAATAATTTAAAAATTGATGTCATAAAGAAAAAGTAAGATCATTTACTGATGTTGATTATCTTAATGAAATGAAAGAAATAGCAATGAGAAATTCTACTGTTAGTAAAATTTATGAAATATATTAGATCCTATAATAATGCACTTGCTTTTCCTAGCTTTGGTGCTTCACTACGGAAACTTCTTGGTAAACATCCATTTGTAATATGAATTTGTGATCTTATTTATCACAATGCTTATGCATCCCAATAATCAACAAAGAACATATGGTCAATTATATATTATAGATAATGAAGAAGATAACCAAACAAGAATGAAAAGTAATAATAAATGTACTAGTGTAAAAGAATTAGATAATATTTTAAGAAAAATTAATTCTTACGCTTATGTTTAAATAATGATACCTGAAGTCGAGGCTGAAGAAAATCTGCGATGCCAGAAAAAGGCATAGTACCGAAGAATGTAAAAACGATTATAAAAACAAATAAATTAACAAAAATTCATCGTTACAACATTTCGGAATTCAATGAAGTGGCTGTTGTTTTTGTCGGTGAAGATTGCGAACCTTCAATTGAAAGAGACATTAATATTTTTTCAAAGACAGAAGGACCAATAAAAATAAAATTATAAAAATTATCGGGCTTTATGAAAAGTGAAGAAAACAATAATAATAATAGTATATAAATGTTGCATTTTATTTTAATAAGTTGAGCATTAGAGATGATTTTAGTCAATACTTCAATTTAGGGAAATTAACACAACAGTATATAGTTGACACATGGATAGAAAAAGAAAGTTCAAGATTATAATTTTTAAAGAAAAATCAAGCTAAATTAAGAACAGTAATGTATAAAACGATGATAATATAACTGAAATCGGAAAAATGGTGATTTTACCATCAACTTTTACTGGAAGTCCACGATCATTGTGTCAAAGTTTTATAGATGCAATGGTTTTCGTACAACCATACGGAAAACCATTCTTATTGATTACAATTACGTGAGGTAAAACTGAAGATGTTACAAAATCGACCAGACATTGTACTGAAAGTATTTAATGAAAAACTAAAAAAAAAACAAAAGAAAAAATTTTACAAAAAAAAATTTTTGGAAAATTTTTTGCATAAACTTATCTTACTGAATTTAAAAAAAGAGAATATATGCTAATTTTTTTAATTAAAGAAGATAAGTATTCGAATATCGATAAAATTACAGTATACTCAATTATATGAATTAATTAAAACATTTATGAGTCACGGCCCTTGTGGAATACAAAATATAAATTCACTATGTATGGATAGATAAATACATTTACAGAAGGTTATCCAATATATCGGCGAAGAAATGATAATAAAATTATTATTTATCCAGGTAAAAAATGGGCAAATAATACATTTATTATTCCATATAATTCGTATTTATTAATAAAATTTAGTCATATTAATGTTGAAATATGCTCAATAGTATTATGTGTAAAATACTTGATTAAATACTGTTAGAACGATCATGATTGATAATGAAATTTCAACACATAGGAATACAAGTACTGAATTAACAGATAATTTAGAAGCAAATACAGATTATTATTATTATTATAGTATAAGATTATGATGAAATAAAACATTACAAAGATACGCGGTACTTAAATTCTCAAGAAACAATGAACTGTCTACGTATATTATGATGAAGGAAGTAAAAATGAAATTTTATATAAAATAACGAAACTATTTTGATTGCATGGTTTAAATTAAATCAAGAAGATAAAAATGTAAATTAATATTTATCCACCGATATACCAAATCATTATATATTTAATAAAAAAGATAATAAATGGAATTTTAGAAAAAAATTGAGACAACCAGTTTTAGTGAGAATGTATCTTGTCAATATATAGCAGCATGAACGTTTTTTTTAAGAATATTATTACTTACAGTTAGGGGTGTTAAATCATTTAAAGATTTAAGATCTTATAAAAATGTAACATATTTGACTATTTTTGAAGCTGCAAAAGTAAGAAATTTGATAAGTACGGATGAAGAATGGAATAAATATTCAAAATAATCATCAACTTTTATGTTTCCAAAAATGTAAATTACTTGCATATATGTATATATATATAATTATTGCATATATATGGGTGGTTCTCTGTGACATCAAAGATGAAAATAATGAATATTGCTATAACTGTGGGAATATGTTTTAAAGGTGTCCAGTAGTTCTCCTGAATTTTTTCAGATTTTTTCGGGGCCATTATTTTAAGTTACAAAGAGTCAAAGTTGACATTTTAGCACTTTTTTGCATTATACGCCCATTTTCATGAATTTGTAGCTCCCAAGGAATGCATTTTTCACTAAAAATATAAATACGCCTTTTTTGTAAAATTTTCTGAATTTTTCATTAAAAATACTTTTGAAGTCATAAATGTATGCTGCCACACTCATGTAAGCCATTTAAACCTTAAATAGTGAAAATTAGCAATTCTGCTCCGGACTCTGGAAACCTAATGCTGTCTAAAAGATGTCTTTTTATAGTCAGAAACTGCCTATAAATTTCCAGAGTAAGTCTAAATCATTAAGATCACTTATGGTCAAAATATCTGGGAAAAGTGCCCGAAATAATAATAGAAATGTATATTTGTTGCCTTATAACGATGAATCTATTAGCATGATCATTGCAAAAAAATTTGAAAATCATGAAAATGAGCATATATTGCAAAAAAGTGCTAAAATGTCAAATTTGACTCTCTGTAACTTAAAATAATGGTCCCGAAAAAATCTAAAAAAATTCAGGAGAACTACTAGACATCTCTAAAACATATTCCCGCAGTTATAGCAATATTCATTTTTTTCATTTTCGATGTCACAGACAACCACCTATATATATCAATAGGCCCCAATATATGGTCTGAATCTCTTGATAGCCCATATGAGTGCTAAGCATCCTGTTTTCGTTGTCATATAATTACGTTCAGCAGGATTTAACAGTCGGCTGACGTAGACAATGAAATGCTCGAAACCCTCATCGTCCACTTGCGTTGACACCGCACCTATTGCTAAGTCACTTGCGTTACATGGATAGAAAATGGCTTAGGAAAATCTAAAAAGCTAGTGCAGGCGCCTCAGCTAACGCAACTCTAAACTGACGTAACGCCTCTTCGTGCTCCTCGCCGAATCCCAAGACTGGACTTTACGCAGCAACTTCATAAGGGAAGCAATAATGTCAGCTTCACTATTGATGAAACGAGTATACCAGCCTACCATCCCGAGAAAGGATCTCTGTTGTTTGAAATTACGAAGAGTGGGGTAGTTAAGGACTGGAGCAACTCGTTCACATTTGTTCAAATACCCAACGAACGTTACGCCGGTGCAGCAAAACTAAAACTTCTCTCGATTCACTTTGAGCTGAGTGTCGTTAACGTCCTGAGTACGTAATCGAACCGTTTTAGATCGTCCTCAAAAGTCTTGGTATTGACAATCAGGTCGTATAAGTAACCAAACACATGAGGTTCCACCATAGGACCGAAAATTGCACATGTAAGCCGTGCAAAGGTCATTGGAGCACTCGTAAGGCCGAAAGGCATTCTCGTGAACTGCCGCAGCCCCGACTCGGGTTACAGCAAAATAATGCCTGTATAATACCGGCTTGCCTCGAACATTAATATTTGTAAGTATGCTTTTTTAAAATCAATTTTCGATATACAGGGTGATCCAGAAACATAGGTAACATATATATATATATATATATATATATATATTCCGGTTCAGGAAATTAATTCAAGTACAATCCCATCGGAATTTTAAAAAAAAATATTAATTAGGCGACGAGTAATTAATTTTTGAAATGGGCCAATCAGAGGCCGTATTAGAGAAGATAGGTGTGCGGCATTGCCGCGCGAGACTAATGCAACAGGTGAACGAGCGAAGTGGCCGAGGCGCGTGAACATAGCTGATGCGTATAGCAGAAGCGAAGATCGCGAAAGCGAATGAATCGCAAAATATATTTTACGAGATTGATTGTATGAATCAAATGTACAATCAAGAAAATGATTTTTATTTAAGTTTAAATTAAACCGCAGAGTAATAAATTCATTACTACTATTATTAATTTATTTACTAAATCTACGATATGCGTGCGTTATAAATATGATATTATTATAGTTTTTAATCTCATCGTATTTACATTAATTTATTTGAAACCTTTATGACGAATTTTAAGACAATAAAATTTTTAATTAAATTAAGTTTTGGGTACAATATCTTACTAATATATAAAGAGAGAAGGTTTGTTTATATGTAACCAATAAACGCAAAAACTACTAAACCGAATATTTTGTAACTTTGCATATAGATTTGTTATAACATCTAGAGTGACATAGGCTATATAAACATTCATTTTTTTAATGCATTATTTGTGAAAAAAAACATGGGAGTATATTGCCATAGCGTAGTAGGGACTACTTCGCGTAGGAAGGTGTTCTGCGGTCGGCGCTATAGGTGGCGAACGGTTTTACTATTCCCATTACAAAATTTGTACGCAGACAATATTAATACGCCTCGAGCCATTGATATATTCGTCATTTCGGCGTTATTTTTACTTGCGTTTATTGCAAAAATCAAAATGCCTAAATCTATTAAAACATTGCGACATTCTCGAGAAACAGATTCTCAAAGAGAGTTCCGTTTGTTAACTCAACGAATGCAAACTTCTGTTAGTAGACGTCGAGAGTCTATTGATGAAAGAATTCAAAGGCTTGCAAATCAACGATTGCGTAATACTAACAATCGACGTACCTTACAAAATATTTGTGGTCAAAGATCCTGCATTTGAATATCAACCGGAATTAGATTATGCAGGTTTTGAAGATATTCAAATAGGTGAAATGAATAAGATTTGTATTCACTGTGATGCAAAAAAATGGAAAGACGAAGCACCTGGACTTTGTTGTGCTAATGGTAAAGTACATCTTCCACTATTAGAAGAGCCTCCGCAGTTTATGAAAGATTTAATATTAGGTATTCAGAGGGATTCAGCACATTTTCTTGATAATTGCAGGCAATATAATACATTATTTCAAATGACTTCTTTTGGCGCTAAAGAAATCAAAGAAGGAAGCTTTATGCCTACATTTAAAATTCAAGGCCAAGTTTATCATTTAATTGGTAATATGTTACCAAATTCTCATGAAAATCATCAATTTTTACAAATTTATTTTATGTCTGAAAATGATCAAATTTTGGCACGATCGCATATTAATCCAAATTTAAAAGTAAAACTTATAAAATCATTGCAAAGACTACTATTACAAAATAATAATTAAATAAAAAGTTTTAAATACAATCTTGAAAATAATTCTTTACAAAATTTAAATAATTTTAAACTGATTATACATTCAGATCGTGTACCTAATAATGAACATAGGGGTCGATACAATGCTCCTACTTGCAACGAAGTTGCGGTTTTATTAGTTGACGAAGACAAAGATCCTAGAGATATTGTCTTACATCATAGAAGGTGGTCATTTACAACGTGTATCTGAACTTCATCGTTCTTACGACCTTTTACAATATCCTTTAATGTTTACTAAAGGAGAAGATGGATATTACTTGACTACACAACAACGAACTAATACTTCTAAAACAGTAACTTGCATGCAATTTTATGCTTATAGATTAATGGTGAGACAAAATAGTATCAACTATTTACTGTATTTTTAAAAATTTATTAAATCAATATGTTGTAGATAATAAGGCTAAAATGACAACCGAAAGGCTACTTTTCATTCGTAGCAATTAACAAAAATTACGCACAGATGAGTATATACATCTTCGAGATGCTATTAATAATGATGCTAATATTAACCCTGGAAATATTGGGCAATGTGTTATTTTGCCATCTTCATTTACAGGTTCACCCCGTTACATGCATGAGAAAACTCAATATGCGATAACATACGTACGTGAAAAAGGACGCCCGGATTTGTTAATAACTTTTACATGCAATCCTGAATGGCCTGAAATACGCAGAGAGTTATATCCAAATCAAAAATCGTTTGATAGACACGATATTATTTCCAGAGTTTTTCATTTAAAAGTTAAGAAGTTGATGCACCTATTAACTAAAAATTGTATATTTGGTTCTGTTGAATGTTATATGTATAGTATACAATGGCAAAACCGAGGTTTGCTACACGCGCATATACTATTATGGCTTCAAATAAAAATTCAACCAGATGAAATTGATAAAATTATTTCTGCTGAATTGCCAGATAAAGACACTGACCCTGAATTATTTCAAATTGTTTGCAAAAATATGATTCATGGCCCATGCGGTGAATTTAATATGAATTCACCCTGTTTAAATAATGGAGAATGTACAAAAATTTATCCAAGACATTTTTTAGAGAATACTATAACTGGTAAAAATGGCTATCCACTATACCGCCGAAGGTCTCCGCAGAATAGTGGACACACTGCTCAAATTAAAATTCACAATCAAATGGTACTAATTGACAATAGATGGGTTGTCCCATATTCACCATTGTTATTAAGATGTTTTAATGCTCATATTAATGTTGAATACTGCCATTCAGTGCAAGTCATAAAATACATATGCAGAGCCGCGGTGGCTCATGGGTAGAGCTCCCGACTCTCACACCGAGGGTCGTGGGTTCGATCCCAGACGTGTACCTCTGAAAATTTTTTCATGTGCATTTTTCGAACACCGCGACTCAGTAGCTCGGCGTGTCACTATAATGTGACGCCAGTTCAGGTGCGCGTGCGTTTCGTGCACTTGTCAGTGCATGAGAGGCACGGGCGTCTGAACTATAGGGAACGTTAGGGACGCGAAGATGTAAAGAGGATCGCGGTGGTTCCATCGGAGGACAGGAAACTGTAATTATTAGACTAATTACAGTGACCGATGATATCTTCCGATGGACACAAGCACCACTGTTTCAACTACATGTGCTTTGTTTACAGACATACCGTTCACCTCCGTCGCTGATTAGCCCTGGCATCATAAATAGAGCGACGTTAAATAACAAAAAAAATACATATGCAAATATATAAATAAGGATACAAATCAAGCAACATTTTCTATCAATAATAATGATGAAATTAGTAATTATATCAATAGTCGTTACATATGCACTTCAGAAGCAATGTGGAGGTTTTTCGACTTTCCAACACATGAAAGGTATCCAGCTGTAGTACATTTAGCTGTTCATTCAGAAAATTGTCAACGTGTTTATTTTACTGAAGATACCATTCAACAAGTCCTTGAACATCCGCGGAGTACAACACTCACTGCTTTCTTTGATTTGGCTTCTTCGAATGATTTTGCTAAAACATTACTATATCACGAGGTTCCTACATATTATGTATGGAATAATAACAAATTTTCTAGAGGGAAACGTGGCCAAGACGTTGCAGGATATCCTGGTATTAAAAAAGATGCTGCTTTAGGTAGAGTTTACACAGTTCATCCTAATCAAGTCGAATGCTTTCACCTAAGGATGTTATTACACCATATTCGTGGACCAACTTCATTTGAATCACTTAAAACAGTTAATAGTGTAATATATCCCACTTTTAAAGCAGCATGTCAAGCGTTCGGACTATTAGAAAATGATGACCAATGGAAAAACACATTAGCTGATGCTGCAATATCAGAAACATCTTCAAAGATGAGGGACTTATTTGCTATTATTTTAGTGGTTTGTCAACCATCTCAACCTATTTTATTATCGGAAAGGTTTCAAAAAGATTTATGTGAAGATATTCTTCGCAAAGAACGTCAACGTAATAACGATATCACGTTAACTTACTCTGATAATATTTGTAATCATGGTTTAATTGAAATAGAAGATAGAGTTGTGAAACTTTCTGAAAAATATCTACAGGAATTTGGAACGCAATCTTCAGTTCGTGAGGAACAACCTTCTAATAGTCCTTTCACAGAATCTTTTACACGCTTCAATATCAATGACTTAATAAATAATGTTCAAGTTAATTTATCCAAATTAGTACCTGATCAAAAATACGCATATGATGCTATTATCAATAGTGCTGCTAACAAATGTGGAAAAGTTTTTTTATTAATGCCCCTGGTGAAACGGGTAAAACATTTTTAATTAATTTATTATTGGACAAAATACGATCAACGGATAGTATAGCCGTAGCTATTGCATCTTCTGGCAATGCTGCAACTCTTCTTAAAGGCGGTAGAACAGCGCATTCGACTTTCAAGTTACCATTGAATGTATTTTGTGATCAAGATTTTGTATGTTCCATTCGTAAAAATGGTCCTTTAGGCTAAATTCTCCAAGAAACGATTCTTATTGTATGGGATGAATGTACTATGACTCATAGAGCACATATAGAAGCTATTGATAAAACTTTACGGGATCTCAGATCTGTTAATTTGTTGATGGGTGGTGTAACATTTGTTTTTTCTGGCGATTTTCGTCAGACTTTACCAGTTATAACAAAAGGAACAAGAGCTGATATTGTTAAAGCATGTTTAAAATCATCGCAAATATGGAATAATGTTGAAACTTTACATTTGCGCACAAATATGAGAGCGTATCTTGGTGGGGGTAACCCGGACTTTTCCGAGCAATTATTAAAAATGGGAAATGGTACTATAGATAATAATAACACAGCCACAAAAAAAAATGTCAAAATTTGACCTTGATCTGACCTTGACCCTCAGGTGATGGGGTCAAATGGACCACGGATTGGGAATCAGCGACCTCAAAAATATATATATATATATATACTGTTAAACCTTGGTTACCGTTAATTTTGTAAATTTGACCTTGACCTGACCTTGACCCTGAGGTGATGGGGTCAAACGGACCACGGATTCGGATTCGGCGACCCCAAAAACATATATGTATACTGTTTAACCTTGGTTGCCGTTAATTTTGTAAATTTGACCTTTACCTGAACTTGACCCTGAGGTGATGGGGTCAAATGGACCACGGATTCGGAATCAGCGACCTCAAAAACATATATGTATACTGTTAAACCTTGGTTGCCGTTAATTTTGTAAATTTGACCTTGACCTGACCTTGATCCTGAGGTGATGGGGTCAAATGGACCTCGGATTCGGAATCAGCGACCTCAAAAATATATATATATATATACTGTTAAACCTTGGTTACCGTTAATTTTGTAAATTTGACCTTGACCTGACCTTGACCCTGAGGTGATGGGGTCAAATGGACCACGGATTCGGAATCAGCGACCTCAAAAACATAAGGTATATATGGTCTGGTCCGTGGATTTTGACTTTTTTTTTGTGTAGCTGTGTAATAGTTACATTCACATTGAAGATAATCTTGGTCAAGTTGTTTCAACTCTGGATGATCTTATATCGAAAGTTTATCCTGATATTGAAAATTTATTACAGAAGTCTTATCTTTGGCTCTGTGAAAGAGCAATTATTTCACCACGAAATGCTCTTGCTGAAGAAATTAATCATTATATTTTAGGTAAATTTAATAGTAATATAAAAGAATATTTATCTATTGATACAATTGTCAATACTGAAGTCGTTGTACATTATCCTCAAGAATTTCTTAATTCATTACATCCGGCACGATTTCCTCCACATAATTTAAAACTTAAAATAGGAACTCCAATAATATTACTACGCAATCTTCAACCTCCTAATTTATGTAATGGTACTAGATTACAAGTCAAAGTGATGCGTAATAACATTATTAAAGCCATCATATTGACTGCTCCTGCTGCTGGAGAGACTGCTTTTATTCCGCGCATTCCAATGATCCCTACAGATTTGCCGTTTCAATTTAAACGTTTACAATTTCCCATAAAACTTTCATTTGCAATTAGTATCAATAAATCCCAAGGTCAAACTTATAATTACATCGGAATTGATTTACGGTCAGAATGTTTCTCACACGGGCAACTATATGTTGCATTTTCACGTACTGGAAACCCAAAGAATCAATTCATTTTAATAACTTCACCCACAAAAACTACTAAAAATGTTGTTTATCCGGAAGTTTTATAATAATTCGATTCGACATTTAAAAAAATATTATTTTCTAATACGAATATCCATCAAACTATTTAAATTACAGCATGATAAAATATCTAACAATATAACAATATACCTACAACTGCGATATCTAGCGATATGACCGTTTGAACTATCAGTCTGAGATTATCGTGTACTATAAACTGAATATTGATAAAGTTTAGTGAAGGACAAAGGCTTTCTGGTAAACTAACATATCCTCGAAACTGACTTCACTACACTATAGCTTTTCTTCGATATACTTATTGTAAACTGTACGTAGTGCTACTGCCACGTGCTTTCCGCTACTGTCGTATTTCGCGACTGTCTTTAAAAAATGTATCTGCATTAAAGTTTTAAAACTAAGATAGTTCTAAAGCTTTATTTCATATTCAACATAGTTGATCTTTCTGCTTTATTTGTCGTATAATACTAATTTTTAATGGAATTTAGGTCAAGCCTCAATTCTCCGCTTAAAAAACAATACCACCACGAACACTCTCCTATGTTCTTGCACATCAAATTTTGTGTTCGCGGAGTGAGCCCGCCGCGTGTGCTCTCCGACGTTCGCGCTCATCAAATTTTGTACTCACGGAGTAAGCCCGCCGCGGACGCTCTCCGACGTCCATACTGCAAGAGCAAACGTGCTCGAAAAAAAGTTACTTCGTTAAAATTAATTACAATTCATCCACGTTTTTATCTACTTAAGGTAATAAAAGATCATCGATTCGTCGGCAATATTGACAATTTGGTAAATGTTACGAAGTTATGGAAGACACGAAACATATTGGCGATATATTGATAATACTTTGGCAATATGTTGGCAACACATTGGCCACATATTGGCAACACATTGGCCACATATTGGCAACATATTGGCAATATATTGACAATATTTTACAGACATACCTACAGCCATACAATTAGCCATACTAAAAGATCAACTTTTCATTCCTTGTACCTACCCTCTGAATTGGTTGGTACGAAAAGCCAACTTAAGAAAAATCAACGAAGGACAGATATATTAGATAAGAAAATAACATGAAAATGTCTATTACTATCCTCCTGTATTTAGGTGGTTGATAAAACTTCTCACACAGGTTTGTGCTACTAATGCAAGAACGAGAAGACGATTTAAAGCAATCAACGAAAGACATATTTTAGAATAACAAAATAACACGTTGACGCGGGGGCTTACTCCGCGAACACAAAATTTGATGTGCGCGAACATCGGAGAGCGTTCGCGGTGGTATTGTTTTTCAAGCGGAGAATTGAGGCTTGAGCTAAATCCATTTTACACGGACTAGGAATTATTTTACTAGCAATATTATTGCCAATATACTTTCAAAATTAACTAATATATTTCCAATATGTAGCGATATATCTTTATGGTAAACGTATTTATTGGCTATGTGACGTCCCATAGACGTCTAAATATATTTAGTTATAATAATATATATTTTTATAAGTTGACAAAATCGAATTATAAAGAACATGCGTAGAAATGAAAATTAAGCTTACTTCGCGAAACGGCATCGGTCGCTGACCGTGAAAGCATCGACGCAGCATTTTTGCAATAAAGTCAAGAACCTAAGCTTTATGCGCGTCGATCGCTCATTGGTTCAAATCAAGGACGCAAACGGCTCTTCAAATTGTAAATTCGAACAATACGTCAGACTAATTTCTTCCTCCGAGCCGTTTGCCTCCGGACTTAGAGAACCCGCGAGTCCAACGTACGCAACCTGGTTAACGTGTCCCAGGAAGTGAATTAATAGAATAGTGTCTCCGCCGTAGGATCGCCGGCGTTAGTGAATTAAATGCATATCACAGAGATATTAATTGATTAGAACCGATTAATATCGTGCATCCGACGAAAAGGATTCGACCTTCGAGCAGTCGCTAACGAAATTCGACGGTAGCAGAAGGATAAGGGCCCGCTGAACGCGAATCCAGCAAATCAAGCATTCGCAGTAAGACTCTAAATCATTATATTAAAAACCTTAATTCATTGCCACGAATTAATATCGTGTAATTTAAGAATAATAAAATACACGTAAAGTCTGATTATTCGGGAACTTATTTTGGGAATTATGACTTATTATAAATACTGTATTTGATAAAGTTTAATAATAAAAACATATATCGATACTTTAAATAAAATAATATAAATGAATAATTATTTCATAATAATACTATCCTAACAAGTAAATCCTACATAAACGTTTATAAACGTGACATAACGCTCACCAGCAGTCACGTTATTCATAGGATAGTTACGCGTGACATAACGCTCACCAGCAGTCACGTTATTCATAGGATAGTTACGCATGACATAACGCTCACCAGCAGTCACGTCATTCATAGGATAGTTACGCGTGACATAACGCTCACCAGCAGTCACGTCATTCATAGGATAGTTACGCGTTACATAACGCTCACCAGCAGTCACGTTATTCATAAGTATTTAAACGTAACGTAACGCCACATTCACATAACGCACAGGTAAGGAAACAGAGGAGTTCTCGAGCTGACAGCGAGTCTACCGCGTTAAACAAATAATTAATGTTTAGCGGAACTCCCGCGAAGACACCGACTTCACGAAGTCGGGTCGTAACAATTGGCATCCCTTATTGGGAATCGCTATTTGTTTCCTTAACTCTAACATAGATTCATAAATTATACAATTTTCACGCAATCAAACATGGCGCACGGAAAACAAAATCCACAGAGGTTAGCAGATTTCGATGCAAATCATACGAGACAACTAATAGATCATTTAAATACATCTACCGACACTTTAGCATCTCTCGCAACTAGTTTTACACTACAGGCAGCTACTGTACATATACCTTATTACGATGGATACAGTACACCTTTAAAAGATTTTATTCAAGATGTAGAAAATGGGAGACAACTAATACCGCCAGTACACGAAAACCTATTTTTAAGTAGTGTAATCTCCAAGTTGAAAGGTAAAGCCAGAGAATCAATTTCGAACCGCACATTCGTAGATATAGAAGAACTAAAGAATCACCTTAAAGTATATTTTGCCCCATCAAAATCTTACGGTTACTACGTACAAAACATAATGAATACAAGTATGAAACGAAACGAAAGAGTTCGCGACTTTCACGCTCGCCTCTCTTCGTTAGTCAATTCTGCCCAAGCTGCTGTGCGTGACGCACTTGACGGTAGGAATCAAGAAACAAATCAAAAACCACAATTAGAAGTCTTAGCCTTAGAAGCCTTCATTAGAGGACTATCCGACGAGTGGAGAGCCAGTCTAGCTGCAACCGCCCCTACAACGTTAGAAGCAGCTCTAGAAACGGCAATAAACTTAGAAAAATATAACATAAATGCTCCACAAGAATATACACACATACGATACATGCGTAACGCATCACCATCTCCAACTGTAGACGTAACGTCACAAAGTTACGGACGTAGAGACTATGACCGTAATGCGTTTCCGCACAGAATGGATATAAACGATCCGAATATTTATAACAGACAAGCAGTACAATACTATTATGATCAAAACGATACTGAGTTTCCACGAACACATATCTCTAAAGATGGTAGAATTCAAGCCACTCCTGGATTAAGATACACGCCACAACCAAACAGTAATATCCCTTCACAACAATATATTGGGACACCCTTTAGTATTTTAAAGAAACAAAACCAAAAGCCTCGATATAACGACTCAAATAACAGTCACCAAATTAGACACGACTACAATCAACCGATCCATCAACAAGCAAATATGTATCAAAATGGTTATTGGCCTACGCCACCCATACCAAATCCATACATGTATTCTCAAGTAACGCCACCGTATTTTATACCGCCACAAATAAATTACTTTCTAAATCATTATCAAAATATACCACCGCCTGATGCAACCCAAATGCCAACGCAGCCACACTTACAACCAAATGAAAATTTACATAGATATGCTTCTGAACAGAACCACTCGAACAAAGCACAACCTCTACCTGACACTGAGAGACATTTAAACTACCAAGGTGCTCGCCGTCAGAGCGCAGCGACGAGCAACTTCCAGAATCAACGCGCTCACGTTCATTTCGCTCAAGCAGACGAGTATTCCACATCAGAAACAACACAGGAAAATGTCCCACAGTTAGACTAAAAGCAGACTGCTTAGTAGGAGGAGAAGGTTTATTTGTGTTAGATTCTGGCGCAAATATAAACGCCGTAAGACGTGATGTATTAAAACCAGACACAATAATAAATCTTCATAACACCGTTACAGTAACAGGAATATCTCCACAATCGATCAAAACGTTGGGATCCGTTAATATGAATATATTAGGAATAACTCATATCTTTCATGTCTTACCAGACGAATCACCTTTCAATAGTGACGCCCTACTGGGTCAACCCTTCTTAAACGACGAAAAAGTTAAAGTAGATGGTTATTGGCCTACACCACCCATACCAAATCCATACATGTATTCTCAAGTAACGCCACCGTATTTTATACCGCCACAAATAAATTACTTTCCAAATCATTATCAAAATATACCACCGCCTGATGCAACCCAAATGCCAACGCAGCCACACTTACAACCAAATGAAAATTTACATAGATATGCTTCTGAACAGAACCACTCGAACAAAGCACAACCTCTACCTGACACTGAGAGACATTTAAACTACCAAGGTGCTCGCCGTCAGAGCGCAGCGACGAGCAACTTCCAGAATCAACGCGCTCACGTTCATTTCGCTCAAGCAGACGAGTATTCCACATCAGAAACAACACAGGAGAATGTCCCACAGTTAGACTAAAAGCAGACTGTTTAGTAGGAGGAGAAGGTTTATTTGTGTTAGATTCTGGCGCAAATATAAACGCCGTAAGACGTGATGTATTAAAACCAGACACAATAATAAATCTTCATAACACCGTTACAGTTTGGTCAAAAATCGTTGGTAACATCTAGTAGACCGATAGATCCAATATTTTTTATAGGAAAAGTCATCACTGAATCTGACGAAGAGAGAGAACTGACGACATGTGACGACTACCAAACAAAGAGATAACACAAATTAAAGATTTGCCTTTTTATTCCGAAATAGAAATTCCAAAAAACATAACAAGAGAAACACATACAACATTTAACAGCGAAGTTTACAAACATAATAGCAACAAAGTTTTTAACTTACCAGCGCGAAGCCGCATACCCATCAAAATACCCGTTACGCGTAACTGTAAAGAAGGTGACGCATACTTAAAATTTGTTCATACTATTCCAGGCGTATTTATAGGAGAAGCCGCAGTTAATAATAAAAAGGGAATTTGCTACGTGATGGCTACTAACACTCAATCTGACCCAGTCCAAATAGAAATAGAACCTCAAGAATTATTACCTTTTGACGAAGGCGAGTCAGAAGACTTCTTTGAATCCGAACAAGAAGATACTCTAGAATTAGACGAAGTTGATAGAAAAAAAATCCTCATAGAAAAATTGTCACAGCCAAATCACACCGAACAAGAACTAAACCAAATCCTAGGGATTGTTAATAAATACCCTTATTTATTTCAACTCGAAACGGACAAACCCTCAACAACACATTACATTAAACATCGAATTAACACTACAGACGACATTCCAGTCAATATTAAACAATTCAGATATCCACCTATGTTACCCCAAGAAGTAAGAAAACAAATCAGCAAACTACTAGAAGACGGTATAATACAACACTCTAAATCGCCTTGGAAGTCACCTCTATGGATAGTCCCTAAGAAAGCTGCTAAAGATCGCACCCGTCGATATAGACTCGTTATAGATTATCGAAAACTCAACGAAAAAACTATTGACGATGCGTATCCAATACCCAACATCAACGAAATTTTGGAAACAATGACATTTTCCAAGTACTACAGCGTCCTTGATTTAGCAAATGGTTTTCATCAAGTTGAAATGGAGCCAACTGACAGTCAGAAAACAGCTTTTAGTACACCATACGGACATTACGAATATGTCAGAATGCCATTTGGTTTATCGAACGCTCCTAGAACCTTCCAACGGCTCATGGATAACGTCATGATTGGACTACGAGGAATTGAAATATTTGTATACCTAGACGACATAATTATTTTTGCATATACTTTAGAAGAACATCAAGAAAAAGTGTTCAAAGTACTCGATAGATTATCAACCGCTGGTTTGAGACTACAAACAGACAAATGCGAATTTCTGATACTTGAAGTAACGTACTTGGGACACAAAATTAGCGAGTATGGAGTAAAACCAGACCAAGGTAAAACCTTTGCCGTTAGAAACTATCCAGTACCTAAAACACTTACGAATGTACGTCAATTTCTCGGTTTCGCAAGCTACTATAGAAAGTTTATTAAGGATTTCTCACTGATTGCTAAACCACTAAACGACTTACTCAGAAAGGGAATTAATTTCAAATGGATTGAGGAACAACAATCAGCTTTTGACAAAATTAAGGGGTCAAGCCTGGGTTAAATGTTTTAAATAAATAAACAATTCTTATTGGAATAATTTTTTTTTTTTATTTCCTCTTACAAATTTATTTTTTTTACATAATATATATACATTATACTTTATAGTTATCAATATAAAAAATGTTTATTATGCATTTTTAATTCTGGTTATTAAACTTATAATGATATTAAAAAATTGATCAATTTTTGCAGTTGCCGCAGGATATTGAAGCACTGAATGCATCTTTTAATGTCTAATAAGTCTTAAAATGTTCATGGAAAATATGTTTACAGACTTATGTTTTTCTTTTTCTGAAAAAAAATTTAATAACAATGTATTAAATATAAAAGTTGATAATAATAAGAAAAATAGTGAATGTTATGTACGTATACGTACATAACATTCACCTAAAACTTATCTTCTTGAAAATTGGGCAACATAAGTCCGTAGAAATATATATTTTAAAAGTTTCCCCAAAATTTCAAAGTGATTCATCAACCTGGCTCTGAAATATCCTGCGGCAAGTAAGCTAAAATCATTAAAAAACCAATAATGAGATAAATGCATTTAAAGTTTCACTTATTAGATTTAAAGTTTTACTTATTTTATAATTCTAATACCATATTCTTTAGGTATCATACACTTTATATATATATAATCTTAATAATATATATATTTAATAGGTTTATAATGACTTTTTTCTGGTTTTATTAATATAATACTCAGTATATTTTTTTAATATACCTGTATTATCTAAAATAACAGAAAATCAACTTCAAGAATCAGTTTCTTTATAAAAAGAGGAATAAAATTTTTTAAAACTACAAGAATACTTAGCTATTATTGAATATTAATGCATGATTATATGGATTTTAAAAAATATTTTGATAAAAAATCATATACTATATTATATGATTATAATTTTTATTATAAGCATTAAATTTAATTAAAAATATGTAAAGAATGCAGTAAAAACAAATACTGTTTGACAGTTGTGTACAATATCTCTTTCTCTCTCTCTCACATGACAAGTCTTCTATAAGATTATCGATTTTTCGAATAGCCTTGTCACGTGATAGAGAAAGAGAGAGGCATAGATAATGTTACAGCTGTTAATGGAAGTGTGCACCAGCCACACGTTTGTAGTTCAGTTTTGAGCTATTATAATATCAAGTAGAATTATATATTATATATTATATATATATAGTATCTAAATAAAATAAATAAAAGAAACAAGTGGTTTATAAAACTGCATGAACAAATTATATCAGATAAGTATTTGCATAACCTTAAATTTATATTTTGTTTATGTCAAGAAATTGATTCTTTGTTTCTCCATTTCAGCATAACCAATGTGTCAACACTTAGATATAATACATTATTTGCAGTATATGGATAAAATTATATCAACAAGTGGTTTCTTATGTTCAGTGTATTTGTGCTTAGTGTGATATTATGTGGTTGAAGTTATTTTATGTGTATTTGTGAAAGTGTTACAAACCTCAATATGCTTTGACATCGCACAAAGCTTTATAAACTTCTCTTAGCTTTATAAAGTCTCCATCTCCAATATAATTAGCATATTTTATGCCATAAAGTGCTTCAAATCTTTGAAACTACAATTCCATCTACTTCCATCTTGCCAGAACTACCAGTGTGGTTGGCAGAGCAATTAGTTTGATGTACGTTGTACCATTCTCTATATTCTTCTGTGCCTTCTTCTGGTCGCAATTCACATGCTCTGCAAATAGATTGCTTTGGAGAAACGTCAATTCCTTTTCCATTCTCATGCAGTATCACCTTGCAACAACTTGAAGAGAATTAAATCCTCGCTTCCTCCAAGAACCATCACCTGATACACTTATATGGCAATTCTGACTCGTTGAATCATATAATTGCTCGATAGCTGCTTTCATAGACTCTTTACCAACTTTTTTACAAACATTTTCTATCTCTGTATTAATAATGTCATAATTACTGTGAGAAACTGGACTCGGCAAATCCATATTTCCACAAAAAGGAACTAAACCAGCATGCCCATGACCAAGAGTTCTCATTGTGTGCACTATACGCCAATTTATTTCATAAACATTACTTTCTTTTCCAACTTTTCTGCTCGAATCAATAACAAATACCTTATAACAGTTTGTACACGTTATTGTTATTTTACTTCCCAAACCTCTCACATCAACTTCAGAAAATTTAACTGTACCATGACAATCTGACAAACTAAAAATTCTTCTAATATTGGGAAAAGTAGTGATATATCTGTAATTCTATTTTGTGTGCTACTTTCTTCAATGGTATCAGTTTTTTAACTTTTCACTTGATCTGGATTGTAGCTTTGGTGTTGTGAATTCCATCGATGTTGATGAAAGTACATCGTAGTTGGTTCTTACTGATGTTGATAATTTTTTTATGAGCAGATGTACCAGGTATTCTGAGTTGCCTTTTTGTACTGCTCTTTTTTTGTATTAACCCGGAGAAACACAAAAATTATGAATGAACTAAAAGATTCATATTTTGGATGGATACCATACTTATGAACCCACAAAATGAACTAACGAAATAGTTGATGCTGAAGAACAAAACGTATATGTATAGGCTCGATGAACTATATGGGGAAGGAGGAAACGGACCTATAATTTCACCTGTTCCACGAAATGCAAAATCTCTCTCACCATCTCCTAAGAAAAACCAACGAAAATGCTAACACCACAAACAAACCCCAAATTTCACCTACCGTAATACAATCCTGGTTAGATGATCTAGAACACCCAAATACGTCACCACACTCCGATTGCAACAGGTATAACGCGAAGGTCACCTGTTTAAAGGCCCACGAGCACGATCTACTCCATTAATGAAATAACGCCTAAATTAAACACTTGGCACAAATTATCAACAATCCATCAAGAAGATAGCGAAGAAGAAACTGATAATGACGAACAAGAGAATCACAACCATACAAGATACGCCAAACGACATTACGGTCACAAATCGTTCGTCAGAAAACACTGTTCCAAAGATAGAGAAAAAACCTCACCTCCTATTCCGACAACAAGATCCATCGACACACGTCCGTTATCACACAATGACCAAATAATAGTAGGACCATTACCTCTCTTGTCTAATACGCCTTATCAAAACAAAAACGTAACCATTTCTAACACCAGAGAATGTCTAACTTATTTAAAAGACAACATAGTGCACTTTATTTCCAGCAGACCTAACGCTATCTTCCTGAACAGTCGTGTTTTATTAGATTTAGACATAATTTCCAAAGAAAACCTTATGTCACAAAGCCCCTTCGATAGGCGATGTCCTTATAACACACAATCGAAAAACGTTTATATTTTCAAGCCTCGTAATAGTAGAAAAATGAAAGGAGAAAATCACGTCCTCACACTCTAAAACTTTGTTTCGAAACCCTAAACACGAAAATCAGAAAAAAGAGATAAAATCTTTTAGAATATGTCGAAAAAGGCGAATTAACTGATCACCTACCTAGAGGACAATTACTAAAACATTTAATTGATAACATACATGCTCAATATTAGAACAATAACACTCTTCCAAGGACCTGCATAAACGCCGTACAATGATCTTACAAGAGTGACATAATAGTCTATTGGAGGACATCGAGGAGTTCACAAAACATACAGAAGAATCAGAGAACGATATCACTGGGAAGGAATGAAACTTGAGCAGGAAATTATATTCGAAAGTGCAGAATAATGTCAAGAACAAAAACTGAACACGAATAAAAACTAAGGAACCCAATGGTAATAACTGATAACACCACCCGAAGTGTTCGAGAAAATTGCTATAGACACCGTAGGACCTTTACCCAAATCCACTTCCAAGAATATACACAGTTTAACGATGCAATGCCTATTATCTAAATTTTGCATAGCGGCACCTGTTCCTATATACAGAGCCATCACCATCGCCGATGGCATTTGCCAGACACTTCATCGCACATTTCGGAGTACCTAAAATAATATTAAGTGATAGAGGCCGAAGTTTTCGAAATAAATTATTAGAAGAATGTAATCAAACATTTTTGGCTTTTCCCCTAGCTACCACGACAGCGTACCATTCCCAAAGTAACGGCGGCTGGGAAAGAAGTCATAGAATGATAGCCGACGTTGTGCCGAAATAAGGCAAAATACAAACAAGATTGGGATAAAGTCATCCCCTTTGCCATCCACGAGTATAACACGTCGCTACACACATCTACAGGGTTTACACCATTCGAATGATCTACGGAAAAACAGCAGAGCACCTTCTAATTACCAGATGAATTCCAACTAGAAACCTATAATTCCATATATCAGAGGTATATAATTCATATACCGCATTGCGTTACAAAATAATAAAAGAAACAGTCCGAGAAAACTTAATCAAAGCCAAACATAAAAGTAAACAATACTATGATCGAAACGCAAAACCACAACAACTACAAGTCGGAATGCCAGTACTAGTTATTAAAGAACCAAAAAAGGGTAAACTAGATAATTATTACAAAGGAAATGTTATAAGAAAAAGAAATTAAGGACAATAATAACGTGATTGTAGAATCTGAAAAATGTCAACAGTTATTAAAACATAAAGATAAAATTAAAAGATGTTATGTATAAACCGTACAAACACCATCTTACACCTAAAAATTCAGGCGAAAGGAAAATATAGTACAACAATGATGATACGTAGAACCAAACACGTTCTTCTATTACTCATCGTAACTTAAATCATCACGACAACCCCTACAAAACTAGAAAACGCGCCGAAATTCAAGATAACTAAATTATTGAACAATCAGGTATTTATTATGAATACCTAGGTGACTTAAGCCTAATCAGAAATCAATGGAGAATCACCATCACATTAAATTGTCAAAATCTACAAGGGACCGTAGAAGGAAAAGAACAACAAATGAAAAATGCATACCAACAATGCCAACGTTATCTAAATAACGAATGTCACGATATGATACCCGTAACGCAATTTTTACAACAGCTACAAACACTAAAACAGTATGCTGGCAACATTATCGAATACTTCACGCTACCGACATTTAAAGCACATCAAACAAATCTTCGCTCATTTACCTTTCTTCAATGGTATCAGTTTTTAACTTTTCACTTGATCTGGATGTAGCTTTGGTGTTGTGAATTCCATCGATGTTGATGAAAGTACATCGTAGTTGGTTCTTACTGATGTTGATAAGTTTTTTATGAGCAGATTACCAGGTATTCTATTCCTTGAGTCTGGCATTTTTTTACTGCTCTTTTTTTGTATAAATTTATAATTAATTTTTAAAAACTAATAAAATTTATAGTCAAAAATATACTTTTAATTTAAAATCCACTGAGTATTTACTAAAATAATGTAAATACTTTATCAATGCAGACATATTTACTTCAAATAAAACTGTACGTATTTGTGCAGTATATTAGAGTAAAAGGAATCATTTATTTGTTAACTATTAAATTTGAATCGTATGGTAAAGTACATTTCTACTTTACCAAACTCTACGCTTGATAGTTACTTCGTTTAATATACTTGTATGTAAACGTCGAAAACCTCGCAATTATTGTGTTAGTTAAATTAAAATAAAATGTTTTTTTTTGCAAAAATAATTTTAGAGAAAAAATGTCCATTAATGCTTACTTTATTCAATTATAACTTGCGAAAAAATTTTTTTTTGTTTTTCAAATTTTGGGATAATGTTTTATATAAGAAATACTTCTAAAAAAGTTAATAAAAAAAAATCGATTTTTTGAACAGTTAACCCAGGCTTGACCCCTTAAACAACTACTACGCGAAGCCCCCGTTCTTAGATGCGCAGACTTAAACAAACCATTTATACTAACTACCGATGCATCAGATACAGCTATAGGAGCCGTACTAAGCCAAGGAGAACCAGTCGAAGATCGACCTGTAGCATATATGTCACGCTCCTTAAATAAACACGAGAAAAATTACTCTACAACGGAAAAAGGATGCTTAGCCATAATCGCCGCCGTAGAACATTTTAAACATTATTTATACGGGCGTGGATTTACAGTCTACGGAGATCACGAACCTCTAGCTTGGATAAACTCTATCAAAGATCCTATGAGTAGATTAAATCGATGGAGAGCCAGACTCAGAGGGTACACATACGACTTTATATATAAACCCGGGAGGCTAAATACTAACGCCGACGCCTTGTCACGTAATCCGGTTGAAACAAACGTCTTGATGACGAACGACAAAGATGATGAACAAACAAAAAGCGCCGTAGCTCTATCAATAACAATGCCAAAACAAACTAAAGCTTCGCTAGCTAGACAAGCAATTACAAATCGTAATGCTATCCAAAATATTTCTGACAACATGCAAATCCCATTTGCACCTACGACACGTGGAAGAAAAAAAGGTTCTAGAAACGCCCCGGTTCATCACCAAACAGATATAGCACAAGGACAAGCTGGACTTGACGCAAGTACCATTGCAAAAAGACTCAGATGCCGAAAACAAGTAGAAAGTAAAATTCAAATTGAACGAGACGAAAATATTGGTTTATCAGATCCTACTGATACGGACGAAAGCGCACGTGCAACGTCTACAGCAACCACACATCATCATCAGGAAACGGAAATCAGCGAACCACCGATTCCCCTAAAAGATCGATCACTACTACCTAGCCTAATAAATACACCCGTAGACATACCATTAACAGAAGACGAAACGGAAGCCCAACAAAACTTGGACTCGCCGCATATTACAGGAGATAGCGAACTGGAGGAAGTTATGCGTAACGATAGCTTCGATAATAGTGATACATCACTTAAAGAATTTCCAATAAACAAAAATAAAACATCAATACAAAACTACGTCTCGAACTTGCAAGATCCCAATGAAGATACATCTTCTTCATCCTCCAACGAAGGAGAAATATTGAACCCCAAGTTCCAGTCAACAATGAGAAGGTCCATCGCACATAAAACAATTGAAGACTCAGATGAGGAAAAAGATCTAGAAGAAGAAATGAAACCAAGTAATTTCAAACCCGGAGAAACACAAAAATTTATGAATGAACTAAAAGATTCATATTTTTGGATGGATACCATACTTATGAACCCACAAAATGAAACTAACGAAATAGTTGATGCTGAAGACAAAACGTATAGTATAGGCTCGGATGAACTATATTGGGAAGGAGGAAACGGACCTATAATTTCACCTGTTCCACGAAATGCAAAATCTCTCTCACCATCTCCTAAGAAAACCAACGAAAATGCTAACACCACAAACAAACCCCAAATTTCACCTACCGTAATACAATCCTGGTTAGATGAATCTAGAACAACCCAAATACGTCACCACACTCCGATTGCAACAGGTATAACGCGAAGGTCACCTGTTAAAGGCCCACGAGCACGATCTACTCCATTAAATGAAATAACGCCTAAATTAAACACTTGGCACAAATTATCAACAATCCATCAAGAAGATAGCGAAGAAGAAACTGATAATGACGAACAAGAGAATCACACCATACAAGATACGCCAAAACGACATTACGTCACAAATCGTTCGTCAGAAAACACTGTTACCAAAGATAGAGAAAAAACCTCACCTCCTATTCCGACAACAAGATCCATCGACACACGTCCGTTATCACACAATGACCAAATAATAGTAGGACCATTACCTCTCTTGTCTAATACGCCTTATCAAAACAAAAACGTAACCATTTCTAACACCAGAGAATGTCTAACTTATTTAAAAGACAACATAGTGCACTTTATTTCAGCAGACCTAACGCTATCTTCTCTGAACAGTCGTGTTTTATTAGATTTAGACATAATTTCCAAAGAAAACCTTATGTCACAAAGCCCTTCGATAGGCGATGTCCTTATAACACACAATCGAAAACGTTATATTTTCAGCCTCGTAATAGTAGAAAATGAAAAGGATAAAATCACTCCTCACACTCTAAAACTTTGTTTCGAAACCCTAAACACGAAAATTCAAGAAAAAGAGATAAAATCTTTTAGAATATGTCGAAAAGGCGAATTAACTGATCACCTACCTAGAGGACAATTACTAAAACATTTAATTGATAACATACATGCTCAAGATTTAACAATAACACTCTTCCAAGGAACCTGCATAACGCCGTCACAGGAACAACGTACAATGATCTTACAAGAGTGACATAATAGTCTATTTGGAGGACATCGAGGAGTTCACAAAACATACAGAAGAATCAGAGAACGATATCACTGGGAAGGAATGAAACTTGAAGCAGGAAATTATATTCGAAAGTGCAGAATATGTCAAGAACAAAAACTGACACGAATAAAAACTAAGGAACCAATGGTAATAACTGATACACCCACCGAAGTGTTCGAGAAAATTGCTATAGACACCGTAGGACCTTTACCCAAATCCACTTCCAAGAATATACACATTTTAACGATGCAATGCCTATTATCTAAATTTTGCATAGCGGCACCTGTTCCTAATATACAAGCCATCACCATCGCCGATGCATTTGCCAGACACTTCATCGCACATTTCGGAGTACCTAAAATAATATTAAGTGATAGAGGCCGAAGTTTTCGAAATAAATTATTAGAAGAATTATCAAACATTTTTGGCTTTTCCCTAGCTACCACGACAGCGTACCATTCCCAAAGTAACGGCGGGCTGGAAAGAAGTCATATAATGATAGCCGACTTTGTCCGAAATAAGGCAAAATACAAACAAGATTGGGATAAAGTCATCCCCTTTGCCATCCACGAGTATAACACGTCGCTACACACATCTACAGGGTTTACACCATTCGAAATGATCTACGGAAAAACAGCAAGAGCACCTTCTAAATTACCAGATGAATTCCAACTAGAAACCTATAATTCATATATCCGAGGTATATAATTCATATACCGCATTGCTTACAAAATATAAAAGAAACAGTCCGAGAAAACTTAATCAAAGCCAAACATAAAAGTAAACAATACTATGATCGAAACGCAAAACCACAACAACTACAAGTCGGAATGCCAGTACTAGTTATTAAAGAACCAAAAAAGGGTAAACTAGATAATTATTACAAAGGAAATGTTATAATAAAAGAAATTAAGGACAATAATAACGTGATTGTAGAATCTGAAAATGTCAAACAGTTATTAAAACATAAAGATAAAATTAAAAGATGTTATGTGTAAACCGTACAAACACCATCTTACACCTAAAAATTCAGGTCTGTTAGAGGTGAAAGGAAAATATAGTACAACCAATGATGATACGTAGAACCAAACACGTTCTTCTATTACTCATCGTAACCAAAATCATCACGACAACCCCTACGAAACTAGCAAACGCGCCGAAATTCAAGATAACTAAATTATTGAACAATCCAGGTATTTATTATGAATACCTAGGTGACTTAAGCCTAATCAGAAATCAATGGAGAATCACCATCACATTAAATTGTCAAAATCTACAAGGGACCGTAGAAGGAAAAGAACAACAAATGAAAAATGCATACCAACAATGCCAACGTTATCTAAATAACGAATGTCACGATATGATACCCGTAACGCAATTTTTACAACAGCTACAAACACTAAAACAGTATGCTGGCAACATTATCGAATACTTCACGCTACCGACATTTAAAACACATCAAACAAATCTTCGCTCATTTACGAAACGAGGAGCCCCATTACAATTTGTCGGTTGGGCTAGCAAGAAACTATTCGGAACTATGGACTCAGATGACAGAGAACAACTAACAAATGAAATAAACATATTATATGAACGACAGAATAATATGTCATTATTAGCCGCACAACAAACCCATATTATCCGATCAAACCTGGAATCCATTCACGACGAACTACAAAAAAGGAAAACCAAACAACAAAGTTATTTTATCAGCTAAACCAAGCAATCAATACGCTATTAACATATGAAAACAAAACAAAAATTACAGAAACAATCCTAACGTGGGTAATAGAATTTGAACAATCCCTAGGAATCTTCACAGAGTCTTATCGTACTCTACTTAGCGTCATAGAACAAACATCCAGAGGACACCTACATCCACTACTCTTATCGCAAGAACAATTACAACAACTACTAAAAGAAACAAATAACTACGAAGCAAGCCAAACTACACCCTGGCAAAGCCAAGAAATAACACCAGAATATTTATTCTCAGTATCCAAAACTACTGTTACTACTTCAAACGGTCGTTTAATCGTAACCAAGTTTTCAATATATAAGATACACCCGTTACCAGTACCTGTTAACCTGTATAAAAACATTATCAGTTATGCCAGCGTAACACCTCGTCACACACATCTTTTCGTCACGCACAAACTTCATAACTATTTTCTATCTAATGAAAAATTCATATCTACCTGCATAAAACACGCAGCACTTTTCTTGTGCCCTCTAACAGAGCCCATCTTGGGAAATACCTTCGACTCGCAGTGCGAACACGCCCTCTTCAGCTCACCATCACATGAAGTTCTTGGAAAGTGTGACATCACGTTATCACGCAACGATAACCCAAAATGGATAAAACTGCTTTCAACGGATGAATGGTTATATTCAACTAGACACCCAACACATATAAAAATCGTATGCAACGATGAATCAAAACTGGATACAATGCTAGAAGGAACAGGAATCATATCGATCAACGGACGATGTACAGCTCACACATCAACTACGACGCTATATGGCGTCAACTACATGAATATTAACGAAACCTTCTTCTTGTTCTTCTTGTACAACCTTCTTCTTGTTCTTCTTGTACAACCCAAACATCTCATTAAATCTAACATCGTTCATAACAAAAATCGTACCCATTCCAACCGAAACAACGAATTTGGATATAGAAAACGACTTAACAGCAACGATTAGTAATTGGGATAACAGCGAAGACTCCATTTCATTAAAACAACTGGAAACGAAATTCATCGAAATATCTCAACAACGAAGATGACAAGAGAACACCATAATCTACGCTACATCTGGTCTCGTAACTAATATAATAATAATCACAATAATATACTTTTTATTACAAAGATACTGCAAAATCGATTCTTATAAACGAAACACAAATAGGTCTACAAAAAAAAGTACTTTTGAAAGAAATTCTTCACAAAGAAATAGCAGAAAAAGAGAAGAAATACCACTCACACTAAACACAAAACTTCCCGTAACGCTAGAACAAAATCAAAATATAACACACAGCCCAAATCCAGTAAACACATGCCGACTTCATGTACTCTCACCTGAAAACACCACTCTCAAACACCATGAATCATATTCTAGAAACACTTCCCCAAACCTTACATATTTTCCAGAGATAGAATTACATCAATCATCGCATCAAATGCATAACCACACTTCCAATAAACAATTAGATCCACCAAATAGAGTTTTAAATTCCATGCCTTCACAATTATCGCTGACTCTCATGTCACATAATCTTCCTGACCAAAGCATAACATACGCCTAAATTATAAATAAATGATAAAATACACATACATATGCACGTTGTATTTTTAGAAACCATATATATATATGTATACCATACTAATGTGAAACCTATTATACAATTTACCTTATAAAACAAATACCAGAAGGTGTAACAGAATTTATACACTCACCGTTCGTTTAATCTTCTTCATCCAGCCCCAAATCCCCCCCCCCCCACAATACCGCACTGATTACATGGCAATACCCTTCCGCACATAGAATCTGCACACGAAAGGATCCTCACTGGCACAACCCAAACACACCTTTCCCTTAGAGCAGGTCTCACACATTTTCCACACTCCACCTTCATCACACACCTCCATCCCACACTCCAAGCAAAAGGGAACACCTCCTAAATTATTACGGACCTCGCCAAACCATCAGTCGACCTTCCTCCATTCAAAACCAATTTTTCGTACATTTTCCTCTCCGAAAATCCTTGTTTCCTTAGTTTTTCTCTTTCCCGATATAACCTCTGCCTTTTGTTCGTAGCTTCCCGCCTCTCTTCCACTAACGCTGCTCCTCCTTTTCTCTTCTTCTTATTCTCACAATCAGAATTTTTTAAACAAACTGCCGGCTGATTACCTATACACTCCTCAATCAACTTCCTTATCTCCTGCGTGTGCAGAGTATTATGATTTGAATTAGGAGAATCCACAGATAAATCAATGACTTCAGACATACCAGCTCCTTCCACAGCAAATAATGAATCGCTAGAAACCTGTTTTTCACCCGTCAAGTCGGAAACAGCACCAATCATACTGACGGTAGGATTAATATCAACAAAAGCAGAAACCTCACTGTCTTGACCGTTTTTCTCTTCACCCACGATCTCACAAACAATCTCAACATTCGATGTCTCAGAATCATGTTGACGAACAGAAACGTCATCGGAAATTAAAATTTGAGAAGTTAAATCTCCATCCCAAACTGCCTTCAAAATCTCACACTGCGAAAACGCGTCGCGTAACTTCAAACTCTCCTTCTGCACATCAACGGTACACGAACTTCTCAGATTACACTGAGTCGACACCGAATTCTTTAAAGCTAAATCACTTTGACATGTCGCGTCCACACCACAATATATTTCACACTAAATACCAATGCTATTCACCGGCACACCATTCTGACTCAGATTATTAAAATGTCCCAAATTGTCCCTTGTGATAAAACACCAACGTTGATCTCGACAAAAATCACGCATCTCTCGACGAAAATCACGCATTTCCTCCAGAAATTCACGTCTTTGCTCCCGCATTTCGTCCCAAAAAAGTCGACGTTGTTCAAACATTTCTTCGTCGAACAACCTTCGAACATCACGTAAATTATAATTTGAACCACTTGAACTCATTGTCTCACTTATCACAAAAAAAAGAAAAAAAAATGAATAATACACGTCGCGAAGTTTACGAACCTACGCCGATATAATAAACAGAATACGCACGAAACTAAATAAAAATAACTCAAAAACAACTAAAATTACAATTATAAAAATTAATTAAACAATTAAAAGACAATTTGTTAATAATAACCAAAAGAAATGATATTTGAAAACAAAATTGTATAAACCACGAGGCTCGCGCAAAGACAGACCACGTCGCTACTAATGCAGTTGCATCAAGAAACGCATTCGCGCATGTGCTATAGATCCCGTATGCACATAACTAAAGCAATACATTGAATTCAATAGAACCAAAATCTGTGCCCCCTAATTAAGACAAAAGAAGAAAAATAGAACACGTGTGGACATCTCTGGGTCATCAAACAAATCAGATGATTAATTACCTACAATCCTTTTTCCCCGCGAAAACCACTTGAATTTAAAATAACCACAACGATACACATGTACATGAACACACATACACTCTTCCCCACACAAATATATACACACTACCTTCAAATAACGACTGAACGTTAGATTACATTTACAAATTTTACAACATTTCAGAAATTTAACTTAAAAATACGTAATTTCAACTTTTTAACATTATAGTATGTATATATGGGTCAATAATCACAGTTTTCTGAAAGTTGCAAAATTATAAATAAATGATAATAACTCAGTAACTTACAAAGATATAAGCGTCATTTCTCGCCATAATTTGTTAATTAAGCCTCCTCTACTAGGTAAAATAATGAAAAATCGAACATGGCAAAATTATTTGTTTATTTGGAAGTTACACAAAAACTAAACATTATATACAAATATAAACCACATCTAATTTTACAATTAAGCAGTCTTCATCGATTAACTACCGTAAACATAAAATTTGTGAATAATGTTATAAACAATTTAATTTATTTATATCGAAAATTCAAGCTATATCGAAAATAAAAATTGAATAACTACCACTATAACATATACAAAATAACTGTTATATTATAAAAATTAGAAATAAATAATTCAATTGTTTAAAAGCGATTAAATCAATGAATTATGCATTTACACGAATTCCACATAGCCTTAATTTTACAATTAAGACCAAAGATAATATTTTTTCAGGCAAAAACAAAACCACATTATATTGTTATTAACAATGAAATTGTTAATTTAAAATCACGAATAATTGATAAAACCATATCTATCATTGTATCCATCAAAGCGATAAATAAATGCACATAAATATCAAGAAGTCGAAAGTTAACAAATTAATTGTTTATTAAGCTATAAAATCAAAACTATTAAAAATTCTAATAAAATAAACCCACCAAATTTTACAACTAAGGACAAAATTAATATTAATATAGGAAATAATGCAATAAAGTTAATTAGTTAACAACAATTAATTTGTTAATTATCAATTTCAAAGTTACGAAATATCAAAAATGCGAAGTATACTCGTAAAAATAACCTACAAACAATGAGAATTACCAAATATGTTACTTTTAATGCAAAGAAATTATTTATAAAAACATTTTGAAACAATTTAACAACATACAATTATAAACAAATGTACGATTCCGATACGAGTTAAAAACCAAATCATGTATTACATTAATAAAATACTGCGATTGTATAACTGAAATGTAATGAAAATACGAATTAACCTAAGCAAAAATGATAATATATGTAAAATCAGAACCGATAATGACTAAAACCAAAACTTATAACGATTGTAATGCACTACTGACACAAAACCAAGCATCAGCAACCACCGCCGTTACACGTGATTCGTTTTTTCACCTAATTTAAAACTCATTCTGATTGCCGGGGACGGCAATCGACGTAAAGGGGGGGATGTGACGTCCCATATACGTCTAAATATATTTAGTTATAATAATATATATTTTTATAAGTTGACAAAATCGAATTATAAAGAACACGCGTTGAAATGAAAATTAAGCTTACTTCGCGAAACGGCATCGGTCGCTGACCGTGAAAGCATCGACGCAGCATTTTTGCAATAAAGTCAAGAACCTAAGCTTTATGCGCGTCGATCGCTTATTGGTTCAAATCAAGGACGCAAACGGCTCTTCAAATTGTAAATTCGAACAATACGTCAGACTAATTTCTTCCTCCGAGCCGTTTGCCTCCGGACTTAGAGAACCCGCAAGTCCAACGTACGCAACCTGGTTAACGTGTCCCAGGAAGTGAGTTAATAGAATAGGGTCTCCGCCGTAGGATCGCCGGCGTTAGTGAATTAAATACATATCACAGAGATATTAATTGATTAGAACCGATTAATATCGTGCATCCGACGAAAAGGATCCGACCTTCGAGCAGTCGCTAACGAAATTCGACGGTAGCAGAAGGATAAGGGCCCGCTGAACGCCAATCCAGCAAATCAAGCATTCGCAGTAAGACTCTACATCATTATATTAAAAACCTTAATTCATTGCCACGAATTAATATCGTGTAATTTAAAAATAATAAAATACATGTAAAGTCTGATTATTCGGGAACTTATTTTGGAAATTATGACTTATTATAAATACTGTATTTGATAAAGTTTAATAATAAAAACATATATCGATACTTTAAATAAAATAATATAAATGAATAATTATTTCATAATAATACTATCCTAACAAGTAAATCCTACATAAACGTTTATAAACGTGACATAACGCTCACCAGCAGTCACGTTATTCATAGGATAGTTACGCGTGACATAACGCTCACCAGCAGTCACGTTATTCATAAGTCTTTAAACGTAATGTAACGCCACATTCACATAACGCACAGGTAAGGAAACAGAGAGGTTCTCCAGCTGACAGCGAGTCTACCGCGTTAAACAAATAATTATTGTTTAGCGGAACTCCCTCGAAGACACCGACTTCACGAAGTCGGGTCGTAACAGCTATATTGTACCCAAAACTTAATTTAATTAAAAATTTTATTGTCTTAAAATTTATCATAAAGGTTTCAAATAAATTAATGTAAATATTTAGTAAATAAATTAATAATAGTAGTAATGAATTTATTACTCTGCGGTTTAATTTAAACTTAAATAAAAATCATTTTCTTGATTGTACATCTGATTCATACAATCATCTCGTAAAATATATTTTGCGATGTATTCACTTTCGCAATCTTCGCTTCTGCTATACGCATCAGCTATCTTCACGCGCCTCGGCCACTTCGCTCGTTCACCTGTTGCATTAGCAACGCCGCACACCTATCTTCTCTAATCCGGCCTCTGATTGGTCGATTTCAAAAATTAATTACGCCTCGCCTAATTAATATTTTTTAAAAATTCCGACGGGATTGTACTTGAATTAATTTCCTGAACCGGAATATATATACGTTACCTATGTTTCTGGATCACCCTGTATACCTTGCATTATGCAACTTGCCCAATATGGTATCCATATTAGGAATTGGATAAGAATCACGTTTTGTGACTGCATTAAGGTCTCGAAAATCGATGCAAAAGCGATAGCTTCCTTCAACCTTGACCGATGACCGGAGCAACTGACCAATTACTCACACTCGATTCAATAATGCTGTTATCAAACATCTCTTTGACCTCACGCTGGGCAAATTCGATGACCTTGAGAGTTATACGTCTTAAATTATAACGGACCGGTCTTGCACTAGGCTCAACCTCCATATAGTGCTCCGTTAACGTCGTAAAGCCGTGGATGTCTCTCGAGGGCAAGAGCTGGCTTTCAACTAACTTTTGGACTTGTATTCCTTGGTCGTTTTGTATCTCGATTATACCATCTCATTCAGCGGAAATCCTCGAATTAAGATCATGAGCTTTATCTCTGACGTAGTGTCTTTAATCATATTCGCCAATACACCAGATTGCTTCGCCTAGTTTGACTTCCATATTCTAATATTGTAGAAAATCCATACCGAGAATGATGAAATCCTCAATATTCTCTACAGTTCTGAGTTGGATATTGCCATATCAAGGCTCTTAACACAGAATAGGATGTCGATAAGGCCAAGGACTTTAAGTATTGAGCCAGCCACACCTTTTACGATATCATGACAGATCTCTATTTAAACTTGTACTGTTAAACAACACCTGATCGTACAAAAGAGACCATGGCGCCAGGAATAAAAAGTACTTTAAAGTTTTTTCCACCGTACCAAAAATTATAGCCGGTTATCTAATTGAATGCCAGCAATCATCTGATTAATTTGACTATTGCCGTTAGAGATCGATGCCGTGTGCGTCATATTGGACGTATTTAGTAAGCACTTCCCCTGAACTATACTCCACGATAACGAGTTTGTAGGGTTCATACTATGAACATCATAGGCAATCTATCTAATATCTTTTCTACCAAGGGCTCGTTGTTGAGAACAATTCCCTTCTCCAACAAGGGCTTCTTGTTCTATTTTACTAGGTGTGTCACAACGGGGTGCCGATGAGCTACGACAATATCATTCACATAATGGTGTTAAGCGGCAAAGATAACAATCTCTTCACACTCTCCTCACCAATTATATCTCTGGTACCAGATTATATTTGCCTTTGGAGTTTCTCAGCCCAGTCGTTAGCCTCACGCTTTTATTGGTCTAATAAGGCTCTTTCTGATGTTTTACTTTGCTAAACTGAGGTGAGATTGATAGAAAAATAGAGAAAAATAGGAAGGAAGCCAAAGATATAGTGTCCAATACCCTTTTTACGATAGATATAACTAAATAACAAAAAATCTTGCCAGAAAAACCTTTAAATTTGATTGCTTATAACACAAAAACAATTAAAGACACAAATTCTTTCTTGAACTGAATAAGGGCAGGTTGGTTGGATGTTAAAGAAAACCAAATAAATACAAATTTCAATATAGAAATTGCGGCGTTTCGTCGACAAAGATGCCTCGACCTCATCAGGCACTGTTTATTTAAAAAAAAAACTTTTCGTTAACAAACAATTAACAGAATAACAAATTCAAACTTTACCACTTACATAAATATATACAATAAATGTGTTTACGGCATGACAATTTCAAACGTCAAACTGACAGTCAAGAGGTAAACAAAATGTAAACAAATGTTAAAATTTACTTAGAATTTTGTTATATATACGGTTTAAAAATTCAACGTATTCTTCTCGGTTAATCGCTACATCCTTATGATTATTAATGTGTAGCATTTCAGAAATTGGACGTTTATTGTAATTCGGTTCTTTGTCGAGGATTACAACATTATTCCAGTCAAAATTATGGTTAAATTGATTAGAATGCGCTGTAACAACAGATTCACTATTTCGATTACATTTATGTTCCTTGATACGAACATTCAGATTTCTTTTTGTTTCTCCAATATAAACCGCTGAACAATAATTGCAAAAGAATTTGTATACCACATTATTATTGTCAAATTTATCAGTTTTATCTTTCCCTAATTTTATAGTAGAACTTAAACTTCTTTTAACCGTAGGAATTATTCTGATATTATATTTTCTTAACATTCATGTACATTTATTAATAAAATTTTGAAAAAATGGAAAGGATAACGTCAAAAGAGGTTTATTATAAACTGTCAATTTTTTAGTGTTATCACTATTGATTTTTAAAATTCTAGATTTTATATTTGCTTGAATAAAACTTTTTTTGTAGTTATTTTCTAACAATAATTGTTTTACAAATTCAATATTTTTCTTGTGATATTTTTTATCTGATAACAAAATTGCTCGATCAACCAGATTAAAGACAATGTTTCTTTTTTGTTGTAATGGATGATTAGAATTAAAATTTAGAACTCTATTTGAGTTTGTCGGTTTTTGATACCAATCCGTAGTGATACGATTATTATTTTTTATTATCATTACATCAAGAAAACTAATTTTATTATGTATTTCAGATTCATGCGTGAATTTCAAATTTTCATTATAACAATTAAAAACTTTTAACACCGTGTCAATATGATTTTTATGAATACACATAATAGTATCATCTACATATCTAAAATAAAATAACGGTGTGCATTTGTAACAATTATCTAGATCAATTAAACATGAAGTTTCTAAATCATCCATCACCAAGTCTGCAAAAAAGGTGATTTTGGTAACCCCATTGGTGACCCAAAGATTTGTTGATAAATAACATTATTAAATGTAAAAAATGTATTATTAAATAAAAACTTAGTAGTTTTAATAATTTCATCAAAAGGAATACTGCATTTTTTAGTTATATTAGTCACCCTTTTTTCCAAACTGTCCAACACCAACTTACATGGAATATTGGTGACTAACGAACTTACATCTAATGACAATAATACAAAATCGTCCGGAATAATCATTTTTGATATTACAATTTTAAATTCGTAACTATTATTTATTGTTGATTGGGGTCTATTGATGCCATTTTTTAGTTGATCATATAAAAGTTTGGCTAAATAGTTAGTAGGGTAATTCACTGTGGAAATTATTGGTCTTAATGGAATATTATTCTTATGAATTTTAGGTAAACCGTAACATTTTGCTAAGCTAGTATTAGTTTGTGTAAGACTATTGTTGTGTAATTTATTTGACAAATAGTTGTTATCATTAATTCTTTTTAATATTCCATATACATTAGACTGTAGTTTTTTCAAAGGATTTTGTCTTAATATTCTATATGCTTTATCATCAGAAAATAAGTGATTCATTTTTTCTACATAATCAAAGCGGTATATGCAAACAGTAACATTTCCCTTGTCAGCTTTAGTAAACATTACCTCTTTATTTAATTTCAAAAAATTTTTTGTTACCATTAACTTCTTATTGATTAATTTGTTTAGATTTGAAATATGTTCCTGGTTGTTTTTACTTAGTTTTATGGATCTTACAATATTTTCTCTAATTTGATTTTTTACTTCTGCTCATAGTTCTACTGAATTTAAGTTGTATTCCGAATTTTTAATAATTTCCACAACATCTTTTTTTGACATAACAGAAGGTATGCTAAAAGTTGGTCCCAATGATATAATATCTGCACCGTCTCTAGGAATATCTAAATCTTCTAAAGTTGGAAATTAAAGATATTAATTTACACATAAGGTTCTCATTAAAAAAATTAGATAAAAAAAATGTAATATTGCGTGTTTAGATATTGAAAGTACAATAATTAATCATTTTTTTGAATCGACAGAGAAAAAATGTGACAAAATGTTTTATAAATAAGTAAAAATCTTAATAATAAAAATCTTATAAATATTCCTGGAGACGTTGCAGATATTATATCATTGGGACCAACTTTTAGCATACCTTCTGTTATGTCAAAAAAAGATGTTGTGGAAATTATTAAAAATTCGGAATATAATTAATATAGTTTATTTATTATAATTTTTGTTTATTTTATAGTAATATTTATCGTTTTATGAACATTACAAATTAATTAAATAATATTATACTTATTTATAAAAATAAACGTGCGATTTCATGCAGGTATAAAATATTCTATTCAAACATTATTTCGTTATTCAATTGATATGAATTTATTTTAGTATATTTAGATTTTCAATTTTCGTAAATTTTGTTTATTTATTAAGTAGCATATTCTTACAATTTAAAGTTAGGAAGTAATATTGCTATCACACATGATGCGGATACTGCTACATGGGCTGAGGTTGATAATAATCATACTGGTATCGACAGTGAAAATAATTGTATAACTGATCATGTTTGTGATATTATACTTATAAAAATAGCTGTATAACTGGTGCTGATACTACCTGTGCTGAAGATATGGTTGCTCGTACAAACACTAATGATGAAAATGTTCCAACAAGTGGTGCTATATTTCTTGAAGCAAGAGATACTTCTGCTGACTCTGATAAAGAAGCTGTTCGACACCTTCAATGTTATTATCTGCTTCAACCACTTCTACTGATATAATTAATGTTTCTTCTTTTGAAGGTAGACTTATTCATGTAAAAGCACTCGCCAGACAAATGTTTTGTCATAAATGCAAATCAACCTTTGACCCGACAAAGCCTCTCACCTGCGCTAACTGCGGGAAGATTGGGTATTCCCACAGGTACTGTCCGGTGTGCTCGGGAAACGCCAAAAGGATCGGTTAATTGGGATAAAAACCGCGACCCAAGAGCTTGAGTTCCCGCTGTCCCAGGTGAGTTTGGGACAGACCAGCTCCGACCGAATGGACGGTCCAGAGAGGAGCGTAAATGGGCCTCAAAAGGTGGAACGGTCCCAAGAAGCCAGCAGACCAACTTTCACTGCTTTTACCTTTCACTGTCGGAAATGAGACACGTAAAGTAAGAGTAGCAATCATACCGAATCTTGACGCCGAATGCTACGTAGGAGTAAACTTCGTACTAGCATTCAGAGCCGTATTGGATCCAGATAGCAACAGCCTGTTTCTCAAGGACAGCAAGCAGCAGATCCACCTCGAAGTGGAGAGATAGATAGATAGATAGATAATTTATTAACCTGGGGGTATAACCCCAAAAGGTTCAAAGATTACAAAATTATTTACAAAATAATCGCTAATTATACAAACATTATATACATATACATATTTATACGCAGTCGCAAGAAAACATAAATTAATTTTTTGTTTGTTTATTTGTTTGTTGACGCTCAGATTTACGAGATTAAACTATTTATAACTATAGAAATTTGTACAATATAATCAGGAATTAAATTAAGAAATAAGAAATAAAAAATAAGAAATAACGCATCATGCAGTTTGTGAGATGAACTCAGAATAAATTGTACGTATCATCACAGTCGAAAAGCCATTCTCTTAGTAATTTTTTAAAGCTGTTTAAGTTATTTATATTTAAATCGGGCAACGGTGGAATTATCGCGTTCAGCAAGTAGGATGTATAGGTTACAAATGCACTCCTCCAGGTTTCTGTCCTAAAGGGCGCAATTACCAAAGGCTTGGCAGGTAGACGTGACGATTGTCGAAGCCCAGTGCAAGAATTTACAAGTTTAAAAGTATCGTATAGATATGACGGTACGCCTGAGCTCAACACTTTAAAGGTCACCACACCCGCCAGAAATTCACGGCGCCGCGCGACGGACATCCACCCCAGTTCCCTTCTAAAAGGTGTTATATGATCACGCCAGCCAATACTGCCATGAACAAACCGCACGCACGCATTCTGGGCTCGTTGCAAGCGGAGATTCTGATCCCTATTAAGGGAGATGTAAACTGCAGCTGCATAATCGAAATGAGGAAAAATGAGCGCCCGCACCAACAAAGATCTAACCTCTCTTGTTAAAGCATTTCTGAATTGTCTAAGCGAGCGCAGACCCAAAAAAACTCTTTGCCTAACCGCAACGATATGTTCACTCCAACTTAAAAGCGGGTTCAAAATGATGCCCAGGCTTTTGACCTTATTTTCATAAGGAATTAATGTACCATCGACAACTATGCGGGGCAAGCTTTGCAAATCAAAGGTATCGAGGTATGCCTGACTCCCGAAAATCATCGCCTTAGTTTTTTGAGCATTAAGGTAAAGACCGTTTGAAGAGGCCCACCGTGAAACCACCACGACATCATCATTCAACAGCTCGAGCGCAGAACGAAAACGGGCGAGTCTCTCATGATGTTTGCCAGGTGAGAAGGAGAGGTAGATTTGTGTATCGTCAGCAAAAATTAGATGACGAGTGTGCCTCAGATTCTTCGAAATGTCGTTTATAAATACCAGAAAGAGAAGAGGACCGAGCACACTACCCTGTGGGACACCAGAACTGACCGATTTCCAATCTGTACTCGCTCCTACACCTGTCGAAATCGCCTGCTTTCTATTTTGGAGGTAAGAGGCGAACCATTTGATGGTGTTATCATCACAGTTTATAAACTTAAGTTTGCGAAGAAGCTGGTCGTGAGGCACAGTGTCAAACGCCTTAGAGAAGTCAAACTGGATGAGGATGGTGATCATGCGTTTTTCGATCGCGTACTTAATGTCATCTGTAAGCCGAATAAGGGCTGTCTGTGTACTATGACCGGGCCGAAAACCTGCCTGAAAGGGATCAATAATGTTATTTAATGTAAGAAATTGATGCAGTTGTTGGTGCACGCATCTCTCCAGAATCTTCGAAACCTCACATAGTCTTGCAATGGGTCGAGTATCAGATGGTGACGTTAAAGTTTTGGTTTTAGCTAGCGGTAATAGGAGTGATTGTTTCCAGGGGCCAGGAAAAACAGCACTTTCTATCGACAATCTAAAGAGCTTGCTCAACGGACCGACGAGGACAGGAGCTGCCAACTGTAGCATGGAAATTGAAATTTGATCGTGCCCTATAGCTTTTGATTTGCAGAGGTGAATCGCTTCATCAATACTATCAGGTGATGGTGGCTTAAGGCTAAAAGACGGATAATCAAAGTGTGGGGCGACCTCAGAAAGAATATCAAATAACCCACTGGGTGTGACTTCCGGCGAGGCGTACGACACCACCGCAAGAGAGAGAGAGAGAGAGAGAGAGAGAGAGAGAGAGAGAGTGAGAGAGTGAGAGAGAGGGAGAGAGAGGGAGAGAGAAAGAGAGTGAGGGAGAGAGAGAGAGAGAGAGAGAGAGAGAGAGAGAGAGAGAGAGAGAGACCGTACAGCTGATCGTTATACGATTCCAGCAACGATTCAAGAAAATAAGTTGTACCACTTCACGCGATCGCGTTTTATTTGATTAATAATAAATAGTTTTTATTTATTACGCTATACCAGTCCCGTTGACTGTGTATATTACTTTAGTTCCCGATATTTTCCCCTCTTTCTTTTTTTGTCTATTATTTATTTTTATATTTATTTCAATAAATTCATTTTATTATTAGAAGTCTATTCAGTGTTCGATTAATTGAATTTAACCCACGTACGATTCCTTCCGTAATCCTAAGAACTCGTTCTGGTTGACAAGTGCTCGACGCTATATCCCTGTTTCGCGATCAATTACAGATTTGATTTTTACCTGGTTTTTATCTGAAACCGGACCTCGGTTTCTGACTAACACTTAACAGATTTGGTAAAGCGAATAGGTAACCGCTGCCGCAACGCGGGAAAAATACGTTTATTTAAATACGGTAAGTTTAACCGTATTGCTGAGCAGCCGCGATAATAAAATAAACATCCACGCGGCAACCAAACTGTTACAAAGTAATCCAAAAATATTCTTTAAGTATTTGTATACTAATCTTTTTATAAAAAAGATTTCTTTAAGAATTTTTTCTATATTATCATATAATTCTTGAATGTCCGCCAAAAGATACTATTCCAAGTATATGTAAAGAATTCTTTATAATTTATAAATATAGACCTAGTCGCAATTAATTAAAAAAATATTTAATATAATATTTGCGTATTAATTATTAGAAATTCGCTTAGCAGTCATATATAGAAATGGTATTATTAAAAAAAAAATTACTCTTGATGGGGATTCGAACTCAGAACCGATAGTCAGAGTGCTACGCCTTAGCACGCACAGCTATCACAACAATTTACTCAGGTAGTTTCAAAAATTGTACATTCTCATCAGCCTATCTTTCATATTATAATACGCGGTTGATTTGTTTATAAATAATATTTATTAATTAGAAACGTTTTCTATCGAACGTTTAACGTTTCAAAATAAAAGTAAAGAACGTTTTAAAAACGTTTTGATATTAAGAACATAAGTGTATTAAATTATTTTCACAAAGTTTTAAAATGTTTTTAAATTATATTTTCACATTCCACAACGAGAGCGGGAGGTGTGGAACGTTCTGTTTCGGTGTCATGGCCTACGCAATGTGACTTTAACACTCAAACAGAATATTTCCCAGGTAGGGACAAACGGCAGGAAGTGCCAGAAAAATGGCACAAAAACTAGTAAATAAAAAAAAAATATTAAATGAAGTAGTGTGAGTTGTGCTCTTTATATCGAGTTATATTTCAATATCAATAACATTATTAATTTTATAAAATTTAATATACAATACACATATTATTTAATATACGGTACAGTAAAATTTGATGATTCGAAAATTTACGATACCATATACTAAAATTTAGTATAAATTGAGTTTGTGTCTCCATTAAAATACAGTATAGCAATTTTTACTGAAGATTATAGGAATATTTAATCATACATTTCTCTCCGCGTACTACATTAATATTGATGTTATTTAAATATTTGATTTAAAAAATGCACCTTATATATCAATATTGAATAATATTTAGCCATTTGCGAGATAAATTGCGTATCACTTCATATCAGAACGTGAAAAGATTTTTTAACTTTTTTAAAACGTTTTTAGAACGTTTTTAAAAAGTTGTGAAAATATTTTAATACTCTTACCCTACTAGCACACAACGTTGTGGCAATATTATCTTAGCAACATTCCAACGTTGTTATGAAAGTCGCTGCAACGTGCGACGTTACCAAATTCTCGGTTAAAACTATTAACCGTTTCCCGGTGGAAACGTCGAAAATATTAATTGAAATAAAATAAAACCCTGCACGGCCGACTCTCCCAAAGGAGATTCCGTCGAATTTACAGTGGACCGGTTTCCACTGTAACCCACAGTACTTTTTAATTGGCGTTAATATATTAATAAGCGGATTCCTAACGGAATCCACTGTCACTACTACCACGAAAGAGATTTTTGGAAATTATTATCCAATAATAACGCGCGAAAAACCCAACGTAACGCGACGTAATTATTCAACAAACCCCACGAACCCAACGATCGAAAATCACTCTCGAATAACCACGACCACGTTTGACCAACAGTAATTTACTAGATATATTGGACGCCACAATAATAATTGATTTGCTTACCAATTTGTTGTATCAATCCAATATTATATATAAAAAATAATAATCTGATATATCTATGTATATATATATATATATATATATATATATATATATATATATATATATATATGGGTGGTTCTCTGTGACATCGAAGATGAAAAAAATAAATATTGCTATAACTGTGGGAATATGTTTTAGAGGTATCCAGTAGTTCTCCTGAATTTTTTCAGATTTTTTCTGGGCCATTATTTTAAGTTACAGAGAGTCAAAGTTGACATTTTAGCACTTTTTTGCATTATTTACCCATTTTCATGAATTTTTAGCTCCCAGGGGATGCATTTTTCACTAAAAACATAAGTATGACTTTTTTTGTAAAATTTTCCGAACTTTTCATTAAAAATACTTTTAAAGACATAAATGTATGCTGTCACACTCTTGTAAGCCATTTAAACCTTAAATAGTGAAAATCAGCAATTCTGCTCCGGACTCTGGTAACCTAATACTGTCTAAAAGATGTCTTTTTATAGTCAGAAACTGCCTAAAAATTTCCAGAGTGGGTCTAAATCATTAAGATCACTTACGGTCAAAATATCCGGGAAAAGTGCCCGAAATATTAATAGAAATGTATATTTGTTGCCTTATAACGATGAATCTATTAGCATGATCATTGCAAAAAAATTGGTGCACTTACCTTGGAGTGGTGGAAAAGTATCTTCACTTGTTTCAGTATCCATCTAATCCCCTGTAAGCTGCTAAAAATACAAATATTATTATACAAATGTAAAAAATTAATTTTTAAACATTTATAATGCTGAATTTTTAGTTTTACATCCCTTACAAGAATTATAATACTAATCTGAAGGATTACTATAAATATATAAACATGATTATTACAATAACTGAATATACGTATTTAATACAAAAGATATATAAATAAATCGGATATATAATTATAATGAATAATATGATAACGTGACAGTGACAAGTTTGTGAAATCTAAACAATGTATTGCTGAATAATAATAATAATAATGTTGATACTTTTATAGTAATCCTTCAGATTAGTATTATAATTCTTGTAAGGGAAGTAAAACTAAAAATTCAGCATTATAAATGTTTAAAAATTAATTTTTTACATTTGTATAATAATATTTGTATTTTTAGCAGCTTACAGGGGATTAGATGGATACTGAAACAAGTGAAGATACTTTTCCACCACTCCAAGGTAAGTGCACCAATTTTTTTGCAATGATCATGCTAATAGATTCATCGTTATAAGGCAACAAATATACATTTCTATTAATATTTCGGGCACTTTTCCCGGATATTTTGACCGTAAGTGATCTTAATGATTTAGACCCACTCTGGAAATTTTTAGGCAGTTTCTGACTATAAAAAGACATCTTTTAAACAGTATTAGGTTACCAGAGTCCGGAGCAGAATTGCTGATTTTCACTATTTAAGGTTTGAATGGCTTACAAGAGTGTGACAGCATACATTTATGTCTTTAAAAGTATTTTTAATGAAAAGTTCGGAAAATTTTACAAAAAAAGTCATACTTATGTTTTTAGTGAAAAATGCATCCCCTGGGAGCTAAAAATTCATGAAAATGGGTAAATAATGCAAAAAAGTGCTAAAATGTCAACTTTGTCTCTCTGTAACTTAAAATAATGGCCCAGAAAAAATCTGAAAAAATTCAGGAGAACTACTGGATACCTCTAAAACATATTCCCATAGTTATAGCAATATTTATTTTTTTCATCTTCGATGTCACAGAGAACCACCCATATATATATCTCAATGTAGTTATTATAACTAATCTCAATCACTGATCAAAGAAATGACTGCTCAAAATAATACTCTCTCAAAATATATCTCCTCACACTCACTATCGATACTAGACCCTACTACAAAAAACCACAACTTCTCCATTCGACTACTGATGCTAGACTCGCTCCTTTTCCGGAAACAACCCTCTGTAACCGAAAATTTAAACACTCTATCCTTTTCTCACTTGTTGTCCCGTTTCCTTATCTCTCTGGTGTCACCTGCGGGAGATAAGTCATTATTTGACTTATCTCCATGTAATTACATATGTCACAGGTGCCCCCCCGCTACCGTATAGTCCTTACTAATATAAAAAATGACAGCTCATTTGCATAAGTTATCATTGTACCAACTATTACAGTAAATATACGTGTATTACGGAATTACTGTCATAATACTATTTTATACAGTAATTCCATACACGACACATCGTCGTTACTATTAAATACTTAGTAATGTCACCAAAATCTCATTGGCGCGAGATTTGAATCTCTTATTTACTTCTATATATTATACACGTATAATGTATATACCCGATCGATCCCCACAACACGTGTTCCAAAACTCCCTACGTATCGATACATAAATCCCTACGTCGATATAAGCGCGGACCTCCTAGTTACTATGCGCGCGCTTGAATCTCCATCGATTCAAAATGGACGCAACTGAGTTCGAACCGGCACGTAAACAACGTGCGTCGCGACCGGTTCACCGCGTGCGCGCGATCCCCGCCGGCGGGGATGACGATAAATCGTTCCGCGGGTGTTGTGCGCGTGTGTAGTGTGTGTGCGCGTACGTATAGTCGCGGGTATATACCGTGCGCGAGGACGAACGACGGTCTCCCCCCACCAACGCTCTACAAGGGTCATCCCGCACGATCACGAAGGTAATGTTTACATCATTGTTTATTGCAAATATGCAAATATGCAATAAACAATGATGCAAAACTCACAGAATAGGTAAGTATTAATGTAACCTTTCACCAAATCCCTCCTTTACCTTGATTTAATTCTCATTTCCCTTGTAATTAATTCCTGACTTTCCTCATCATTTTTCCCCATTCAACACCCAATATTTATATATTTTTCTTTTACAGATGCTGGTGTCTTGGAGTAGCTGACCACCCCGGGAATCCCGCCTCCTGCAGCAGAAAACCCCGGAGCAGCCGACCAATAACTCCTCGGCGGCATCCCCACTACTGTTCCTGGATAACCTCCGAACCAGGTACTTCCAATTATAATATACTTATTAATATACATATTAATATTTATTATTCCTTTTTAGGTGCCCCTTAATGTTGACACCATCACAAACATTGGAAAACGTTGCAACAACGTAGGAGATGTCCGATAATATTTTGTAGGTTGCCGCGATGGGTAGAAACCAATGTTGAAACAACGTTTAAGCAACATTGAAAAACAAGCTACAAAATCTGCTCTGTTTAAAAGTTGAATAAATGTCCTAGAATAGTTTAATAATATGTTTCTAAACGTAGAAAAATTTATGAATTATATTTAGCCTCATAATTATTTACAAGAAACATAACTATTTTAACACTTCGGTGAAAATTGCAATATTACCCAGTCGGAAGTTAAAACAATTAGAAGAAAATAATAAAAATGAATAACTGTTTAAAAAAATTAAAAAAATTAAAAAAAATTAATAAAAATTATTAATGTCTAGATTTGAGACAAGATAAAATAGTTATTAATTTTTATCAATTTTCATAAAAATTGTTGTTAATAGTTAATAATTATTATTGATTCTATGATGAAAACATTATGGAATTAATAAATAATAGCTACTGATATTGATCAAAATCAATACTGACTCAGTAGTAGTTCTCACCAAAACGCAAAACTGATTTCTTACTGAATTAGTACAAAATCAGTAATGAATCAATGTTATATCATTACGGAATCAGTACTGTATCAATTTTGAAATTATTCAATTGAAGAAGGGCAATGTGCCCTTAAAATTCATTATTCAATCAATTCAGAATCACTGTCCAATCAATACCCTGTTAAAAAAATTCATGCTAATTCAGTACTGATTTCTCTAAAAAATAAAATAAAATTTTTTAGATAATTCTCTAAAAAAAATTAGGTAAAAACAAATAAAATTGTCAAAAAATTGTAAAATAAATAAAAAAAAGCATTACACATTTTTCTGTTTATGTTAGTTATTCACCCATCCACTTATTAACCGCGGTCAATGCTGCTTAACTTTCATGATCAATCATTTCTCAGTCTATTCTCTATGCTACATTCACAAACAGTTACAAAGATAATAAAAACATATTTGTAGACATTTCAAAAAGCCCAGTTAGAATTTATTTTAATGGTATAAATTTTAATGGAATAAATATATTTTTAAAAATATGGACGATTTCATACAAGTTAAAAATTCAATATACATGTCGGTACCATATTAGAAGAACAATATATATTTAGTAATATTGTTTAAACTTTCAATTATTTTATAATGTATTTCCAATAGAAAAATAAAGGTGTTTAACGATTAATACTTATTAGACAACCACGGGGAATTTTACACATCTGTTCATGGGAAAACACAGCAATTAACCTAAGATATTCACTCTAGCGGCAACCCATGCAATAAACCATACGAACCCATTTACTCAGGTCAGGACATAATTTTAAAAACATAGGATAATGACCGGCAACAATGAACACATGTGACACCTCAGGTTCAAACTTGAAAATGATTGAAAATATACCTACTCTACCATACGGGGGAAATGAAAATCAAGGCACTTCGTTTTAAACAACATCCTCAAGAACCAGTCTCAGTTTGGCCACCGAACAAGTAAGCCAACACGGAGAACATATCACTTCATATTTAACATTCAATACTTCTTTGTGTATACAATATTTTACTGTATATATTCAATATTTTAATTTGAGAATAAACGAACATTTAATACAGTGGCTTGTTTTTTTTATTTATTTAATATAAGACAGCAGGCCGCAACATTTGGTCCTTCGAGCCGGATATATCAGTGAAGGTGATACAAAGAAGTGAAAATTAATTAATTCAGCGGACTCTGAATTAGTTATATGCAATTTGTGACTTGTGTGAATTGTTAAATAAATTGTGAAATTTAAACAAGTGACGCAAAAAGGTGACTTTATATCGAAATTAATAAATAAAATTTCTCATTGAAATTATTATAAATTAGTATGCTTAGACTTTTGCATACAGAATTTTATAACAAGAAACAAAAAAAGAACAAGGGTGACGCTCTGCATCAACAAGCCACAAATAAGGGTCAAGGGTCATCAACGGACAACTTTAACGGAAAACAATCTCTAACTCATACGCCCAATTGGTAAGTCTCCAATAATTTCACAACGTTATCTATCCCATTTCCCAAAGCTCTTCTGTGCGCGTATAATACTGTGTATAGAAATGGAAGGTTTAAAAAGGAGCCGAAAAACATTTAAAACAACTTTAACGCGTTTTACAAATTATTTAAATTCACTCGATACCGAAATAGACGAAATCGATCTAAAGGAACGCTTGATACGATTTGAGCCGTTGTTAGATAAATATAATGAAGTTCAATCGTCAATTGAAACGGAATTAAGTGATAATGATGAATTATTGAATATGGAAATATCAAGTCGGGATCAGTTCGAAAATGGTTACTACGCCGCTCTTTCGAAAGCAAAAAGACTTTTACAAACCGCGGAACGCGCATCGCAAGCTCAAAATTCTACTGCTAACGCACAGCAATCAACTGCTCAACAAGTGACTTCAAATCAAATAGGTATCAATTTACCAAAACTTGATCTGCCCAAATTTAATGGAGTATACGGGGATTGGCTAAAGTTTCGAGATACATTTAAATCATTAATTCATGAAAATAACTCGCTAAACAACATCCAAAAATTTCATTACCTAAATTCATCACTTGCTGGCGAGGCTTCTCTCTCAATTAAAACTCTCGGAATTTCTGAAACAAATTACGCTATTGCATGGTCAACCATTTGTTCGCGATACGAAGATACAGACGCCTTAAAACATTATCATTACCGTGGATTATTCGAACAGCCAAAAATCGGTAAAGATTCACATGCAGATTTGAGACAGTTATTAGATAATACAAACAATCATTTGCACGCGTTGAGTGCATTAGGTGAGAAAACCGAGCATTGGGACGGAATTATTATCTACTTATTGACAACTAAATTACATAATGCGATTCGTAACGAGTGGCAAAAAATAGTTCCAGAAAAAAAAGGATAGCATCAAATTAAAGGACTTGATAGATTTCTTGGAAAATTATTATAAATACCTACAAAAAATACAATTTGAAAATCCAAATTCAAATGAGGCTAGGTTTAGTAAACCAAACGTTAAGCGCAATTATCAAAATCAAGCTAAATCGTACGCAGTAACTACCAAAATATGCGCGCTATGTAAAGGTCCCCATTTTATATATGCATGCGACACATTTAAGCAACTCTCCCCATCGTTGCGTTGTTAAAGGGTACAAGAATTAAATTTATGTTTTAATTGTTTATCGGATAAACATCAAAATAAACAATGCAAATTCGGACCATGCAAAAGATGCGGAAAGAAGCACAACAATTTATTGCACGTCGAACAATCATTTGAGCAGCATAAGGAGACAGTTCCAAAAGGGGTTGCATTCCCGAAAAGTACGGACTCAGCAAGTGCAACGGCGGAACTTCAGACGCCATTAGAAACCACGCAAAGAACCTACAATGCACACTCAAAAATAAACGCAAAGGATACCGCGGAATATGTCTTGCTAGCCACTGCTGTAGTATATGTTTACGACAAATATGGTAATCAACACGAATGTCGCGCTTTACTAGATCCATGCTCTCAAGTGCATATAATGACAAGCAGATTACAAAAATTATTAGGTCTGCAGATGCAGAACACGGCTGTGGTTCTTACAGGAATTGAACGAGGCAGCCAAAATATAACTAAATATGCAACTTTAAAATTGAAATCGCGAATGAATAGTTTCACAGCGAATATCTCTTGCCTTGTATTGAATGAGATAAGCGACGACTTGCCCGGGCGGGAAATTAATTCACGCAAAATAGAATTGCCAAAAGGCATTGAACAATATAATCTATCACGACCCGTTGATTTACTCATAGGCGCTGGATTATACTATGAGTTAGAATGCAACGGCATGATACGATTGAGGCGCGACGAACCATTTTTCAAAAAGACACTTCTTGGGTGGATTGTCGCCGGTACGGTAAAACTCGCGGCATTTTCAATTTCGCGAGCAATCTGCAATTTAATTAGGGACGATCAACTAAATGAAGCATTAAAACAATTTTGGGCAATTGAACATTGCTACGCTAACGATAAACCAAGCAACCAGAATGATTATTGTGAGCAGCACTTTAAGGAAACTACGCAACGTGACTCGGAAGGACGCTTTATTGTCAGTATACCCTTTAAGGACAACATGTCAGAAATTGGCATGTCAAGAGAGATAGCTCGTAAACGTTTACTATCTATTGAACAAAAATTTCTAAAGAACTCTGCGCTCAAAGAACAGTATATCTCTTTCATGGACGAATACAAGGCTCTCGGTCACATGACTCTAATTTCAGAATCTAAACAAAATAATAACGAACCACATTTTTATCTGCCGCATCATTCAGTAACAAAGAATGATAGTACAACCACGAAATTGAGAGTTGTATTTGATGGCTCGGCTAAGAGTACAAGCGGCATATCACTAAACGATATACAACACGTAGGCGCAACGGTTCAAGACGAACTCTTTGACATTATAGTAAGATTCAGAAGGTATCCGTAAGTACTCTCAGCAGATATTGCTAAAATGTATCGGCAAGTATTAATAGCAAATAATGAGAGGAAAATGCAAAAAATTTTATGGCGAAGCGACTCTAATTCGCCAATTGAGGAGTACGAACTAAACACTGTAACGTACGGGACAGCCTCCGCAGCATTTTTAGCAACGAGATGTCTAAAGCAATTGAGTCTTGAAAATCAAAAAAGACATCCAATATCAAGCCAAGTTCTGCTACAAGATTTTTATGTCGATCACTTGCTAACTGGCGTATATTCAATAGAAGATGGCATACAACTAAAAAATGAAATCACGGACATTTTAAAATCAGCTGGAATGGAGCTCCGCAAGTGGGCATCGAATGAGCCTAGAATTTTGAAACATCAATACAATATAAATAATGATTCAATCTTCATTCAAAACGATAAAAATCCAAAAACCTTAGGATTAATCTGGGATCCTTCTACCGATAATCTTAGATACAAGGTCAACTTTACGGATTCACGAAAAATAACTAAACGAACAATTTTGTCGATCATCGCTCAAATTTTCGATCCACTCGGACTCGTGGGACCGGCTATAATTAAAGCAAAAATTATCATGCAAAAACTATGGACTTTGCAATTGGATTGGGATGAATCGTTACCTCAAGAAGTACATACCGCGTGGACAAAAATATATGCGGATTTAAACGACATCAACAATATAATAATAAATAGACATGTATGCGTAAAAAATTATAAAGCTCTCGAACTTCACGGGTTTTGTGATGCATCCGAGTCAGCATATGGAGCTTGCATATATGTTTGCACAACAAATAAGAATGGTGAAAGAAAATCACATTTATTATGTGCTAAATCCAGAGTAGCTCCACTAAAGGCACTTTCGATACCGCGACTTGAATTACTTGGTGCAGTATTGCTCGCGCAACTTGCACATAAGGTTTCAGCAGCATACAAGTTACAAAAGGAACAATGGTATTACTGGTCCGACTCTACAGTAACATTAGCATGGATAAAATCTCCTTCAAACAAGTGGAAAACTTTCATAGCTAACAGAGTAGCCGAAATACAAGAATTGACCAATAAGAATTGGAGTCACGTCGAATCTGAAATGAATCCAGCAGACCTGATTTCTCGCGGTATCGCCGCAAACGAACTTCGTACATCGGACTTATGGTGGTACGGACCTTCATGGCTACGTTTCAACAGAGTGAACTGGCCAACCTATGAAGATATCAATTTAGAAACAAGCCTCGAAAGAAAAAGGCATGCATTATCAATTATAAAAAATGAAATGAGAAGTATTGAGAGCAAAGCCAAGAAATTAGAGCACAATGGAATAATAAATTTCGAACGGTTTTCGTCGCTAACGTCTTTAGCTCGAACCATAGCATACGCTTCTCGATTTATAAAAAACTTTAGAAGCACGGCGCGACTGCGAAAGATAAAATTATCAACAGAACGAAACCCAATTGCTTTACCGCTGAAGGGAGGTGAGCTACAGCTGGCAATGAATTTAATCATCAAGCAAGCTCAATCTGAGTCATTCAACGAAGAACTTGAAAGTTTACAACAAAATAAAAGGCTTGCGAAAAATAGTAGATTGGTACAGTTGGCCCCGTTTATAGATAATGAAGGAATACTAAGAGTAGGCGGTAGATTGGATAACGCGCCGATCCCGTTTAACCAGAAACATCCTGCTATACTTACTTCTAAACATAGATTCACTGATTTGGTAATAAAATTTGAACACAAACGTCTACTGCACGCAGGTGCTCAAGCCATACTTGCATCACTACGGACACGGTTCTGGATTTTAAATGGAAAAAATAGCGTTAAAAAAGTACTTCGGGAGTGCATAACGTGCTTCCGCGCAAAACCTAAGGATTACACATGCATAATGGGCAATTTACCAGCATCTAGACTAACGCCCACGCGAGCCTTTCAGAATTACGGTGTGGACTACGCAGGACCGTTGTTAATTAAGGAAAAAACGCGATCAAAAATCTCTACTAAGGCGTATATTTGCATATTTGTTTGCTTTGTAACTAAGGCCGTCCACATCGAACTAGCTGCTGATCTATCAACTTCGGCCTTCGAAAATTGTTTTAAGCGTTTTATATCGCGTCGCGGTCTACCAAGTAATATATACTCTGACAACGGTACTAATTTTGTTGGAGCAAAAAACGAACTTGACGAATTGTCAAAATTACTCAAAAATACTAGTTTTCGGGAAAAAATAATAAGTTTATCATCAATAGAACAAATTAATTGGCATTTTATACCACCACGAGCTCCACATTTTGGCGGTCTATGGGAAGGTGCAGTAAAATCGGCAAAATATCATTTGAAACGGGTAATAGGTGAAACGCGATTAACTTACGAAGAATTATACACAGTATTAACGCAAGTCGAAGCATGCTTAAATTCTCGTCCACTATCTCCCTTATCCAATGATCCAAGTGATCTTACACCATTAACACCTGCTCACTTCCTAATTGGAGACTCACTTAAGGCTTTACCACAAATTGATCTTTGTGAAATAAACACCAATCGACTCAATAGATACGAACATTTGCAACAAATGATTCAGCATTTTTGGAAAAGATGGAAACAAGAATATCTGCCCAAGCTTCAAGTAAGACAAAAATGGACCAGCAGTAGTCGCCCTCATCCATCAAGGAAGGCAGAATGGTCATAATAAAGGAAGATAATACGCCACCTACGTGTTGGCCACTAGGACGAATCGTATCTATTTATCCTGGCAAGGATGGACACGTACGAGTGGTATCTATTCAAACTGCTCGAGGTATTATAAAGCGGCCAACATCGAAAATCTGCATTCTTCCTATTGACGATAATAAAGAGAAAAATGATTAAAAATTAAAATTAAATATATAACTAATTCTAAGCAATTATGTAATGGACTTATGTTTTGTAACCTAATAATAAATAGCATTGTAAATTATTAGGCATTGTACTTTGCAAGCTCAGTTGAAAGACACTCTTTCAAGGCGGGCGGTATGTTTAAACTTTCAATTATTTTATAATGTATTTCCAATAGAAAAATAAAGGTGTTTAACGATTAATACTTATTAGACAACCACGGGGAATTTTACACATCTGTTCATGGGAAAACACAGCAATTAACCTAAGATATTCACTCTAGCGGCAACCCATGCAATAAACCATACGAACCCATTTACTCAGGTCAGGACATAATTTTAAAAACATAGGATAATGACCGGCAACAATGAACACATGTGACACCTCAGGTTCAAACTTGAAAATGATTGAAAATATACCTACTCTACCATACGGGGGAAATGAAAATCAAGGCACTTCGTTTTAAACAACATCCTCAAGAACCAGTCTCAGTTTGGCCACCGAACAAGTAAGCCAACACGGAGAACATATCACTTCATATTTAACATTCAATACTTCTTTGTGTATACAATATTTTACTGTATATATTCAATATTTTAATTTGAGAATAAACGAACATTTAATACAGTGGCTTGTTTTTTTTATTTATTTAATATAAGACAGCAGGCCGCAACAAATATATTGCAGCAATTTCATATTAATTGTAACTAGGCTTTTTGAAACGTCTACAAATATGTTTTCATTATCTTATAGTGTTTGTGAATGTAGCAGATAGAAGATAGTAAATCATGCAATAGAAAATACTAAAATCAGTATGGAAGTAATATTCATTCATTTGTACGATATTGATTTCTCTATATGTATTAAAACGTAAGTATCTCTATTTTATTGGTTTAAAAATAATACAAAAAATAATTTTAAACCAATAAAAAAGAGATATTTACGTTTTAATACATATGGAGAAATTAATATGCACAAATGAATATTATTATTAATATTATATTGTTTATTTCTTGATGTAAGATACGCCAGGGCGAACAATTATGAAATAAATTTTGTGTAGTACACTTTTTAAGTAAATGTACTAAATTTTTCAGCATAAAACTTGATGATTCCATTTAGATTTCAGTATTTTCTGTTGCAGTAAGCTTTTATAAAGATAAGAATGGCTAAAGTATAATTGAAACTACATCATACTTGCGAATTTTACACCTTTGTAGAAGGTCTTTTTGATATTTAACAATAGGATTAATGAAATATATGTATTTAAAATGTTAAATAATATAATCTTAAAGAGATGTTATTACTTCCATACTGATTTTAGTATTTTCTATTGTATGATTTACTATCTTCTATCTGCTACATTCACAAACACTATAAGATAATGAAAACATATTTGTAGACGTTTCAAAAAGCCTAGTTACAATTAATATGAAATTGCTGCAATATATTACTAAATATATATTGTTCTTCTAATATGGTACCGACATGTACATTAAATTTTTAACTTGTATGAAATTGTCCATATTTTTAAAAATATATTTATTCCATTAAAATTTATACCATTAAAATAAATTCTAACTGGGCTTTTTGAAATGTCTACAAATATGTTTTTATTATCTTTGTAACTGTTTGTGAATGTAGCATAGAGAATAGACTGAGAAATGATTGATCATGAAAGTTAAGCAGCATTGACCGCGGTTAATAAGTGGATGGGTGAATAACTAACATAAACAGAAAAATGTGTAATGCTTTTTTTTATTTATTTTACAATTTTTTGACAATTTTATTTGTTTTTACCTAATTTTTTTTAGAGAATTATCTAAAAAATTTTATTTTATTTTTTAGAGAAATCAGTACTGAATTAGCATGAATTTTTTTAACAGGGTATTGATTGGACAGTGATTCTGAATTGATTGAATAATGAATATATTTTATTACACCTTTTTTATATATTCCATAATAGTTTTCTGCAATTGAAAACATTGAAATCAAAAACACCTTCCAAGAAGGTGTCAAAACCCGCAAGTATTTTGTGTTGACACCTTTTTTATATGTAACTTATACTCCAAAAACTGAAATCAAAGCGGAATAATCGACAAGTATTTTTTACCATACCATACACTGATTTTTTTTTAATTAAACTTTTATATATTTTGCTTAAACTCTATAAAAAGTTTTAATTAATTTCCACAAAACTGATAAAAAGGAAACTTCTTTTTTTTTAATTTTCTTTAAATAAACAATGCCTATCCTTCCAGTGCTTTACATCAGTAGATAAACAATTTTATAGAATAATAACCTTTTTTATATGTAACTTATATTCCATAATAGTTTTCTGCAATTGAAAGTACTGAAATCAAAAACACCTTCCAAGAAGGTGTCAAAACCCGCAAGTATTGTTATTCTAATCAAATTTTGAAAATTGTTATCTGATAAATAAATAATTTTAATTCTAACTCCCTTATTTTATCTATTTCTTTGAATTTTAATTAAACATTTTTTTTAATCTTACAAAAATTACATATAAAAAGTTTCTGCAATTGAAAGCACTGAAATCAAACTGTAATCGACAAGTATTTTGAATCATGCAAAAATGTCTGCCAATCTGAATACAGATTTTTTTTAGTAAAAGTATCTTATACTTTTACTTTTCATTTCTGGCCCTGCCATGTCTTACAGTAATAAATAAATAATATTCTAATGATGTTAATTTGTGGAAAATTAATTTCTGCAAAACTAATAAAATGGACATTTCTTCTTTTTTATTCTTTTAAATAAAATAATACTTGCACCACAAAGTATTTTATTAATAATAAATTATTGGTTTATAGTATACAGTCTTGTTTCCACGCGTGGATGGGTCTTTACACTATTTAATAATATGCCACAAGTCGCTTTGCATAATATATTAGGCCCCTTAAATTTTAAAATAAGATAATAGCTAAGATGTATGATGATACTTGCCTCGGGTGCGCGACACGCGCCCCTTGATTCATAAAATGTAACATCAGTTAATATAGTCAGAATTAACACCTATATGAAAAGGTAACACCTATTACCAACGGTGGTGCAAGTATTATTTTATTTAAAAGAATAAAAAAGAAGAAATGTCCATTTTATTAGTTTTGCAGAAATTAATTTTCCACAAATTAACATCATTAGAATATTATTTATTTATTACTGTAAGACATGGCAGGGCCAGAAATGAAAAGTAAAAGTATAAGATACTTTTACTAAAAAAAATCTGTATTCAGATTGGCAGACATTTTTGCATGATTCAAAATACTTGTCGATTACAGTTTGATTTCAGTGCTTTCAATTGCAGAAACTTTTTATATGTAATTTTTGTAAGATTAAAAAAAATGTTTAATTAAAATTCAAAGAAATAGATAAAATAAGGGAGTTAGAATTAAAATTATTTATTTATCAGATAACAATTTTCAAAATTTGATTAGAATAACAATACTTGCGGGTTTTGACACCTTCTTGGAAGGTGTTTTTGATTTCAGTACTTTCAATTGCAGAAAACTATTATGGAATATAAGTTACATATAAAAAAGGTTATTATTCTATAAAATTGTTTATCTACTGATGTAAAGCACTGGAAGGATAGGCATTGTTTATTTAAAGAAAATTAAAAAAAAAGAAGTTTCCTTTTTATCAGTTTTGTGGAAATTAATTAAAACTTTTTATAGAGTTTAAGCAAAATATATAAAAGTTTAATTAAAAAAAATCAGTGTATGGTATGGTAAAAAATACTTGTCGATTATTCCGCTTTGATTTCAGTTTTTGGAGTATAAGTTACATATAAAAAAGGTGTCAACACAAAATACTTGCGGGTTTTGACACCTTCTTGGAAGGTGTTTTTGATTTCAATGTTTTCAATTGCAGAAAACTATTATGGAATATATAAAAAAGGTGTAATAAAATATAAATAAGTAGAGAAAATATGGGAGTTAGATTCAAAATACTTGTCGATTCCAGTTTGATTTCAGTCCTTTCAATTGCAAAAGCTTCATATATGGAGATTTGTAATATAAAAAAAAATATTTAATTAAAATTTAAAGAAACAGACAAAAGCTGGGAGTAATAATTAAAGTTATTTATTAGATAAATTTTATTTATAAAAAAAAATTATTTTTAGCAAAAATGTGAAATATTGAAAAAAAATTTAAAAACCGTGATTGGAAAATACCCATACTTATGCGGATTTATGCCGTCTTGAAGGTTTTAAAAAAATGGACTAAGTAATTCTTTAATTTAACTACCGGATAAGTATTTTGAAAATATGTTTGGAATCCACCCATACGTGCGAATTACAAAAATTATAAATTAAACACTTTCTAAAAATAATATGTACAGAGTATTAGCTCTTTTTGGCCATTGTTACAAAATACTTGTCGATTATACCGCTTTGATTTAAGTACTTTTAATTGCAGAAACTTTATATATATAAAATGTTAAATATAAGTTACATATAAAATAGGTGTTAACACAAAATACTTGCGGGTTTTGACACCTTCTTGGAAGGTGTTTTTGATAAGTAATTTGTATTCAAATGGCAATTACATGAATGTACAACAAAATAAAAACAATTAAAAATGGTAATTTTTTGTCCAAAAATGAAAACAAAATTTGTGGCCTCCAATGACCTCCTTCCCCCATTCAGTCCCCAGACTATTTGTATGTAGCACAATTCCCATTGATTTTTTTGTTATACATGTTAAATCCAAAAAGAACGTTTGCAAATTTATTTTAAAGTTCATTGTGTTAAAATGCTGTATTTCACTCAAGTATAGCTCTCTAATTTTTACTTTTCATAAAAGTCCGCATTATTACTTTATTAATTTGTGTAATTTGATAAGCATTACTTTTTCTATTTATTTATCTGCAATGTGCAATAAATTTTACTCTAATACATTCATGCATATTTAAAAAATCTAAATTTTTAATCGTTTATAAATTGTCAACTTTTATAATACCTTTATTCTGCAAATTCCATAAAGTTTTCAAAAAAATATTATGAGACATCATTAAGTATGTCAAAATTAGAATTAATAAGATTATACATTATAAAGTTACAAGTGTGCTTCATACGAGTCTTGTTTGTCAATTACTTTTAAGTATTTTGTTCATTATTTATAATTCATTATTATTAAATATATTTTTTAAAATACACTAATTAATTGGTAAAATCATGTAGATTGTTTATAAATACTTACTTAAGTGAAATAATAAATTTCTATTTATTTATCTGCAATGTACAATAAATTTTACTCTAATACATTCATGCATATTTAAGAAATCTAAATATTTAATCATTTATATAAATTGTCAACTTTTATACGTATAATACCTTTATTCTGCAAATTACATAAAGTTTTGAAAAAAATATTATGGGACATCATTAAGTATGTCAAAATTACAATTAACAAGATTATACATTATAAAGTTACAACTGTGCTTTATACGAGTCTTGTTTGTCAGTTACTTTTAAGTATTTTGTTCATTATTTATAATTCATTATTAATAAATATATCTTTAAAGCACATGAATTAATTGGTAAAATTATGTAGAATCTTTATAAATACATAGTGAAGTGGTATAATAATTATTTTACAGAACTACTAATAAAAACTTGTATTTAAAAAAATAGCGCAAGGCAGTATACTGGGTTCTCTATGTTAGGAACTGTATTAGATTAAAATAATAATTTATATTGTTTCATTGGTGATATAGCATATAATATTTACAAGGTAAAATGTTCCTCACAGCAAATTTGCTTTAATTTTACTTTATACTAATAATTTTTCATTTCAGAGACGTTATTTGCTTAAAATTAATATACTTTAAAAATAACCCTTTCTTATTCAGTGAATTTACCCTAATAGCACTGTCCGCCTCGAAGACGTTTTTAAAACGTTTTTAAGCGTTTTAAACGTTTTAAAAACGTCTGATAACGTATTTAAGACGTTTTGTGCTGGCAGGGTAATATGATACACTCATAGTTTTAATTAAGCTAAATTTATTTGTAACAAATTAAATTCTATATTATTGGGTTACTATAATAATTAATGACAACAGTACAATTTAATATTATAATTTTAGTACAACACAAGAAATTCTATTTAATTACTTAACTATATATGTTAGGTAGTGTCACTATCAAACATTTTATAGGCATGTGAAAGTTACAAAATTATTAAATGCCTTTTACACTTACCAAACAACTGACACATTGATTTTATTTAAATATTAAAAAAGGTATTCAATAAATATATGTAAAGAGAACAATAACTTATCAACATTATTTTAAATTATTTAAGTCAGTACATATAATACTATTAAGCAATCATTTCACTTAACGTTGGAAAGAATATCATACTACATATGTTATAGTCCATATAATTATTAAATATTATGTACTTGGCAAAGTATCGAACACATATATTGGCTTTATATAGAAAATAAAATGATCATTCAGTAATTTTAATTAGGATAGAGAACGATCAAGCATCCACTTAATTAAAATCTATTGTTTTTTAAATTATTTTGGTCAATGTGGAAAACATTGAGATATCATGAGGGATTCATTATAAAAATACAAGCATAAGTCCCTTCAAATAATATAAACTTAAAGCAAACACAGCAAATTATACAAATAAAATGAATTAATAATATAATAAATATAATTAAAATAATGTAATAATATACATTTATTTTTTGTGCAATTCTTATTAATATTATACTTTAAGATTAAAAAAAGTTATACCATCGCTTGCATGGAAATGAAAACATTGTTTTCATGGTTAGAATTTTATCAATGTTTGTCTTTCTCTCTCTCTCTCTCTCTCTCTCTCTCTCTCTCTCTCTCACTCTTTCTCTCGTCGAGATGTCAAAGGTCGACATACTAGTATTAGTCCAGTAAAATTAGCTCTGAAATCGACTTGGTCACAGAAATGGCTGCATTTTTGATATTTGGTAAATCGAGGTCGCTAAAAACGATTCTGAAATTTGCAGCTTTCTAGGTCCAGGGGTTCTATGAGAAATAAGCGTTTAAAAGTTATTTTAATTTATATCTGAAGAACGGCTATAGCTACGGCAAAATAAGTTACATCAAATGAAAGAACGCAAAATTTTGCTTTAGAAACAATTTTTTACTCGATTTTGATGAGTGTAAAATCGCGAGATAATAACGTAAAACTATATTAATTTAATAGAATTGAGGAGAAGGAGGGGAGCGCACGCGCTACGGACTCCGCTCTCCCCACCCGAGGCTCTACCGCTATGTAGAAGCGAGGGAATTTCGTACTGATATTGTTTTGAAAAGTCTCTGGGACGGCGAGTTTTTTTTCTTTTTAAAGGCCTCGAATGTAAACAAAACTCCTAACATGGGATAAATGAGTATTTTCCCTTTTTCAAGCAGTCTCTGTTCACTTACGTATATATATATATATACACCTAACAGTACACTGTTTTTAATAGTTTCATTAAATGTTTATAACTATTTATTAATATATCTTTTATAATTTTATATAAAAGTATATAATTGATTTATTACCTTCGAGTAATCAAATGTACACAAAAGCATTATTGAATCTATATATCTACATTTTTTAAAATAATAATCTATATAATTATTTTAATGACATACATACGTCATTAAATCTTGATTAATTTTTAGAATTTTATCCACAAAAAATCTATAAAAAGATAAAGTAAAGTAAAGTAAAGATAAAATTTAAGCAATTTACAACAAGTAAACATTTTCTATATGATTTCTATATAAAAAATACATAGCTTTCTATATTAATTATATATAAATCCTATACAGATTATATTACTCCATAATGCTTCTGTCTACATTTGATTACACGAAGGTAATAAATTAATGACATACTTTTATATAAAATTATAAAAGATATATTAATAAAATGCAAACAGATATATTAATTAAAATTAAAAGATATACACTATAGCTCAAAAGTTTGGGTTCACCTAAATCAAAATTGACCGAACTTCAAAGCTTCATAACTTTGGTGCAAATAATGCTCCAAAAACCTGCTACATACCGTTCGAAAGGTAATTTAAAAAGCTTTAAAATGACCTGGTGCAAAAGTCTATTTTTTAATTTTTTATTTGTGTAAAAAACCAAAGTTTAAAACTGAAAAACAGGTCTCTCTATAAATGCCTGCATTTTCCAGGAAAAGGTGTATTTTTAAATGTTAAACAATGAAAGTTAAAGCATTTTTTAAGAGCTTTCGAATGCTTTTTTTAAATTTATCCTAGCATCATTTTTAAGGAAGTTACGACAGTTTTTATGCACACAAGCGTTTTTATTACTTTTTTTAAATGTCGGAAAATACCAAATAAACAAATTATAGGTTTTTATATAAAAATTAAGCACACACGTTATAAGTGCATAACACATTTAGAGATGTCAATAGTCGAGATGGTTATATTAACGATATTAAAATTTAAATGTATGTATATCTATAAATATAATTAATTTGCCTATTTAAACTTACTTACATTTTGTTATTTTTTTCTGAATATCTTTATATAGTTACCTAATATATGAATAAAAAACATTAAAAATATCTTCATTTAAAAATATATTAAAAATTTGAAAACTTATTTTTCATTTAGAAACACATTATTTGTTCCTTTGGAGTTTTCCGATGATATTTAAAACCGCTATGATATTAAAAAAAGTAATAAAAACGCTTGTGTGCATAAAAACCGTTGTTATTTCCTTAAAAATGATGCTAGGATAAATTTAAAAAAAAGCGTTCGGAAGCTCTTCAAAATGCTTTAATTTTCATTGTATACCATTTAAAAATACACCTTTTCCTGGAAAATGCAGGCATTTATAGAGAGACTTGTTTTTTTAGTTTTTCAGTTTTAAACTTTGGTTTTTTACACAAATAAAAAATTAAAAAATAGACTTTTGCACCAGGTCATTTTAAAGCTTTTTAAATTACCTTCGAACGGTATGTAGCAGGTTTTTGGAGCATTATTTGCACCAAAGTTATGAAGCTTTGAAGTTGGGTCAATTTTGATTTAGGTGAACCCAAACTTTTGAGCGGTAGTGTATTAATAAAATGCAAACTAAAATGTTATTGCAGTTTCGAGAATAGTCTTTGGTAAAACCTTTCTTCAAAACGCAAAAATATTTTAGTTTGAAATTCAATTCACAGTCAGATTATTAATAAATGAGTGTGTCTCTTCTCTTCATTTTACGAATATTGTTTTGATTTAAGATTTATTTTCAATTATCACGTACATCGGTAAGATTGGGATGATAAATATTAAATATGGTACCTCGTTAACTATATCTTTAATACATTTAATACATTACTTTAACTTTGTATAGATTTTTTGTGGCTGTAAAGCAAACTGCAATACAGCTCGATGTTCCTGCGTCAAAGCTGGAATAAAGTGTAGTTACAGTTTCAAAAATTGCAATGGCCAATGTTGTGAAAATGCTGCGGAATCCCATAATATTCTGCTTGAAAGTGATATAGAAAGGAACCCGATCTAGACATAGATAATGAGTATATTTCGTTATTTAAAAAAATTATATATTATTATAAAAAATGTAGATATATAGATTCAATATTCAGTCTACATTTGATTACTCGAAGGTAATAAATCAATTACATACTTTTATATAAAATTATAAAAGATATATTAATAAATAGTTACAAACATTTAATGAAACTATTAAAAACAGTGTACTGTTAGGTGTATATATATATATGGGTGGTTCTCTGTGACATCGAAGATGAAAAAAATAAATATTGCTATAACTGTGGGAATATGTTTTAGAGGTATCCAGTCGTTCTCCTGAATTTTTTCAGATTTTTTCTGGGCCACTATTTTAAGTTACAGAGAGTCAAAGTTGACATTTTAGCACTTTTTTGCATTATATGCCCATTTTCATGAATTTTTAGCTCCCAGGGGATGCATTTTTCACTAAAAACATAAGTATGACTTTTTTTGTAAAATTTTCCGAACTTTTCATTAAAAATACTTTTAAATACATAAATGTATGCTGTCACACTCTTGTAAGCCATTTAAACCTTAAATAGTGAAAATCAGCAATTCTGCTCCGGACTCTGGTAACCTAATACTGTCTAAAAGATGTCTTTTTATAGTCAGAAACTGCCTAAAAATTTCCAGAGTGGGTCTAAATCATTAAGATCACTTATGGTCAAAATATCCGGGAAAAGTGCCCGAAATATTAATAGAAATGTATATTTGTTGCCTTATAACGATGAAATTAGTAGCATGATCATCATCAAAAAAATTTATGCACTTACCTTGGAATGGTAGAAAAGTATCTCCACTTGTTTCAGTATCCATCTAATCCCCTGTAAGCTGCTAAAAATACAAATATTATTATAAAATTATAAAAAATTATTTTTTAAACATTTATAATGCTGGATTTTTAGTTTTACATCCCTTACAAGAATTATAATACTAATCTGAAGGATTACTATAAATATATAAACATCATTATTACAATAACTGAATATACGTATTTAATACAAAAGATATATAAATTAATCGGATATATAATTATAATGAATAATATGATAACGTGACAGTGACAAGTTTGTGAAATCTAAACAATGTATTCCTGAATAATAATAATAATAATGTTGATACTTTTATAGTAATCCTTCAGATTAGTATTATAATTCTTGTGAGGGATGTAAAACTAAAAATCCAGCATTATAAATGTTTGAAAAATAATTTTTTATAATTTTATAATAATATTTGTATTTTTAGCAGCTTGCTTACAGGGGATTAGATGGATACTGAAACAAGTGGAGATACTTTTCTACCATTCCAAGGTAAGTGCATAAATTTTTTTGCAATGATCATGCTACTAATTTCATCGTTATAAGGCAACAAATATACATTTCTATTAATATTTCGGGCACTTTTCCCGGATATTTTGACCATAAGTGATCTTAATGATTTAGACCCACTCTGGAAATTTTTAGGCAGTTTCTGACTATAAAAAGACATCTTTTAGACAGTATTAGGTTACCAGAGTCCGGAGCAGAATTGCTGATTTTCACTATTTAAGGTTTAAATGGCTTACAAGAGTGTGACAGCATACATTTATGTCTTTAAAAGTATTTTTAATGAAATGTTCGGAAAATTTTACAAAAAAAGTCATACTTATGTTTTTAGTGAAAAATGCATCCCCTGGGAGCTAAAAATTCATGAAAATGGGCATATAATGCAAAAAAGTGCTAAAATGTGTCCACTTTGACTCTCTGTAACTTAAAATAATGGCCCAGAAAAAATCTGAAAAAATTCAGGAGAACTACTGGATACCTCTAAAACATATTCCCACAGTTATAGCAAAATTTATTTTTTTCATCTTCGATGTCACAGAGAACCACCCATATATATATATATATATATACGTAAGTGAACAGAGACTGCTTGAAAAAGGGAAAATACTCATTTATCCCATGTTAGGAGTTTTGTTTACATTCGAGGCCTTTAAAAAGAAAAAAAACTCGCCGTCCCAGAGACTTTTCAAAACAATATCAGTACGAAATTCCCTCGCTTCTACATAGCGGTAGAGCCTCGGGTGGGGAGAGCGGAGTCCGTAGCGCGTGCGCTCCCCTCCTTCTCCTCAATTCTATTAAATTAATATAGTTCTACGTTATTATCTCGCGATTTTACACTCATCAAAATCGAGTAAAAAATTGTTTCTAAAGCAAAATTTTGCGTTCTTTCATTTGATGTAACTTATTTTGCCGTAGCTATAGCCGTTCTTCAGATATAAATTAAAATAACTTTTAAACGCTTATTTCTCATAGAACCCCTGGACCTAGAAAGCTGCAAATTTCAGAATCGTTTTTAGCGACCTCGATTTACCAAATATCAAAAATGCAGCCATTTCTGTGACCAAGTCGATTTCAGAGCTAATTTTACTGGACTATATAGGATATGGGCGAATATGAAATCTTCACCTTGCAATAGTATCTGCATTGCACTACAATAAAAAATACCGAAACGGAATAATGTGAGGTATTGGAAATAATTACGTAAATTAATAATTTTAATTCATAACTTTTCACACAAAATCAGCCAGATGATTCAACTGTGACAAAAGTATTCACCTGAAACTAGCTCCCTCTCGTGGCCACGTTTGAACTTCTTCTATAAGTTTTTACTTCTGTACGCGCTCTCTCACGGGCTGGAAAGCATTGTTTTTCTTTCTATCTCATGCCTTTCCTATACTATCTCTATCTCATTTTGTTTGAAGTTGACTATATATATCAAAAGGGAGAAGACGAAAATTGAGGAAAGGAAATCAGCAAGCAATATCTTTGGCATTGATTTTCTTGATTGTGCGTAAATGAATTCGTGTAAAACTTGTTGTACAATAAAGATTAATAAATAAGGAATGTAATGCGTGGTCAATAGCACACATACATAATGTAATAATGCAGCGGTTAGAAAAGTAAAAATCTGGGGGGCTAGTTAGCTGTATATAATGGCTCTCGCGCCTATACTTGCGTCAGGCGCTATCGCGCCTTTTGATTTTAAGGGCACATTGCCCTTCTTCAATTGAATAATTTCAAAATTGATACAGTACTGATTCCGTAATGATATAACATTGATTCATTACTGATTTTGTACTAATTCAGTAAGAAATCAGTTTTGCGTTTTGGTGAGAACTACTACTGAGTCAGTATTGATTTTGATCAATATCAGTAGCTATTATTTATTAATTCCATAATGATTTCATCACAAAATCAATACTGAATCATTAGGAACTTTTTCAACGGGGTAAAAAAGTAACGATTTCACAAAAAGGAAAGAAGTAATAAAAAATTATAAAAAAAAATAAATCTTCATTTTATTATAAAAATACAATAACGATTCGTAAAAATTAATAATAGTTATTAATTAATTAATTTTTGTTGTGAGACTGAAATACTCATGATTCAAGAAAGAAGTACTAAAAATTTATAAAAAGTAATAAAAATTAATAATAGTTTCTAAATGTTATCAATTGTCTCAAATCTAGACATTATATATTATTATTAAAAGTTAATAATTTTTTATGTTTTTTCTTATTTCCGCCTGAGTATAATTTCGTACAATAATCATCAGGTGTTTTTAGGTTAACTTTTCTCGAATAGCTATTATATTTCTGGTTTACTGTGTGCTATTACGGTAATTTGTAATTATTCTAATACTTTAATTTGAAATTACACAAATGACCGTTATAAATGCTTTATTAACTATTATAGGGGAGGGAGTACTATTATTGATTTTAGCCAAAGAATAAGTACAACGATCAATTAAAAAAAAAAATAATATTTGAATAAAAATTACAATGACGAAAATAATTTATACTATATTTAGTTTTGTTTGTCAATAACTATTTTTCATATTATAAATAATATTCATTTATATTCTACAGTAAAATACGTCACCTATAACCTGTATTTTTATATCTTCGTAATAAAGCTTTGAAACTTTTTAAAGAATATAAAAAATATTTTGATAACTTCTTGAATAATTTAATATTAGTGTTTATCAAGATCTGATTTAAGTATTTAACTTGAACGTTATTAATATATTATATTTCTGTTTATACCTCTTTTAATTTATAATATAGCAACAATTAAGTAATAAATTTGAATGGAATATACTGAAATTTAGTGCTTTAGTTATTCAAAAATAGACCCGTTTATATAAAATTATATTTATTACCTTACGTAAAACCTATCCTTTGTACAATATACTGATACATGCATATGCGCACATATATGTATATGTGTGTGTGTGTGTCTATATATATATATATATACATATACCGGATCGATCCATTTTGACGATGATGCGCAATCGTCGCGGGTTACTGCTTTTCAAATTTATTATATAAGGTTTGAAAACACGTTTTTCTACACAATGCATTTAAAAGTACTTACGCGAAATATTTAAGTTTTCTATAAAATTAAAAATTTATTTAGAAACTATTTACTTATGAAATTGAAATAAAAAAATAATGAGACAGTAGTAAAAGATATTTAACATTTTGCAACATTTGATTATAACTTATGAAAACAAAAAGAAATGTAATACAATTCTTTCATTATATATTTACTTAAATAAATATCAAATAAATTTTACTTAATTACCCTAGCAGAAGCATAAATAGTAACAATATGACTGCAAAAAGCAGTGTGACTGTGTGACGATATAACATTTTATCTATTTTTGGACACATTTACGTTTTTTCTTTTTTTTATGTTTTTAATTTAATTTACCATTTTTTACAATCATTCACGTTTTGTTGATTTTTATTACAATTTTCTACATTATTCAAATTTTAAATTTTAATAACTTCTGTTAAAAAGACTAATTAAATAATTCTAATTAAAGATAATAGAAAATAAGAACTAGAGGGTCCTAAATATGTAAAATCTATGCGTTAAATATTTAAAAATTAAACGACTATAATATTTAGAAGTCATTATAAAAATAAATTTAAGTCAAATCGGTAGAAATTGACTGAATTTTTCGACTGGCTTGTTTACATATACATATTTACATGTATACAAGCATATACATACATTTTCAAAAACGTTTAAATCGACTTATTTTACTAATTATTTATAGTATTACATTTTTCATGATGGTGATATATTTATATGTGATTCCAAGAAGAGTACACATATAATATATACGTAATTTATTTTTGACCTATGAAAATTATGAAATAAGTGATGTATCGGTCTTTTCTTGATAGCTATTGTTTTTCCTTATTGGTATTGTATACAATAAATTCTCGTTTCAAAGTATTTTTACTATCTATATAAAGATATAATAATAAAATCAAATCTTAGTAGTCATTATATTAAATTGTATTATTTTATTATTTGTAATAATTAATAATAAAATTAAATTTCAATCGCGAACTTGATTTTACGATTGAAATATCTGGACAATGTAAACTAATTAATACTCCTAAATTTATTATATTGCTGTCATTTTGCTAACGAAATGGTCACGATGACGGTCACGCTCAATCAAGCTATATATATCGTATCTCTTAGTGCGCATCACACGAATATGCATATGCAAAATCTGGATTATTTTCTCTTTCAGTTTGTATCAATCAAATTCAATATTCAATCATTAGTAAATTACGATATCATCCGATAAAATAAAGAAAACGGATTTTATTGGTTCTTTTCAACCGGGAAGAACCAATGGAATGAAAAAAGAACATAAATACTAATGAAAACTCCACTATAAATGTCTGCAAATACTAGTGCATTCTGATCAATAAAATATACTAAAAATACTTACAAATACAATACTTAATTCGGTAGAAAATACCCATTAATTTCTACTATTAAGAAATATTTTTCATTGGTATAAACGCATATTAACTGATTAAGTTTGTAATTACGAGTATTACAATAGCTTTTTCTGATTGCAAATGCAGGTAAATTAAAAAAAATGTCGTTAAATTTAATGTGTATATTCCTTAAAATTCCAGTAGAATAAAGAAATTATTACTTACTTAAAAATGCTAGATAGTGCTGATATAAAACGTAATTAATTTTATTCTTTAATAAAACCACTAGCATTTTTTTATAAATTGGGATAAAATATTTTTATTAAAAATAATACGTAAATTTTTAATTAATTTTCTTGAGAAAATACTAATTGTTGAGAAAGGTAGAAAATACTCCGGGTGGTGCATGGCAATTCCACGCTTGATATGTTTAAAAGCGCCCTCTTTCTAAATATTGTTTTATCTGTTTTTACTCACATTCTTTATACTTATTTTTGAGCCCTTCGCAAACAAATAGCACTAATGAATACTAGTACACAAATTAACTAAATATTTTTTATATAAACCAACAAAATCGTACATTTTACTGGTTTTTATAAGAATTAGCTGGTGCAAAAACTTATAAGATTTGATTAAAAATTTTTTATGGGATTTCATTAGTTCTTTTTAACCAGGTGACGTTGCCAAATATTTTGATTATGTCGATATATTCAATATAGGGAAATCTGGAGTTAGCTTATACATGGTACGATTATTAAACGGTATGCTTTGAAGTTTCCTGCAAGGTGCGTTTTTTGCTCGGCACGGTATGAAGTTAGCTAAGTAGTGGGGTGAAAAATAATCGTTTGTCCAACACTGTCTTCTAACGACCTCCTGGTGACCTTCAGAATGACCTCAAAACAAAATTTGACCTCTACAAAATTTACGTAAAATTGTTAACCTTTTTCGTAATTAATATATTTAAAATAATGTTTCAAATTCTATTATTTTTTCACTACCATAGACACCGTAGAAATTAAACAGATTTACACAACACCTTGGAGGTACTGTTATAGTGCATTGGCTTTTATACCAAAAATTTAATTTTTTTTTAAATACGATTATAATTTATGAATAAAAGTTTTTACCAAAATTTAGTGTAATGAAATTAGAATAAAAATAATAAAAAAAAATAGAGACATGTTAAATATTAACTGTAAATTTCAAACTATATGAATTCGTATAAAGCTTAAATTTATATTTTAATAATTATAAATGTTAATGAAAAATTGACTTACCAAAAATAGTAATTTGCATATACTTACTAAATTGTAGTATTTAGTAACTACTTGTTAAAATTTTGGATTATTTTAAACGGATCTATAAATAGAACTTCACCTCCTAAAATTAATTTATTTAATGACGAAGGATCATCGCCAAAAGTTCTATGTCATTAATATTTTGTACTTTTAGAGTAATAAAACTTTCTTCTTAAATAAATAAATTTTTGTATTAATTTTAAAGAACTATTTATAACATTTTAGCGGTATTTAATAAAAATCTGTTTCTTCCATTTCTCCCGTAATTCGCAATTTGCACCCTCTTTCAAAATTTGCGTTTTGATTTATAATTATATATATCCAATTTTTTTATCCCTTTTGTTACAGAACCCATATATTTATATTGATTATTATAAACAAATTCATTCCTTAAATAACCTTCTGTTTCTAATAAATATAAACTTGTTTGTTTAAAATATTCTTTTATATAAATATACATTATCTATACTCACTTATATATCCATACAATTTTGATATTTTAATTTAACCTTTAGAGGGCCGGAAAACGCTTAGAGGCGTAAACATTTTTTTTCATAAGTACTCAATTTTTTTCATTTAAATAACTGAATTCAGGTATGAGGGTTAACGAAATCTCCAAACATGATAATGCAACCAAAAAAATTAAATTCAAAATGGGGGATGCAATATGGCTAAGTTTCCAAGACATTTCTAGTTTCGATGTCAATCCTACTTGAAAATTATGTGTAGGAGTTTTAGAAGTCACTAGTTACAATTTTTCATTCAAAATGCTCATATTTTTGGGGTCGCTGAATCCGAATCTGAAGTCGGATTGACCTCATAACCGCAGGGTCAAAGTCATTTGAAGGTCAAATTTGCAAAATGTCCATTTCGTTTGACAATTATGTTTAGTAATAACCCGAAAGAATGTTTGAGGGAAAAAATTAGTAACCATGATCGCTCTTGGCTTTACCCAGAATCAACGACGTGGACGTGGCGAACTCCTGATTCCATGTGTGTGTGTGTATGTATGTGTTTGTATGTGTAAAGAATAAAGAAACTCAGATATCGCCGGTTGATACGCCCTTTATAATATTTTTCAAGTAATATTGATATAGAATGACCAGATATAACCTAAATACAGCTGAAAATGAAATAGATTGTGCATTTTAACGTTTTTCTGAAATTTTGAAAATTTCAACATTGGCCTTACCGTATACCGGACCGGAATACGCCTCTAAGCGTAAGGGGTCTGACTCACCAACATCGCAACTTAGTTTGGCTCTAACTCAGGGACCTTACACCACATTCCTATAGAAAAATGCGATTTTCAAATTTTTCAAAACCCCAGCCCTCTAAAGGTTAAAAAATATTTAAATTAAATGCTCCTAAATGAAAAACTTTTCAAATATAATTCGTATTTTATATTGCCACTGTTTAAATTTGAACTTTATTTTGCCATTACGTTGAATTTTACATCCGTTATTATTATTGAGTACTTATTTAAAAATTTTATGAGTTTTATTAGGAATGAGTAAACTAATATACACATTCTTTCAAGTTATATTCAGAACTTTTTTTTGCGCACGGAAAAATACGTTTATTATCTATTCTTAAAAAAAAGTGTATATTTTTATGATTATAATGAACCAATATTTATATAATTTATATTTAAATATGTTTATATGTTGCGATTACTCAGCCAATATTTAGTAACTTTTGAAGAAATGTGGGTAAAAATTTATGAGTATGTATTTTTGTGATTATAATGAACCAATAATTATATAATTTATATTTAAATCTATTTATAAGTGGCGATTACTCAGTCAATAATTATTCATTTATTAATAAACGTAGATAACTTTTACGGGTATATATTTTTGTGATTATAATGAACCAATATTTATATAATTTATATTTAAATCTGTTGCGTTTACTCAGCCAATATTTAGTAACTTTTGAAGAAACGTGGGTAAAAATTTATGTATAAATAAATATCTAAATAATTAAATCTTTTTGTAAATGGCGATTATTTAGTGAATATTTAATTACTACTGATTAAATAATTGTAAAATTCTATGGGTATGTTTAAATATATTATATATTGTAACGGGGTGAGTACTGGGGAATGTAAGGCCTCGGTTAGGCCCAATCTGTCCCAACTTACCAACCTATTATAACAGTCCCACGATGCGGCCAGGAATCACTTTGATTCCCATGCAATGCCGTTAATAACGCCAAACACATCGTTTGATCTTGCGTCCTTGGATCTTGAGTGGTGGAGGCGTACGGCTTTGCTCGGCGTGTTGGGTCATGTGGGGGAAGCCTATCCGCACCCACACCGTATCACTCACACCTACACTTCTCCGATAAACACGATAAAAAGACCGTTATCTCGGCCTACTACACCGTGCGCGCGCTATATTAGTACTATCAGCGTTCGTGCGCGCGCCACGCTGTATCTACTCTTTCGCGTTGGTCACCTGATCGGTAACTCGCTTACCGTTATAATATTCATTATAATTATGTATTTAAAAATTTGTATAAAAAGATAATGTTTTGAATCAACAAGTTAGCAGTAATACCAGTCTAAACTATTGTAATAAATGAAGTATTGATTGCAGACATTAAATATCTAATAATCACATTTTATAAATAACTCTTACCACTACCACCAGGTCCATCAATAAAATAATATTTATTTCCAATGTTATGAGTCGTTACATTGACGATTAAATCATGTATTTGTTTTTGTTTAACTGTTAAAGAATTTATTAATCTTTAGAGGGCCGGAAAACCACTATAGTGGCTCGATCCATGATGGGCACTTTGTCAATGACCAATCCATGATATAAGATACTTTTTTTACCACTTTTCTATGGAGGATATGCCATCCCAAATCCCGGCCCTCTAAAGGTTAAAGTTTCTAAGGTTTTCATATCATATTTATCTAATTTTTTATCCTATTCTTCATTTACATCATAATTACTTATATTTATTTTATGAAAATCATTTAATTTCATTCCATGTAATAATAATATTTTTTCAATATTATATAAAGTTTTTTTCAGCTTCAATTTTTGATAAATTTGGTTCCATAAAATGTACTTTATATTTATTGTATAAATCTAACCCTAACACAAAATCTCACGTGAGAACTCAGACATATTTTCGATTTTTCGAAATTTCTCACATGAGATCTTATGTGAGATCTCACGTGAGAAATTTTCAACGATCGAAAATATTTCTAAAAATCGAAAATATGCTTAAAACGCTTTGAAACCTTGATTTTTGAACTCATCTGGGGGGTGTTATCACTTAATAAGTGACTCACCATATACATAAATTGATTTCCTATTATTTGAGAAGTTTAAGCAGCGGTCCAGGTGAAAAGTCGGATGAGATTTTGGCATGAGATCTCACGTGAGTTCTCACGTAAGATTTTGTAATAGGGAAAGAATTAATTGGTTTTCAGAATATATGGATATATGCAAATAGTTCACACATATATTTAGGAACTTGAATACAGCAGCTTTTACTATACATTTATTCCACTCATCATCAGTACTAATGATACCTCTTGATAAACATGCAGCTTATTCATATGTATTATAAACTATACCATTTACAGTTCGTATATATCTGCAAACGATTTTACACCCCGACCATGCAGTAATACTAATCGTAAGTAAAAAGTTTCACATTTATTTGGATTAACGAAATACATCCTATTTATTATAGATTTATTAAATTTTTTCTTTTAATCCATGTTTTATGTTTTTTGTCAAAAACATAATAATAAGGAATTTCGTTATATAAATATTGTCTTGCATTCTCGTAATCTTCATTCAATTCAGACCTTGATGTTAATGTTATATTTCTATTTCTATGAATTAATGTATAATTTTGTTACTCTTGAATATATATATATATATATATATATATATATATATATATATATTGTTCATTTTTTTCATGAACAGGCAATCTTATAATAGCATAAGATTGTTCTTCTTTCTTTAAATTCCAAAATACGATACATAGCCTCCGGTGCACATACACATCTAGTGAATAAATGTTACAATTTTTCATCATAATTTGTATGTATTATTTTCATTATTTTCTTTCACATAATCATTAGTAGCTTCTGATGTAAATTTTACTAAAGCTGGGTCAAGGCCCTTATGTATATATTTAAACAAATATTTTATAGCTTTTACTGTATTATATATTTCTTTGTTAATGTGACATACCAGTAATAATAAATACGGATTATTTGGCATGACAAAACTATTATCTGTAATTCTATGTTTAATTATTATTATACATACCACATTATACATCCCTACTAGCACACAACGTTGTAGCAACGTTGTGGCAACGTTGTTTTGACAACGTTACAAGGTTGTTATAAAAGTTGTTGAAACGTTGGAGCAACGTTGCTACAACGTGGGATATGTCCGCTAAGAGTTATGTAAGTTGCCGCGATAGGTGGAAATAACGTTGTGACAACGTTTGAGCAACGTTGAAAATGCCTTTTAAAAATGTATTTCATATAAAAATTTAAAAAATGTCCTGGGCAAGTGAAAAACTTCATTTTTAAATGCACAAAATTTTAATTAATAAAAAAAAATAAAAAAATTTTCAACCCGAGGGAATTGAACCTCGGATCTTTAGATCCGGAGACTTACTCTCTACCAACTGTGGCCGCGCACCGGCTACTAGATCACGTGATTCCGCACCGAGCGCGCGATAACACGACCCGCTACATAGTGCGCATTATTTGACACCATCGTCGTCCAAGCGGCTTGCTCGACCAAGAGCTGCTTATCTCCAAAGCATTAATTTATTACTTTTTTTCTAACGTTTGTACGATTGCGTTTTAGGCGACTGCCACTTGTAAATTTCGTTTTCTTGGTATCCGCGTATTCCGATTTAAACCACTTGCATAATGATTATTTGCAGTCATTCTGTTGTTTTACAGTTTTTCGTCCCATATCGTAGTTTATGTGTTCGGCTGTCTATTTGTGGTTTCTTTAAACGCTGCAATTCGTAAACCGTGATCGTAAACTAAAATTCTTTATGCTTTTAAATTCAATTTTTACCGCATCCATCTGGAGTAACGTTCTCACGCAGCTTTTAAGCAGTTCTTTCTAGTTTTCACTGAGCAGAAGAAGATTCTAAGAAGATTTTAGAAGATTCTAGAAGAAAAGGCTACGAAAAGAATCTACGCAGCACATCTTAATTCCACTGCGTAAAAACATTTTTATGAAAAATAATATGATTCTATGTCGGATGCGACAATACAGCATGAAGTTTATTATATAAAATTACATTTATCAAAAAATGTTATATACATTTCGGGAGTAAAAAACGATTATTCCCTTGGATAAATTACTTGAGTGAAAAACTTTCATCCCGGAAATAAATGCCTATTTTATCTCCCTAATTGCACAAAGAACTATTTTTTCTAAATCAATTTATATATATATATATATATATATATATATATATATATATATATATATATCATTAGCGTTTCTAATTAGTTAGTATAATTAAAATAAGTGAAAACGAGATCTGATGTGAATTTAATACAAAATAGAAATAATAAGAAAATTAAAAACAGGCGAATGAAAATGACGAGAAATCAACAAGATGTGTACGAGCTTCGTACAATTATCGAAACGCTTTAAGTTCAAATGAACAACATTGAGGCGGAAAAACGTACGCAACAGACAACAATTGAAAGAATCCGTATGGAACGAAACGAACTACGATCCCAACCTCATCGACTACAGACGCAGTTTAAAGCTCAAGGATCTGAGCATAGAAATGATGTATAAGAAAATAAATTACCTGGCATCGTGGATCAACACTTGCCACCTCAAGGACGCCCGCAACAAAGCAATGAAATAATCAGTGAGTTAATCATCGTTATAAAATCAATGTCAAAATTCTCGAACGAACTAGATCAGAATCTTAAAAAGATTATAGACGAATTGGAAAGGTTATTCACTGTTAAAGACGAAAGCGAAAGAAATAAGTTAATTTTAGTAAGATTTAATTTAGAAGGTAAAGTTTTAGCATGGTTTGACTCCCATGAAATTTTTCAAAAGTATGCAGATTTTAAAAGAAATTTTATTAAAACTTTTTATTTGATGCAAATATTAAATCAGCTGAAAAGAAATTGGAACAATATAAAGTATATCATGTCAGATGGGTATAATTGCAGGGTTTTTGTTATAAGCAACTACAGATGGCAAAATATTTTTTTATTAATGATAGTAAAAAGAATATATTTATAGTGAAACAATTTTCGTTTTGGGTAAAAAACACTTGTCAAGTTGTGATAATAACAATAATAATTCTATAAGTAATATTTTATCAAATTCCGATTTAAATAATTTAGCAAAAGAACATCCGACGATTTTACGCACCTTGTACCTGGAAGTCTTTATTTCTCAAGTTCCCTTTTAGACATCTACAAATTATACATATACAAATTAAGTTAACAAATTTCAACCTTAGCATTCTATTTTAAATTTAGACTCTAAATCGCCCGTGCATGTGTTTATTAGAAAGAATATATTAATCAGTATTTCCGAGCTAATTTGTGTTACTTAATATTTTTCCGAATATTGCACAAAATCCTCTTTTTAGCAACTTACTTGCATATCGCTAAGGCTTAAAATGTTCCCAGAAGTATTAGAAAATTAATTAAGGAAATATCGAGAAATAAAGACTTCAAGGTATAAGGTGCGTGGAATCGTCGGGTTCCCGTTAGCCAAGTGGTAAGGCAACTGCTCGGTAAGTAGCTAGAAGACCGTCGGTTCGATCCCGACCTGGGAACGTTGATTTTTTTCTTTCTCAAGCTCTCAAACTCTTTAAAAAGTAATAATTTGGTTAAAATTTAATATGCAAGACGCGCGCGTGGGAAGAGTAAATAGAAGTGTGCAAAAGAAATATCATAATAATCACAACCTTCAAGGTAACCGTCGCGAAAATTCGCGATACAAAAACAATGGAAACAATGACTACAATCGTCAACAATACGTGAGCGTGAACCATCCAGCTTATAATCCGGATCAAAATAGAATCGCAGCAAACTGTAACTACCATTATTTCAATGATCTAAATTTATATAACAATAGTAACAGGCAGGTTATACATTCATGAAATACTTACGTACTATTTATCGGCGATAAACCAAACAGTATAGGTAATAATTATCAACAAATTCAAAATGGAATTAATTTTTCTGGAGATAATAGAAATAATTACCAAAATAGTATACAAAATAATAGTAATATAGATGGTGGGAGAAGTTATCGTTCGTCCAGAAATTAGTTAATAAAAAATAAGGCTTTATTGATCTCCACGAATCAAAATTTATTACTTGCGGACGTTTCGGACGTATTCGATTTCGTATTCGGACTCGTTTTCGATATGATAAGTGGAGGGTTTTTGCGGTGGTAAAACTTGTAATTATTTGATTTGTAACTGAGTGAATTTTCGCTGGTGTCTTGCTCAGATTCCAGGATTCGGTCAGGAAGGAAATTGAAATAATTATACCGTAATTTAATTGTAAAAGACAGGGTTACCATTTAGGGTTTTTCTGTCCTCTATTATCTAATGTAAATAAGGTCATACTACTGTGTGGGTGCAACAAAGAAAAAATACCTCTATCTGGCAACACTGGTAAAAGACTAACTATATATATATATTTGTAAAGCTAAGTTGTGTACAACAGTAAAATAAATGAAATCGCCGTTTCCCCTGCTGACTGGGATGCGAACTTAGTTAATGTAGAATCAAAAAATAAGCAATACTCAGTACTACGCGACTTACAGGGGTAGGGATAATCTACGTGTGCTCACGAAGATACAGTCGGGATAAACCACGTATGCTCACGAGGATACGGTCGGGAAGCGGTTACGGTACGGGCGCCTGCACCAGAGTTAAGATTTAGTCTGGCCGTGCGCTCACGACCAGCTTCCTCCGGCTCCCTGATCCAGACTGGTTACAGCGGTTCTCGGCGCGCCTTATATACCCGATCTGCGAGAGCGCGCATGCGCAGAACGTTGCCCCACTCCGTACGAGGTCAATGAACTGGCCAATAGGCGCAGTAGTGGGGGAGCGGTAAATGACCCTTGGCTATTTATATCGCGATTGTTGAACTCGCGTTTTACGACGCGTGTCAGTCGTGAAGCTATCTTACTATACTACGAATCTTAAGTTATACTTATTACTTTAATAATTATTAAGCTAAATGATTAGTTAGCGCGTGCAATTATTGCGCGTCGCAAATTGTTTGTGTCTCATTTTTCTTTTGTTTTATATTGTAATGTTTAAGTAATGTTTCTCCAGTATGTAAATTAATATCTATGCGCCTTTTTTATTGGTAAGAGTGTGTTGTGAGTTAAATTATTGATTATATTATGTCAGAATTGCAGTTTGAATTTAAAAAGTGTTTTTTCGTTGTTTTTGTATAGCCTTGAAAAGGGACGGCAACAATACGTCCGAACGTCGGCAAGTAATAAATTTTGGTTCGTGGAGATCAATAAAGCCTTATTTTTTATTAAATCTCTTTTGTTAATTCTGAACCAAGTTCTTTAAACGGAATATAGACACGTTAGAAGGAGGTCCAGTGGTGTGTCAGAATTATTACGATTTTATACCCTTGCTATACGATAATATTGAAATAATTAAGAACCGAGCAAAAATCATGAAATTAATACCCGATAGTCCACACATTTTGTTGAAGATTTGTGAAAATAAGGTATGGTCATTGATTAATACTGGTAGCCAGATCATGGTAATGTCTGAGCAATTTTTTAATGAAAATAAAAAACAATTTAATTCAAAATCTTACCTGTCACAAATATAACCGTAACGGCAGCTAAGTTTATATAGAATATCAAATAGAAAAAAATAAGTTTTCATATATTTTTGGTAGTACCATTTTTAATAAACAAAATAATTCTCGAAAATGATTTTTTCCATGTGCATAGAATAATTATAAATAATACTGATAAATTGATAATCTTGCAAAATACAGTTCTCTCTTGTGACTCAATGTAGTTTGAGCATAGAATTTCGGATGGTATTATTGTATCTGAACAAAATGATAAAATACAAATATTTATTATTTAAACTAGTAAGCTAGGGGGGTGGGCCCCCCTGCGCGCTGCCGCGCGCCAACCCCCCGCGCGCTTCGCTCTCGCACTGTCAATGATATATATTACTGCAATTTTTACAATTAATATATTTTCCTCGAAGTAGATTTTTCATATGCATTTTAATTTTAAAAATTGTAAACTTTTAAGTAATATAATATTATTTAGCGAAAAAGTTGAATCTATGTAACTTTTATAGATAACCTGTTTTTTTCTTCTGTATATCAATATTTTATATCTGCTATATTTTACAGTAAACTGCTCGTAATGAAGTATTTATACAATCTACAACTACTACTAACTTGCAAGACGTTATGAACAAAAATTCGTTGTCACTCGGAGGGGAGTATGTAGGGACACACCACGAGATTCCCCCTCCCGACAGGAGCGGGGGTAAACGTAGAGTAGGAAAAAACCAATTTCGTTCCCCGATTTCAGACTTGTTCCGAAGCTCGAGCTGTGAAGAGCTCTTAAACATCGCTGTATCCGCAGTATATAATAAAATTATTATAAAAAAAAGGATTTTACTGCGGGTTGTTATTTAAACACCCCGATAATTATTCGTCTGACATTTGATCGGGGATTCCGAGAAAATACACACCGCTGAAGCCTACATTGGTGACCCCGATTACACGAGCACGTCAAGGATTCTGGAACCTCAGTGCATCATCGGACTAACAGATATCTTTCTTCAAACTCCCTCAACGGAAAACAAGCGTAAGCCCCGCTAATCGAACCGACAAAGGACCGTCCACCAGCTCTTTTCAGGTCGCAAGGAAAAATCACGAGCTCTCCCCTGACGAAGGTGATTTTGACCGCCTTTTTCGCTCCCCGAGAAGTTGGACTACATCGACGTCGGCGCCTGTTCATCGATGAAAACCGTCCCGAATCGAAGTTTTTTTTCTCGCCAAGCAAAATAAGTAAGGTACAGCGCGCGTAAACCTCTCGGGAAATTCCGGCTATATAGCGGTACGACTTTCTTTTCGTACAGAGGAAGCGCGAGATCTCTGTTGTAACCGCCATTCGTTCTCAGAAGTCAGGGCTCACTCATATTATAAATATCATATTACACTATTTATATTTAGTACTTCCACACATGGCTGACGCCCTTCGTACCGAAATAGAGAACTTATTAGAATAGACAACAATTAGAAACGATCCAGGTTAATAACACTGCCGGTCAAAGTAATTCTAACGTAAATGCGATTTATCGTCAACCGAAAATCTCGAACTTTTGCCGAGACAACCCCGCGAGGTGGTTTATACAAGTGGAAATTACTCTGCGTAATGCCGGTATCACAACCTCGGTTACGAAAGCCGACTTTATAGCTGAAAAATTATACTTAGAAGCCATACAGGCTATTCAGGACATAATTACAGTCGAACCCCGGCCAGCAGATATTTTCGAACAAATAAAAAAGATGTTAATTTCCACCTTCGGACATTCCAGAATTTTCCATTCTATCCATTCCAAATATTCCATTGGCAGAATTTTTACACAATCATGATACAGGTATGTGTTGTACAGTGAAAGCAAATAGAAAGGGAATGCCAAAGCTTGAAAGCAAGTTAGTTTGAGGTGAAGTACAAGTCTCTCACAACGATGTGTGGATGGCAGTGAGGTGGGAAGATAAACGTAGCGTTTGTATGCTTACAACTGTGCACGAACTTGAATTCTGTGCAACTGGAAAAAATGTTACATAGCAAATAAAGATATTATAAAGCCAAGGTGTGTCCACGATTATAATCAAAATATGGGTGGTATTGATAATGTTGATAGACAATTATGTATAACAGAAACAGTGCGAAAAACAATGAAATGGTATCGAAAGCTTTTTTTTCATCTTATTATTTCATGTCTTTTCGTAAGCGCATTTTTACTTTGTTCCACGAGCCTGCACACGGAAGCGCCAAGGTAACGGACCAGGTTATTCGACAGCGGTATATATGGCCTAATATGCATCGCGACGTCAAAGAATGGTGCAGGAATTGCATTCCTTGTCAGTCTTCTAAAGTCTCACGGTACGTATCTTTACTACCCTCACCATTCATTGCCCCCGACGGTCGTTTCGACCACTTGCATATGGATATTATCGGTTCTCTAACAAAGTGCGAAGGCTACCTATACTGTCTAACGCTCATTGATCGTTTTTCCCGTTGGGCCGAAACCATCCCTTTAAAAGATATCACCGCGCAAACGATTTGTCGCGCGTTTTTCGATCACTGGGTCTCTCGTTACGGAACCCCATTGATTCTCACGACCGATCGCGGAGCACAATTCGAGTCGCAGCTATTCTCAGCACTTTTATCGCTTATAGGATGCAAACGCGTGAGAACCACCGCGTACCACCCCGCGGCGAACGGCCTAATAGAGCGTTGGCACCGCAACTTAAAAGCGACCTTAATGTGTCATGCTGACATCAACTGGGTAAGGTGCCTATCCACCGTTCTCCTCGGTTTGCGCACACACGTACGTCTTGACACCGGAGCGTCTCCCGCAGAATATTTATACGGAACTACTATTTGAATTCCAGGATAATTTTGCCTGCCGCACGATTTTACGCCCGACCCGCAAATTTTCATCGAGGAATTTCGAGAATATATGCGCGAGATCAAGCCCGTTCCAGTAGCGCAAAAATACAAAAAGAAAGCATTCTTTTTCAAAGACTTGCACACGTGCACGCATGTATTATTACACATTGTCGCGGTGAAAAAGCCACTGGAACGACCTTACTCGGGCCCGCATAAGGTATTGAAACGCATATTAGACCAGGTGTATTTGAAACACATTTGAAACCCGCGCATTTCATGCTCGAAGAAGCACAGACGCCCGCGACCGGAAACGTTTACGATAGCGACCAAATCCCAGCGCAGCGTCCAGTATTAAAAACATATGCAAAAAAGAAGAAAGTACAAATTAACATTGGACCCAGCGTTTCTACTATTTAACGGGTGCGAAACTATGTACATTTATATACTTTTTTATGTATTATTTTATATTAATCAACCTTATTGTAAATGCCGTTGCGTGTAAATTATTGTAAAAAAAAATACATGCTTTTACTCTTGTATTATTATAGTAATGTGTAATTTGCTCAGCGATAAATGTATTATAACAATATTCACCGATAACCTATGTATATAGCGGATTTCAGCAAAATAACGCTAATAAAAAATGTGGGGGTAAACGTAGACTAGGAAAAAACCAATTTCGTTCCCCGAGTTTAGACTTGTTCCGAAGCTCGAGCTGTGAAGAGCTCTTAACCATCGCTGTATCCGCAATATATAATAAAATTATTATAAATAAAAGGATTTTACTGCGGGTTGTTCTTTAATCACCCCGATAATTATTCGACTGAAATTTGATCGGGTATTCCGAGAAAATACACAGCGCTGAAGCCTACACATGTGGCGCCACTGTGTTGCGTATACCAGTGTTGAAACTTGAAGAGCTGTTACTGAGCTACCGTGTACGTTTAAACATAACGTAAAGTTTAATAACTGGTTTTATAGTTTGTAACGTGGTCCTCACTTTCGTGGCCCGTAAACCACGCTACTCGTTTCCACTTTATTTAATGTATATATATGTTACCTTAAGATCCAGTAAGACCGTATTTAATATTTTACTGGGCGCCAGGTCTTACCAATACAATTAATTTCCCGGTACGACTCCTCAGGACGTGGCTCCAACGCCAATACGGAGGTGGCGAAACCAACGACGAATCCTATCTCCTTCAGAAACACGTGGCGGTAATTGTCGAGGTACAGGTCGATAAATTAAGAACTCAATAATTTTAATTAGATCAAATCACTAATTATTTCAATCTATTTATTCACTCCAAATTTCGATCACTACGGGTGATCACCGTTACAATATTTTGGACACGAAGTAAATTCGACAAATTAAATTCCCGCGAACTAGCCCGATCTTCCGATCACCGATAACCACATAGTATTAATTAATTAACCCGATATTCGCGTCTCATAAGCTCCGGTAATAATTAATAAACCGTTTCCCAACCCTTGAAACGGACAAACTCGAATTCGCGGCACGTGCTAAAATGGCGGCGCGGCTCGCAGGAGGTCTATACGCGACGCGCAAGAAATCCCCGGCGATACTTTCAATCAATATATTAATTGATGGCCGTGCAGCCCACTTACCGCAACGAGAAACGATCTTCTTCAAAACTAACTCTACTACTCGAATAATTACTACTTTATAAAAATACTCCTACGGAACTACTCTATCAAAATAACTAGGTGCGCTCAATGGAACTATCCGGCTACGAATGACGATCGGGACTCGTAGCATCCCGATCGTCCTCGTAGTTCGTTAAAACGCGGCGCTGATGGTCTTCTTCTTCCTTGATTTTCAACCAATAATATCTTCCAGGTTAATTAGATGGTTGACTATTACCGCCGTCCGCGCCATCTATTCCCGTAACAATCTTCTTTTCCCCAGTGACGGAATAACGAAATAACCCGTATTCCGTTGAGGAACTGACTTGCGCCTCCACCAATGCAACAGGTGTGTTTTCTTTCTCTCTCGTACACACACGCTGTAGATGGCTACTTCCCGCTCATTCCGTCGTTCCCCTCCTCGGTGCGCCGCCATGTGCCGCGGCGTGCATGTGCGAGAGCAGCGAGCGCCGCCCCCCTCTCTCTGCCGCGCTGACCCTAGTATGCGAGCAGCCGGCCGAGTCGTTGCACGCGAGTCGGGCGTCGTTTGTTTACACGACGGCGAACGGGTTTTTATCTTGTGTTTGTGGAGAGTGCACCAGTTCCTGGGTCGTCATCTTCGTGGCTGCCTTCGTTCTTCATCACCAGGTCGTCGGGAGATGGTACTGGATCTACGTGGGAACATGGTTGGACGTCGGTGGCGGTATGGTTGTATCGTTTCCTCTTTGTTATTAACTCCCTCCTTTCTCCAATACTCCGATTTCCTCAACAAATCAAATAAAACCCTATTAATTCCTTCCCTTTACGTACTAAAATATCGGTGACGAGAATGGCTCGGGCCAGGATTCGTAGCCGGTGTTTACTTCCTTCCTAACCTCTATCCCCATATCCTATACATACTATCCTACACACATACATAACTTCCTTATTATAACTAACTCTATCCTTCTATCAATCCTTCTATCCTAACCTTATATGTATTCTAGTTTTACTTATTATTAACCTTTCAGCTAACCGACACTACCAAGGAGCGGACCCAGGGCCAAAAGGTTCACCGAGGACTCATCGCCTCAAGGGGAGATGGAATAACCATGAGCAGTACCCAGGACTCATCGCCTCCAAGGACAGGACTCACAGGGATAGTATCATTGGATCACCCAGGACTCGTCGTCTCAAAGGTATGGTATTATATTAAAATCTTATTTTACTTATATCTATTTTCCCTACGCTAACCTTATATCTATCTATATACACTAATAATTCTTTTTTTTTTTCTTATTTCAGGTATGTCCCTTCGACAAGGCTTCCCTCCTTATATAAATTATAAAATAATAATGGTGTGAGGTTTACCTCACAAGTTGTACATATTGACAAGTATTGCATTTTTTGCAACATAGTTTTATTGCTACTCAAACTTGAAGGTTACACTTCAAAATTTCAGAATTTATTGGGCTTGGAGATCTACTCTACTAAAAAAAATCACTTGAGATCTCATATGATGAATCACGTAAGATTTCATATGAGATCTTAAATGAGATATCATATGATTTATCATATAAAATATCAGAAGGAGATGTCGAATGAATTATGAAGCAACTTCAGAAAATTATACTAAGACCGTCGATATTACTTCACTATCTTCACCAGCTTGTACTATATCGTCAAAGTATCATTATGTAAATTTCAATACTTTTGCCTGATCATTGTATACAAAATTCTCTTTCTTCATTAGTCGGTCCAATAAAGGAACACAATTTTCTGTGCGATGATTAGGCAAAATTATTAAAATTTATTTGATACTTGACGATATAGTACAGCCTGATAATGATAATAAAGAACTATCGAAACATCCTAGAATAATATTCTGAAGTTGCTTCATCACAATCAATACATATTATTATAAAAGTATTGCTGATGAATTAGTAACAACTACATTAAGCATATTATACTTATTAAAAATAATACAATATTTACTATTTATATATATTAATATTTAATAATGATATAAGTTTGGCAATATTGATAAATATGAATTATTTCGCACTTCAACATAAATACAAACCTTTTCAATTTTATTATTAGTATCTATGCAAACGACTTCGCTTCCAATTTTACGAACAATCATTATAGCATCAGTTATAAACAATAATGTATTAACAATATTACAAAGCGTAACTTCTTTGTCATTCTTGTTATCAACAATGAAGTATAGAATTCTAATAAATGTTTCATCAATCAATACAGCGAAACTGTTATCACTGCGAGCGTTTTTTCTTTTCTGTGATGTAAAAAGGCAGCCTTTCTTCACAACTCTTTTATAAACAGAACTGTTCATAGAGAATCCGTATTTATGTGCGTCGGTCTGATTCATTAGTTTTGAGCTTCCTAAATATGTTACGGAGGAAATTTTAGAGCATGTGGATAGATATCCTTTAATAAGCTGTAAATACTGTGTTGAATATTCATACCCACACAGCACAGAATATTACGTCAATATTACGGAAATATTTCATATTAAGATTCGGAATATTACAATAATATTAGAATGAAAGATTACTGAAATATTGTTATGTCCGCGAATTTCTTACTTTGTAATATTCCATGAAATATTACATTAATATTATTATAATATTTCAGTATAATATTTTAAGAAATATTTATGTAAAATTGATGAAATGTTTTAAACACACACTTGCATAGGTCCACTGAAATATTACCTTAATGTTTCTAGAATATTTTAATGAAATTTTTAAGAAATATTTCTGAAATATTGATGAAATATTTAAAATACTTACTTCAATAGGTGTAGTGAAATAGCACAGTAATATTTTTGAAAAATATAACAGAAATATTACATGAAATATTTACAAAATATTGTTAAAATATTTCAATTAATTGAATTTTTTAACTTAATTATTTGCAATCCCAAGAGCCGTGCTATTGATTTATATTTATTAAGTATTAATACACATTATTTTTTTTCACATATTTATCGCAGAAAAAATTTGTACATATTTCCTAATCTAGATTCGAACCCCGTATGCACGCATCAAATACAAACGCTTTATCCACTACGCTATTCGCAACGCTTATCGATTACGTTTAAAACTTGCACATGATGATCTGCTATTTGATTTGCTATCTAATCTGTTTTTAATAGTTATACAATTTTAATGAAATTGACAAGATTTTACTATGATTTGGAAAAAAAATCTTGTTAATTAAAAATCTTACTTCTTTGTTATCATAAAAATATCGTTAAAATATTTTATTGTTATATTTCTATAATAATTTCTCTACGATAGAAAGCAAAATCTTTCTGCATTGTTGATATATAAGTTTTCTTAAACCTTGTACAAAATAAAAATAAGATATAAGACGACGATTTTTCGATTTTGGCGATTAAAGCAAAAGATGTGAAATAATTGTGAATCTAATGTGAAATATTTCCATAATATTTCACACAATATTACAGTGGAACATTACGGTAATATTATGAAATATTTCACTAGTCCTATTGAAGTAGGTATTTGAATTCTTTTATCAGTATTTCTCGAAATATTACATTGCAACAATCGATTTCGATGAATAAACCAAGATGTTAATTAATGGCGACGTTTCGATGACTTTTGCCATCCTTCTCTGATTATTCTACTCGTCAATGGTTAGTATAACCTGAGGAGGATGGCAAAAAATTCGAGCTTACATTTAAACCAAATAGAAGAATATTACAGAACGATTTTTTTCTAAATAAAGGACTGCAAACTGTATATGCACTATCCTTTTCAATTCTGATATTATATTATTAATTAGAAAAAAATTTTACATTTCAAAAATTTGTATATTTATACATTTAGAAATTGGATTAATTATCCTTAAAAATTGTATTTAATTCTTCATTTAATGTGATTCTTTATTCTTGTTTAGAAATAATTATTTACTATAAGATAATAAGTACCTTTTCGCGGGACAAAATAACATAATTCGTAGTTAGATACATTTTTTTTAAGTGTAAAGAGCAAACTGTAGAAAAAGATTTCGTTTGAAACACTATTTCGGAAATAGTATTACTTAATTGTGCACAATATATTTTTATTTAAAATAATTAAGTTCAAAAATAGAGCACGGGTATCTAAATTCGGACAATCGTATCCAAGCGTAGCTCCTTTCGCGGGAGAAAAAAATCTACGAATATGTGGTTAAAAAATTACTAAGTCCAAATTTTATAAATTCAACAGATCTTTATAGCCTGGTAATAACTCTTAATAACAAAATAGCAAAATAGCTCATAGTGGTAAAGAGTCAGCGTTCGAATCTTAAGATTGAAGGTTCGAGTCCCACAGACAGCAAATATTTTTTTTAAATTTTTTCTTTTAATTTATAAGCTATGGCCAACATATTGGCAACAGTTTAAAAATTGTAAGATAGTATAACTATTGGCAATATGTTTGCAATAATTGTTGCCTATCACTTTGCAATACAGTGGCAATAGTTTATATTTTTACGTACGTACAATATATCTTAATAAGTTAAGTAGATTCTGCTTAAAAATAAAATGTTTTAAGTCTGTTATTATATACATGCTATCAGATTAAATTTAATATGTTAACTTTTAATATCCATCATATTCGCATATATTAACATTACATATTTTATTAGTTACATTATTGTTACACTATTATTACCTTTGTAACAGTATTGGTATTCTTTCACAAGAGAAGTACTTGACCTTAGGAAACGGATATATCTTATCTTAACCTTGGCATATCTTCTGGAATATAATAATATGAAGAAAGCCAAGTTATTACTTGCCACTTTTACGAAAGTGATTCGACATTTGACAATAATATTTCCAATTAAAGTTACTTTCACTTTAATTGCTATTATGACTCAAAAACGAATATTGATAGGAAATCAATCCAAAAACTGAAAGGTAGTTGAATTCAAGTAGATATGGTTAAAAAAAAGAAGCTTAAATTGTTCAATTTAGAGCAAAGTTAAGAAAATAATAAATTGAAGAATTTTATAATATTATTGCAATATGTTTAGCATTATTTTAGGTTATATTTTTTTGTAAGATTTCATATTGTGTGGAGTGCAATGCCGGATGTCAAATACGTTTCGTTTCGAAATTCTACTACACAAGAAAAAATTATATAATCGAGTCTCCAGGAATATTCCTCAAACATTGTTGAAATATTTCACGTAATATTACACTGTAATGTTTCGACAATGTTACATGAAATATTGTGATGAAAGTCTGTGCAATATTTTAGTAATATTCTAAATGATTATTTTTGTTTTAACATGTATTGATATTATAACAATATTTCATAAAATATTGCATACAATATTTATGGAATATTACACGAAATATTATATGAAATATTTCAGTAATATTGTTGTAATATGTTGTGAAATGTTCCACTTTCTATTAGTGTAAATATTACACCAAATATTTCAATAATATTTAAAAAATATTACTATGAATTATTTCAGAAGAATATTTTGTAATATTTTTGATACATTTTCTAAACATTTCCGCAATATTTTTTTATAATATTTCATGTAATATTTTTTTGTAATATTGCATGCTGTGTGGGTATAACGAATGATTTGAAGATTTACACCTTTTGCACTATGTATTGCTTGAAGCGTATCATGATTTGCTGATTCGAACGAAAAAGTAGAGTGGCAATAAACAGGACCCCAATCCATAACACTTTCTGAAATGTGAAGGAGCTGATGTATGTTGTAGGTCATCATTTTCTTTGAAAAATATTTGCCTGTTAAAAATACAAACGAGAATAATTTTTCATTAACGTTATTCAGCTCTTCGGGCGTTATTTCAGTTTTTAACAAACTGTACATACTATCCACGAATAAAATCCAGTACTCTAATAAGCTTTGATTTAAGCACATTCGAAATAATGGGACGCTGTAATGCAAAATAAAGTTCTCCCATTCGTTTGCTTTCCAATCGCTCATTTCTGTAAAAGACCTGCTGGCTCTACTGACTTGATGAGGAGTTTTAATGTTTACAAGAATATTATTAAGCTCTTCCCATGACAAAGTTACAGTATTTAAAAGGGCCAAAGAAACATGTTTTCCAACGCCAACAAAGCAACAGTGCATATAATCAGGCACAAATCCCTTCACTAAATCAAAATAAGCCAAATTTATTAACGGTGAAGCATATTTTACACCGTAAACGTCGTCAGCAGAATTGTCGTTAGTGACTTGCACCATATGTTTCAACATATTTTAATTATTTCTACTTTCTGCAACAGACTGGAAAGTAGGGTACCAACCACTACCTTCATACCACTCCCCTGGATGTAAGCACCAAGCACAACCATATTTTCCATTGAATACTTTTAATCCTTGCATAGGAGCTCTTGCTACTGAGTCCACACAACATATAAGAGGATACAATTCAATGCGCATCTTTTTATTAATAATAGTACATGTGATTCCCTTTTTCGATAGTCGAAGCATATTATTTGTAAATTGTTGCAAAAAAGCCGTCATTTCTGGCTTATTTTTGCCATAAATATAAACAATTTTTTTAATTTAACCTCTTAACACAATTTATTATTCTATATTAAAGGGAGGTTGTACAAAACTGATTGATGAGTTGACAGATTGGACAGATTTGACAAATTAAGGTTATAAAAAAACAATTATAGAATCATATAATACGTAGTACTATACAGAACAATAGGTAAGGCACACCGCATTTACGTTTCGGTAAGCACTCAACACTAATAGCTGATAGGTCGATTCAACAGATCGAGGCCTATAGGAATATTACACAGCGCCACCTTTAGGCAAAATAAAAAAACTTATATTTTTCGCAGATAACCTGCAAAATTGTTTATTGTTTGCAAACTTATTTTAACCCATTTGCATCATTTTTTGTACAAAATGTTATCAGAGCGACATTCTATACTTTATTGTGATTGTTCTGGTAAAGTTTTGCATCATAACATAGCATAAAAGCAAAAATTAGCGAAGAACCGTAATAAAACTGCATTTCATACAATGGTCAGATAAATTAGGACAAATAATAATAATACGAAATTTTTCAACTACATTAAAACCAGAGCGCTATTCTCTAGACCAAATGAATCATTATTGCAAAATTTGGAGTAATTTGATCCATTAAAATAGAAGAATAGTGCAGAATACAAATTTAATTTTATGAACTGTCATATTTGATTGACAGTTTTTTCTGTTACGACCTCCTCATGTTTTTAATTTGCAAAAAGATTCATATAAATACATTGCAATATCTTTTAGAATAAGATAATTAAAAATACCGGATGTTAAAGCTTTTATATTTTCGATTCAACTTTTCCATCTATCTATCTAACAAAGAAAAGAGGTGTACGAGAAAAAAGATGTACTCTAAAATAATTCAAACAATTTGTTTAAGGCTCATTCCAAATATATGTATTCTTTCTAATTTAAAAAATTAAAAATACATTTATTTTACACAGAATTAAGTTACCGCAATAGAATAAAAATTCGAACCTCAAAATGCAGATATATACACGGAGAGAAATGTATGATTAAATATTCCTATAATCTTCAGTAAAAATTGCTATACAGTATTTTAATGGAGACACAAACTCAATTTATACTAAAGGATCACATAACACGCTTATGGGAAATGTGGTTTCCGTCAATTTCGCTGAATTTTTTATATGTTGTGTGTCATGGCGTCCTGAACAAAAGTCTCAATGGGCACAAAGCGTTAAACGCAATAGATCCCACAGTAGGGGCCCCTGAAGTCACTATTACAGGGTATCAGCTCTAATAGTAATTCTCGGTGCTGATTACACTTTATCGTACACTGGTTTCCGTTAATATGATAAACTGTGGGTAGTGCTAATGCAAACGGCAAACATACTTAACTTTTAATAAAATATTACTTATGTCGACTGTAGTATAACTAAATTAATTAATATTTTTATCGGTCTTACAGTCAATTATATGGGCAGTCAGATTGCCCCTACTTATAATCACCCCCGAAGAATCTACAAAAATTAAATAAAAAATAATTGAGTAAGAATAATTGAGTCCCTGATGAGGAGCAGCAGCGAGCTCGAAACGTCGGACAGCGTATTTGGCGTTAGTAGATTTTTGGTGCAGGGGGGCAGTCAGATTGCTTTATTAATAATTTGTTTTTATTTTCAGTAAGTGTTTTAATTTTTTATTTTCTATTTTATTTTTATAGATTCTTCGGGGGTGATTATAAGTAGGGGCAATCTGACTGCCCATATAATTGACTGTAAGACCGATAAAAATATTAATTAATATACTTAATTTTTTATCATTTATATATATGGGGTATTCCACGTGAAGTGGTCCGATCAAAATTTTAAAATGCGCCAAATTTTGGGTACACATTGCAAATGTTTTTCAGAATACAGAAAAAAATTTTTAGGTACTGGAATTTATTAGTTCAAAAGTTATTCTAACCTCAAAAAGTGAACTTTTTCCAGTTTTTTTCAACACCAGCTGGGTTCACCGCTATTTAGCTCAAAATCTATCAACTTTTACTATAGAACATTATATGTAACATTCGTTGCTAATTATGTCTAGAATTTATCCTTCTGGGTTAGAATTTCTAATCTCAAGGTAAATGTTAGATAAACTACATGTCAATATTCAACTTGAAAAAAATCTAACTTCGCCACAATTGATTTTTTTATCCAAAAGTCCAAAAGAAAGCTTGGAGCAATACCTTTCAAATGGTCTGTAGCATTTTTATGGCCTTCAATTCTGCAAAAAGTTATGACAATTTAAAGAAAGACAAAAAATTCACAAAAATTAACATGGTATTTTCCATTTAAATTATTAAAAAAATTTCGTGTTTCTTTAAATTATCATAACTTTTTACAGAATTGAAGGCCATAAAAATTGCTCCAAGCTTTCTTTTGGACTTTTGGATAAAAAAATCAATTGTGGCGAAATTAGATTTTTTTCAAGTTGAATATTGACATGTAGTTTATCTAACATTTACCTTGAGATTAGAAATTCTAACCCAGAAGGATAAATTCTAGACATAATTAGCAACGAATGTTACATATAATGTTCTATAGTAAAAGTTGATAGATTTTGAGTTAAATAGCGATGAACCCAGCTGGTGTTGAAAAAAACTGGAAAAAGTTCACTTTTTGTGGTTAGAATAACTTTTGAACTAATAAATTCCAGTACCTAAAAATTTTTTTCTGTATTCTGAAAAGCATTTGCAATGTGTACCCAAAATTTGGCGCATTATAAATTTTGATCGGACCACTTCACGTGGAATACCCCATATATATATATAAACTTAAATATCGGGGTTTATGACGCCCATGACAGAGAGAGGAGATACGTACTTTAGAACGAGCAAGAGAGAGGTTCGGGTTATAACGCCAAGGCTCCATAACTCGCCCACCCCCACCCAGTGGGTGGAAGGAGACAGAAGATACAAATTTATTATGTCGAGCGATTCCCCTATTTGGAAGAATATATATATCTTTACATTTTTAAGTTTTATTTTGATCAATACGAATTCCGCTTGATTAATACTTTTAATTCTCTTTGAAATTATTGTATAATACTGATTGTGTTACTCTATTACTATGTTATAATGAAAACTACGTGTTTATACTCTACCCAATAAACCTTGAGTTAAATGCTATTACAAATATAAAGTCTGATTACTTAAGCTGTACATTTATAAAACTTGCGTTTGGGGGTTTGGGGCTCCATAAACATTAAAAAAGAGTATCGACAAACTCTTATCGTACAATAATACTCGTTTATGCATCTTTTAGTGGGGCCCGTCTGAAGTCCTATCGAATTTTTGGGCTTCGGCCCATTAGAGCAGGGAATCGGGATACCGAGACATGCGGTCAACCAAAAATTAGGCCATATTAACGGAAACCAGTGTACGATAAAGTGTAATCAGCACCGAGAATTACTATTAGAGCTGATACCCTGTAATAGTGACTTCAGGGGCCCCTACTGTGGGATCTATTGCGTTTAACGCTTTGTGCCCATTGAGACTTTTGTTCAGGACGCCATGACACACAACATATAAAAAATTCAGCGAAATTGACGGAAACCACATTTCCCATAAGCGTGTTATGTGATCCTTTAGTATAAATTGAGTTTGTGTCTCCATTAAAATACTGTATAGCAATTTTTACTGAAGATTATAGGAATATTTAATCATACATTTCTCTCCGTGTATATATCTGCATTTTGAGGTTCGAATTTTTATTCTATTGCGGTAACTTAATTCTGTGTAAAATAAATGTATTTTTAATTTTTTAAATTAGAAAGAATACATATATTTGCAATGAGCCTTAAACAAATTGTTTGAATTATTTTAGAGTACAAATATATGTATACAAATAAATTATAATACAACGGCTTCTTCAGCTGTGCAAGGTTTTGCAGCCAACTTTAATGCCTCTTGTACAAAAGATGCGAATTCCGGATTACACAAAATAGGCTCCTTTGTGAATCTATTTAACCTTTAGACTGCCGGACTGGCTCATATACGAGCCACCTGTGACCTTGACAACTACTCTAGAGATATGATGTGTTTTTATGTATAAATTTTGCACATCAAAAATATCAATTTATAAGGCAAAAATGCCGGCAGTCTAAAGGTTAATAAAATATCGACATCATTAGTGTCTATTAATTTTTTGCAGTCATGTCCACCATAGTTTTTAGCAAGGTTATATTTTATGTTCGGTTTTCCTCCGAGAATTGCTCTACCATTTTGCTTGCGAATAAGATGTTGATTCCATTCTCTTTTATAATTGGCTAAATCATGTTTAATGATGTCACCAAAACAATATCGCAATGTATCAATATGCAAGGTATTGCTAAGGTTCAAAATTTCTTTGTCTTCCATACTTTTAAATAAACCTAAAAAAAAGCCACAAACATGTTTTCTTAGTTGGCACCAAAAGCTTTCTATACGTTGATTTGCTATACTATTTCCAACAATAAAACTTCTTTCTCCTGCGTGGTCATCATTATGCGAATATCGTAAGCACAGTTGCAAATTTTCAATGTTAAATATTTACTTTTTTAAAAATTATTAATTGGCAACAGTACATGAGTAATATATACTGTTTAGGTTTGAAAAATAAATTTCATTTAATAAACATATAAAAATTTAATAATTCTACTAGCTAAAATCCTCACTCGCTCACGCTCGCTCGATGAAAAATCATTTTATAATAGATAATATTAAATTAAACTAAAAAATATTTTATTATTTAACTACATTCAATTATTATTTATTAAAATGTACCCATAAAGATTTATTATCATATGTATAATAATTAATGAATTTATTATTATTATTATACGATGAATTAAAATGATAATATTAAAAAAATAGAAATTATCTATAAAAATAATTCTTTTTGTATGAAATAGAGTTTAATTATTATTGCAATAGCAATTTTCATAAAGGAATTATTATTGATTTTTTATTGTCATTTGATATGTATACATCCTTTGCAAATAATTATTTTATTTATTTAGCAGTACTTATTAATTTGTGTGTTATTGGTAATTTGGTAATAGCACTTTTTATACACTGAGAAAAATATTATAATAAATATTAAAATAATCTATATTAAAATTACTATATTGTATAGGAAAAGTGTGACATCTCAGCAATATAATAATTTTTGCTAAGTTATATAGTAAAATTTAGATACAATATCTTTTAATATCCAATATCGTAATTTTTGATATTCAATATAGTAATTTTTATTATATAAGTCAGCAAATTTATTATTCAATCTGGTATTTTTTAAATGCGAATTTAAGGAAGTAAAAATGAATTATATTTTGTTTTTATAATTACTTCGAAATAGAATGTATATATTGGGGGAATTCCTTTTGTCAATTAAGTACTACAGAAGCATTTAATATTTGGAGATTTAATTATATACTATTCTTACGCAGTTGATTGCAATTTTTATTCACTCGCATATATTTATTCATTACACTTATTAGTCACAAACTTAAATATTATTGCAATCGCTATCTTTGCAATACGCTGAACGGAAGATACATTTTCGCATAATAACTAAATATCTTGTTGTTTCTTATATACTAGTTGACACATTTTGAGCATTTGCGAGAAGAACTGGAAAAATAGAAAATTTGATACACGCCACCTATTGGACGAATGGAGTAATTAGAATATAGCGTTAAATTTTTAATAGCCTTAAATTAAAAAGTCGTCTCAAAACAATTGAATACTGAAAAAGAAATGAACGTATACGCGTATATAAAATATTTCTACAATACATATTATACAAATTTTAATATATGTAGTATATACATTTCACCATATATGATGTAAGAACTTTTGTTATTTTGATATTAAAATTTGCTATTTACGTAAGATTAATTATAACATTACATATTAAATATTGTAAAACTTTATTTTATAAATTTTATAAAATAACAAAATATAGTATAAATATTTTAATAATTTTTGTCTATATATATAACTAATTTATATAAAAACTCAACCAAATAATTAAATATTGATCATACATAAATAATTATAATTTATTTATATATTAGGTAGTTTATGTTATTATGTATTATGGTACTTATAGTATTTATGGTATTTATGTTATTTATATTATTTTATTACTATTTATTATTATTATTATTATCTACTGGAACGCACATTACGAAATTAAAAAAAAACATTTCTTTCTGAAGATGATTTCCAGGTCCCTAATGTTACCTCCAGATCATCGCGGCATCATCTACTGGAACGCACATTACGAAATTAAAAAAAAAATTAATTTCTTCCTGTAGATGATGTCCAGGTCCCTTATGTTACCTCCAGATCATCGCGGCATCATCTACTGGAACGCATATTACGAAATTTCAAAAAAAATTAATTTCTTCCTGTAGATGATATCCAGGTCCCTTATGTTGCCTCCAGATCATCGCGGCATCATCTACTGGAACAAACATTACGAAATTAAAAAAAAAATATCCCTTCCTGTTGATGATATCCAGTCCTTCATGTTACCTTTAGTTATAACTGATCGATATAAGCAAATAAATAATCGAGTTAAATAATCGAGGTTTTTTTTTTAAAAAAGTTAAGCATTATTTCTAATTAATCCGTGTGGTTCCGCGATCACTTTCATTAAAAAAAAAATTCATTTTTTCGAAAATTCAAGAAGAGTTAAAAAATAAAAGGTCTGCCTGTACGGACGTACGAACGTACGCTTAGACTTAAACTTTTAAACCATTAAAAAATTAATTAAATACCTATAAAAAATTCAAACGCTATGTCAAATTTTTCCTTTGGGTGCCGCGATCCTATTGAATACAAAAAAATTAATTTTTATAAACTATTTGAAAAAATATAACATAATTTATACTTAAATCGTCATTTAGACAGTATAAAATTTTAATATAATGTGGATGGATGTGGATGTGGATAATATCATTTAATATCTACTTAATGAACTGAATTTTCCTGAATTTCTGAGAATTGATCTACTACGTACATCCTACATTCTAGTAATGTTGTTAATATCTCTTAGTTTATTAACAAAATTATCATAAATTTATAATAATTTTTGTATATCTTGGAAGGTCCATTACGAAATTATAAAAAATCATTTCTTTCTGGAGATGATTTCCAGGTCCCTAATGTTACCTCCAGGTTAACGGGGCAACATTTACTGAAAGGCCTATTACGGAATCAAAAAAAAATATTTTCTTCCTGTAGGAGATGTCTAGGTCGGTAATGTTACCTCCAGGTCAACAGGGCATCATCTACTGAAAGACCTATTACAGAGAAAAATATTATAATCTATATTAAAAAAATCTATATAAAATAATCTATATTAAAAATTACTATATTGTATAGGAAAAGTGTGACATCTCAGCAATATAATAATTTTTGCTATGTTATATAGTAAAATTTAGATATACTATCTTTTAATATCCAATATCGTAATTTTTGATATTCAATATAGTAATTTTTATTATATAAGTCAGCAAATTTTATTATTCAATCTGGTATTTTTTAAATGCGAATTTAAGGAAGTAAAAATGAATTATATTTTGTTTTTATATAATTAATTCGAAATAGAATGTATATATTGGGGGAATTCCTTTTGTCAATTAAGTACTACAGAAGCATTTAATATTTGGAGATTTAATTATATACTATTCTTACGCAGTTAAACGCAAATTTTATTCACTCGCATATATTTATTCATTAAACTTATTAGTCACTAACTTAAATATTGTTTCAATCGCTATCATTGAAATACGCTGAACGGAAGATACATTTTCGCATAATACACATTTTTGAGCATTTGCGAGAAGAACTAGAAAAATAGAAAATTTTATACACGCCACCTATTGGATGAACGGAATAATTAGAATAGCCTTAAATTAAAAAGTCGTCTCAAAACAATTGAATACTGAAAAAGAAATGAACGTATACGCGTATATAAAATATTTCTACAATACATATTATACAAATTTTAATATATGTAGTATATACATTTCACCATATATGATGTAAGAACTTTTGTTATTTTGATATTAAAATTTGCTATTTACGTAAGATTAATTATAACGTTACATATTAAATATTGTAAAACTTTATTTTATAAATTTTATAAAATAACAAAATATAGTATAAAATTTTAATATATGTAGTATATACATTTCACCATATATGATGTAAGAACTTTTGTTATTTTGATATTAAAATTTGCTATTTACGTAAGATTAATTATAACGTTACATATTAAATATTGTAAAACTTTATTTTATAAATTTTATAAAATAACAAAATATAGTATAAATATTTTAATAATTTTTGTCTATATATAACTAATTTATATAAAAACTCAACCAAATAATTAAATATTGATCATACATAAATAATTATAATTTATTTATATATTAGGTAGTTTATGTTATTATGTATTATGGTACTTATAGTATTTATGGTATTTATGTTATTTATTATTTTATTACTATTTATTATTATTATACGATGAATTAAAATGATAATATTAAAAAAATAGAAATTATCTATAAAAATAATTTTTTGTATGAAATAGAGTTTAATTATTATTGCAATAGCATTTTCATAAAGGAATTATTATTGATTTTTTATTGTCATTTGATATGTATACATCCTTTGCAAATAATTATTTTATTTATTTAGCAGTACTTATTAATTTGTGTGTTATTGGTAATTTGGTAATAGCACTTTTTATACACTGAGAAAAATATTATAATAAATATTAAAATAATCTATATTAAAATTACTATTGTATAGGAAAAGTGTGACATCTCAGCAATATAATAATTTTTGCTAAGTTATATAGTAAAATTTAGATACTATCTTTTAATATCCAATATCGTAATTTTTGATATTCAATATAGTAATTTTTATTATATAAGTCAGCAAATTTATTATTCAATCTGGTATTTTTTAAATGCGAATTAAGGAAGTAAAAATGAATTATTTTGTTTTTATAATTACTTCGAATAGAATGTATATATTGGGGGAATTCCATTTGTCAATTAAGTACTACAGAAGCATTTAATATTTGGAGATTTAATTATATACTATTCTTACGCAGTTGATTGCAATTTTTATTCACTCGCATATTTATTCATTACACTTATTAGTCACAAACTTAAATATTATTGCAATCGCTATCTTTGCAATACGCTGAACGGAAGATACATTTTCGCATAATAACTAAATATCTTGTTGTTTCTTATATACTAGTTGACACATTTTGAGCATTTGCGAGAAGAACTGGAAAAATAGAAAATTTTATACACGCCACCTATTGGACGAATGGAGTAATTAGAATATAGCGTTAAATTTTTAATAGCCTTAAATTAAAAAGTCGTCTCAAAACAATTGAATACTGAAAAAGAAATGAACGTATACGCGTATAAAATATTTCTACAATACATATTATACAAATTTTAATATATGTAGTATATACATTTCACCATATATGATGTAAGAACTTTTGTTATTTTGATATTAAAATTTGCTATTTACGTAAGATTAATTATAACGTTACATATTAAATATTGTAAAACTTTATTTTATAAATTTTATAAAATAACAAAATATAGTATAAATATTTTAATAATTTTTGTCTATATATATAACTAATTTATATAAAAACTCAACCAAATAATTAAATATTGATCATACATAAATAATTATAATTTATTTATATATTAGGTAGTTTATGTTATTATGTATTATGGTACTTATAGTATTTATGGTATTTATGTTATTTATTATTTTATTACTATTTATTATTATTATTATACGATGAATTAAAATGATAATATTAAAAAAATAGAAATTATCTATAAAAATAATTTTTTGTATGAAATAGAGTTTAATTATTATTGCAATAGCATTTTCATAAAGGAATTATTATTGATTTTTTATTGTCATGTGATATGTATACATCCTTTGCAAATAATTTTTATTTATTTAGCAGTACTTATTAATTTGTGTGTTATTGGTAATTTGGTAATAGCACTTTTTATACACTGAGAAAAATATTATAATAAATATTAAAATAATCTATATTAAAATTACTATTGTATAGGAAAAGTGTGACATCTCAGCAATATAATAATTTTTGCTAGTTATATAGTAAAATTTAGATACTATCTTTTAATATCCAATATCGTAATTTTTGATATTCAATATAGTAATTTTTATTATATAAGTCAGCAAATTTATTATTCAATCTGGTATTTTTTAAATGCGAATTTAAGGAAGTAAAAATGAATTATTTTGTTTTTATAATTACTTCGAATAGAATGTATATATTGGGGGAATTCCTTTTGTCAATTAAGTACTACAGAAGCATTTAATATTTGGAGATTTAATTATATACTATTCTTACGCAGTTGATTGCAATTTTTATTCACTCGCATATTTATTCATTACACTTATTAGTCACAAACTTAAATATTATTGCAATCGCTATCTTTGCAATACGCTGAACGGAAGATACATTTTCGCATAATAACTAAATATCTTGTTGTTTCTTATATACTAGTTGACACATTTTGAGCATTTGCGAGAAGAACTGGAAAAATAGAAAATTTGATACACGCCACCTATTGGACGAATGGAGTAATTAGAATATAGCGTTAAATTTTTAATAGCCTTAAATTAAAAAGTCGTCTCAAAACAATTGAATACTGAAAAAGAAATGAACGTATACGCGTATATAAAATATTTCTACAATACATATTATACAAATTTTAATATATGTAGTATATACATTTCACCATATATGATGTAAGAACTTTTGTTATTTTGATATTAAAATTTGCTATTTACGTAAGATTAATTATAACATTACATATTAAATATTGTAAAACTTTATTTTATAAATTTTATAAAATAACAAAATATAGTATAAAATTTTAATAATTTTTGTCTATATATATAACTAATTTATATAAAAACTCAACCAAATAATTAAATATTGATCATACATAAATAATTATAATTTATTTATATATTAGGTAGTTTATGTTATTATGTATTATGGTACTTATAGTATTTATGGTATTTATGTTATTTATTATTTTATTACTATTTATTATTATTATTATACGATGAATTAAAATGATAATATTAAAAAAATAGAAATTATCTATAAAAATAATTCTTTTTGTATGAAATAGAGTTTAATTATTATTGCAATAGCATTTTCATAAAGGAATTATTATTGATTTTTTATTGTCATGTGATATGTATACATCCTTTGCAAATAATTATTTTATTTATTTAGCAGTACTTATTAATTTGTGTGTTATTGGTAATTTGGTAATAGCACTTTTTATACACTGAGAAAAATATTATAATAAATATTAAAATAATCTATATTAAAATTACTATATTGTATAGGAAAAGTGTGACATCTCAGCAATATAATAATTTTTGCTAAGTTATATAGTAAAATTTAGATACAATATCTTTTAATATCCAATATCGTAATTTTTGATATTCAATATAGTAATTTTTATTATATAAGTCAGCAAATTTATTATTCAATCTGGTATTTTTTAAATGCGAATTTAAGGAAGTAAAAATGAATTATATTTTGTTTTTATAATTACTTCGAAATAGAATGTATATATTGGGGGAATTCCTTTTGTCAATTAAGTACTACAGAAGCATTTAATATTTGGAGATTTAATTATATACTATTCTTACGCAGTTGATTGCAATTTTTATTCACTCGCATATATTTATTCATTACACTTATTAGTCACAAACTTAAATATTATTGCAATCGCTATCTTTGCAATACGCTGAACGGAAGATACATTTTCGCATAATAACTAAATATCTTGTTGTTTCTTATATACTAGTTGACACATTTTGAGCATTTGCGAGAAGAACTGGAAAAATAGAAAATTTGATACACGCCACCTATTGGACGAATGGAGTAATTAGAATATAGCGTTAAATTTTTAATAGCCTTAAATTAAAAAGTCGTCTCAAAACAATTGAATACTGAAAAAGAAATGAACGTATACGCGTATATAAAATATTTCTACAATACATATTATACAAATTTTAATATATGTAGTATATACATTTCACCATATATGATGTAAGAACTTTTGTTATTTTGATATTAAAATTTGCTATTTACGTAAGATTAATTATAACATTACATATTAAATATTGTAAAACTTTATTTTATAAATTTTATAAAATAACAAAATATAGTATAAATATTTTAATAATTTTTGTCTATATATATAACTAATTTATATAAAAACTCAACCAAATAATTAAATATTGATCATACATAAATAATTATAATTTATTTATATTAGGTAGTTTATGTTATTATGTATTATGGTACTTATAGTATTTATGGTATTTATGTTATTTATATTATTTTATTACTATTTATTATTATTATTATTATTATCTACTGGAACGCACATTACGAAATTAAAAAAAACATTTCTTTCTGAAGATGATTTCCAGGTCCCTAATGTTACCTCCAGGTCGACGGGGCATAATCTACTGGCAGGCATATTACGAAGACAAAAAAAAAATTTTCTTCCTGTAGGAGATGTCTAGGTCGGTAATGTTACCTCCAGGTCAACAGGGCATCATCTACTGAAAGACCTATTACGAAATAAAAAAAAAGTTTTCTTCCTGTAGATGATGTGCAGGTCACTAATTTTACCTACAGGTCATCGGGGCAACATCTACTGGAACGCACATTACGAAATTAAAAAAAAATTTTCTTCCTGTAGAAGATGTCCAGGTCCCTACTGTTACCTCCAGGTCGACGGGGCATAATCTACTGGCAGGCATATTACGAAGACAAAAAAAAAATTTTCTTCCTGTAGAAGATGTCTAGGTCGGTAATGTTACCTCCAGGTCAACAGGGCATCATCTACTGAAAGACCTATTACGAAATAAAAAAAAAGTTTTCTTCCTGTAGATGATGTGCAGGTCACTAATTTTACCTACAGGTCATCGGGGCAACATCTACTGGAACGCACATTACGAAATTAAAAAAAAATTTTCTTCCTGTAGAAGATGTCCAGGTCCCTACTGTTACCTCCAGGTCGACGGGGCATAATCTACTGGAACCCATATTTCGAAATTAAAAAAAAAATATACCCTTATATATTAAATATTCCCACATATTTGTAGATGATGTCCAGGTCCCTAATGTTACCTCCAGATCATCGCGACATCATCTACTGGAACAAACATTACGAAATTAAAAAAAAAATTAATTTTTATAAACTATTTGAAAAAATATAACATAATTTATACTTAAATCGTCATTTAGACAGTATAAAATTTTAATAATTTTTGTATATCTTGGAAGGTCCATTACGAAATTAAAAAAAAAATTCATTTTTTCGAAAATTCAAGAAGAGTTAAAAAATAAAAGGTCTGCCTGTACGGACGTACGCTCAGACTTAAACTTTTAAACCATTAAAAAATTAATTAAATACCTATAAAAAATTCAAACACTAAGTCAAATTATTCCTTTGGGTGCCGCGATCATATTGAATTAAAAAAAAATTAATTTTTATAAACTATTTGAAAAAATATAACATAATTTATACTTAAATCGTCATTTAGACAGTATAAAATTTTAATATAATGTGGATGGATGTGGATGTGGATAATATCATTTAATATCTACTTAATGAACTGAATTTTCCTGAATTTCTGAGAATTGATCTACTACGTACATCCTACATTCTAGTAATGTTGTTAATATCTCTTAGTTTATTAACAAAATTATCATAAATTTATAATAATTTTTGTATATCTTGGAAGGTCCATTACGAAATTATAAAAAATCATTTCTTTCTGGAGATGATTTCCAGGTCCCTAATGTTACCTCCAGGTTAACGGGGCAACATTTACTGAAAGGCCTATTACGGAATCAAAAAAAAATATTTTCTTCCTGTAGAAGATGTCCAGGTCCCTAATGTTACCTCCAGGTCAACAGGGCATCATCTACTGGAACGCATATACGAAATTTCAAAAAAAATTAATTTCTTCCTGTAGGAGATGTCTAGGTCGGTAATGTTACCTCCAGGTTAACGGGGCAACATTTACTGAAAGGCCTATTACGGAATCAAAAAAAAATTTTCTTCCTGTAGATGATGTGCAGGTCACTAATTTTACCTACAGGTCATCGGGGCAACATCTACTGGAACGCACATTACGAAATTAAAAAAAAATTTTCTTCCTGTAGAAGATGTCCAGGTCCCTACTGTTACCTCCAGGTCGACGGGGCATAATCTACTGGCAGGCATATTACGAAGACAAAAAAAAAATTTTCTTCCTGTAGAAGATGTCCAGGTCCCTAATGTTACCTCCAGGTCGACGGGGCATAATCTACTGGCAGGCATATTACGAAGACAAAAAAAAAATTTTCTTCCTGTAGATGATGTCCAATCCTTAATGTTACCTTCAGTTATAACTGATCGATATAAGCAAATAAATAATCGAGTTAAATAATCGAGGTTTTTTTTAAAAAAGTTAAGCATTATTTCTAATTAATCCGTGTGGTTCCGCGATCACTTTCATTAAAAAAAAATTCATTTTTTCGAAAATTCAAGAAGAGTTAAAAAATAAAAGTCTGCCTGTACGGACGTACGAACGTACGCTCAGACTTAAACTTTTAAACCATTAAAAAATTAATTAAATACCTATAAAAAATTCAAACGCTATGTCAAATTTTTCCTTTGGGTGCCGCGATCCTATTGAATACAAAAAAATTAATTTTTATAAACTATTTAAAAATATAACATAATTTATACTTAAATCGTCATTTAGACAGTATAAAATTTTAATATAATGTGGATGGATGTGGATGTGGATAATATCATTTAATATCTACTTAATGAACTGAATTTTCCTGAATTTCTGAGAATTGATCTACTACGTACATCCTACATTCTAGTAATGTTGTTAATATCTCTTAGTTATTAACAAAATTATCATAAATTTATAATAATTTTTGTATATCTTGGAAGGTCCATTACGAAATTAAAAAAAAAATTAATTTTTATAAACTATTTAAAAATATAACATAATTTATACTTAAATCGTCATTTAGACAGTATAAAATTTTAATATATGTAGTATATACATTTCACCATATATGATGTAAGAACTTTTGTTATTTTGATATTAAAATTTGCTATTTACGTAAGATTAATTATAACGTTACATATTAAATATTGTAAAACTTTATTTTATAAATTTTATAAAATAACAAAATATAGTATAAAATTTTAATATATGTAGTATATACATTTCACCATATATGATGTAAGAACTTTTGTTATTTTGATATTAAAATTTGCTATTTACGTAAGATTAATTATAACATTACATATTAAATATTGTAAAACTTTATTTTATAAATTTTATAAAATAACAAAATATAGTATAAATATTTTAATAATTTTTGTATATCTTGGAAGGTCCATTACGAAATTAAAAAAAAAATTAATTTTTATAAACTATTTGAAAAAATATAACATAATTTATACTTAAATCGTCATTTAGACAGTATAAAATTTTAATATATGTAGTATATACATTTCACCATATATGATGTAAGAACTTTTGTTATTTTGATATTAAAATTTGCTATTTACGTAAGATTAATTATAACGTTACATATTAAATATTGTAAAACTTTATTTTATAAATTTTATAAAATAACAAAATATAGTATAAATATTTTAATAATTTTTGTATATCTTGGAAGGTCCATTACGAAATTAAAAAAATCATTTCTTTCTGGAGATGATTTCCAGGTCCCTAATGTTACCTCCAGGTTAACGGGGCAACATTTACTGAAAGGCCTATTACGGAATCAAAAAAAAATATTTTCTTCCTGTAGGATGTCTAGGTCGGTAATGTTACCTCCAGGTTAACGGGGCAACATTTACTGAAAGGCCTATTACGGAATCAAAAAAAAATATTTTCTTCCTGTAGGATGTCTAGGTCGGTAATGTTACCTCCAGGTCAACAGGGCATCATCTACTGAAAGACCTATTACAGAGAAAAATATTATAATAAATATTAAAATAATCTATATTAAAAAAATCTATATAAAATAATCTATATTAAAATTACTATATTGTATAGGAAAAGTGTGACATCTCAGCAATATAATAATTTTTGCTAGTTATATAGTAAAATTTAGATATACTATCTTTTAATATCCAATATCGTAATTTTTGATATTCAATATAGTAATTTTTATTATATAAGTCAGCAAATTTATTATTCAATCTGGTATTTTTTAAATGCGAATTTAAGGAAGTAAAAATGAATTTATTTTGTTTTTATATAATTAATTCGAAATAGAATGTATATTGGGGGAATTCCTTTTGTCAATTAAGTACTACAGAAGCATTTAATATTTGGAGATTTAATTATATACTATTCTTACGCAGTTGATTGCAATTTTTATTCACTCGCATATATTTATTCATTACACTTATTAGTCACAAACTTAAATATTATTGCAATCGCTATCTTTGCAATACGCTGAACGGAAGATACATTTTCGCATAATACACATTTTTGAGCATTTGCGAGAAGAACTAGAAAAATAGAAAATTTTATACACGCCACCTATTGGATGAACGGAATAATTAGAATAGCCTTAAATTAAAAAGTCGTCTCAAAACAATTGAATACTGAAAAAGAAATGAACGTATACGCGTATATAAAATATTTCTACAATACATATTATACAAATTTTAATATATGTAGTATATATTTAAAAAAAATCAACCAAATAATTAAATATTGATCATACATATCCACATTATATTAAAATTTTATACTATCAAAATGACGATTTAAGTATAAATTATGTTATATTTTTTTAAATAGTTTGTAAAAATTAATTTTTTTGTATTCAATAGGATCGCGGCACCCAAAGGAATAATTAGACATAGTGTTTGACTTTTTTATAGGTAATTAATTAATTTTTTAATGGTTTTAAAGTTTAATTCAGAGCGTACGTCCGTACGTCCGTACGTCCGTACGTCCGTACGTCCGTACGTCCGTACGTCCGTACGTCCGTACGTCCGTACGTCCGTACGTCCGTACGTCCGTACAGGCAGACTTTTTATTTTTTAACTCTTCTTATATCTCTCTTGGATTTTCGAAAAAATGAATTTTATTAAATGAAAGTGATCGCGGAATCACACGGATTAATTAATAATAGTGTTTAACTTTTTTATAGGTGCTTAATTACTTTTTTAAATGGTTTAACCTCGATTATCTAAAACGATTATTTATTCGTTTATCTCGATCAGTTATAACTGAAGGTAACATTAAGGATTGGTCATCATCAACAGGAAGGGAATATTTTTTTTTAATTTCGTAATATGTGCTCCAGTAGATGATGCCCCGTCCACCTGGAGGTAACATTAGGGACCTGGACATCTTCTACAGGAAGAAAAATTTTTTTTTTGTCTTTGTAATATGCCTGCCAGTAGATTATGCCCCGTCGACCTGGAGGTAACAGTAGGGACCTGGACATCTTCTACAGGAAGAAAAATTTTTTTTTTGTCTTTGTAATATGCCTGCCAGTAGATTATGCCCCGTCGACCTGGAGGTAACAGTAGGGACCTGGACATCTTCTACAGGAAGAAAAATTTTTTTTTTGTCTTTGTAATATGCCTGCCAGTAGATTATGCCCCGTCGACCTGGAGGTAACAGTAGGGACCTGGACATCTTCTACAGGAAGAAAAATTTTTTTTTTGTCTTTGTAATATGCCTGCCAGTAGATTATGCCCCGTCGACCTGGAGGTAACAGTAGGGACCTGGACATCTTCTACAGGAAGAAAAATTTTTTTTTTGTCTTTGTAATATGCCTGCCAGTAGATTATGCCCCGTCGACCTGGAGGTAACAGTAGGGACCTGGACATCTTCTACAGGAAGAAAAATTTTTTTTTTGTCTTTGTAATATGCCTGCCAGTAGATTATGCCCCGTCGACCTGGAGGTAACAGTAGGGACCTGGACATCTTCTACAGGAAGAAAAATTTTTTTTTTGTCTTTGTAATATGCCTGCCAGTAGATTATGCCCCGTCGACCTGGAGGTAACAGTAGGGACCTGGACATCTTCTACAGGAAGAAAAATTTTTTTTTTGTCTTTGTAATATGCCTGCCAGTAGATTATGCCCCGTCGACCTGGAGGTAACAGTAGGGACCTGGACATCTTCTACAGGAAGAAAAATTTTTTTTTTGTCTTTGTAATATGCCTGCCAGTAGATTATGCCCCGTCGACCTGGAGGTAACAGTAGGGACCTGGACATCTTCTACAGGAAGAAAAATTTTTTTTTTGTCTTTGTAATATGCCTGCCAGTAGATTATGCCCCGTCGACCTGGAGGTAACAGTAGGGACCTGGACATCTTCTACAGGAAGAAAAATTTTTTTTTTGTCTTTGTAATATGCCTGCCAGTAGATTATGCCCCGTCGACCTGGAGGTAACAGTAGGGACCTGGACATCTTCTACAGGAAGAAAAATTTTTTTTTTGTCTTTGTAATATGCCTGCCAGTAGATTATGCCCCGTCGACCTGGAGGTAACAGTAGGGACCTGGACATCTTCTACAGGAAGAAAAATTTTTTTTTTGTCTTTGTAATATGCCTGCCAGTAGATTATGCCCCGTCGACCTGGAGGTAACAGTAGGGACCTGGACATCTTCTACAGGAAGAAAAATTTTTTTTTTGTCTTTGTAATATGCCTGCCAGTAGATTATGCCCCGTCGACCTGGAGGTAACAGTAGGGACCTGGACATCTTCTACAGGAAGAAAAATTTTTTTTTTGTCTTTGTAATATGCCTGCCAGTAGATTATGCCCCGTCGACCTGGAGGTAACAGTAGGGACCTGGACATCTTCTACAGGAAGAAAAATTTTTTTTTTGTCTTTGTAATATGCCTGCCAGTAGATTATGCCCCGTCGACCTGGAGGTAACAGTAGGGACCTGGACATCTTCTACAGGAAGAAAAATTTTTTTTTTGTCTTTGTAATATGCCTGCCAGTAGATTATGCCCCGTCGACCTGGAGGTAACAGTAAAATTTAGATATACTATCTTTTAATATCCAATATCGTAATTTTTGATATTCAATATAGTATTTTTATTATATAAGTCAGCAAATTTATTATTCAATCTGGTATTTTTAAAATGCGAATTTAAGGAAGTAAAAATGAATTATATTTTGTTTTTATATAATTAATTCGAAATAGAATGTATATATTGGGGGAATTCCTTTTGTCAATTAGTACTACAGAAGCATTTAATATTTGGAGATTTAATTATATACTATTCTTACGCAGTTAAACGCAAATTTTATTCACTCGCATATATTTATTCATTAAACTTATTAGTCACTAACTTAAATATTGTTTCAATCGCTATCATTGAAATACGCTGAACGGAAGATACATTTTCGCATAATACACATTTTTGAGCATTTGCGAGAAGAACTAGAAAAATAGAAAATTTTATACACGCCACCTATTGGATGAACGGAATAATTAGAATAGCCTTAAATTAAAAAGTCGTCTCAAAACAATTGAATACTGAAAAAGAAATGAACGTATACGCGTATATAAAATATTTCTACAATACATATTATACAAATTTTAATATATGTAGTATATATATTTAAAAAAAATCAACCAAATAATTAAATATTGATCATACATATCCACATTATATTAAAATTTTATACTATCAAAATGACGATTTAAGTATAAATTATGTTATATTTTTTTAAATAGTTTGTAAAAATTAATTTTTTGTATTCAATAGGATCGCGGCACCCAAAGGAATAATTAGACATAGTGTTTGACTTTTTTATAGGTAATTAATTAATTTTTTAATGGTTTTAAAGTTTAATTCAGAGCGTACGTCCGTACGTCCGTACGTCCGTACAGGCAGACTTTTTATTTTTTAACTCTTCTTATATCTCTCTTGGATTTTCGAAAAAATGAATTTTATTAAATGAAAGTGATCGCGGAATCACACGGATTAATTAATAATAGTGTTTAACTTTTTTATAGGTGCTTAATTACTTTTTTAAATGGTTTAACCTCGATTATCTAAAACGATTATTTATTCGTTTATCTCGATCAGTTATAACTGAAGGTAACATTAAGGATTGGTCATCATCAACAGGAAGGGAATATTTTTTTTTAATTTCGTAATATGTGCTCCAGTAGATGATGCCCCGTCCACCTGGAGGTAACATTAGGGACCTGGACATCTTCTACAGGAAGAAAAATTTTTTTTTTGTCTTTGTAATATGCCTGCCAGTAGATTATGCCCCGTCGACCTGGAGGTAACAGTAGGGACCTGGACATCTTCTACAGGAAGAAAATTTTTTTTTAAATTTCGTAATGTGCTTCCAGTAGATGTTGCCCCGATGACCTGTAGGTAAAAATTAGTGACCTGCACATCATCTACAGGAAGAAAACTTTTTTTTTATTTCGTAATAGGTCTTTCAGTAGATGTTATCCCGTTAACATGGAGGTAACATTACCGACCTAGACATCTCCTACAGGAGAAATTTTTTTTTAATTTTTATAATGAACCATCCAGTAGATGATGTCCCGATGACCTGGAGGTAACATTAGGGACCTGGACATCTACTACAGGAAGAAAATATTTTTTTTGATTCCGTAATAGGCCTTTCAGTAAATGTTGCCCCGTTAACCTGGAGGTAACATTAGGGACCTGGAAATCATCTCCAGAAAGAAATGATTTTTTATAATTTCGTAATGGACCTTCCAAGATATACAAAAATTATTATAAATTTATGATAATTTTGTTAATAAACTAAGAGATATTAACACATTACTAGAATGTATGGATGTACGTAGTAGATCAATTCTCAGAAATTCAGGAAAATTCAGTTCAGTTAAGGTAGATATTAAATGATATTATCCACATCCACATCCATCCACATTATATTAAAAGTTTATACTGTCTAATTACGATTTAAGTATAAATTTGTTATATTTTTTCAAATAGTTTATAAAATTTATTTTTTTTTTAATTCATATGATCGCGGCACCCAAAGGAATAATTAGACATAGTGTTTCACTTTTTTATACGTATTTAATTAAGGTTTTATTGGTTTTAAAGTTTAAGTCCTGAGCGTACCGGGTCCGTACAGGCGGCTTTATTATTTTATAACTCTTCTTATATCGATCTCTCCATGGAATTTCTGAAAAAAATGATTTTTTGTTTAATGACAGTGATCGCGGAACCACACGGATGAATTAGAAATAGTGTATTACTTTTTATGGGTTGTTTAAATTACTTTTTTTGAATTACGTTATCTAAAACGATTATTTATTCGTTTATCTCGATCAGTTATAACTGAAGGTAACATTAAGGATTGGTCATCATCAACAGGAAGGGAATATTTTTTTTTAATTTCGTAATATGTGCTCCAGTAGATGATGCCCCGTCCACCTGGAGGTAACATTAGGGACCTGGACATCTTCTACAGGAAGAAAAATTTTTTTTTTGTCTTTGTAATATGCCTGCCAGTAGATTATGCCCCGTCGACCTGGAGGTAACAGTAGGGACCTGGACATCTTCTACAGGAAGAAAATTTTTTTTTAAATTTCGTAATGTGCTTCCAGTAGATGTTGCCCCGATGACCTGTAGGTAAAATTAGTGACCTGCACATCATCTACAGGAAGAAAACTTTTTTTTTTATTTCGTAATAGGTCTTTCAGTAGATGTTATCCCGTTAACATGGAGGTAACATTACCGACCTAGACATCTCCTACAGGAAGAAATTTTTTTTTAATTTTTATAATGAACCATCCAGTAGATGATGTCCCGATGACCTGGAGGTAACATTAGGGACCTGGACATCTACTACAGGAAGAAAATATTTTTTTTTGATTCCGTAATAGGCCTTTCAGTAAATGTTGCCCCGTTAACCTGGAGGTAACATTAGGGACCTGGAAATCATCTCCAGAAAGAAATGATTTTTTATAATTTCGTAATGGACCTTCCAAGATATACAAAAATTATTATAAATTTATGATAATTTTGTTAATAAACTAAGAGATATTAACAACATTACTAGAATGTAGGATGTACGTAGTAGATCAATTCTCAGAAATTCAGGAAAATTCAGTTCATTAAGTAGATATTAAATGATATTATCCACATCCACATCCATCCACATTATATTAAAATTTTATACTGTCTAAATTACGATTTAAGTATAAATTATGTTATATTTTTTCAAATAGTTTATAAAATTTATTTTTTTTTAATTCAATATGATCGCGGCACCCAAAGGAATAATTAGACATAGTGTTTCACTTTTTTATACGTATTTAATTAATTTTTTATTGGTTTTAAAGTTTAAGTCTGAGCGTACGTCCGTACAGGCGGCTTTTTATTTTTTAACTCTTCTTATATCTCTCATGGAATTTCGAAAAAATGAATTTTTTTTTAATGAAAGTGATCGCGGAACCACACGGATTAATTAGAAATAGTGTTTAACTTTTTTATGGGTGTTTAATTACTTTTTTATTTACTTTGTTTACTTTTTTTATAGTCGATTAGTTATAACTGAAGATAACATTAAGGATTGGACATCATCTACAAATATGTGGGAATATTTAATATATAAGGGTATATTTTTTTTTTAATTTCGAAATATGGGTTCCAGTAGATTATGCCCCGTCGACCTGGAGGTAACAGTAGGGACCTAGACATCTTCTACAGGAAGAAAATTTTTTTTTAAATTTCGTAATGTGCGTTCCAGTAGATGTTGCCCCGATGACCTGTAGGTAAAATTAGTGACCTGCACATCATCTACAGGAAGAAAACTTTTTTTTTTATTTCGTAATAGGTCTTTCAGTAGATGATGCCCTGTTGACCTGGAGGTAACATTACCGACCTAGACATCTTCTACAGGAAGAAAAATTTTTTTTTTGTCTTCGTAATATGCCTGCCAGTAGATTATGCCCCGTCGACCTGGAGGTAACAGTAGGGACCTGGACATCTTCTACAGGAAGAAAATTTTTTTTTAAATTTCGTAATGTGCGTTCCAGTAGATGTTGCCCCGATGACCTGTAGGTAAAATTAGTGACCTGCACATCATCTACAGGAAGAAAACTTTTTTTTTTATTTCGTAATAGGTCTTTCAGTAGATGATGCCCTGTTGACCTGGAGGTAACATTACCGACCTAGACATCTCCTACAGGAAGAAAAATTTTTTTTTTGTCTTCGTAATATGCCTGCCAGTAGATTATGCCCCGTCGACCTGGAGGTAACATTAGGGACCTGGAAATCATCTTCAGAAAGAAATGTTTTTTTTTAATTTCGTAATGTGCGTTCCAGTAGATAATAATAAAAATAATAATAAATAGTAATAAAATAATATAAATAACATAAATACCATAAATACTATAAGTACCATAATACATAATAACATAAACTACCTAATATATAAATAAATTATAATTATTTATGTATGATCAATATTTAATTATTTGGTTGAGTTTTTATATAAATTAGTTATATATATAGACAAAAATTATTAAAATATTTATACTATATTTTGTTATTTTATAAAATTTATAAAATAAAGTTTTACAATATTTAATATGTAATGTTATAATTAATCTTACGTAAATAGCAAATTTTAATATCAAAATAACAAAAGTTCTTACATCATATATGGTGAAATGTATATACTACATATATTAAAATTTGTATAATATGTATTGTAGAAATATTTTATATACGCGTATACGTTCATTTCTTTTTCAGTATTCAATTGTTTTGAGACGACTTTTTAATTTAAGGCTATTAAAAATTTAACGCTATATTCTAATTACTCCATTCGTCCAATAGGTGGCGTGTATCAAATTTTCTATTTTTCCAGTTCTTCTCGCAAATGCTCAAAATGTGTCAACTAGTATATAAGAAACAACAAGATATTTAGTTATTATGCGAAAATGTATCTTCCGTTCAGCGTATTGCAAAGATAGCGATTGCAATAATATTTAAGTTTGTGACTAATAAGTGTAATGAATAAATATATGCGAGTGAATAAAAATTGCAATCAACTGCGTAAGAATAGTATATAATTAAATCTCCAAATATTAAATGCTTCTGTAGTACTTAATTGACAAAAGGAATTCCCCCAATATATACATTCTATTTCGAACTAATTATAAAAACAAAATATAATTCATTTTTACTTCCTTAAATTCGCATTTAAAAAATACCAGATTGAATAATAAAATTTGCTGATTTATATAATAAAAATTACTATATTGAATATCAAAAATTACGATATTGGATATTAAAAGATATTGTATCTAAATTTTACTATATAACTTAGCAAAAATTATTATATTGCTGAGATGTCACACTTTTCCTATACAATATAGTAATTTTAATATAGATTATTTTAATATTTATTATAATTTTTTTCTCAGTGTATAAAAAGTGCTATTACCAAATTACCAATAACACACAAATTAATAAGTACTGCTAAATAAATAAAATAATTATTTGCAAAGGATGTATACATATCACATGACAATAAAAAATCAATAATAATTCCTTTATGAAAATTGCTATTGCAATAATAATTAAACTCTATTTCATACAAAAGTAATTATTTTTATATTTTTATAGATAATTTCTATTTTTTTTAAATTATCATTTTAATTCATCGTATAATAATAATAATCATTAATTATTATACATATGATAATAAATCTATATAGGTACATTTTAATAAATAATAATTGAATGTAGTTAAATAATAAAATATTTTTTAGTTTAATTTAATATTATCTATTATAAAATGATTTTTCATCGAGCGATCGTGAGCGAGGGAGGAGTTTAGCTAGGTCATCCAGGTAATGGCGGCATCATCTACTTGATAGCTTATATAAAAATAAAAAAAAAAAAAAATTAATTTCTTCCTGTAGATAATGTCCACGTCCCTACTGTTACCTCCAGGTCGACGGTGCATCATCTACTGGATCGCCTATTACGAAACCAAAAAAAAAAAATTTTCTTCCTGTGGAAGATGTCCAGGTCGGTAATGTTACCTCCAGGTCATCGGGGAAATATCTACTGAAAGACCTATTGTGTAAAAAAAAAAAAAAATTTTCTTCCTGTAGAAGATGTTTAGGTCCCCACTGTTACCCATAGGTTGACGGGGCATCATCTACTGGAAGGCCTATTACGAAACCAAAAAAAAAAATGTTCTTCCTGTAGAAGATGTCTAGGTCCCTACTGTTACCCATAGGTCGACGGGGCATCATCTACTGGAACCCATATTTCGAAATTAAAAAAAAAATATACCCTTATATATTAAATATTACGATATTGGATATTAAAAGATATTGTATCTAAATTTTACTATATAACTTAGCAAAAATTATTATATTGCTGAGATGTCACACTTTTCCTATACAATATAGTAATTTTAATATAGATTATTTTAATATTTATTATAATTTTTTTCTCAGTGTATAAAAAGTGCTATTACCAAATTACCAATAACACACAAATTAATAAGTACTGCTAAATAAATAAAATAATTATTTGCAAAGGATGTATACATATCACATGACAATAAAAAATCAATAATAATTCCTTTATGAAAATTGCTATTGCAATAATAATTAAACTCTATTTCATACAAAAGTAATTATTTTATATTTTTATAGATAATTTCTATTTTTTTAAATTATCATTTTAATTCATCGTATAATAATAATAATCATTAATTATTATACATATGATAATAAATCTATATAGGTACATTTTAATAAATAATAATTGAATGTAGTTAAATAATAAAATATTTTTTAGTTTAATTTAATATTATCTATTATAAAATGATTTTTCATCGAGCGATCGTGAGCGAGGGAGGAGTTTAGCTAGGTCATCCAGGTAATGGCGGCATCATCTACTTGATAGCTTATATAAAAATAAAAAAAAAAAAAATTAATTTCTTCCTGTAGATAATGTCCACGTCCCTACTGTTACCTCCAGGTCGACGGTGCATCATCTACTGGATCGCCTATTACGAAACCAAAAAAAAAAATTTTCTTCCTGTGGAAGATGTCCAGGTCGGTAATGTTACCTCCAGGTCATCGGGGAAATATCTACTGAAAGACCTATTGTGTAAAAAAAAAAAAAATTTTCTTCCTGTAGAAGATGTTTAGGTCCCCACTGTTACCCATAGGTTGACGGGGCATCATCTACTGGAAGGCCTATTACGAAACCAAAAAAAAAAATGTTCTTCCTGTAGAAGATGTCTAGGTCCCTACTGTTACCCATAGGTCGACGGGGCATCATCTACTGGAACCCATATTTCGAAATTAAAAAAAAAATATACCCTTATATATTAAATATTCCCACATATTTGTTGATGATGTCCAATCCTTAATGTTATCTTCAGTTATAACTAATCGACTATAAAAAAAGTATAAATTTGTTCTATTCGTCCACGCAGTTGGTTCAAAAGGAGGCGTACCAATGTATTTTTTACTTTAGCTGACAAAGGTAACGTCACAGTTGCTATTCAAAGAGATTCATATGAACTCAAAATGCACAATCTTTTATCAGATAGTAAAACATATATTCGAATAAATAGAAATCCACTAATAAAATTACAAAAAGATACACAAAAAATTATGCAAAAGTGGAATAAATTAGAACTCTTGGGTAAAAAATGCCATAATAATGAATTAACCCAAACAGATACAGTACTGCCGAGAATTTATGGATTACCAAAAGTACATAAAAAAGAATATCCACTTAGGCCTATTGTTTCATGTATTGGCAGTCCCACATACAAGCTATCTAAAATAATAGACAAAATGCTTTCGAATAGCATAAAGAGACCTAAATCTTATGTTAAAAATAGTATAGATTTAATAAATAAAATTAGCAACTGTGATATTCCTGAAAATTATGTTTTGATTTCTTTAGATGTAGTGTCCTTATTTACCAACGTACCCGAAAATTTAGTGATTGAGAGTATTGAAAAAAGGTATCACCTTATAAGAAAAATTTACAATATCTCATTAAATGATCTTCTAGAAGGTGTAAAATTTTTGCTAAGTAATACGTATTTTTCTTGGGATAAAAAATATTATAGACAAATTTTTGGCTCTCCCATGGGTAGTCCGATAAGCCCAACTTTTGCAGATTTAGTAATGACAGATTTAGAACAGGAGTGCTTAAATAATTTAGATTTTATACCGGTGTTTTACTACAGATATGTAGATGACACAATAATGTGCATTCCTGAAAATAAGATAACTAAAGTATTAGAGGTATTCAATAATTATAACGCACGATTACAATTTACTCATGAAAAAGAAAAAAATGGTGCTATAAACTTTTTAGAGTTATCTTTAATTAGAAATAATCATAGTAAAAAAATAATCACGAATTGGTATAGGAAAGAAACATTTTCAGGTAGATTTTTACATTTTTTATCCAGTCACCCTATTGAACAAAAACGAGCTATGATATATACGTTGGTAGATAAGGCAATCTTATTGTCAAACCAGAAGTTTCATAACACCAACTTAAAAATAGTTAAAGAGTTTTTAGTTAATAATGAGTACCCAATTAAATTTATTAATCATAATATAAGAAAAAGAATGGAAAAAATAAAATATAGAACTAATAACAATAATATTCAACAAAATAAACAAAATAGATACTTTGCAACTTTAAGCGTTCCATATGTTCCAAATTTTTATAATAATGTGTCTGGTTTTATGAAACAGAAGGGTATTAGGGTTGTTCCTAAAATCTGTAATGGATTAAGTAATGTTATTGTTAGAGGCAAGGAAAAATTAGACAAACTTTGTGAAACAAATGTAGTATACAGAATTAAGTGTAATGATTGTGACGCAGCATATATAGGAGAGACAAAAAGGCAATTAAATTGTAGAATAAAAGAACACGAATCTAATAGTAAAAAGTCGGGTGTGCAATATGTTATAAATGACCATATAACAAAATATGACCATACATTTAATTTTAAAGATGTAGACGTGTTAGATAGAGAAAAAATTTGGGGTAAAAGACTGATATCAGAGATGACCCATATTAAACTAGAGAAGAATGCCATTAACGTAAAAGATGATACAAAAAATCTTAGCCAATTTTACAATAACATTGTTAATCAACTCAAATTACGGTCCAAATTGTAATAATTTCCTTTCTTTCTTGAACGTAATTCAAAAATAATGCTAGTTATCTACAGATGGTAGATCAATTAGTTCAAATTTAATTACAAGTATTATAATCAGCGCTGTAATCGATTACTGATTAATACGCGCATAAATTTGAAATTGGGAAAAAAATCAAAATTTAATTTTTAATTTGTAAATGGTAAATATATTTTAACAAAGTGCAATAAATATAGACTGAATTATTATTAATTTTTAAGAAAAAAATTTTTAACAGTAATTGACAATAATGAATGAATCAATGTTAATATAACTTTAAATTATAGAAATATTAAAGTACAAATAATAATATTTATATGGTTACGTGTTCATTAATTATTTTTTTTTTAGTGGTATTTATAAAAGAATTTTTTTAATATTATTGACTTAAGTTTGATGTTAATTAATGATATTACATTTCGTATAGGATTTATTAATATTCAAATTTTTGCTACACGTCTATGTCATGAATACGGTCAAATTGACACACACTACAAGTGTATAATGACGGGTCGCAAAAATTTGAATTATAGCTTTACCAACTATCTGTGATAATGACTAGCAAATTTTGTTTTCTGATAAATTTTATTGATATTGACTGCTTTTTGCTTAATTGGTGTTGTGTGTTCTATTAAATTATTTATTTATTTATTTATTTATTTATTTATTTATTAAATAAATTCTATGATGTTATATAAGTACGATTCAGAGAAGAAAGGTAAAATAAGTTACATAACCTCAATCTTTGTGCAAATTTTAACACTAATGTTTTGCTGCTTGCTTTTGCTTTTGATTATAGAGCGACACATTAGAGATACTATGGAAATTATGAGAAAAGCCACATATGTGCATTAATTTGACCAAATAGTGAGTAATTATATTTAGATATATATATGCAAAATTGTAAAATGCTGGTGTAACAAATGATTGTTTCAATAAAGGTATAGCCTGATGAGGATGGAGGACTTCCATCGAAACGTCGCCAATTAAATAAATTAAATGGTTAGTTCACTAAAAATCGATAAAAACGCCTCCTTTTGTATAAAAAAAGTAAACAAAGTAAATAAAAAAGTAATTAAACACCCATAAAAAAGTTAAACACTATTTCTAATTAATCCGTGTGGTTCCGCGATCACTTTCATTAAAAAAAAATTCATTTTTTCGAAATTCCATGAGAGATATAAGAAGAGTTAAAAAATAAAAAGCCGCCTGTACGGACGTACGGACGTACGGACGTACGCTCTGAATTAAACTTTAAAACCATTAAAAAATTAATTAATTACCTATAAAAAAGTCAAACACTATGTCTAATTATTCCTTTGGGTGCCGCGATCCTATTGAATACAAAAAAATTAATTTTTACAAACTATTTAAAAAAATATAACATAATTTATACTTAAATCGTCATTTTGATAGTATAAAATTTTAATATAATGTGGATGTGGATATTACATATTGACAAATGATTTTATTACATATTTATTTACAAAATATGCGATATAATAAATATTATTATTAAATAATAAGTTCAAAATTATAAAACTAAATTTAAGGAAAAAGATTTTCTTCTATACTTTTATTCATTTGCTTTCATTTGCTTTGAACATGTAATAAACTTTTGATTTTTATTTGGTATATGATAGATGATGCCTCATTCTGAACATAAGAAAATGTATTACGATTCGTAAAAGCTGATATACGCAGTATTTTCTAACAAAATTGAGATAATTGAGCAAACTTTTTTACAAAGCCCCAGTAAACATTTGGATTTTGAATCTTTTTTTCTTTTAATTTACAATGCATTTCATCATTATCATAAAAATTTTGTTGTTGCACTAATTGGCACCAATCAAATTCATCTATAAAAAATTCATGAATCAATTTTGCTAGATCCTTATTCGACATTACTTTTGATCCTAAATATTGCGGATGAAAATAATTACATACTAACAAAAGAACTATAAATATGCTACTTAAATGCTCTTTAATTTTACATTTGTATTCATCAGTTTCAAGATTTTTTAAGAGTAGACAAAAATCTTCTACAGAATCTGCTAAGTAATAAGCCAATTCTGGCTTATTAATCATTTTACACATATAACTTAAGATGATTTGAATTGTCACGCCGCACTGGGGATCAGGATGCGGGACTACTCAAATAAATACGCGGGAAGCTTATAAAATGAACGATAATATTCTAAAAATAACAAAATGATCTACAACTGGATTCGGGCACCAGTCGCTTCTCAAATAATTAAATTGGGTGAAGCAATCACTTAGCGTAGTGCAGGGAAAAGAGGGGAAACGCGGGAGAGAGTCGGAAACAGTAAGATGGCGGGGAATAATACGCGCACACACACGCGGGCGGACCGGGAATTCGCGACCCATTGAAGAAAGGGGAAAAGTGCACCATACGCACTCACCTTCCAAAACTGCAGTCGATTGATAAATTCTCTACTCGCTGCCACGCTCTACTCTCACACCAAGATTTATCGAAAAGAAGAAGATTAAAAGCACGTATATCTGCTTTATTATACCGCGAGCACACACTCTCGACCGTAGTTAACGGAGCTCCGTTTTCCGTCAGCACTCGGCTCGTCTCGTTCGTGCGCGCATGCGCCTTGTGCTGCTATCGGTACGAAGCAAGAATTCGTCCGTGCGATCTACCATCTTCGTACGACTGCGTCTCTCTTCCAGCTGTCAAGAAGGCGATTCAACCGACTACTGTCGACGTAGACTGAGGGGTGTTATCACTAAAAAAGTGACCCCCCATACTATTAAATTGATTTCTTATTTTTTCGTAAATTTGAGCACTGTTCTCATTGAAAAGTCACATGAGATTTTGTATTACGGAACTTTTTTGTATTTCACGCATTTAACCACTATTTTTGGTTTGTTATCTTTAGCATCAACCAGTGTTTTTTTTAACAAAACCTTTACTCCAATAGGAGTGTAACTGCCGCGGCATATTTAGTCCTCAATTTTGCTCGATTATTCACGAATCACGATTACAATAAACAAACAGTAAGCCGCGATGTCCGCTGTCAAGTGTCGATTGTCGAAGCGTTCGCAAGAACTGTAAACAAGCTGTTTCGAAAATTCGTAGAATGAGTAAATGAAAATATATTTCGAACGTTTGAATATACAGTATTATACATGTATATATACATATACATATACATGTATAATACGTTACCTATCAGTGATCTCCACAAATACAGTGCAGCTAGTGTCATCTAGCATTTGAAATACTATCTAATGTTTGCAAATCAAATCGAAAAGACCCCGGAAAGCGCGGGCCACGGCCACTGGTACTTATCTCGTTTCTCCTCCGACGCTGGCCTGTCGTGGGGTTGACCTGGAGCTCCTGAGGAATTGTTACAGGTAAGTCGTTAAGCCGTAGGAGTTTATTATTATCTGTTTATTTTATTTATAGTTGGGAAGGTTAGTGTTTCCCTAACCTCTCAACTCCTGTTGGCAATTCTTTCTTCCTATTTTGCCGTCCTATCTTCTCCTTCTTGGTTATCCTATTCCCTAATAATGTGCTTTGTCTCATTTATTATTATCTTTATAGGAATTCTGCACGAGGTTCCAGTGGGCGATGGTCTTCCAAGGATACCTGCTGTCACTCCTGAGGTTTTGCACCCGATGCAGATCATTCATCTAATTACTTCTTCATTGGATTGTCCTGGTGCTGGATTGCTGGGAACCGAGGAAGGGATGTGGATTGTTCATTCATGGTAGTTAGGGTGCTGGATAGATTACAATAGGTTTGCGTGTGTGTACGGTATCCGGGTAGGTAGTTTTACTAAGAGGGAAAGGCTACGCTAATTCTTCCCCCCACCCTTTTTCTTATGTGTAAATTGCATTTCAGTATGTGGGAATAGTATTATTGGGTTAGTAAATAATAATCGCTTTTTATCTTAATTTCATTCGAGGGGAGTTTCCAATACTCACGTTTGTTTGGGGTTTCATTTTCCTTGGTCTACCTCTATTGCGTTTTGGGATTTCGGGGATTGGATTTACTGGGGATCGCGATCCTTTTCTGTTGGGTATGGGTTTCTCAGGGGTACGGTTTTTAAACTGATTAGGGTAACGGGGGGGGGGATATATCGTTTTAAGTCATTTACAAATACTTTTGTCTGCCGTTTTGTATCCTCTTCCTCGACCCAGTAAACTACTGGGGATAAAACTTTTACTATTTTTGCAGGTCCTATGAACTTTGGTGCGTGCTTTGCAGCAAAGTTGTCATCCGCAGAGAACAAAACGTGGTTCCATTTGTAGACTAAATCTTCTACTTGGAAGGTTATATCTCTCCTTCCTTTATTATAATATTTGGCGTGTTTATCGTTTGCTTTGTCGATGTGCCTTTTTACTAAGTCATAGATTATGGGTAATCTTGTTATTCAATTTGACGATGTTTCAGTATCTGGTTGGGGAATTAGAGACGGGGACTCTATGTGTTTTCTTAGTAAAGCTACCGGGGTGGGATTTCTACCGAAATTTAAGAAAGCTGGGGAATATTTGGTGGATGAGTGGACTACGCTTTTAAGAGCAAAACAAAATTCTCCTAGGTGCTTATCCCATTCCCTATGGTCCTGATCTAGGTAGCTGTTTATCATTGGCTTTATATTCCTGTTCACGCGTTCCACTGGGTTAGCCTGGGCATGATACGGCGGAATTGTTGATTGAATTACTCCGTATTCTGCTAGCCTTTCCGTGATTTGTTTGAAAATTCCGTTCCATTATCAGTAATAAGGTATTTTGGGCATTCCCATCGATTGATCACTAGCTCATCAAAAGCTGTTAATACATTTTTCGGGTGAACAGATCCTCGAATACTATTATATATTTGTATCCTAACTTGGATGGTGGTTTTGGACCCATTATGTCCGCTGCTACCACAGTCCACGGCCCTTCTATGCTGGGATGATTTGTGAGCTTGACACTTCTGACTGACTTTTACAAAATTGCACGTGTCGTAATAGGTACCGGGCCAATAATAGTATGTTGCTACCCTTGCGTATGTCTTGTCCATTCCCAGATGACCAGATTGTGGGGAGTAATGTGCTTCAAATAAGGCTTTGGGTCGGTCTTTGTTGGGGAGTATGAGCTTCCACGCGTCCAGATCGGCGATTAGGGGGTCAACAAGGGGATTAAGGCGGTGTGCATATAAATATCCATTTCTATTTTTAAATCTGGGTACATTTTTGGGGATCTTATAACCGCGGCCATTCGCTTTTGATATTCCGGATCTTCCAAGTACAATGGTCCTACTCATAAGCTCTTGATAAGGCGTCCGGTACTTTGTGCAATGCGCCTTTTCTATGTACTAATTTAATATTATAATTTTGTAGTACCGTGTTCCAACGAGCCAGTCTGCCAGTAGGATCTTTAATGTTCTTCAGCCATAACAGACTATGGTGATCGGATAACCTCGTAAACGGTCCACTGCCCAAAGGACTGCCAAGCACTCTTTTTCAGTGACCGTATAGTCCCATTCTGCTTTCGTCAGTAACCGACTGACGTAATAAATGGGGTGCTCCTTTCCGTTAATTTCCTGAGTCAGCACTCCCGCTATAGCGTAATCGCTCGCGTCCATTTGCAGGGTAAAGGCCAGGGATAGATCCGGTCGGGCTAATACGGGGGCTTGGGTTAGGGCAAGTTTTAGCTTTTCAAAAGCCTCCTGTTGTTCGGATTTCTACTGCCATCTCACGTCCTTGCGAGTCAAGTAATTTAGCGGTACTTTGTACTCAGCTAACCTATCGATAAATCTGGAATACCATCCAATCATCCCTGTAAACCGACGTAATTGCTTCAAGTTAGTTGGGGCTGGATATTCCAACAATGGTTTAATTTTGTCATTATTAGTTTTTAAACCATCCTCGTTTACTATGTAACCCAAATATGTTACTTCAGCGCAGCAGAACTCAAATTTTTCCTGATTTATCTGTAAGTTCGCTTTTCGTAGCGCTATAAGGACTATTCTAATCCACTGTAGGTGTTCCTCGAATGTCTTGGCCGTGATGATTATGTCATCCAAATAGGCGAAGACATGAGGTTCCCATTCTGGCTTAATTAATTTATCCATTATTTGCTGGAATATAGCGAAGGCATTTGTCAATCCATAGGGGACTCTTTCAAACTGAAATAGACCGTGACCGGGAACTGCAAACGCCGTTATCTCTCGACTTTCGGGAGCAAGGGGGACTTGATGGTAGGCTTGCGAGAGATCAAGTTTGGTTATATATATATCTACTTTCCCTAAACTGATACAGTATGTCATCCATATTCCGTAATGGATACGCATACTTTTTAGTTACTGCATTGACTTGTCTATACTGAATGCAGAACCTGTATTTCCCGTTTGCCTTGGGTACTATAACCGGACAGCTACACTAAGGACTATCCGACGGTTCTATTATTCCTTCTATTAACATCCTATCGACTGCCTCGTAGGCTGCCTTGAGCATTTTTGGGGATACCCTCTATTTCGCTGCCGAATAGGTTTGTTATCTATCAACTCCAATTTGTGTTCCGTTATATTGGTTACTCCTAATGTTTTCGGGGTGGGGGGAACTAAATCATCCAATAGTTTGTTGAATTGTTGAATTTGTTCTGGGGTTGCTCTAACTAGTCCACCGATACTAGCTATTGCGGGGAAATAGCTAAGGTCTTCGCCATAAGGGTAGAATTGGTGAATTATCCCTTTATTTGTCCACCAAGTATCATTTAAAATGTACCTTAATATTAGCCTTCCTTTTAAAATCCATTCCCAAAATACAATCATAATGCAACCCATGAGCAACCTGAAAGGGCATTGTGATTTCTTTCTCGTCCAGTTTAACTTTAATCTCTATTACCCCCTGTATTGGAACCTGTGTTCCATCTGCAACCTTAACACTTGTGCACCTTGATGGTCGTAATTTGCTTCCCAATTTCCACTCATTCCCTTTCCAATGAATGAGTGAACTGAACCACTATCCAATAAAGCTACCAATAGTCTACCGTTTAATTCTAAGTTAAAAAACAGTCTGGGATCAACTCAGGGGGTTTTTTGTATCAAAGATTGGGGTTTATGGGATTCTTCTGTAAGGCCCTTTCAGACCAAATGGTGAGGAAATATGGCCATCTATTTCCTCTGATTGAAGTTTTCCTGATTATTGTAGCATTTTTCTCATTTTACTGCTTACCCCTGTTTGGCCACAACCAAAACATTTTCTTGGTTCTGGGCATTCTGCTACCCAATGTCCCATTTTTCCACATATGAAACAGGGTTCTTTTACTTTATCCCTGGGACTTATGTTTCTTGCCCTTCGTGAGTATTACTGATTTGGGTTGAAATTCCTCTATATGGTGGGGATGGTTTGGATAACCTTGTTCTCTTTCCGACGTCTTAGGTGTCCAATTTTGGTTTTTGTAGCCGCGACCGTAATTTTTCTGGGGAATAGTTTCTTTTTCCATTTTTCTATTATCCGCGTCCGATCTATAATTAGGAGTTGAACTTGGGTAGGTTTTCCTTTTGGTTTTGGAGCTTGGAGAGGGTGTGGATGATTTCTGGGCATAGGTGGGTTTTTCCTGGAGCTTTTTATAATTTGGTTGCTGGAATACCAGTCTGAATGCCGAAGGTTGCACCGTACATCTTAATATCGGTACAAACGTGGTCAAGGAACACGTTCCTAGTCGCTCTCTTGGATTAAAAACGGGATATTTGACCATTGTTCCCTTGTTGTACAGAATGTAGCCATTGTCTGTATCGGGTAGTACGAAGTATAATTTATCCCGACTGTTGTACTTGATACGTTTGGCATCGTAACTTGTAATTCCGGAAGTACCGAATCTGTCAGGTACATTGGAGAGGGGATATTATTTCTTGAGATGGGACTTAATTAGTAACGGGTAGATTGGGCTTGGGGTCGATGTGAAAGGGTCTGGGATTCAAGGTTAATTAATCTAATACGATCTATTAGATTTTGTCGCGTCCTAAATTCCGGGCTCTCTTCCTCTAGAGAGTTCCTGCTACTATTTCTTCTTACTGGATTTTGTTCTCGATTTGTTTGGTTACATCCAATATTTTCTTCCCTTAGCGAGATGGGATCTTGAAATGGTCCTCGTAATTGTCCTTTTGGGAGATTTGATCTGTCTCTGTAATTCCTTGAGTCATCTGTTTGTCTTGGGGAACTCATATTCGTAGCTCTGGACACTGATAATTCGTGGAGTTCTATTTCTATATTGGGGTCTACCTCATCGTATCTTAGATCTATATTGTTGCGTTCTCGCTAAAATATTTCCTGATTTCATATCTTTCTAATCTATCTCTTAGAATCATTGCATTGCTATCTATGTTCAATCTTGCCCGTAATGCGTATTAAACAATGCGGCCGTCTGAGATATTATTAATACTCCTTTTAATACCTTCTTGGGAGTCTACCATCATTAAATCGCTAGTGGGAGTTCCTAAAGAGTTCATTGTCGATAGGGAATAATACCATTATATATATATGGGTGGTTCTCTGTGACATCGAAGATGAAAAAAATAAATATTGCTATAACTGTGGGAATATGTTTTAGAGGTATCCAGTAGTTCTCCTGAATTTTTTCAGATTTTTTCTGGGCCATTATTTTAAGTTACAGAGAGTCAAAGTTGACATTTTAGCACTTTTCTGCATCATATGCCCATTTTCATGAATTTTTAGCTCCCAGGGGATGCATTTTTCACTAAAAACATAAATATGACTTTTTTTGTAAAATTTTCCGAACTTTTCACTAAAAATACCTTTAAAGACATAAATGTATGCTGTCACACTCTTGTAAGCCATTTAAACCTTAAATAGTGAAAATCAGCAATTCTGCTCCGGACTCTGGTAACCTAATACTGTCTAAAAGATGTCTTTTTATAGTCAGAAACTGCCTAAAAATTTCCAGAGTGGGTCTAAATCATTAAGATCACTTATGGTCAAAATATCCGGGAAAAGTGCCCGAAATATTAATAGAAATGTATATTTGTTGCCTTATAACGATGAATCTAGTAGCATGATCATTGCAAAAAAATTGGTGCACTTACCTTGGAGTGGTAGAAAAGTATCTTCAATTGTTTCAGTATCCATCTAATCCCCTGTAAGCTGCTAAAAATACAAATATTATTATACAAATGTAAAAAATTAATTTTTATACATTTATAATGCTGAATTTTTAGTTTTACATCCCTTACAAGAATTATAATACTAATCTGAAGGATTACTATAAAAGTATCAACATTATTATTATTATTATTATTCAGCAATACATTGTTTAGATTTCACAAACTTGTCACTGTTACGTTATCATATTATTCATTATAATTATATATCCGATTTATTTATATATCTTTTGTATTAAATACGTATATTCAGTTATTGTAATAATGATGTTTATATATTTATAGTAATCCTTCAGATTAGTATTATAATTCCTGTAAGGGATGTAAAACTAAAAATTCAGCATTATAAATGTTTAAAAATTAATTTTTTACATTTGTATAATAATATTTGTCTTTTTAGCAGCTTACAGGGGATTAGATGGATACTGAAACAAGTGAAGATACTTTTCCACCACTCCAAGGTAAGTGCACCAATTTTTTTGCAATGATCATGCTACTAGATTCATCGTTATAAGGCAACAAATATACATTTCTATTAATATTTCGGGCACTTTTCCCGGATATTTTGACCATAAGTGATCTTAATGATTTAGACCCACTCTGGAAATTTTTAGGCAGTTTCTGACTATAAAAAGACATCTTTTAGACAGTATTAGGTTACCAGAGTCCGGAGCAGAATTGCTGATTTTCACTATTTAAGGTTTAAATGGCTTGCAAGAGTGTGACAGCATACATGCATAACTTTAAAAGTATTTTTAATGAAAAATTCAGAAAATTTTACAAAAAAAAGTAATTTTTTAGTTTTTAGTGAAAAATGCATCCCCTGGGAGCTAAAAATTCATGAAAATGGGCATATAATGCAAAAAAGTGCTAAAATGTCAACTTTGACTCTCTGTAACTTAAAATAATGGCCCAGAAAAAATCTGAAAAAATTCAGGAGAACTACTGGACACCTCTAAAACATATTCCCACAGATATAGCAATATTTATTTTTTTCATCTTCGATGTCACAGACAACCACCCATATATAACTGTTTAATCCAAACAGGGGAAAAGAATATCTTAAATATATGTAGTTTTCTCAAGAGGAGGTTAATTACTTAATTATTTACTAACTACAGCTCAATTATTTCCAATTCACTTAAAATTATTACAGACTTATTTTATAAGCAGGTAAAAGAAGAGTTATTTCGAGAGGAGAAAAGAAAAAAAAACGGAGGTTGTAATGGTAAGTGATATTCACTCACCATTATCGAATTCGGTAGGTAGGCACGAGCGCTATATATAGATATAGATATAGCCAACTTCTCGAACGGCCGATGCTCGCGCAACGAAAATCGGCAATTCGTGAGAGAGCGGTTGCGCGCGTAGAACGACCGGTACGAGTTAGAGAGGTCGCGTCGACACGTGCGGCTGTAACGTACCGGCTTACACGATTTTTTCCGAGAGTTTCTCTGCGTGACATTTTATTTGTGGTATTTAATATACGCACGACGCGAATTAATCTGCGGTTGAGGATTGATCCTGTTTCCAGAGCAGTCACAAGCAAGTGAGAGAGAGAGAGAGAGAGAGAAAGCTGTTTCTCTGTGACAAGTCCTCTGAAATACGGATAGAATAGAAAGTAAGTGGTACCACTTCTCACGCGTGTGATAATTACAACGAATAAATTAATTTTATCACGGTTATTCGTAGTTTAGGAAAGTTAGTTCGCGTACCCCTCTTTCCCCCCGCGATTAGCCGACGATTACGCCTCAACTCTCGTGCGTGCATTGACCTCGAACGATATTTGTTTTATATTTAGTATATATCACATTTGATTTTAAAAACTAATAACTGTTCATATTTAGTTGTATCTCAAATCGTGTTGATTCATATATTTAAAACCGTCGCTTATAGATATTCCTCCGTTGTCCTATGAGCCGTATATAAGTATACGGGCTCTTGCGAACTTGGATATTATTTTCTTTCCGCGGTCAATTTCAGGAAAGATTATTAATGTACCTGTCGTTATTGGAAACCGAAGCACGATTTCCAAATAATATTAACGGCAAGTGTGCGGACAGGTAACCGCAGCCGCGACGCGGGAAATATTTGTAAACATCATATATAGAGATATATATTTTGGTTTAAGTATCGAGTATGAAATACCAAGTCGGCAATACTAGTCAGGTTTGTACGCCACGAACTATGTGGTTATGATACGGGCGACTCGATGATTTTTCCCCTAGGCAAGCACACCGTTAAATGGCGCCCAACTGAGTAAAGAATAAAGTCCCTACACGTTAGGTTAGTTGATTGTGCGTACACGGCGCACTACAAGAAAATAGGAACGGACCAGAATTGAACTATTTATACATATGCTCGGTTGATTTACGTGTGTTTAGTGATTAATACGTTAGTTACGTTGACTAATGTATTAATTATTGTCGTCAATTGGATTAATTGTTTTTTTTTGTTTCTGTGCGGAAGAAATCCGAAATCGACAATAATAAAATTTCTTTTTGATAATTGTTGACACACATAAATTGTAATAATTTCAGATTTATTTGTTTACATGAGATAAAATTGTTTGAGGTCCGTATTTTAAAAACACGTGTCCCTGATTCCGTATAGGTTAGTCGGAAAATTAGCGAAAGTAATTTTTCCGACTTAGTAAAAATTGTTATCACCTGTGCAAAGGTATGATTTTTGAAGTTTGCTTAAATTATAATTTTGACTACGCGTATCGGCTCTCGAGTCATGATAAATATTGTATTTGATTTTTTTTATGTAACGCGCGATTGTAAGAGGTCACTGCGTTAGATATTCTATATAGTTAGGTAGGAATATATTTATTTATTAATTTATTGATGAGGTTATTTATTTTGAAGTATATTTACGTGCGCTGGTGACCGAGAGCCGAGGATAATCCGTTTTTTTTATCGAATTGAAGAATTTTTTTTATTGTATAATATTTCATTTGATTTATTTATTGTACAAAATTTTTTTTTGATTTCGTTGAAAATCGGGTACAATATTTTAAAATAAATTAGAGTGGAACGCGTATAACAATTTTAGTATTTGCCCAGAATCCGACAATACCTGATCCGGATTCTGATCCAGCTGTTGTAGAAGATTTACAACAGAGTCTTACACTGGACGTTCTAGACGTAGAAGGGCAAGGAACAAATGCAAATACTGAGGTAGATCAGCATGCAGAGGATTAGCAATCCGAAATCTCCAACCAAGAAGCTAATAGAGAAGAGTGGATCACGCTAGTGTCTACAAGCGGCGCACAGTTCGAGATACCAGCAACGTTTGCTGCGATGTTGACAGAGCAGTTGAAACAACAGGCCATCTTGTCAACACGGATGAAAGATTTGGAGGCTTAAGTGTGCGCTTTGAAAGCCGACTTCTACGCCCGCGATTATACACAGGAAACGACCACCAACAGAAATCGAGAGCCGAACCAGCATGTCCGATTCCAGGATACGTATACGTGACATACACTGGACGATACGGACGAAGGACCACGACAAGTGCAGGTAGAGTGCGATGGTTCACAGGCGCCTCAAGCATCTGCTAGAGGAGCGTTGGGGAGGGGTGAGATATGAATCCACAACTAGATCGGCTAAGACAGTGCGCGATGTCGGTGGAATTGTTCGTAAGTGGGGAGTTCGATTCTCTGGAGACAAAAGCCAAAGTATTGAAGCGTTTCGTGCGCGAGTAGAGGATTGCAGAATACTCGCCAACCTCAGCGAGGACGAGGTATTACCGTCCTTATCAGAGCTTCTCACTGATAATGCAGCTACGTGGTATCGGAACGTGAAGGATAGATGGCACTCATAGCAAGATTTTGTAAGATATGCCAAAATGTGGTACGGGATGTGGCAGAGTTATCAACAACGGCTCATCGAGGAGTCTAACGCTCGCACGCAAGGCGAAGATGAGTCGGTAAGAGATTACATTACCTGCTCGATTGCAATAATGCAAAAGCTCAAGCCTATTCCCGATGAGCGGAGCCAGTTAGATCATCTGTACCGCAATATGCTACCTCAGCTTAAACGGCTGTTCAAGAGAGTTGAAGCTAGGTCGATCGAGAGTTTCTTACAATTGGCGTTGGACGCCGAGCAAACACTCGAACGAGAAAAGCTATATCGGCCGCCTCCCGCAGAAGGAGACTTAATGCTGCCTGAATTAGCCTATAAGTTGAGGAATAAGAAGCGGCCGAACGCTAAACCCAAGGTAGCAAGTGTAGCCAAGGAAACGAGTAAACCGACCCAACAAGATCTTTTGGAACGGTTCACAAGGATTCCTGAAGATACGTTAAAATCCGTGAAAGCGAGTTGCCATACAGTTGGGGTGAGAGGCAACAATGATGTCCTCTAAGCAAGAAGGCCCACAGATCGCCTCCTCGTTTCAAGCGGGGACAGAGGAAGGGTAGTCGTAAGAGTCCTGATCGACAGTCATCGAATGGTCAAACATCAAGAAGTGACGAGAAGTCTAATGCCGGAGATAAGGATAAGCGGAAAGACGGTGTCCCCAAACCTATAGCCTGCAACACTTATGGCAAATTGGGCTATACGAGTAGGACGTGTCCTGATTCTGCAAAAAACAAACGGGGACTCGGCTAGAGGGGACAGCCGCTGGTCCCGAGGTTGAGGGAGTCCCCGGAGAAGCGGTTTTAATCCTCAAAATTCGAGGCAGTCAAGCTGCTGAGAGGCGTCAAGAAGATTTGACGACAAATGACCCCAAAGAGGTTAGGACGGATGCGGTTACGAGTAAGATTTTAAAAATTACTCCTGAACCGAACCAGCAAGTTTATAGTTCAGAAGATGAGACGCGCTGGTGGTGTCAAATCGATATCGGTGGATACCGGATCCGAGCGTTGTTTGATCCAAGTGCATCAACAACGGTAATGGGTCTGAACGGTTTGCAGTTGGCAACCGCGCTTGGCAGATCCTTTCTCGATAAGCAAGCGGGTAGTGCTAAGCTTGCGGATGATAGCACACACCAGTTGTGTGGACACGTTATGCTACCTTTTACCATTGATAAAGACACGCGAGAAATACGGGTTGCAAATATGCCGAATATAGAAGCGGAATGCTATTTAGGGGTGAATTTCATTCGAGCATTCCGAGCAGTTCTTGACCCAGATTCCGACCGGATATACTTCAAAGGGTCATTACAATTCCTACAGCTGGAAGTGGCAAGTATTGAGAGCGGTCACGCTTCGTTGTCGTCAGCGGGTGTGGCCGACGTGACAGAAGATGAGCGCCAACAACTGCGTGAACTTATGGATCAAGTGCTGTCCAGTACTTTGCCAGAGATCGGCCGATCATACGATGTTAAGCATGTTATCGACGTCGGTTCAGCGCGGCCGATCAAACAAAGGAATTATCCCGTCTCGGATAAGATTCGAGAGGAGATGCATCAACAAGTTCGAGAGATGCTCGAGACAGGTGTTGTAGAACCGTCTAATAGCGGTTGGTCCAGTCCAGTGGTGATAACTAAGAAGGGCGAAAATGCAAGACGTTTTTTCATTGATTTCAGGAAAGTCAACGCCTTGGCCAAACCTGATGCGTATCCTTTGCCGTTTATGCAAGATATTTTACGCAAACTCAAGAGAGCCCGATATATATCTACGATAGATAAGAACTGCGCATATCACCAAATACCTCTGCAAATGGAATCGCGCCCGATTACAGCATTTACGGTACCTGGAATGAGTTTGTTCCAGTTTACACGTATGCCTTTTGGGTTGGCAAATTCCGGTGCAACGTTCCAACCCATGATAGAGTAGGTGATTGGACCTACTCTCGAACCGAATGCTTACTCTTATCTCGACGATATCATTGTCGTGACGGAGATCATCGAAGAGGACAAACTGTTGTTAGAAGAGGTGTTGACTCGTTTGACTAGTACGGGTCAATCGCGATGTGATAAGACCTGATTCAGCTATGACGGAGCCGATTCAGGAATATCCGGCTCCCCGAAATCTCAAGCAGCTAAGACGATTCCTCGGAATGGCATTTTGGTACAGACGCTTTATACCCGACTATGCTACAATAGCGGAGCCGTTAACTCGTTTTACAAAGAAAGACCAAAAGTAGGCTACAAGAGCAAGAAAGTGCATTTCAGCGACTTAAAGCGCTGCTGATGACTGCACCCGTTCTACAGACTCCTGACGAGAATGGCTATTATACCATTCAGACAGATGCTAGTGACACCGGTATCGTCGCAGTGCTAACACAGATTGTTGATAGAGTAGAGAGAGTCCTGGAGTTTGCGAGTAGAGTACTCTCGCCAGCAGAACGCAACTATAGCGTCTCAGAACGGGAATGCCTGGCCGTAGTATGAGCGATTAGGAAATTTCGACAATATATTGAGGGTTACCAGTTTAAGGTTATAACCGATCACAGTAGTCTTCGTTTGCTGTGCAATATACACAATCCAACGAGTCGGCTCGCCAGGTGGGCATTAGAACTCCAGTCTCATAATTTTACAATTGAGTACAGGAAAGGAGCTCTAAACTACGTCCCTGATGCACTTTCTCGCATGTATGAGGAAGACGAGCCGACCATCGCTTCAGTTTCTTGGAGCCAAACTACGAAAGATCCTTGGTACCTTCCATGGCTGAAAGACATAACAGAACGACCTAGAGATTTTCCAGAATGGAAGATAATAAGAGGCAAATTGTATTCGTATCGCGTCGATAACGAGTTAGACGACAAATGGAGGATCAAGACGCTTGGAAACTGGTTGTACCAGAGGAGCATCGGCAAGCCATACTCCGAGAGTGTCATGATGATCCGGCTGCTCGACACTTAGGTAGGGAAAAGACATTTGCTAGAGTGGCTAAATTGTATTAGGTAAAATAAAAGGTGGAGCAACGTCCTCCCATGGGTTTATTGGGTAGACGAGTGATAGAGAAGCCATGGCAAGTAGTAGCGGGTGACGTTACTGGCGCACTTCCGCGGTCAACACACGCATACGAATACATATTGGTCTTTCAGGAATTGTTTACGCGCTGGATCGAGGCGGTCCTGATTCGGAATGCTAGGACCATCGCAAAAGAGTTGCATGAGCGAGTCATCACATGTTATGGTACCCCAGAGGTGTTTCTGTCAGACAACGGAACTGAGTTTAAAAATAAACTCGTGGATGACTACTTAGTGGAACGAGAAGTTTTCCATACGACAGTAGTTATGTTGATACTATGGACAGACACAACAAACCCCCACCATTTACCCACTGACCTCGAGTAACCCCGTCTATGACAGAATACTCGAAGTCAAGGTCAGGTTTGTTGTTTCTATCCATAGTACCACCTCTCTTAAAAATCAAGGTTACTACCCTATACTTTTCCCTATACTCGCCGAGAGTGAGAGAGAGAGAGAGAGAGAGAGAGAGAGAGAGAGAGAAAGAGAGCTTAATTAAAATATTTTGATTTACCCTTTTTCTTTCTTCTCCTCGTGAACGTCGTCAACCAGGAAACTCACAACTGATCGCAATCGCGACGGATGATAAACTGACCACCGTAGGAAGCTTTTGCGCTTCAATCACCTATCTCCCACAACCACCCATACCCTAAAATTTGCTGACGTTTAAATATTGCAGCCCTTGCAAAATTAGTTTCGCACGTACTAATTCTGATATATATTGCAAAATTTACAAAAATTTGTCCGAACTCTGTGACTGTGTATTATTCTGAATATTTTCCTTTATATAAATTTTTAAATATAATTTCAAATAAAATTTTGTCACGGACAATGGGATAGAAGGTAGGCTGGGGGAATGAGATGGGTAAGTAATTTATAAATCATTATTTATAGTAATAATTATTTATTCTAGGTACTTCGATCGTTATTACAAGAACTATATAATGGTAATTTTCAAAAGGTACACATACACACATTCTACTAACAATCCGAATAAATCGATTTATTCAATAGTACCACAAGCGTATACAAATGTAGCGCAATCAATTCATACACCACTATAGATACATCTTCTTCACTTAAAATTAATTCATTTTTCTGTAAATTATCGATGACATTCTTTATAATAATCAGACATCATGAAATACGTATATTGAGCATTTTCTTTATTTTGTAACGTAGATTTGACTTTACACACAATTTCATCCAACAGAACAGTCATACATTTTGCCTTTGTTAAATATTCAATCCGCTTGTCAATACATTTACACAGTTTTTTAATATTTTCAAAGGTTATTCGTTTAAATACCGTGGTACGTCGATATCGCTTTTTTATCGGCTCCTCGCTCTCCTCCTCCTCCTCCCTCTGCGTATCCTCAATCAGCTCGATTGCTCGATAAACGTCAAAATATTTATCAATTTTTTCAAATTGACTTTGGAAGGCTTCCCAAGTTTCCGGGGAAAATGCAAGTCCGCAAAAATCCTGACCGCTGATGCGTATCGTCAGTCGAAAATCCTGACTCTCGATCGAAGAATTCTCCAGTCCGACAAGTATTATTTTGTTGTATGAATTATTTAACCCGTAGACCATCGGTAATACCTGATGACAGCGGTACTTGCGTGCAGCCATGATGTTTTTTCTCTCCACTTGCTTTACAACTGTTCGCTTGCGAGCTCAAAAGAGACTGATCCAACCTCTCGCAAAATCGTCGCAATTTATTCTACTTTTCGGATAGTGGGGCACCAATCAAACCTCGTTCACAAATCATCAGTGTAAGCATCATTGGTATTTCCACAAACGTAATCGTTCTAGAAATTTTTTTGCAATTTCGTCACTTTTACAAAGTTGCACGAAAAGTTTTCCAAGAAACGCGTGAAACATAAGCCGCTCACCATGTAGTATAAAAACACGATACAATAGTAGCCGCAAGCGTTCGAAAATGTGCTTTGTAAGCGCGTACGATTCCACTTAAATTTTCTGCAATTTTTGTGTATACGATTTATGTATGCAGAAATACGTGATGGCACACCAAAACTGTCAAAGTAAAACCCCGTGCCGTCTCTCGTCACGTACACAGCCACCCAATGTTCACCACGCTTCCTCCGTGGTTGCGTGTTGAAAACAAGACCAGCTGGCCTTGACCATATCTGGGGTATCTTGTCCGCGGGGTACACCCCAATCGTATGGATCTTTAGTCTCCGCAGAATTTCCAGAATCTCGAACGTATTCATCGCAGAGATTCAGAGGCGGGTCAAACGACCACCTCCCTCCAAGTTGTCTCGTTTACTTAAGGGGGTCTCATACTCAATGGCGCCATTGATGTTCAGAGCATCGTAATAAAAATAGTGTGACTATTTTTTTCCAATATAAAAATTAAAAAATAACGTATTTCACTCATACGCATTTTCTATTATCTGTTATAATCCATATTTCGATATTTACATATATAATAAATGTTACGTATATTTGGTTTACGGAATTTGTACGTATTTCAATTATACGTATTTATTTTTTTTACATACTGAAAAAATGCGACATTACACTCAAGACCAACGATAGCAGAACCCAAGGGAGTGGAGCACGGCTCGCAAGTCGATTTTTGATCCGCTCCCTTGGGTTGATCGATAGATATGCCGGATTCTTGCAGCAGTACGTTTCCTTTTACATTGAATCTATGATAAATACGTAGTACGGTTCAATTTGCCATGTCGAAAATTCAACTAGTCATAATATGAGTATCAGTATGACACATATTTAAAAATTTTATAGGAGTCAAATCAAATTATTTTGCTCGGCTATTTGTCTCGAGTCTGAAACAAATGCGCATGCGTGATGTCGATAGTGGCGGCGGCGAAAGCATATTCTAGCTTGCCATGATCCGTACATACTGCAATCTAGCGTAAAATATTCCTTTAATAATGATAATAAAACTACTTTTAATTCTATAAAACTATGCAAAACAAACAGTTAGATGCCCTTTATTAAATAATTATTTACTTCTATACAAAGTTTCAAGTCATCTTATTGATACGTGTAAGAGAAAACCTAGTACGAAAATTTCATTATGTGGACGCCGTAGATAGTGTTTTTTATACAAGGTTTTCTCTTCAATGCCTCAATGTAATAAATAGAAACTTTGCACAGTGATACATAACTACAAAAGAAAGGGCACCTATCTTCTAGTTTGTCGAAATTCTTTATATTTATCTAGATTGAAGTATTTTTCAACCATACTATCACTCTATTGGCTCGGTCGGTAAAAATTGAGTATGAGACCCCCTTAACCAACACTTTTGTCGAAATGCATTGTTCAATGCGTAGCTATACTGCAAATAAGAGGGTTTCACAGCGTGCTGTAAACAATACTTTTCACTCTAATTTAAATGCTTAAACGGCGGACAAGAGTCATCGAGTTCCAAGTTAATAGTTTCACGCGTAGTCAGCTTCCTTATAAACTCAAACTTCTCCCTTCCTCTTACGTATATTTTGCGGGCTCTGCTAAAAATATCTTGCAAATTTTTGCGTCACATCACCATCATGCCAATCTAAACCATGATGATACAGCGTCAGCCAATTATTTTGCTTCAAAATGTCCTTCTTTAAACGTTTAAACCTACACGTAGGAGATACGATCCAATGTGCACTAAAATTATGCTTTAAAGCAAAAACTGCCACCTCTTTCGGTAAAACACAATTCTTGTTATCTTTAAAGCACTGAATATCAATCACGAAATCCATAATGTTATAACTAACTTGTACAGACGACGACTGCGTTATTGCTCCAGAAAACAACGTGCAATCCTTTATACGTGCAATCCTTCTCCGTCCTTGTCTCTCATCATCACCACCATGTTGTTGTTTACAAATGATTTCTTCAAATTAGCCACTGTAATCAATTATAACCTGTCTCGACGAGTCAATCTCCATCAAATTTTCATATTCTGCATAAATTACACAATTTACGGCAGTAGAAAGTGGGTCGTCAAACCTCACATCTATTCTTACGCTACCATTTCTTACTAAATTCCAATGCGAGGTATCATTCGCTGATAAATCTGCCGTCAAGTCAAATGCAAACAAACAGTAACCGTTTGCATAAGCTTTACGACTAATGGAATTTTCAAAATTCAAAAAATGTACACCTGTCCCCGAAAATAGAGTATGCTACGCCTCGACGTACAGTTTACTGTTTTTAGAGTCTGGTTGTAGCGGTTTCAACGGTACCTGCACACCGTCCACATACAAGCACAGGAAATTAATGTTAAAGTTTTTAAAATTAAATGGATTAATATTCTTGTCGCCATTGTATGCCTTATTCTCGACAAAACCAATGATGATTCTCTTTGGTAGCTCGCCCAAAATAATATTATCTATTGTCTCTCCGTGTATAACATTATGCAGCGTTACAGCTTTAACCTCCACACGGGTAAGTGGATATTTTGCTGTCGTTTTAGTCAATGCCCTCTCGTGGGCAAGTAAAACACTTGGATTAATTTTTAAACGACGAACAAATAGCGTTGCCTCGGTGATGTTCACAGTAAATTCACCGTTAGGATCCTTAAGACAGAAGCTGTCGCGTGAGCGTACAAGACGCACTCTAACCTCGACGCCACCTAGTAATAACCTGCTCTGATTAAAGACATCGCAGTGTAAATGACTCAAAAAATCTACTTTACCGCCTATCATAACCTTTCGTCGGTTTAATAGACCCTCGTTACCATCTGACGAATCGTCCATTCTGCCAGGTGTATCATCGTACCACAAAACACTCGTTAAATGTGACTTTTTTGCTGCAGGCCCGTAATTGAATAGAGTTTCAATGTACGATCTGTTTCCCCACAGGTGTAATGTTAACACGTAAGCTGAGCATTGTGTGCGATAAATCCAAGTATTCGGTAGTAGCGGGAATTGTAAATTCTATAGGTGACTGATCGGCCAAAGACGAAATTGGTTTGTATTGCACCCAATACGAACGCTCGATCGCCGTCTGTGTCGACGGAATATCAAAGAGGGACAGTTTCGTCTTCGTAGACTCGCACGAGTGACTATGTAAAAAAGCCATTTTTTTACGATTCAAATATATCTCTTGCTGTACGGATTTCTGCCTTCTTCTTCTTCTTCGTCGTCGTCTTCGTCTTCTTCTTCTTCTTTTTATGGTTCTCACTACTACTACTACTACTGTTTCTGGCTGTGTACACTCCAACCGATTGAGGTATTTATTCTTTACGTTTCCTCTTATATTCTATTTCCCCCTCTTCTTCTTGTTTATCAGCTGACGGTGGACCATCAACAATCTTGTCCAAAGGGTTTTGAAACTTTCTTTTGAGGTTATCCCCACCCTCTTTTACCCGGTGACAAAAGCATTTTTGATTGGTAGTCTGTCAATAGCAACGTCACCAGCAAATCGTCCACCTGCACGAATGGCCTCCTTACGGACAGCTGCACCACCACGTTTTATCATAGGCATGGCGCGACAACTTAAACCATTTAAAAAGCTACCCACACCACCACCCAGCTGCGCACGATAACCACCACCACCACCACTTAGCATTTTAGTGAATGTGTTGAGTTCCTCCTCCCCCTGACCGCCAAACAATTCGTCAAAATCTGACATTTTTTAGCCTGTGCGTTTGAAATGAAGTATCACGGTCAACGTTCCGTAGTCAAATGGTACAGATTCACCCTGTTCATTTTTTATATCAAACTCGATCGTTTGGAAGGACGAGGAGAGTAGTGGTAGATACATAACTGGTGCGAAACCTCTTATCTCGGTCGCACCGTACGTATAATTTTGCTAATGTAACGGTACAACTCGCAGAAGTCGTGAGTTTGTGTCACCCGTGACATATGGCTGGCAGATACTGCTATATACCATCAAAACATTTGGCACTCCATTACTCTGATTTGCAGGACGATTCCCGATAACACGATGCTCCTTCTCACCCACACACGAGATTACTTTTTCATTTTCCACACCCAGTATTCTACGTAGTTTTTTCGACAGAGTGAATGTGTGAATGTAATTTGCACACTCCTCTGTACACGCACAGGTGACTTGAATGTAACCGCCGCATTGAACCTCAAACGTGAGATGGCCTTCCACACCATTAAGGCTATTTATTTCCTCCAAGTGACTCGCAATATCGTGATATACTCCAGGCTTAATCCGTAACACTCTCTCCTTCACCGATTCAAATCGTACATCATTGAACGGCACTTGATGACGTTTCGATATCGTCACGTGAATGACATCCTCCTCCCCCTCCACCACCTTCTCCGATGATATATGCTGGAAAGTGAGTGGTATATGTATTTCATATAGACCCACACACCACTCTCTGTGCAAGTAAAAACTTTGCGGTAACAGTGTCGTAAAATGTGTAGCCGTGTTCTCTGGAAATACACTTCTGCTACTACTACTCGGCAGTGTCATGTAAAATTCCTCCTTCATTATAAATTCTTCAAATCCTTGCCAGACACCCAGGAATTAAATTTCTCGGGATACCCCTTCCAACTGACAAAGTATTGTCTCTTATTGCCTTTACCCCTACTTCGAAGTACCTCATCAATTTCAAATACCGAATTTGTCAGCTCTTTTCGTACTCTGCTCAATTGCTGCTCGTAAAAGAACTCGTCAATTCGCTCACCCGCAAGATCCTCCAAAATGCACACAGCTGGCAATCGCGCTCTATCCACACGTTCTATTTTATACAACTCCAGTGTCCAGCCGCCCTCGTATGCTTTGTTAAAGACAGTCTTTGCTCGACTGACCCGTACCAGGTCACCAACACGGTATTTAGGCTGTCGTACATGGAAGGTGGCATTCTTATACCACTGTGCCACGAATCGTTGTACGACTTGACCACATCTTGCAATACATCAATGTATCGTCTAGTATGTAGGTGGATAAAATAGCGCCAAATACGTCCCTTCAATGTTCTAATAAATCGCTCAGCTACCGCTGCTTTGACGTCAGGATCGCGCACGGTCTTATATGTAATACCATTCTTTTTTAGCAACCGATTAACCTCGCGTCCGACAAACTCTTTACCCCTGTTTGTTTGAAAGTATAGAGGACACTTACCCTGATTAGTACTAAGAATCCGTTCAAGCGCCAAGGCAACAGACTTTGTACTCTTGTCAAAGAGCGGCTCAACCCACGCGTACTTTGACAGCACATCTATAACGATGAGCAGGTACGTGTACTCGATATTATAAGTTTTTGACGATCTGAAATCAGCCAAATCGGCCTCCCACACCTTGTAGGGACTGAAAACTGCGTAATTTCAATGTGGAAATCGATGCCAAAGTATAAGCATCTTGACTTTCAAGCCACTCGTCCACAGGAGGTGGACGGTATTCTTTACGCGTTTCGTGCAAGAGTTTACCACCACCAGCGTAGGCAATCGGTCCTGGTAAACCGTAATACAAATTTTCAAGCGTCCTCCTCATCTGCTTTGCCCTTATCTACTGATCTTCTATACCGTAGCTTACGACGTCTTATACACTTTTTGAGACGTCTGAAAATCTTGTCGACAACAATCTTGCTGACCATGCAAAATACGGTAATAATAGCTGCAGTTTTCTCCTCGCCATCCGCACTTTCAGATAACATTCTCGAAAAAGCGCGCTCGGCTAACCGTCGATCGGCACGCCAACGGTCAACAGGCTGCATCAAGTGGATTGATACCCCTGTCACCACGCATCAGACGTTCCTCAACGTACGTACCGGGCCCCAAGAATTGATATCCCGGTAAATGTAGCTCAAACGGCATTCCATTGATCACATTGTCGAGTGCACTTTAGTCGCCACTTATTCTTTCTTGCTGCTTAATCTCGTCAGACGACTCCATTTTAGCGGTTCAGTTTCCCGCGTTTTTTTGCGTAAAACTAAAGATGTGTTAACACCCTCGTCTTCGGACCTCCCCCTTTTTTGCAAATCTTTATTCTTCAATATTTTTCTTAAAACGCTAAAATTTAATTCCTTTACAGGCTCCTGCTCCTCCTCCTTCTCCTTCTCCTCCCGTCACTCTCTCTTATCCTCAAAAGCTGTGGCGGAATCGTCCGAGGAAGACTGATCCGACGACAACGACGATGGATCTTGGGCAACAGCTTGCCAAAGACGATTATTACCAATAAATTCTCGTGGTATGTCTGCTTTTCGCAGTATACGAGCAAACTGATGGTAACCGTGTGGTGGCGATCTTTTTCTACTCCTCATAGCCTCGTTAACGAGATCTGTCAGGTTATTAATGCGATGAAGTAGCGTACCATCTGGCGTGATTCTACCGTACTGGTCCCACGATATATTATTCGCCTGCTTCAATCGACCGATGAGATTCTTTGCTTTTTCGCGAAATTTTTTTGGCATACCGTCGATAATCTGTTGCTCCAGTGTATTTTTCACCTTATCGCGAACCCGTGTCTCTTCTCCTTCTCCTTCTCCTCCTCCCCCCTCTTCTTCTTCTTTTTCTTCTTCATCGTCTTGTTCTACTTTTTCTACGATCAACGCTTTATTATCATTATTATTATTATTGAGAGCATTGCTGTTATTTCGTTTTGTGCATCGCAGGTATCGCTGCAGCGCCTGTTCGTACAACATTGACTTTTCCCGCTCGCTCAAATTCAACGAGGAATCGAGAATTCTACTCATTTCGGCATCCAGTCGTGTTGCCACCGTACCCGGTGTTTGCACCGTGTGTGGTTACTTCCCACCCAACGTTCGCACCGCCTCTTCCGACATATTTTGCCCCACACACTTCTTCGTCTTCTTCCTCTTCTCCATCATCATCATCGTCGTCGCACTTCCGACACACTCTGCCGGAATTAAAATCATTTTTCTTGCATGCTCCATGCCGATAAAACAGATTTCACAATTAACGGTACAATGGCGGTAGCTTTAATTAAAATTTTTTTCCTCAACGTCAAAGATTTACCAGAGGCCGCAAGAGTGCGCAATAACGTGGCGTGTTTACGCAATTTTCGTTTGTACGACTTGGTGAGGGGTATATTACATCGTAAAATATTGACTGCGCACTCGCACATATACCTCACTAGTTTTGAATCTGCTAGCCGTAGTAAAGCAGCACGTCGTGCACCATTCAAATGACACAACGTCCTCAAAACATCGAAATATCTTTGCCCGAAAGGCTGAAGTCTCACTCGACCCATCACACTCGCACAACTGGAAGCCTATTACTCGAGGTGGCGGTTTTTATATGCCTGCGTGGTACATACACGTATTGATACACGTCATCGGGAAACAGGCAGGCGCGAAATCGACAATTTTCGGGCGTATCTTGCCGCAAATCGACGAGGAGGTAGTGAAATGGTTCGGCCACCGCGTCCTGATACGCCTCCTGCAAAACCTTCGGGTCTTCCGGGCAAATTTGTCGAGCCAAGTGTTGGATATGCGCACGGTCATGCGGATTCTTAAAAATTACAATGTAATTCGAGTTTAGGGAAATTTCGCGCTGACCACGATGAAAGAGATTTTGCGTGATAAAGACGCTCAAGTTGTTGCGATGACTGCCCCTGGTGAACAGGTTGCAAACGGCGGCACAGGACGATTCACGCATCAAGTCATCGAGAATCAGCAGTTTGGGTTGTCCAACCGCCGCGTAGTCTTCCCTCCTCGGTAGACCCTCGTGAAACTCGATATTTTCCACCAAGTCTGTGTAGGTAGGTTGCCACTCACCATAATACCAAAGTATACGTTCAAAGTATGTGTCACTCATGCTGTCAATATAGTAGAGAAATCTCTTGACAAACATCGTCTTACCGCACGAGGTGGGACCGCAAACCATCGACGTCCACGGATGTTTCCAGCGAACATCCATCATCGCAACTGACAAAATCACCAACCACATCCACACATTTAAACGCCAGTATTTAATCGGTCCCCCCCACTCCCCGTAACGGTAACACTAAAAAAAGGCTCATTCAAATGCGGCGGCGCGGCGGAGGGGGGCCCCGCGTCGCGTGCGTGCGCGCAGAGTCAAGTCGGCTTGCACCGAGAGCATGCGGATCGATCGTGCTGCCAGCTGCGCGACCGCGTTGTCAGCTGTGCGACTGCGATGCTAGACCCGCGACCGCTCACGAGGCTCGCTATTGCGTGGCGGCGGCGGCGGCGGTATTGAGCGAGCTAGTTATCTCTTCCAATGCTACTACTACTACTACTACCACTACTACTTACCACATTTTACCACGTTGTTTCTGTAGCATTATATGTAGAGGGTTCATTAGGTCACACGATCATAATAAATAAATAAAATATTTGTAATTCAACTAATTTTATACCCATATAGGTAACTTTTATTAAGGGGTCAAGCCTGGGTTAACTGCTCAAAAAATCGATTTTTTTTATTAACTTTTTTTAAAGTATTTTTTACATAACACATTATCCCAAAATTTGAAAAAAAACAAAAAATTTTTTCGCAAGTTATAATTGAAATAAAGTAAGCATCAATAGACATTATTTCTCTAAAATTATTTTTGCAAAAAAAGACATTTTATTTTAATTTAACTAAAATAATATTTGCGAGGTTTTCGACGTTTACATACAAGTATATTAAACGAAGCAACTATTAAGCGTAGAGTTTGGTAAAGTAGAAATCTACTTTACCATACGATTCAAATTTAATAGTTAATAAATAAATGATTCCTTTTACTCTAATATACTGCACAAATACGTACAGTTCTATTTGAAGTAAATATTGTCTGCATTGATAAAGTATTTACATTATTTTAGTAAACAGTTCTATTTGAAGTAAATATTGTCTGCATTGATAAAGTATTTACATTATTTTAGTAAATACTCAGTGGATTTTAAATTAAAAATATATTTTTAACTTTAAATTTTATTAGTTTTAAGAAATTAATTATAAGTTTATACAAAAAAAGAGCAGTAAAAAAATGCAAGACTCAAGTAATAGAATACCTGGTACATCTGCTCATAAAAAAATTATCAACATCAGTAAGATCCAACTACGATGCACTTCCATCAACATTGATCCAGATCAAGTAAAAAGTTAAAAACTGATACCATTGAAGAAAGTAGCACAGAAAATAGAATTATTGATATATCACTACTTTTCCCAACATTAGAAGAATTTTTAGTTTTGTCAGAATTGTCATGGTACAGTTAAATTTTCTGAAGTTGATGTGAGAGGTTTGGGAAGTAAAATAACAATAACATGTACAAACTGTTTTAAGGTATTTGTTATTGATTCAAGTAGAAAAGTTGGAAAAAAAGTAACGCTTATGAAATAAATAGACGTTAGTGTACACAATGAGAACTCTTGGTCATGGGCATGCTGGTTTAGTTACTTTTTGTCGAAATATGGATTTGCCGAGTCCAGTTTGTCACAGTAATTATGACATTATTAATACAGAGATAAAAAATGTTTGTAAAGAAGTTGGTAAACAGTCTATGAAAGCAACTGTAGAGCAAGTATATGATTCAACAAGTCAGAATTGCCATATAAGTCTATCAGGTGATGGTTCTTGGAGGAAGTGAGGATTCAATTCTCTTCAAGGTGTGATACTGCATGAGAATAAAAAAGTAATTGACGTTCCTCCAAAGCAATCTTTTTGCAGAGCATGTGAATTGCGACCAGAAGAAGAAACAAAAGAATATAGAGAGTGGTACTTTACGACATGAAATATACTAATTATATTGGAGGTTTGAAACACTTTCACAAATAAGTACACATAAAATAACTTCAACCACATAATATCGCACTAAGCACAAATACACTGAGCATAACAAAACACTTGTTTATAATTTTATCTGTATTCTGCAAATATTGTATATCTAAGTGTTGACACATTGGTTATGCTGAAATGGAGAAACAAAGAATCAATTTCTTGACATAAACAAAATATAAATTTAAGGTTATGCAAATACTTATCTGATATAATTTGTTCATGCAGTTTTATAAACCACTTGTTTTTTTTACTTATTTTATTTAGATATTATATAATATAATATATATAATATATAATTATACTTGATATTATAATAGCTTAAATTGAACTACAAACGTGTGGCTGGTGCACACTTCCATTAGCAGCTGTAACACTATACATGCCTCTCTCTTTCTCTATCACGTGACAAGGCTATCCGAAAAATCAATAATCTTATGGAAGACTTGTCATGTGAGAGAGAGAGAAAGAGATATTGTACACAACTGTCAAACAGTATTTGTTTTTACTGCATTCTTTACATATTTTTAATTAAATTTAATGCTTATAATAAAAATTATAATCATATATAATATAGTATATGATTTTTTATCAAAATATTTTTTAAAATCCATATAATCATGCATTAATATTCAATAATAGCTAAGTATTCTTGTAGTTTTAAAAAATTTTATTCCTCTTTTTATAAAGAAACTGATTTTTGAAGTTGATTTTCTGTTATTTTAGATAATACATGTATATTAAAAAAATATACTGAGTATTATATTAATAAAACCAGAAAAAAGGCATTATAAACCTATTAAATATATATATTATTAAGATTATATATATATATAAATTGTATAATACCTGAAGAATACGGTATTAGAATTATAAAATAAGTAAAACTTTAAATCTAATAAGTGAAACTTTAAATGCATTTATCTCATTAATGGTTTTTTAATGATTTTAGCTTACTTGCCGCAGGATATTTCAGAGCCAGGTTGATGAATCACTTTGAAATTTTGGGGAAACTTTTAAAATATATATTTCTATGGACTTATGTTGCCCAATTTTCAAAAAGATAAGTTTTAGGTGAATGTTATGTACGTATACGTACATAACATTCACTATTTTTCTTATTATTATCAACTTTTATATTTAATACATTGTTATTAATTTTTTTTTCAAAAAAAGAAAAACATAAGTCTGTAAACATATGTTCCATGAACATTTTAAGACTTATTAGACATTAAAAGATACATTCAGTGCTTCAATATCCTGCGGCAACTGCAAAAATTGATCAATTTTTTAATATCATTAGAAGTTTAATAACCAGGATTAAAAATACATAATAAACATTTTTTATATTGATAAATATAAAGTATAATATATATATATTATGTAAAAAAAAATAAATTTGTAAGAAGAATTAAAAAAAAAATTTATTCTAATAATAATTGTTTATTTATTTATAACATTTAACCCAGGCTTGACCCCTTAAGTGATACAAATCGACTCTTTTCGTACACTGGTTCGCATTTTTTACACTCAGGCCGTGTTACAACATCGTGATACGGAGTGCACCGTATAGCGTCAAAGCCGACAAATATTGGTGGTATTTCTCCTCGAACTAACTTACGCACCGAATCGAAATCGATTTTTCGACTCGCAGGAAAATTTAATTTTATACCTTTTATTTTACACACGCAAGATTCGCTTCCGTCTGGTATTCGGTACTTGTACGCGTAAAATTTCGGACCGCCGGATACAAACGATGTTATGTACGTGCCCACCCCGTGACACGCCAATTCGTCGCGAAGACTACCCAAAAACGGTCCAATCGCCGGGTTGTAATCATCGCTCGTGTCTTTGCTCACATATATGATAGAGTCCGTGTCGTAGTACAAAAGGCGTTCGCCCAGTGCCACCAATTCGGAGAAAAGTTTTAATCGTGCCAGTGCCGTGGTATAAGCCGCAATCACAACATTGCACTGTGGTGACGATTCAACAATCCCGTTAATATTACGCCAACACACATACATAATGTTATCACTAACCGGTAAAACAGAGCTAACCTTGACATCGGGACTGATGAGAAGCTCGTAGAATCGTCGTGGTTCGTTCACCAACTCGGTCTTACCCATATTTTCTCGCTGCCCAAACTTACCCCACAACGATTTTAAGCACAGTTTCGCCACCGATCTGAGACCAGGATTGAGATTGATGCAATATCTATCTAGTCTGATCCCCTCCTGTTCCTCAAATTCTTTCACATGATGTTTCATGGCATCTTCGTCGTCTCCGCATTCCACCGGATAACCCGATGCATGAGTCTTTTCGATAAAGAACTTGTCTATGTAGCCGTGGAATAGACCACCTTGCTTTGTCCTCTTGTCGTACTGCGTCATTTTGTACGGCCATATTTCAAACACTTTTCGAATCACGTAACCAAACTCAACAGCTTTCTTCAACTCGTCGGCCACCCAAGTACCCGTAAAGACGCGCTCCCTTACGTCATCGTGATTACAATTCGCTTGATTTTTCGACTCCACGCAAGACCAATACAAGGTAAATATTAGCTTGTTATGCATCTTGACCGGTAAAACAGGGTGAAATAAATTTCTCGGGGGTAAGACCTCGCACATTATTAGTCCATCAACGCTACTTATATCATTACTCACACCCACCAATTCACGATACTCATCTTCACCAATGTACAGCGTCGGGTGACCCACAGGATAGCGTCTATACTTACATATATACGGATACAACGAACAAACATCCACATACTTAATTTTTTCGTCTTCTTGAACGTCGTACAATTTGACGATATTACCGGTTCGGCCGCCGAAAAACGCGTCTCTCGGGTCAAGCGGCGAATGGAAATTTTTCATCTTCTCGCTGATGTAGTCAGCCATCATGCGATTTTGACTGCATTCACGATCAAATTGACATTCCCACATTTCGATGAGCCGATAACCGGAGCAGCTAATTTTCTCTGAAATTCTCACTGTTCTCTCGTATCTCTCGTCCATGGTTTCACCATTCACGAGACGAATATCTCTGTTTAGCGTGAAACATCTTAGACAGCCTGCCAATAGCACCCGTGAAATTGCAGAACTACTTTGTCCACCTCACTTATTTCGCAATAACCATCTACTATGGGTCCCTCTGGTAGTCTCTTTTCTCGCGCTCGCCCTGCAAACTGAATTTGACACTGTAATATTTGCTCCATCCAGCACATCTACTGCATCGCTTTCATCGATTGTCTATTGGAACACCTGTAGCCATCTTGCGGAATAATTCCGATCGTGTCTTGTTCTAAATACTTTTTTCTATACACCCTTATGCATGATGATGCAATAGTGCAACATTCTAGAAAGGGATCCGTTTCGCCACATGTCATAAATGTCTTTCTAAAGGCGAGACATGCTAATCTCAATATCTTAACATCCTGCTTGCAGTACTTAATTATTTCATCTTGAAAATTAAAGATATAATTTTGCTCACACGTCTAGTTGTACCATTGCAGAAAGTCTTTTCGCTGTTTCGCACTCATCGATTCTGGCGAGTACGTCCACAATGGTGGCATCATACCCACATAACCTTCATTTTCTGGAGTATTAAGGGGACAAGCCTGGGTTAAATGCTGAAAATAAATAAAGTCATTTAGTCGTATGTAAAATTTTTTTAAAAATAGTTAAGGTCCTGGAAATTTGTATACTTACAATATACTATATTTACTTGATTTTCCCTGAGATAAACTTGAATTAAAATCCACTTATTCTGCTCCGTAGTCCATGGTTGTACAATACCCATTTTTTGCTCAAAAGGTACTTGCCGTAGACTTTCTTGAATATGGGCCTTCCGTATAAGCCCAGGTTGGAGGTAGATGATCTTAGTTATAATCTAATCCACTTGAATGGAGCACTTTTCTGAAACAATCAAATGAACAACAATTATTTATAAAATTACACTACTTATTCCATTTTTAGTCATTTTTGTCAAATAAATTGTTTGTAACTTACTTGGAAACATTTTTTAACTCAGTCTGCTCCATTCAAGTCGATTAAAATATATATAAGAAGGTCTCCTCCAAATTTCATCAAGATTAAATGTGTAGATCCTGAGATATCCTGCGGCAACTGACTGAAAAAGAGAAAAAATAACATTTTGAGATATTTAAGTTTAAAGTTTATATCTAAAAATTATTAGAAATCTTCTAAATACTTACTTATATAATTATTGTAGCTATTTCAAATAATTGAAAACTACAATCTGTGACAAGGTATGTAATACCTGTCAAAGTTAATAAGCGAGCGAACCCCAATATAAACTAACCTACCTACCCTCACATCTCTAAGCCTACCTAGCCTACCCGAAGCTCCCCAAATTCCCAATACTTCTCTTGGCTCCTTCCTCGTAGCACAATAAAGCAGCATGTCAGGAGAGGCGATACTACTTCTGGGAGGCTTCGCACCAGGTCCATGGAGCAGCCTGCGATGGCCCAAGGTGCCAGATGGAGCAGCACGAGCAGCAACAGGATATCCAGGAAGCTGTGAAACAGATAAATAATTAATAATAACCCTAAGCAGAAGGAAACAAGGACGCATGTAGTGCACATACTAACTGACAGCTACATGCTAGGAGAGGATTGGAAGTGAGGTTATGGTAATCATAACATTACCATAACTCTCAATTAATAATTAGTAAATAATAAGCAGCACTCCCTCGGGAGATATATATTCACCTGAGAAGCAGCCAGAATCCCCGCAGCAACGCAGCACCGACGAAGAGCAGCAATCACCGACCCGACGCGCACCAGCTGAGAAGCCACCGTGAGAGCGAGTGAGAGAGAAGACTCGAAGATCGGCCGTCCCGTCTGCACCTGTAACAGAGCAGACTCATTAGCCGATATAGTATATAACACGGAGGAACGATCATATAGGCTTACCTGGGTAACAGCATCACCGGGAACATCGTCCTCTCCGTGGGAAGCAGCAGCCCGGCAACGTCGTCCGCCTTGATCAACATGGCCGCGAGCACTCACTACACGAGGCGCGCGAGACGACGGCGGCCGACGGGCGACTCGACGCGAGAAGCTGCGCGCGCACGTCGGGCCCGAGCAGCGAAGCGGCGAACGAGCCCGAACTCGAGAGAGCTCATCGGGACGCCATTGAGGCAGCATCGGGAATCGATCCGCGACCGATTAGAATATATTTTTGAGAGTGTGTGTGCGTACACGAGAGAGCGAGAGCAAGCAACCGCCGAGCCGCAACTCCAGGAGACGATCTCCTCGATAGTAAGGTGGGTGTACGCCTTGCGATAGTTGCAGCGGATAATAGTCACCTTCCTACCGTAAGTGTGCTTCCTTCATTCCTCCCCTCCCCGCCCCTCGCGCAGCTAGTCGTCGCAGCTCGCACGCAGCCGAGCATTATTTATTATATTCGCCGCGATCGTACGCGGCTGGCGCCCAAACCCTTTCTTTTAATATTTATAATAAATTAATATTATTATTTATACCTTACTGGTTTATTCGCCTTTGACGCCACGCCCTAATCCCCAGCGTGACCGTTACAAATCTAAAGGTTGTAGGAAATCAGCTCCTACTAATAACCTCTTTGAGGTTACTTACAAATCACTGAAAAGAAAAATAGATTTTTATTAATAAAACATGGTAAATGACCTTACCAATGCAATACAGATTTTGAAAGTTATTTTTTTTCATCACTTCTGTAAGGCAATTGTGTGAAGTTCCAGTCGAAGCAAGCACCCTTGGTAATGAATTTAGCCATCCAGTATGATGCTCAATGCTGACCTGCTCCGTAAGAAGTTTCTGGCACCTGCAATCTTTCTTGCCTTCTCGCTCTCCTTGCCTCCATGGTGTTGGCTTCCACTTTCCTCTCTGCATGGAACAACCTTGAGTCGTTGCTCACTTTCACCCAGTCATGCACATACTGTCTAGGGGTTACGCCAAACTGCTCCATGATCTGCAAATAAGCTGCTCTTCCATCATTGAAAATGGTGACAGCCGTATAAACACCAATTTTCAAAACTGTCAGGCCACTGAATGAAGTTTTTGGCAACAGTTTCCAAATGCCACTATTAAAACTTTCATTGGAGTTTTGGGTGAAGTCACCAAGACATTTCTCCAACAGCTGGGGCTCAGTTAAACTTTCATAAATAGGCTTCAAATTTTCCATTACAGCTGATGGCAAGCTGCTCTTGTGGGTGAACTGTCTCTTGAGAGCCTTCGCTTTCTGCCACTGACACCAACTACTCACTCCAACCGGGCACAGATGATGTTGAGGCTTCTGATCAGTTGATATTTTGTGGTAATACGTAGCCCATATAGCATCTGTCATTTCCTCGACAGAATCACTGTGGGCTCTAATCGCATTACCGTAGTACACAGTCAACTGATCAATAACTCTTGCAGTCAATCTTCCCTGACCTCCGATACTCTTGCCATCAGATAACTTCTGTGCACCTAGACTTTTCTTCAGGTTCCTTAGGCGTGTTCCCATTCCCTTCTGAACGTGCCCGACACACTCTTTCTTCTCCACTAAAATTTCTCCATAAGGTTCAATCTCGAGAATTGTCTTGAACACTTTGGAGTCACCATCGCCAATGAAACGACGATACATCACTTCATGTTTCTCCTCAGAGCGCTGAAACATTTGTACAATACCGTCCACTTCCATTTTTCCAGCAGATTCATCATGATTCGATGAGCACTGAGCCTTGTGTTTTTCAAACCACTCCAAATAATCTGTTGTCTCAGTTTTTCCTTCCCATCTGGAACAAGCCAAACAGAAGGAATTTTTGATGGCAACATCAATCACTTTGCCAGTATAATATCCAATTACACTTGAGACTCCTTGGAGCGATGAAAATCCTCTCTTCCTGTACGTCCCATCACCAGAAATAGTGAGTTCATTTGAGTTGTCAGGTGTCAATTCCAATTCTTCTGTCACAGCCTTACTCATGGATTGCTCAGCGACTCTTTCACAAGCATCACTGAGCTGCTCGTTGACACTATCAAAATTACTGTGGCTTATAGGTGGTGGTAAATCCATGATACCACAAAAACTTGCTAATCCTGCATGTCTTTGCCCAAGAGCTCGTGCAGCTAAAACACTTCTCTTATTAACGTCATAAGCATTCCTTTTTGGACCCATTAACTTGCAGGAATTTATTGGATATGCTCTTTGACACTTACAAGGGAAGTACATGACCTCCGGGAAACGGATCTCATCCTAACTTTGGTATGTTTTTTATAATATAAAAATATGAAGAAAGCCAAGTTATCTCTTGCCAATGGCCACTTTTACGGAAGTTATTCGACATCTAATAATAATTTCAATGAAAATTACTTCCAATTGGGTCGCTTATAACTCGGAAACAAATAAAGATAAACAATCAAATCAAAAACCAGAAAAAAGTTGAGTTCAAGTAGATATGGTTTGAAAAAAAAGAAGCTCAAATTGCTTAATTTGAAGCAAAGTTATGAAGAAAATAAAAAATTGAAGAAATTTTAACCAAAATTTAATATGAAAATTTTATTGTTTCTTTTGGTCTAATAATCTTCAATTTCTTATTTTCTTCATAACTTTGCTTCAAATTAAGCAATTTGAGCTTCTTTTTTTTAAACCATATCTACTTGAACTCAACTTTCTTCTGGTTTTTGGTTTGATTGTTTATCTTTATTTGTTTCCGAGTTATAAGCGACCGAATTGGAAGTAATTTTTACTGCTATTATTATTGAATGTCGAATAACTTCCGTAAAAGTGGCCATTGGCAAGAGATAACTTGGCTTTCTTCATATTTTTATATTATAAAAGACATACCAAAGTTAGGATGAGATCTGTTTCCCGGAGGTCATGTACTTCCCTTGTTAGTGCACTTTACAATGAGCTTGAATCCCAGGCCACGTACATCACTTTCTGTACACTGAATTGGTCCATGGCACTCCTTACAACATAGAATATCTGTCAACACTTTATAAAATTCACTGACATCAATCAATCTGTATTGGGTTGATCCAATACATTGATTTGCAGTATCGGTAACTTTTCTCCTAGAAGCTGTCCTCAATCTTTTTGGTGAAGGGCTTCGCTCTTCTGTGTTGCCATGAAACTTCTTCGCTCTTTTCTTTTTTCTTCCAAATACTCTTTTCTTGAATAGGCCAGCTCCTGAAGAACCAGGTAGCCGACCACGAGTATCTGGTACTTTACTGTCTGATGCCATAGCACCAGTTTTCAAGTACAGAAGGGCTTTTAAAAAGTTTTAGACAATTAAATCACTTGAAAAACAACACTAAATATGTAATATATATCTATATATATATATATATGTGTGTGTCTGTGTAGCACTTCAAGTAAAAAAATAAAACAGATTTTACACTGCACTTCACTCGCGTAATCGAAAATCGCGATATTATAGTGAAAAGCGCCGAAAATCAATAAAAGGATGCAAACAGGTGTTTGTTGGTAAACAAAACAACTGTCACTGCCGTGTAAAGAAAAGAGGTTATCTTTGACAGTACGCAGTTCGTATTCGCAACGCCAGAGAGCGCATGAGCGCTGACGCGGCGAATTTAAAATTGTATGCGCAATTAGTGAATTTTTAAAAAGACCGCATTTTATAATTTTAGCTATAACTAAAAGAAAAATCAAAATTATGACATGCGGGGTGGAAAATACTGTTTTTAACAACATTTTCTTTCGAAAAAATCAATAAAAAAAATCGATTTTTTCATCATTTTAACCCAGGCTTGTCACGTTAAATAAGTGGGGGAACGTACCCTTCTCAATATTTCCAAGTCCATAGGCCTTCGGTTATGCGCTTAACGGCATATGTAAATAATTTAGACTGTCCAGAAATTTTACGTGTAGCACTCGCATAACCACTATCTTCCCCCCGTTCAGAATTGTCGAAGGCTTTTCCCGTATATCTTTTCTTTCCGCTAGATGTCGTAAAATAAATTGTGCGTCGAAACCTTGCGCATTGTGCGCAATACAGATGACTTCTTGAAATTTTTGTCTTGGTGTGAGTGCGAAGTCGAGTAGCTGTTTTACCGGATCAATGTTAAATACATATTCACGTATGCCGCATACATTACAAGAATTCGTAATATCATCGTTGTCGAGACACACCGTTCAAACTTGTTGAACAACGCATAAATTTGGCACGTGTAATTTTACCGTATCATCACCCACTACACTCTCCGACTGTTGAGTTTCAAAATCATAAAATACATAACGTGTCAATTTTGCTTTTGATCTGTTTGGACTATCTTTTATAGTTTGCATTTAACACATATGATCAACATCCGCTTTTTTATTGCAAATCTTACAAAATATGATATTACTTTCATGTGGATCTCAATCGCTAGTCCTGACAGTCTTACAACATATTTTGCAAATTCTGACACTTTCACAAACCGAAAGATTTTTACCAAAAGAATCTACCTCTAAATGCTTCGATAAACAAGACGGTCCGAAAAATCCTCTACTACACCAAGTACATTTTATTTTAATTTCATTAACATTACAAAGCGAAGCCTGCAAACATCTTCGACATTTATGCGGCCACTTGTGATTTTGTCTACGTGTTAATTTTTTATTACAAGGCTTTGCAGTAATCTCTACTACCCGATGCACCGATTACATTTAAAATTGGCTGATAATGCCCACTATTTTCATAATACATTATACGAAGAGTATACCGTACGATATTACCGACGTTATAAACGTACTGCGTACCGTCGTATAGCGGCTTATCACCCCGAGCAAAGCCTCGAAATGCGTAGACAACAATTGCAACGTCAAACAGTGCATAATACTCTTGAAATAGTTTCAGCTCTTTGATACCACACCCCGTTATAGGTACAATAAATCGTGCTGCTCTAACTAATTTCTCGGCTTGCTCTTTCTGATATTTACCGGCACTATTGCGTATTTTTAACCATTTTTTATGTAAAATACCGGAACGGATTTTACCGCGTATAGCGTGCACGTGAGCAGTAACCAAAGAGCGCGGTAAACACAAATCGTCAGTATTTATAATATTTAAAATTGATCTCTTGTACATGTGCTCTGTTGTAAGCTTAACTCGTCCACGACCTTGCGGTACAGAGACAATATTGACACTTATTTTCAACGTATCGTCAATTTCGAAACCGTTGTTACTTTGCGCTACACTAGCAAGCAAATCAAACAAGTCATTGGGCCGAAAATCGCGCATCAATCTAAACGAAATCCAGACAGGACCCTGATGAAACCATTCTAAATTGACAGATACACCTATATAATCCGTGAGACGTACGTTTTCGCTTACACGGCCATAAAGTTCATGAACAGCCCTCTCTAACCAGCTGCATATATCTGCCCCCGCTGGTGGTTGGACTATAGTTGCAAATAGTTCGTGTCCTCGTAGCTGGAATCGACGGTAAAATCGCGTTGATTCTTCGCGAATGTCGATATATTGAACAGTGGCTCCACTTACACCTGCCCCACACTGATTATCTGACCTGTTGACTTCATAGGTAGTTATTTTGTTGTCTTTTTCTTTTTTGTTACACATATGCAAATGTAGACTTACAATCATCGGTATCTGACGACTCATCGACAGTGTCGGTACTGCTGAAATCCTCAGACTCCATAGGTAGCGAATGCACTGACGGTCGAGCAGGTGTCGCGTCTACACTCAATAGAAGAGCATCACCCTCGTCATCGGTCATCATTGCATCAAAAGCTGGAATTTCAGAATTTTTTATAAATCGCATAAGTCAATTATGCTATTGCAAAATTTATTACGTACCGAGAATAGTGCGATACTGCAGCATAAGATCTTGCAGCTGACAAACATTGTGTTGACCACGTCGTGCAAAACACGCACCAACGACACGTATTATTTCTTTTTTATTTTAAAAAATTCCACGATTGTATAAATATATTATTGTACGGGTACTACAATACGAAAGAATATACTTTAATCTACTGAACAATTCGTTGATTGTGCAGTATTTCAAATTTTTCTGCTACTTGTCAGTGCAAAATAGCTTGACTACTGGTTCACGTTGAATCGCTACACTCAATATTACGTGAACGATTCTCAACAATACCGACTTCTCCATATCGAGATAGACACACTATTTTCATCTTGTCACACGCAAAAGAGGAAGCCGAACCCCAAAACACTGATAAATCTCGACGGAAACGTCACCTTTTTATTGTGCCACCAGGCCGCAAAGAAGGGTAAAATAGTGGTGGGGTTGTATGCGCAGTGATGAAAAAAATGCATAAATTCGACAATTATGCACGAATTTGAAAATGTACTGTCATTTTTTTGATGCGAGTGACGCTACAGTATCTAACACGAATTGATTGGACCGAAAGTTAACGAATTCGCGGCATAAGGATATTTTGTTCGTCTCTAATCAAACGTTACAAAAGTGTAATACCGCGAATTGATCAGATTAATATTTAGAGAGTTATCGATTATCGATCTTCGAAATATCGATTCAATCAATTCGCGACATAGCCATTTTTTTCTGTGTTTGAAGCACTTTATGTGGTAACATACGAGAAAAAGCGATAGAATAATTATTTGTAGACATACCGATTATCGATCACGAGGTATCGATTCAATCATTTCGCGATATAGACGTTTTTCGTTTGTCTCTACCATTACTATACAAATGTAATATCGCACCGAGGTAAAGATGATATTCACGAAATCAATATAACTCTTTACCTCCACATTTTTCTGCTCTCCTAATATGTTTAATTTTTAATTAACGTGATTAAACGATAAATACCAATCGGATCAATTCGCGGTATGAGAGTTTTTTGTTCGTCTCTGGTCAATCTTTAAAAAAGGGTAATACCGCGAATTAATCAAATTAATATTCAAACCGTTATCGATTATCGATTATCGATATATCGATTTTACTAAATCACCGTATATAGGTTTTATCTTACAATTTGAACACTTTATACGGCGACATACGAATTAAAGCAAAGTTATAATTATTTGTAAAGATATTGATTATCGATCACCATATATCGATTGGATCAATTCGCGGTATAAAGGTTTTTTGTTTGTCTCTTCTCGTGCTACACAAAAGTTTAATTCCGCGAATTGATTAAATGTATCTTAAAAGAGTTATCGATTACCAATTATCGAAATATCGATTCGATTAAATCGCGGTGTAACGATTTATCATTACATTTAAACGTTTTGTATAAAAATGGTTTACATAACAAAACGATAAAATAATTATTTGTAAAATATTGATTACCGATCACCAAATATCAATTTAGCTTCAGCTGGTGGTAAAGAGTTTCTCTTTTCTCTAGTAAAAACGAATAAAGATATCTCTTTTTTAAACATGAAATATTGATGGTATTCATCAAAGCGAATGAATGGACGATTGTAAAGACGGGTCGAGTCACCGTTTGAACCGCCAATACCAAACCTAGTGAAATTTTAGATTTAGGCGGTGAATACTCTTTATCTAACGAATAAAAGAAAGCGGTGGGCGTATATAATGTTGAGGAGTGGGGTCCTTGACAGCTATAGGTGCAAAGTGTCACCGCCTTTTTAATATAGCGTTATAGTTCTTTCACCAGCTCTATTCTCCTAATACATTTTATTAAGAAAATCACTTTGATATGGATTTTAATCGATTCAATACCTACAATTACACCAACAATATGACTTTTTATTCAAATTAGAATATTTTAATTGTATTTTCGATTGATACTTTCTTAAAATATCGGTAAAGCGATGTAAGTAATTTAAATTATACTTATATGTTTATTTAGTTGGGATTCCATTTATTTATTTTTTAAATTTATAACTTTTAAAATTCCACTTTAACGATTGTATTTCATCTATATCGTTAAAATACGTAAATTGTTATTTATATAAAGGAAATATTCAGAGTAATAAGCCACAGTGTGCGAAAAATTATTGTAAATTTTGCAATATTTATCAGAACTAGTACGTGCGAAAGTAATTTTGCGATCGCTGCAATATTTAAACGTCAGCAAATTTTAGGGTATGGGTGGTGGGAGATAGGTGATTGAAGCGCAAAAACTTCCAATAGTGGTCAGATTATCATCCGCCGCGATTGCGATCAGTTGCGAGTTTCCTGGTTAACGACGTTCACGAGAAGAAGAAAGAACAAGACGACGAAGTCTCTATTGGTAAATACAAAATATTTTAATTAAGCTCTCTCTCTCTCTCTCTCTCTTAAGTCTTAAGTCTTAGGTCTTAAGTTAAACTTTGGTAAAACCAAAGCATTACTAATAGGTTCTGTCCAACAGCTAAGGTATGTGAATAGAGAAATGTTACGCCCTATAATAATTGACAGTCATGGAATAAAATTGGTGAGTTCTGTTCGCAATCTAGGTCTTACGATTACTGAAAATTTGCAGTGGAACTCTCATGTAGCAGGTATTATATCACGTGTTCATGGTGTCTTGCACAAACTCCGAAATAAAGGGAATTTTTTGTCTTTTACATTGAGGAAAAAATTAGTCACTTCATTAATCCTTCCTTACTTCGATTATGTCTGCGTAGTTTATAATAATTTACCAGATTATTTAAATGTAAAACTTCAGCGATTGTTAAATGTCTGTGTGCGATATATTTTTAAGTTAAAAAAGGACACTAGACTCCAGCCCTATTATAAGAAATTGCACTGGTTGTCTGTAAGTACTAGGCGTATGTATTTCCTTGGACTGTTAACATATAAGGTACTTACTATAAGAAAACCTGTTTATTTACTTGATTTATTACCATCACCTAGTAGTGAAGCGCGACGATCAGCTCGTATTAATTATTCTAGTTTTGAGCGCCCTCTAGCTAGTACAAGTACGTACCGAAATTCGTATACAATACAGGCCATGGATCTATGGGATTCGCTTCCTGCCGAACTGCGTTTAAGTACTAGTGTCAATATTTTTAAGATTAGATTATATAATTACTTAGTTAATAAGAGCAACGATTAGCGACTAGTGTTTAGTTATTAGTATGATTTAAGTCGTTAGCAAATTGAATGTCATATTGCTACTACTATTGTTAAATATGACATTTCCTGTTTATGATGCGTTGTCACCTACTATTTTTCTTTTCTTGTATATTCTTCCTTATATACATTATATTTTTCTTTATATTCAATTTTATACTGTTATATCTGTATAGTCTACAAGTGTTGTATAATTTATAATCATTGCCTTAAGGTTAAATTGTAACCTAGGCATAAATAAATACTTTTCAATCAATCTCTCTTGGAAAATAATAATCTTTTATCTGATTATCAGTCTGGTTTTCGGAGTTTGTTTAGCACTAAGACTGCTTTATTAAAGGTTACAGATAATATACGTCTTGCGATGGAAAACGGAATGATGACAATTTTAATTTTGTTTGATTTTAAAAGTTTAAAAAGATTGAATTTTCATAATGAGGTAATTAATTGGTTCTACTCGTACCTCAATAAGCGTTCACAGACCGTTGTTGATCTCGATAATTCGGTTTCTTTGTTTATGAATACTTCTTCAGGTGTTCCCCAAGGGTCAACACCTGAGCCAGTGTTATTTCTTGCTTTTATTAATTATATTATGAATGAGTTGTCTTATTGTAAAGGGATGCTGTTTGCTGATGTCTTACAGCTCTATATTCATTGTATTCCGTCTGATATTAATAGTTGTATCTCAAGATTAATTCATGACGCTTACAGAGTGATGGATTGGGCGCGATCTCATGGTTTGGACATTAATTTTAATAAAACTAAGGCTATTGTTGTTGGGTCTTCACAGCAGCATAGGTTTATAGATAAGGTTCTTTTATCACCTATTCTTATTGATGGCCATCGAATTGATCTTGTTGACACTGTTAAAAACTTAGGTCTGATTATCACTGAGAATTTCCATTGGAATTCCCATGTATCAAGAATAGTTTCAAGTGTGCATAGTGTTTTCCATAAATTGCGGAATAGGGGAAATTTCTTGTCTGTTATAATGCGTGCGAAATTAGTTATGTTAATTATGCCTCATTTTGACTATGTTTGTTTAGTATTATGTGATTTACCAGATTACTTAAATTTGAAACTCCAACGACTTCTCAATACATGTGTACGTTACATTTTTCGCCTTAGAAAGGATGTGAAGTTAGATTCGTATTGCGCTAAGTTAAATTGGTTATCAGTTACTGCGAGACGTCGATACTTCTTGGGATTATTAACCTATCAAATATTAACAAAAAAATACCTGATTACCTTTATGTTTTACTTCCTCCACCCAATAGTGAGATTCGTCGTTCTGTTCGTTTAAACTATTCCTCCTTTCAACGACCTTAAGCCCTTATTAGTGTCTTCCAAGGGTCCTATACAATTCAAGCGATGGATTTTCGGGACTCATTGCCATCCTTTATTAGACTTAGTGCTAGCGTTTATTTATTTAAGAATCGATTGTATGAGTATTTGATTAATAGCAATGTCTTATACATTTTTTAGTTTAGATTATTTATTATTATTGGCTTTATGTCATCATTTTGTAATGTAATATTACCTAATTTGTTATATTTCGTTTATTTATGTTTTTATATATTTTACAATTTTATATTATACGTTTATTATGTTATAAAAATTTATTTAATTATAATGAAACTTGTTGTTGCCTTAAGGTTACTTGTAACTTAGGCATAATAAAACTTTTCAATCAATCTCTCTCTCTCTCGCTCTCTCTCTCGCTCTCTCTCTCTCTATCTCTCTCTCGCTCTCTCTCTCTCTCTCTCTCTCTCTCTCTCTCTCTCTCTCTCTCTCTCTCTCTCTCTCTCTCTCTCTCTCTCTCTCTCTCTCTCTCTCTAATAACCTTGATTTTTAAGAGAGGTAGTACTATGGACAGACACAACAAACCTGACCTTGACTTCGTGTAGCTGTCATAGACGAGGTTACTCGAGGTCAGTGGGTAGGTGGTGGGGGTTTGTTGTGTCTGTCAATAATACCACCATAACTACTTACGACGATTCCTCCTTACCATGCTCAGGCTAATCCTGTTGAACGTACTAATAGGACGTTGAAGACAATGATCGCGTCCTATATCACAGAGAAGCACAATACATGGGATGAGAAACTCCCCGATTTGGTATTCGCTCTAAATACAGCGATACAAAGTTCAACGAAATAGAGCCCGGCCATGTTAACCTATGGCCGGCAACCCGAGCCATCCGGTACAGCTCGTAGAGCGCAAGACGAGCTGGTTCAACAACGTGTGGAATAACAACGTTTGCTTGAGTGAAGTGATCGGCTGTCTAAATTACCTGCGCATTACAAGAAAGCATCGGCCAATGCGAGTAAAGCTCATGAAAGGCAAGCCGATTGCTACAATGCCGGGCGAAGAGCTGCATCTTTTGAAGTTGGAGACTTTGTGTGGAAGAAGAATTGAGTCCTTTCATCCAGTGCTCAAGGTATTTCGGCCAAGTTAGCCCCGAAATACATTGGCCCATATTTGATAGTTTATAGCTACGGCCCAAACACTGTTAAGATACAAGATGCTAGAGGTAACGAAGAGAAATGTCATGTACAATATCTCAAACCGTACTTATATGAAGATCACGGGGATGAGTACGGAGAAGTAGACGACATCGAGATCGGTCAACCTCCGCTGGAAGAGGAACCTGATGATACGATTGCTGCGAGCGAAGACGTCTCAAACGGCGAGACGCAAGCGAGCGAAGTTCCATGCGAGGAACATAACGGTAATCCGACCAAAAACGCGTTCCCTGTTAGACGAGGTAGAGGTAGGTAGCGGAAACCGTCCGAGTGTTGTCTCTAATGAAAGTCCCCGTGGACAAGTTAAACGAGGTAGAGGTCGACCGCGAGGTACGACAAAGCAATAGGCAGTTAAGTTGAGCTAATAAAATTTAGTCTGAGCTTGGAACGACCCTGACCGATTGATATTTGTTTGTTTAGATGCTGATCCAGTTCGACAGCGAGCAGCTGGAGCAATTGGTGGCCCGCCTGATTCAATGCGAAATCAACGAGCCCCAGACACTCAAGCTCCTCAACGGCATCACCACGGCCGTGGACCAAGCCGTGAAGGATGAGTTGGAGGAGAGACGTCGGAGGCAGGAGGACCGAGATGCGGTGGTCATCGAGGAGGATGGGCTGGATGAAGTACCCGTCTACTCATCGGGTGGCCTAGTCGTCGAGTCGGAGTTACCTCAGGCTCGAGACACGATTCCGGCAGGTTCACCGCCGTCCAGGGTCGGGGCTGAACAGCGGTCCAGGGAGCAGGAGGTTCGGCTCCCCAACCAGCTCCATAAGAAGGACGAGGAATATGTTCCCCTTAGACGTCCGTGGATGAGTGCTGCGGATCAGAGAGAGGCTATTGTTGGATACCGTAGGGCGGAACGCTAAGCGGTATTGGCCATGAGGGCGGATGGGAGAGAGAGAGAGCGGCGGAAGCCGCTCGTGCCGAGGAACGGCAAAACCGTGAAGAAGCCGCTCGGAGGGCCCACAAAGATCGTCTCAGACTCGAGGAAGAGGCCAAGAAGGCACAGCGCCGGCTAGCCAGAGCTCGTGAGGAAGAAGAGCGCGCTCAGACTAGTTTGGATAGTAGAACTCCTCGGCCAAAAAGAGAGTCCGAGCCGAAGTGCTCCGTTTGTAGAGAGTGGGGGTCGTCGATCCGTAGGACTGCCCGTACAAGTATAAGCACAAGAAGATCCGGCGTCGAAAGCGGGAGAGGTACCGTGAGAATCAGCGGCACCGGCAGGGGTACGAGTGAAGTACGGTATTCCAGTGTAGATAATGTACATATTGTTTTTATTTTTCCACTGTACAGTAAAATATATCTTTCTACTCCCATTGTAGTTCTTTTGAGTGAGTTCATTCTTTGTTGTACCCGAGTCGTTATATCCTATCCTTCATTCGTATTTCTGGTACAGATACCACATATGTATGCACACCGGTATGCGGAATCTGGCAGGGGGATGTAATAGTAAGTGATATGCACTCACCATTATCGAATTCAGTAGGTAAGCACGAGCGCTATATATAGATATAGATATAGCCAGCGACTCGAACGGCCGATGCTCGCGCAACGAAAATCGGCAATTCATGAGAGAGCGGTTGCGCGCGCAGAACGACCGGTACGAGGTAGAGAGATTGCGTCGACACGTGCGGCTGTTAACGTCCCGGCTTACACGATATTTTCCGAGAGTTTCTCTGCGTGACATTTTATTTGTGGTATTTAATATACGCACGAGGCGAATTAATCTGCGGTTGAGGATTGATCCTGTCTTCAGAGCAGTCACAAGCAAGTGAGAGAATGAATGAATGAATGAATAATTTATTAGGCCTGTTTGGGGTAGAAACCCCGTAGGCACTTAAGTAATACAGTCGTGGAAATATTTACAATTTCTTAAAATTAAATTTCAACAACAAAAATAAAATACATATAAAACATAAACCAAATTGGTAATGATACAAGTTAAAAATCGTAAAAATTGCATTGTAGCATATAAAAATAAAAATATATAAAAATAATACAAAATATATAACGATCCTTATTTTAGTTTTACAAATCGAACACGCAAATTTAAAACAATCTCCATAAAAAGTAGACTTATTCTGCTTGGAAGGGAGGGATGGACCGCAAAACGATCCCCTCAGGCCTAACCCGGTCGGACAAGCTGTCTAGTCGAGTCCAAACAGGTGATCGAAGAGAGTGTTTTTGAAAAGATTTAGGGATGATTTCATGAAGATGTCAATGAGTAATTTGTTATATCCATACAATTTTGAAATATTAATTTAAAAAATATTTAAATTAAATGCTCCTAAATTAATAGTTTTTGAAAATCTTTTCAAATGTAATTCGTATTTTATATTGCCACTGTTAAAATTTGAATTTTCTTTTGCCATTACTGTTTATAATAGAATTATCTTAAAAATGCAATAATTAACGTATTTAATTTTTAACCCATTGTATATATCACATTTGTATATTTGGAAAAGTGACGTATGTTATACTTGATTAATATTTATTTTATCTTCGAAAAATTTTGCATCTGTATTTAAAGCATTACATTGAATTTTAGGTCCGTTATTATTATTGAGTACACATTAAAAAATTTTATGAGTTTTATTTTATCAGGAATGAGTAAACTAATAATACACATTCTTTCAAGTTATACTCATAACTTTTTTTTATCTATTCTTGAAAAAACAATTTAAAAATATATATATTACATAATTATTCCGCGACACACACACACACATATATATGTATCTATGTATGTACTGAGTCTCTGGAACTATATATATATATATGAACGCCCATATATGGGGAGTGAAAAACTTTTATACACAGCGGCATATATTTAGAACCCTGAAATCTTAGACAGGACGGCGGCGTCGAAATATTTATATTATATAGATATATATACTAATTTGGTTTCGCCCGCCTACGCGCTTCGCGCGCCAACCTATTTTTAATTTCGAAAAAGGTTTTTCGTAATATATTAGTTAAAATAATGTTTTAAATTGTATTATTTTTTCACTACCATGGGCATCTTAAAAATTAAACAGATTCACACAACACCTTAGAGGTATTGCTATAGTGCTTTGGGTTTTATACCAAAAATTTAATTTTTTTTTAAATACGATTATAATTTATAAATGAAAGTTTTTACCAAAATTTAGTATAATGAAATCAGAATAAAAATAATAAAAAAAATAGAGACATATTGAATGTTAACTGTAAATTTTAAACTATATGAATTCCTATAAAGCTTAAATTTATATTTTAATAATTACAAATGTTAATGAAAAATTAACTTACCAAAAATAGTAAAGTGCATATACTTACTAAATTGTAGTATTTAGTAACAATTTATTAAAATTTTGGATTATTTTAAACGTATCTAAATAGAACTTCACCTCCTAAAATTAATTTATTTAATGACGAAGGATCATCGCCAAAAGTCCTATGTCATTAATATTTTGTACTTTTAGGGTAATAAAACTTTCTTTTGACATAGAAAAATTTTTATATTAACTTTAAAGAACTATTTATAATATTTTAACGGCATATAAATAAAAACCTGTTTCTTCCATTTCTCCCGTAATTCGTAATTTGCGCCCTCTTTCAAAATTTGCGTTTGAGTCTATAATTATATCCAATTTATTTTTCCCTTTAGTTACAGAGCCCATACATTTATTGTGATTATTATAAACAAATGCATTCCTTAAATAACCTTCTGTTTCTAATAAATACATACTTGTTTATTTAAAATTTATATTATATATATATATATATATATATATATTTATATATATATATATATATATATATATGAGGTATTCCACGTGAAGTGGTCCGATCAAAATTTTAAAATGCACCAAATTTTGGGTACACTTTGCAAATGTTTTTCAGAATACAGAAAAAAATTTTTAGGTACTGGAATCTATTTGCTCAAAAGTTATTCTAACCTCAAAAAGTGAATTTTTCCATATTTTTTTCAACACCAGCTGGGTTTACCGCTATATAACTCCAAATCTATCAACTTGTACTATAGAACATTATATGTAACATTCGTTGCTAATTATATCTAGAATTTATTCTTCTGGGTTAGAATTTCTAATCTCAAGGTCAATGTTACATAAACTACATGTCAATATTCAACTTGAATAAAGTGCAAGTGCGCCACCTTTGATTTTTTCATCCAAAAGTCTAAAAGAAAGCTTGGAGCAATACCTTTCAAATGGTCTGTAGCATTTTTATGGCCTCCAATTCTGTAAAAAGTTATGACAATTTAAAGAAACACGAAATTTTTTAAAAAATTTAAATGGGAATTACCATGTTAATTTTTGTGAATTTTTTGTCTTTCTTTAAATTGTCATAACTTTTTACAGAATTGGAGGCCATAAAAATGCTACAGACCATTTGAAAGGTATTGCTCCAAGCTTTCTTTTAGACTTTTGGACGAAAAAATCAAAGGTGGCGCACTTGCACTTTTTTCAAGTTGAATATTGACATGTAGTTTATGTAACATTGACCTTGAGATTAGAAATTCTAACCCAGAAGAATAAATTCTAGATATAATTAGCAACGAATGTTACATATAATGTTCTATAGTAAAAGTTGATAGATTTTGAGTTATATAGCGGTAAACCCAGCTGGTGTTGAAAAAAATATGGAAAAATTTACTTTTTGAGGTTAGAATAACTTTTGAGCAAATAGATTCCAGTACCTAAAAATTTTTTTCTGTATTCTGAAAAACATTTGCAAAGTGTACCCAAAATTTGGTGCATTTTAAAATTTTGATCGGGCCACTTCACGTGGAATACCCCATATATATATATATATATATATATATTAAATAAATATTCCGCCGCGCGCACACGCACACGCACGCACACGCGCCCGCACACACACACACACACACACACACGCGCGCGCGCGCGCGCGCCGGTCGCAATCGGTGGGGACTACAATGCTTGGGCGACGGACTGGGGCAGCGCCAAGACCAACGCGCGTGGTCGCGCACTCCTCGAGGCGTTCGCTCTACTGGGGCTGGAGATCGCTAACACAGGGACAACCCCGACTTTCACCAAAGCCGGCAAGTCGTCCATAGTCGACCTCACCTTCGTCGATCCTAGATTGTTGGGGGAGGGGGACTCGGCTGGAAAGTTAGCGATCGTTACACGGGTAGTGGCTACCAAGCACTCGTGTACAAGCTCCAGCTGACCAGCGGGAGGACAAAGAGAGCAGGAAGAAGAGAAAGAGAGTGATGGGCACCAGCCACGTTTGATCGTGAGGCGTTCCTCTGCTCCCTTGAGGGGGCAAAAGTGGCGGGAACCGCCGAAGAAAAAGCACGAGGCCTCGCGAATGCCTTAACAGCGGCTTGCGCTGCCTCTATGGCCGTGAAGTTCAACCCTCGCGGCCGTCCACCAATAATCTGGCGCTGTTGCACCCACCAACCCAGTTTTTCTGGACGGAGTAGTCCGCCACCTGTTTCCAGAACATCGGAAAAAAGCAGCAGGGACGGGCCTGATGGCCACCATTGGTGCAGCCGAGTCGCCAGACATTAGTGAAGTCGAACTGAGGATGGCCGCTAAAGGTATTTCCGTACGTAAAGCCCCAGGGCCTGACGGAATACCTGGCCTGGCCGTCAAGACAGCGGCGATGAGTGCTCCGGACTTGTTTCTGGACGCATTCAACGCATGCCTAAGAGAAGGTTGCTTCCCGGCCCAGTGGAAGACGCAGAGGCTAGTACTCCTACCGAAGGGAAACAAACCCCCGGAGGAGCCATCATCTTACCGCCCGCTCTGTCTACTGGATATAGTTGAGAAGCTCCTGGAGCGGGTGATCTGCGCCAGGCTCTCAGCGGCCATCGGTCGGGCCGGAGACCTCTCCGACAACCAGTTCGGCTTCCGAAAGGGTCGATCGACCATGGACGCTGTAGGCAGAGTTGTTGGTATAGCCACAAACGCCATCAATGCTGGTCGGAGTGCAAGGCGGATGTGTGCCATCATCACCTTGGACATCCGGAATGCCTTCAACTCTGCCAGATGGGACGACATCATGCTGTCCCTGCAGCACTTCCAAGTGCCACTCTATCTCAGGGAGGTCACCTCGAGTTACCTGACTGACCGTACTCTGCTCTACGACACCGACGACGGTGTGCAATCCCACAACATCACGGGAGGCGTGCCGCAGGGTTCGGCCATTGGGCCCCTACTCTGGAACGCTGTCTATGACGGCCTGCTTAGGCAGCAACTTCCGGAGGGTGTGTCGATGGTGGCTTTCGCGGACGACGTGGCGCTAGTGGTGGTCGCAAAGAGTGTCGAAGAGATCGAATATCTCGGAGACGTCTCTATAGAAGTGGTCGCCACTTGGTTGAGAGACCACGGACTTAGTCTGGCAGCGGAAAAAACGGAGGCGGTGCTCATCTCTCGCACAAAAAAGGAGAGGACCGCCACCTTCACGGTAGGTAAAGAACGGATACGGTCGGTGAAAACGTTGTAGTATTTAGGGGTCACACTAGACGCGCGGCTGTCGTTCAAACACCATCTCGCGAACGCAGGCTCAAAGGCGGCAAAGGTGGCCCGTGTGCTGGCGGGCATCATGCTCAACATCGGGGGACCCCAGCAACCGCGAAGGTCCCTCCTGGCCTCGGTGGTGAGCTCCGTAATTCTATACGGAGCTCCTATCTGGGCTGATGCCCTGAACAGGCACAAGAGCTTTGGTGCTCCGTGCCAGAGAGCCTGCAGGATAGCTGCGCTAAGGGTGGCCCGGGCGTACCGAACCGTATCTGACATTGCGCTCTCGGTGGTCGCGGGGACCGCCCCCTTCGACCTCCTGGCAGCCGAGAGAGCTGAAAGACACCGTGAGGGTAGGCGACGCCTATAGAAGACAACCGCTGCCACAACCGATGGTCATTGGACCTACCGCATCATCCGCGGATCCGGGAGTGGACGAGCAGGAAACACGGCTTCGTCAGTTTCCAGCTTATCCAGGTGTTGACCGGGCACGGATGCTTCCGTAGCTACCTATTTCGTATAGGGGTCTACGGCAGCGCAGAGTGCCCGGCTTGTCCAGGGGTGGACGAAGACCTAGAACACGTCCTCCTACGGTGTCCTCGTTTCAGGGAGGAACGGGACCAATTTCAAATCACTTGGAGCGGTCGCCTCACCCCTGAGGGCATCGGGGCATGCCTGCTTGGCTCCCAGGTGGGATGGAACGCGGTAGTAACCTTCTGTACGTCCGTAGAACCAGGCTGGGTCTCATGAGAACTCACGTGAGAAATTTTCAACGATCGAAAATATTTCTAAAAATCGAAAATATGCTTAAAACGCTTTGAAACCTTGATTTTTGAACTCATCTGGGGGGGTGTTATCACTTAATAAGTGACTCACCATATACATAAATTGATTTCCTATTATTTGAGAAGTTTAAGCAGCGGTCCGGGTGAAAAGTCGGATGAGATTGTGGCATGAGATCTGACGTGAGCTCTCACCTGAGATTTTGTAATAGGGTATATATATATATGGGTGGTTCTCTGTGACATCGAAGATGAAAAAAATAAATATTGCTATAACTGTGGGAATATGTTTTAGAGGTATCCAGTAGTTCTCCTGAATTTTTTCAGATTTTTTCTGTGCCATTGTTTTAAGTTACAGAGAGTCAAAGTTGACATTTTAGCACTTTTTTGCATTATATACCCATTTTCATGAATTTTTAGCTCCCAGGGGATGCATTTTTCACTAAAAACGTAAGTATGACTTTTTTTGTAAAATTTTCCGAACTTTTCATTAAAAATACTTTTAAAGACATAAATGTATGCTGTCACACTCTTGTAAGCCATTTAAACCTTAAATAGTGAAAATCAGCAATTCTGCTACCACGATCTAGCAACTGCCTCTATGAGCAATTGATAACTTACCCGAGTAGAAATCAACCTACGGCTGGAATTTGGGCCGGATACGATGCCGTAAGATACTTGTCCGTTCCTGATCTGGCTACCGTACTTGGCCCGGATACGTAATGTAATGCTTTTTACGTCCGGCCCGGAGAATCGAACGGATTTCCGACAAATTTATTCATCCCCGATCAGAGCCAGATTTTAACATGAAATAAATTCTAATTATTCGTTAGAAGGCTTGTCAGTGTTTGGAAAGACTATAGAAATGATTAAAATAATTTTTAATTTTGAAAAAAATATTGCCGTACCCGGGACTTGAACCTGCGACCTTCGGGTTATGAAGCAGGGCACTTACCGACTACGCCAATGTCTCTCTTATTATTTAGATACAATTTTACGAACTCTACAATCAAATTCAAATTTTAATAATAGATTTCTTAACGGGCACGGAAAGGCTTTATTTACGAAACGAGAGGTTCTCAACCCGAGCCGAAGACGAACCAGTAACGAAAGTTGCGATTTTGACGTAAAAGTACATTAATATAAGGAACTCATATCCAGGCCGTATTTTAACCGCATTACATGCCGGATCCGGCACTTAAATGTATTCGGAACCGGGCCGGATGATCAATCCGGCTAGCCGTATTTAATGTCTACTCGGGTATCCTTACTTTAAATCACAAGCTTGAAAAATAGTCAAACAATTATTTTGGGTCAGGTAACCGATTTAAAACTTGCTGAATAGCACATCTTTACATCTTATCAATTACACTCCGAGTTTTCATCTGACTCACAAAGCACTATATATATATATATATATATATATATATATATGTATATATGGGTGGTTCTCTGTGAAATCGAAGATGAAAAAAATTAATATTGCTATAACTGTGGGAATATGTTTAAGAGGTGTCCCGTAGTTCTTCTAAATTTTTTCAGATTTTATCGGGGCCATTATTTTAAGTTACAGAGAGACAAAGTTGACATTTTAGTACTTTTTTACATTATATGCCCATTTTCATGAATTTGTAGCTCACAGGGGATGCATTTTTCACTAAAAACTAAAAAATTACTTTTTTTTGTAAAATTTTCTGAATTTTTCATTAAAAATACTTTTAAAGTTATGCATGTATGCTGTAACACTCTTGTAAGCCATTTAAACCTTAAATAGTGAAAATCAGCAATTCTGCTCCGGACTCTGGTAACCTAATACTATCTAAAAGATGTCTTTTTATAGTCAGAAACTGCCTAAAAATTTCCAGAGTGGGTCTAAATCATTAAGATCACTTATGGTCATAATATCCGGGAAAAGTGCCCGAAATATTAATAGAAATATATATTTGTTGCCTTATAACGATGAATCTAGTAGCATGATCATTGCAAAAAAATTTATGCACTTACCTTGGAATGGTAGAAAAGTATCTCTACTTGTTTCAGTATCCATCTAATCCCCTGTAAGCTGCTAAAAATACAAATATTATTATACAAATGTAAAAAATTAATTTTTAAACATTTATAATGCTGAATTTTTAGTTTTACATCCCTTACAAGAATTATAATACTATAATCTGAAGGATTGGGAACTTTTTGAGGGAACTTTTTTGTATTTCACGCATTTAGCCACTATTTGTGATTTGTTACCTTTAACAGTGTTTTTTTTACAAAACCTTTACTCCAATAGGAGTGTAACTGCCGCGGCATATTTAGTCCTTAATTTTGCTCGATTATTCACGAATCACGATTACAATAAACAAACAGTAAGCCGCGATGTCTGTTGTCGAGTGTCGATTGTCGAAGCGTTCGCAAGGACTGTAAACAAGCTGTTTCGAAAATTCGCAGAACGAGTAAATGAAAATTGTGACATGGCAGTTCTAAATGCATGTCACATGTTTAAGTTATATTTATATTATATATTTAATATTCCAAAGCCCCGTAGCTTATAGGAATTAATTATAAAGCTCACTCGGAATCCAGATAGGCTAGACCGTGAGGAAGGAGTACGCACTCCAGCAAGATACGCATAAACACACAAGCACACAATCACTATCCTTATAATAGTCCTGTAAATAATTATCCGGTAGTTGAAATTGAATCTTGAAGTAGTTGAGTGAGGTCCTACTATAAATCCTGTTCCTTATGTCCTGGAGAAGGTGATCGTAGAAGGTGGCAGTAGAGGTAGAACATGTAATATTGGACAGCGTCGACAACCAGTAAACATCCAGCCTCCTCCAAGAAGTAATGATCCTTCGTTGGGACAAAACCTCCTTCGAGTACCTGCAACAGTATTAAATAAATCATACTGAATATAAAATAAGAATTGAGGAAAGCAGTAGGTTGTCAAAACCTAGTTGCAGGTAAGGAGAAGGAGAGGTGAGTTGAGGTTAGGAAATTACTTCCACCAGAGATTAACGTTAAAAGAAGAAACGACGCTATTTATACATTACCTCGGACAATCCAGCTAAATATTGACTTGAGAACAGGCATCTCCGGAATCTGGTGAGAAGAAGTAGTTGAGGAAATCTGCATACAGTGTTGATGTTGTCGTTCCCGCATGCCGCACCTGAAACAAATAAACAGACTCGGACGAACTAACATTAATACAGGGTATTGTATGGAACGAGAGTAATTTACCATTTATGGACGTTGTTCCTGTAGAAGCGACTCCGGGTTGCTTGTATCCAGCAGTTGAGACGGTGCACGGGGACGGAGGTGTTCACTGTACGTAAACAAGACACGCACGCCGGATCGGCCGCGTCGAGCGAACGAGAGCCAACTGTTGCGCGTGGCGCATGCGCGCGGACTCGCTGATCGGTACATCGAGACGAACTCGGTGATTCCGAGTCGGGCCGTCGAACGAGACGTGTAGTTTTATCTCGCATATTTAATTATTATCGAGAGTGATTAGATTATTATTAATTGTTTGATTCGAGTATCTGCAGGTGAGAGTTCCTGCCTAACTCCCTGTTTCCAGCTTCCCGTCAAGCTGTGATTGTGCGTGTGTGTGCGGTAATCGCGTAGAATAAAAGATATAACTTTTGCCGCGTGAACGCGGCTGGCGACCGTGACTAATTGTTCATTGATTTGGTGTATTTTATTATTTTATTAATATTAAATTATCTAGCTATAAATAAAAGTGTTGTTATTCTATGATATGGGAGCCGTTCACCCTGATCCCCAGTGAACGTGTTTTAAAATATATTTCGAACGTTTGAATATACAGTATTCTACATGTATATATGCATATACATATACATGTATAATACGTTACCCACCAGTGCTCTCCACAAATACAATGCAGCTAGTGTCATCTAGCATTTGAAATACTATTATGTTTGCAAATCAAATTGAAAAGGCCCCGAAAAGCGCGGGCCACGGGCGCCACGGCCACTAGTACTAAAGTATTCATATTATTGCGAATGCAACTATTTGAAATTATTTTAAGCATTTTATTTGAAATAAATTTGACAACATGGATTTATACGAAACCATTATACACGGTGATAAATTTGATGAAATTCATTTAAAAAAATATGTTGTTGATGCAAATGTTGATGAGGTAAGCTTAATTACTACTTTTTTAGAATATGAACATTATTAATTTATTTTGATTTTTAGATTTGTAAGACAATTTTAAAAGCAGTTCAAAGTTCTGAAGAATATAAAATAAGAATTTTAGATAGTATTTTACAAAGTTTTACTGATTCGGATAAACTTCGAAATAAAAAGAAATGTTTAATTGTATGTTTGTTTGATACTGTGACTAAAAAGTCTAAATTATCGAAGAATGATGTTCATAATATAATCAACAGAATTGCTCTTGAGTGTTCTCTCTTTGATAAAAATTACTTAATTGAATTTGTGGATTACTTTGTTGAAAGAATTCAGAATCACAATGATGATTTTATGAGGTATTGTACTAATTTATATTACTACTATTTTTAAATAATCTATTGTATTGATATTTCAAAAAAATTGTAGGTCAGTTTTCTGGTATATAGCTGTAAACTAATTTATCTATAATCATTATTATAATTTAAAAATCTTTATAAGTATATTAACATTGATATGTCTGTGTATTAATGAAATTGTATTCTACGATTTCATCAATATCTTATAGTTAATTTTAATCATGATTAATACTTTGTTATATTTTTATTTAATAAGTTGGAAGGATGTATTACCATTGCTACTGGAAAAGCTTGTGGAAGAAAAATCATTAAACTATAAAGGATCTGAAATTTCAGGAAAGGATTATAAGAATATTATTATTAATAATATTTGCGATATTAAATGGCATGCTACAGTCATAACACCTTTAGCAAAAATGTTTGTGTAAGTTATTGTTTAACTATTATTTTGTTTCTGCTATCTTTTCCTAGTATTGTATTATATTGTTTTTTATTGCTTTTTTTATTGAAAATTTTTTGGGAAACAGGTGTTTACATAAATATATTACAAAGTAGGAAATGTGTGATTTATTTAACCCCTAATTATGATTTAAATAACTTTAATTTGAGCCTTGGTTTCAAATGTCATTAATATTTGAAAGATGATTATTTGCAATTAAAGACTAGTTTTATATTTATATCAACGCTATTTTCTACAATTGCTGCTATTTGCCTTTCTAAGTAAATCCTCCAACTTCATACCTATTCATTTTCTTGAGGGTCTGAACATTCTTTGTATATATTTTTCTTTATTATTACAAATTGATAATAAATGTTGAATTGAAATAATAAGGTATATCATTTAATATAAATATTTGTATTGATTAACAACAAAATGTCTTATATTTTAGGGATTTGGTTGGTGAGTCAAGTAATAAATCAATATGTGCAAGAGTTTTACAAGCTATGATTTATCAACTAGAAGTAGCTTATTGTAATGAAATACCAGCCATAGTTTATCAAATGCTAAAAATTGGATCAATTTGTAATGACATTACATTATTTTCGAATTTAGCTAAATATTTTAAAAATAAATATGATAAAATTTCTAATTTGGATGCTTTGGAAGAAATGTCTGAACTATCAAGTAATTTTTTTATATTTTTATATATTTTACTTATAGATGCATCTTTAAAGATTTTTATCAATTAAATTTACTTTTATGATTGTATATTTCAATATTTTATTACATAGTAGAAATTTTTCAGTTAAATTTGTTTAAAAAATTAAACATTTTGAACAAAATTGTTATGTATTTATAATTATAATTATAATTACAATTTTTCAGTTACACCTGTACAAATAACTTCAAAAGAATTAAAAGAAATTGAAAGTACAGTGCTATATTATATCTATCAATCTGCTTTAGATAATGAAAAATCATTGTTGGATTACATACAATGTTTAAAAAATTTAATTCATGCACCTGAATATATTTTAGATTCTTTTGTAATGTCACTGCTGTTACTTTCATCAAATTTATATAGAAATCAACCATTCAATATTTTAAAATTAGTATTGTTTCAACAAGTTCTACAAAGGAATTATCAGAATAATAATGCATGGTTAAGAAAAATATCATTACATGAAACTTCTGCATTAGAAATAATTAATCAAATTATTGATAGCAGGTAATGCTTCATATAGTTATTTACTAAACTATAGTTTATAATATTTCATATATGTACTTTCAATCCTGAAAATGAATCTTTGATAGTTAATCGTGGTTTTGAAAATTTATAAAGCGTGTTATGTGTGTTCTTTCCTTTTTATTTCTAATGCTACTTTCTATTAAAAATAAGTTTATTTACAAATACAAACATATTTATATGTATATATGACTTCCACCCTGAAATCTAAGAATAAATCAAATATAATATTCAATCTTAGATGTATGCACACATTAATCAACTGTACGCAGAGAGAAATTTCGCAATCAGCGAGTTCCAAAGAACTCAACTTACTAAAACGGTAATCTATATAGGAGCTCAATTCTTTTCAGCATCAATGATCTCCACGATTCGGCACAGGTCCAAATTTGAAATGCCGCACAGAAATGTCGGTTATTCGTTTTTGTTCATGTTTTCACATGCTACTCAGAATTGACAGCACTTTTTAATTCTATATTTTGTGTTTGATTTTCAATGTGATTAAATTATATAGTATTTTTATATTACACCCAAGTAAAAAATTATTATAAGTCACTTATGTAAAATGAATAATTTATATGTAAACAATGTGAAATATTTTAATAGGAAATTAATTGATATTGTTAGATAATTAACTATTAATTACATTTTATTTATTAATTATACAAAGATTTAGTTAATCTCTAGTAAAATATCTCGTGTTATTTTGCTTTGTCATAGAGAAAGCGTTGTAATAGTGAAATTTTTCGACTCGCTAAAAATATGTTATAAATGTGTTTTAACATGTCAGGAGTCAAAATCACGTGTTTTTAGAAAATGTATGTATGGATGTGCATGCGTGCCCCTAATACAAAATCTCATGTAATTTTTCAATCGGAACGCTGCTCAAACTTCCGAAAAAATAAGAAATCAATTTAATAGTATGGGGGGACACTTTTTTAGTGTTAACACCCCCAGATAAGCTCAAAAATTAAGGTTTTAAAGCGATTCAGACATATTTATGATTTTTTTTAATTTCTCACGTGACATCTCACATAATTTTAAGTAATTATATCGATTAGTTTTGATTAAAAAAATTAAAATGTGACAAAATTCGAGTTTTTATGACGAACGTTTTCAGGAATAAAATACATTTAATTCACTTGAAATTTTGGGAAAGAATAGCCGATTTGGTAGTTTTGATCCCTATTATTTTTCAGCTATAAAATAATACAACATAATGACAGCAATATGCTATAAAAATTTGAAAATCATTCATGGATTAGTTTTTGAGAAAAAAATTATAATCTAAAATGTAATTTTTATTAATTTTTTTTTACTTATAAAGCAGTCTAATGTGGAACTAACCATACTTTTGGAAGAAAATGTTTTTAAAAAATTTAAAGAAAAGTAAAAAAGATAATCCTTTTTTTATAAAAAAAATATGTGAAGCCTTTTAAAACGTGATATGATTAGTCGGTTGAAACGTTGATACTGATGTAAATGTTTTGCATATATCCATACAAACGGGCAAAACAAAAGTTTTTTAAAAGTGTGCTATAAAATTAAAGAATATAAAGAAACTTAACATCAATAATACACTAATTTCTTTTAGCTGGCTATAACTAGATATATAAATTTCAATCAGAAAAGAATAATATTTTTTGAAGTATTATAACATTTTGTTTTAAATAATTAAATAATATTATATTTGAGTAATATAGTACATGTAGGATCGACGTGTTAATTCGAGGAAGCTACGTGCCAATTTCATTGACAGCGGTTTTTTTACTTGGGATAGTCATGATGGGTTATAAATAAATAGCGCAGGAAATTATGATAAAGAATTAAATGTTTTATTTACATACACTATTATCCTATCTATACACCTACTACAGATATAAATATATATATATATAAATATTTTACGAAGCGAATTGTACGAGTCGGCCTAGCGGATTCAGTAGTAAGAACGCGTGGCTCGCGCGCGCACTCAACCGTCTGTGTTGTAATAGGGTATACTCTCTTGCGTAGGTAAGGGTAAAGGGAGTCGTTGCTACGGCATTCCCTAGTTATACTCCCTAGGTGGTACCCGGAAAGTGCGCGGCAGATTCAAATCAGCCGATCCCACGCACGACCTACCGTTGCGATGTCCGTTACAACGCTGCAATTAATTAACTAATGATAAAAATTATTTATTTTTTAAAGCAAATAATAAAAACTTTTAAAACAAGTAACAAAAATAAGAAAAGGCCGCGTGGGTCCCGCAACGAAAGTCCAAACTCCAGAACTCGGGCGCGAATCCGTACCGAAGATTTCCTACCTTGCCACATATTCGCAAAGAAGGCGTTACCGGCGATGGGGGTATTTACGATGACACGCGTAATCTCTCTATTCTCTATGCAACCAATTGCATAAATTATATAGGTATATAAACAATTAATATATATATATAATATTTTACGAAGCGAATTGTACGAGTCGGCCTAGCGGATTCAGTAGTAAGAACGCGTGGCTCGCGCGCGCACTCAACCGTCTGTGTTGTAATAGGGTATACTCTCTTGCGTAGGTAAGGGTAAAGGGAGTCGTTGCTACGGCATTCCCTAGTTATACTCCCTAGGTGGTACCCGGAAAGTGCGCGGCAGATTCAAATCAGCCGATCCCACGCACGACCTACCGTTGCGATGTCCGTTACAACGCTGCAATTAATTAACTAATGATAAAAATTATTTATTTTTTAAAGCAAATAATAAAAACTTTTAAAACAAGTAACAAAAATAAGAAAAGGCCGCGTGGGTCCCGCAACGAAAGTCCAAACTCCAGAACTCGGGCGCGAATCCGTACCGAAGATTTCCTACCTTGCCACATATTCGCAAAGAAGGCGTTACCGGCGATGGGGGTATTTACGATGACACGCGTAATCTCTCTATTCTCTATGCAACCAATTGCATAAATTATATAGGTATATAAACAATTTTAATATTAAGAATATAAACAATTGCACGGTAAACACGTTTACAAATTTTCGTGTTTGGGGAATAAAATATACGTATATTATTTTATTACAACCGTTACTATTTAAAATACAAAATAAGAATTATTATCAATAAATTGCAATTCAAAACAATAATTATTGTGAATAAAATGCGGTTAGTTCAGCATTTAAAATGATACAAAATATTAGGTTTACCTTTAGGTATATTAGAAAATATTAGATGCCCGAAAAGAATATAAGTACCCAAATATATATAGATATATAAGTATGTACACACACACACATGTCTATGACACCGAGGATGGCGTGCACTCCTATAACATCACCGGAGGCGTGCCGCAGGGTTCGGTCTTGGGACCTCTTCTTTGGAACGTCATTTACGACGGACTGCTTAGGCAGCAGCTTCTACAGGGAGTGTTGATGGTGGCTTTTGCGGACGATGTGGCTTTGGTCGTCATCGCAAGGAGCATCGATGAGATAGAATATCTCGGAGATGTCTCTATCGCGGTAGTGGCTGAATGGTTGAGCACCCATGGGCTGTGTCTGGCGGCCGAAAAGACCGAGGCGGTACTTATCTCCAGAACGAAGCAAAGGAGGTACGCCACCTTTACTGTAAATGGTAAACGTATAAGATCGGCGGACACGGTGAAATATCTAGGAGTCATCTTGGATGCGCGGCTAACATTCAAGGAACACCTACTGAGTGCAGAGTCGAAAGCCGCAGGAGTGGCTAGAGCTTTGTCGGGCATAATGCCCAATATCGGAGGGCCAAAGCAGCCACATCGAGCCCTCTTACCGACAGTGGTAAGCTCGGTAATTTTATATGGAGCCCCGATTTTGGCGGATGCCCTAAGAAGTAACGTAAGCTACGGTGCATCCTGTCGGCGAGCCTGCAGAATAGCCACACTAAGGGTGGTTCATGCTTATAAAACCGTGTCAGATATAGCCCTCTCGGTGATCGCGAGAATTCCTCCCATCAATCTTTTGGCGATAGAGAGGGCTGATACGTACAGAAAAGGTCGGCGTACCTTAGAAAACAGCAGCGAAGCAGCACGTGGTAGTAGCAGTCGGTGGTCAAACAGGACTATCGAACTGTGGCAGCAGAGATGGGATTCGGCAAACGAAGGTTGCTGGACCCACCGCGTCATCCCAGATGTCGCCAAGTGGACGAGTAGGAAACACGGATTCGTCACCTTCCACCTGACCCAGGTGCTTACCGGGCATGGGTGTTTTCGCAGTTACCTGCACCGCATCCATATATGCGGGACTGCAGAGTGCCCGACCTGTCCTGGTGTCGACGAAGACACGTCTTGTCCTGGTGTCCTCGATTCGCGGAAGAAAGGGGTGTTTTCCAAACTTTTTGGAAGGGGCCTCTGACACCAGAGGGTATCGGGATGTGCCTTCTTGGTTCGCAAGAAGGTTGGGATGCCGTAGTGACCTTAGCAGCATCCATTGTGGGGCGGCTGAACCATTTTAGAAAAGAAAAAGAGCGTACAAGGGGCAACCTTAGTAGCCGCGCTACATTCACGAGCAAGTGATATTATTGCCGATCACGAAGGGCCAAACATGGCATGTCTGCCCCTCTCGAAGTAATGCGTTACGACGGTTTCCGAGGGGGGAAAGATCAGTCGAGAGGAGGAGCACCGCCAAGACAAATGGCAGGGTGGTTTTTAGTGGGTATGGGTCACGCTGACCGAGTCCCACACTCCGTGCGTAAAAAGCATTTTTACCGCCTCCTAAAAAAACAAAAAAAAACACACACACACACACACAAATATATATACACATGGCGACGAACGAAGGGCTGCCTCGAACATAGGTAGCGGCCTCAAGTGTGGCTTGGTGATGCACCGCTAGATTTGCGGGCGCCGACGTTAGATGCCTATGCGTACAGAGCTTAATGATTACGAGATGTCGCAGCCGTAGTTCCTTAACTAAGGTTCGTAGATACAAGCGATGCGTCTCGGTTCCCGAATACAAGATCTCTCGACTTATAAACTATATTTTTTTAAAATTCAGGTAGCTGAACTTTGCACTTGGATAAAAATTAAAGAATTGACTAGCTGAGCTTCGCCTTACGAAAGCTTTAGACGAAAAACTAGTAAAGGCTGTGTCCGTTCTGGGTCCTTTTCATATACCCTAAAAATCTATGAATCTGTCTTTGTCTTACGACTTACTTTAGATGGAGATTGCGTAATTTAAGTTCCCGATTTTTCTGTGCTTGCACCCGATTGGTCCGGCTCTTCTCCGAGTATCAATATTATAGTACAATATACAGAAACTCTTGCGCAACACCTTCGTTTTATCTTACTATCGGTGTTCCCGCTAATGTGCGTATTGGCCTTAAATAATATATTAAACTCTTCGTATTTTATAACTGCATTTACTTAGAATCATTCCGTGTCAGCTATATTTCGTTCGTCTTCTACTCCATAATATTATTCTATACTACACAGTACTTTTTACAAAAAATAAAAATATAATTTTCGTCGAGATGCGACAACTTCCCCGTTTTTAGAAAACAGTATTATGATATAATTCGTCTGTAAAACTAGATACTTAATTTAAAATTTTTTATTATTATTATGTTTAATCTCGACATTTACAGAAATTGTTCAATTATAATCTAATGTTTTCTCTGTAAAAAAATTATTTAACTTTGGTTTTACTCCTAATTCTTAATCTATATCAGGTGATGTTAAAATTCTATTTTATTATTATTTTTTTTATTATCTTGTATCCTTTTTTTTACAAATTTTCAATTTTGTTTAATAATATTTGAGTGCTTATATACACGGTGACCCATTTTAATCGCCCCACCCAAATTTCTAGGAATGTACGCTAGCTATGAAAAAATGGTTCAGGGAAAAGTTGTAGAGGACGATGGGGGACATCTTTTGGCAAGATTGGTTTTGACCTTGAACTTTATTTTCAAGGTTATCTGAAGGTCAGTGTTTTTTTTTAAATGAGAACCCCTATTTTTGACACTGGATTTGGTAAGAGTGGAAAATTTTACGTCCGAAACGGTATTTTGAAATGTTTTCCGTGACCTTCAGAATATCATTTCAAGGTCAAATGCCATGGAACCTGTAATTTCATGGTTATTTAATGGTTAAACTGCTTTTTCATTTGTATCATTTATTAAATTTTTTCAAGTTCAAATAAAGGTTAAAACCCACTTTAATAGCCCCACCTAAATTTCTCGAAATCTACGCTAGTTATGAAAAATTAATTCAGCGAAAAGTTGCAAAGAACGATGGGGAATATCTTTTGACGGAATTGGTTTTAACCTTGAACATCATTTTCAAGGTCCTTTGAAGGTCAGAGTTATTTTATGTACATTAAAATCTCTGCTTTGAGTTTTAGAATGGGCTAGAGCGGGTAAAACTTACTCCCAAAATGGTACTGGAAGCTGACTTTTGCGACTTTGACAAAATCAATTGATAGTCAACTGTTAAACATCCATCCACGAGCTTTTCTTTGAATGTTTTATTATTTACCAGGCTCAGGGACGCCAATGACTGATCATTTTCACCATACGGGGTTACCCTATTCCCGAAGCGAATTTCTTTAATGTTAAAAAAGAAATTATTTAAGAAGCAGTTTTGTCAAGTTAAAATCTTACTTTTAGCGTTACCCAGAAACAATGGCATGGACGTAGTAAGTTCTGTTTCCTTTGGCGTGTTTGATTAACGTGAATTCCCTTGCCTCTCACAATTTCACATGAGGAATTTAACCTCGAAATTTAAACGCCTCTGAAAATGCGGAACGGTTCTGAGCAATATCTCTCTTGGTATTGTCGAGCATGTTTGACGAATACGATCCTGCATATCTGCTCTAGTAGTTGGCAGTTCTTGAAAGACAACATTGTTTAAGTAACCCCATGAATAAAAATCTGGAGACGTTAGAACTGGTGAACAAGCAGGCCAGTTAACTGGATCTCCTCGTCCAATCCATCTGCCATTGTAATGTTGATTTAAAAAGTTTCGTTTGTTAATTATTATTCAGCAATACATTGTTTGAATTTCACAAACTTGTTACGGTCAATTAATCATATTAATCATTATAATCTTAGATCTGATTTGTTGATATATTTTTTGTATTAAATACGTAAATACTTCAGTTATTGTAATAATAATGTTAATATATTTATAGTAATCCTTCAGATTAGTATTATAATTCTTTTAAGGGCAGAGTTACCATTTAGGGTATTTCTGTCCTTTATTGTTTAATGTAAATGAAGTCATATTATGTGAGTGCAACAAAGAAAAAATACCTCTATCTGGCAACACTGTGTAAGGGTTGCAAAACTAAAAATTCAGCATTATAAATGTTTAAAAATTAATTTTTTATAATTGTATAATATATGTATTTTTAGCAGCTTACAGGGGATTAGATGGATACTGAAACAAGTGGAGGTATTTTTCAACCACTATAAGGTAAGTGCATAAATTTTTTTGCAATGATCATGCTAATAGATTCATCGTTATAATACAACAATTATACATTTCTATTAATATTTCGGGCACTTTTCCCAGATATTTTGACTCTAAGTGATCTTAATGATTTAGATCCACTCTGGAAATTTATAGGCAGTTTTTGACTATAAAAAGATATCTTTTAAACAACATTAGGTTTCCAGAGCCCGGAGCAGATTTGCTGATTTTTACTATTTAAGGTTTAAATGGCTTGCAAGAGTGTGACAGCATACATGCATAACTTTAAAAGTATTTTTAATGAAAAATTCAGAAAATTTTACAAAAAAAAGTAATTTTTTAGTTTTTAGTGAAAAATGCATCCCCTGGGAGCTAAAAATTCATGAAAATGGGCATACAATGTAAAAAAGTACTAAAATGTCAACTTTGTCTCTCTGTAACTTAAAATAATGGCCCCGATAAAATCTGAAAAAATTTAGAACTACTGGATACCTCTAAAACATATTCCCACAGTTATAGCAATATTAATTTTTTTCATCTTCGATTTCACAGAGAACCACCCATATATATATATATATATATATAGTGCTTTGTGAGTCAGATGAAAACTCGGAGTGTAATTGATAAGATGTAAAGATGTGCTATTCAGCAAGTTTTAAATCGGTTACCTGACCCAAAATAATTGTTTGACTATTTTTCAAGCTTGTGATTTAAAGTAAGGATAAGTTATCAATTGCTCATAGAGGCAGTTGCTAGATCGTGGTATGGTAATTCACTATCAAAGTCAAAATCAAACCCTGCCTTATCGACTGTTGGTAACATAAGCCACGTGTTAATGTAGCAAGCTAACCTTAAACTTTTAATGATGTGAATTGTCGAATAATTTTAACTATTACGCTGTTTAATGCATTACACTGATATCGCATAAGACCACAAAACTTTCACTGGATGCACACGTAGGAAAAGCGGCTCCTCTCTACATTAGGACTAGATTGCACAATGAGACGGCACGTTACGGACGGCTTCGATCAACGTCATGGACAAATGATAAAAACTTAGTGGTTAAATAGATATTTAGTCCTGGCAGCCTGATAAATACATAATGAATTATGATTTGTTACACAAAACGTGGGGTTGCCCTTAGGACCAATATCTGAAATACTATTTCACACAATGAGTGATAAAATACGGTGTAAGAATACAGTTTTGATAGAGCACATTTAGAATGCTGTTAATTCTTACCGAGAGAGAGAGAGAGAGAGAGAGAGAGAGAGAGAGAGAGAGAGAGAGAGAGAGAGAGAGAGAGAGAGAGAGAGAGATTGAAAACTTTTTTGGTTACCAGGGGTAAAACCCCGAGAACCCTATAAGAATACAACTTGCCTAAATATATATGTTCCAATATGAATAATCAAAAGATAAACGTTAAGTAATAACTGAACATTTAACAGTTTCACCAAATAACAATAATAAAATGTAACAAAAAAATGCAACTCAATGATTTAACAATAAATAAAATAACAAAATTCTAATTCCGCAGGAAAGAACGAGTGATACACCTGGCGTCATTAGCACACAGCATGCAGTTGCTATATTTAAGTACAGCAGGTAAATCATTTATAAAGATAGAAAATAGTATTGGAGCCAATACGTTACATTGAGGCACCCCCAAATTTGTCTCAATCCATTCAGACTATCTACCGACCTCATCAACCGCCGACTGTGTGCAGACCACAAGGTACTGAGATAACCAGCTCAAAACCGTGTGAGAGCAACCTATATTATAAAGTTTGCTTAAGAGGAGACCATGCGGCACAGTGTCAAACGCCTTTGTGAAGTCGAACAGAACCAAAATTGTTATCATACGACAGCTAAGAGTGCCGTCTGGGTACTGTGACCTCTGCGAAACCTCACTTGGAGCGATGTTAAAAGATTATTGCTTTCTAGGTGGAATAAAAGTTGTTCATGTGCAAGGCGTTTGAGAATTTTAGATAAGTCACAAGTTTCGCGATGAGACGGGTGTTAGAACACGATCCAATTCTGCTCGACTTCGCCAGGGGAACCAAAAGTGTTTGCTTCCAACAACCAGGAAATATTCCCTTATCCAGCAATTCATTAAATAAGTCCGCCAAAAATGGGGCAACTGCGGCTCAAGCATTTTTATCATCTTAACCGAAATCCCACCCACACCCACCGTCTTGGACGAGGCTCTAGAAATAATCCTCTGAACGCCATTAGTGGTGACAGAGGAGAATTTATATAGCGGAGAGGTGATAGATGAATAATCCAGCGAAAAAAAGAAAAAGTCAACAAAATGGGAGGAAATCGGTGAGACAACTTTAGAGACAGAGGCATAATGAACGTTGAGTTGATGAGTGGAAAAATATGTTAAAGGTGATGGTGGGGGTTTGGCAACCCAAGCCCATATTTTTGAGGATTTCGCATTTATTCGACGAGTCACACGCGCTACTAAGCCTATCAGAAAGGTATCGCAATTTCATTAAATCCAGGGCATTCGAAACACGGCTGCGAAGAGATTGAAACATTTCATAGTCAACGAACAGACGCGTCCTTTTGAATTTGTTATACGCAGCATTACTTTTCCTAATGACAAGCTTAATTTCACGTGTAACCCATGGTTTGAATGAAGGTTTAATAGTAAGAAGTCTTCTAGGTGCTAGGGTACATAGCCTCAAATATATCCAAAAATCGCGATTTTTGCACTTTTAGGTTAGGATATCTCAAAATCCTGACGTGATAGAGCAATTCAGACCCCGGATTCGTATTTTACATGAAAAATCACATCGGAAATGACTCTTCACTTTCTTAGAACAAAAACATGTTGATCTGTGTTATTGGTGGTAATAGTCGGTGGAAGGGGAATAATGAAGAGTTGTGATTACAAAAAGAAGAAGAAACGGAATGAGATATATCTTGTCGGTCGAGCCTTAAAAGATTATTCACAGATGATGGCGAAGTGGGATAAAATAAGTTAGATGATAGGGTGAGTAATGGTTGTGTAACGTGCTGTGTGTACGCTCGCAAAATAGAGTAAATTAGTTAGTTCCGATCAAGACCATCTGTGAACTGAATGGGTGGGAGGTACTACGAAAACCGAGGTATCGTGCTTCGATTCCTTGCGAACTCTTCCTCTTTCACTCGGGACACGCCTTGGAGACACACCGGCCTTTACCTTACCTAGGTCAAGATCGTATTTATTGGATCGACGCCGACTCTATCCACGAAGAATCAACGACGAATTCCTTAACGTCGAGAATAGCAGACGATCCACCTTATCAGCGTGCGTTTTCCCCGAGTGGAAGGAGCCAACGCCGTTTCATCCTCTTTTCGAGATAAGTGTTGCGAGCGATTTTATAATGAATAAGTTCGAGCGAAATACAGTAATTTCATTAATCTATGACTTCGTGCGTCCGACGATACAATTGTTAGTTTATAGTTAATTCCGCGACATTGATTATTCATTGGTCCTTCAGGAGATTTTAATAAAGTTTATTTATTGAATATAAAGTTCTTATCTCTTGTATTACTTATTTCAAACAGCCACTTCTCTCTTCCCTTAATTGTTGGAGTCTCGAAAATAAATTTACAGTTGAATCCAGGTGGACGAAAATTGCAAGACTAGGTCATGGAGATTGATCTTCCCAAGATTACGCGACCAAAACCTTTTTATCTTAGATGGCTCATTAGTCTAATAAATAAGAATATAACAACTTCATTGCCAACGGAGAAAAGTTCAATTCTTTAAATCTAGTTAAGTGAATAGTATGATCAGTGGTGTCAAATGCTCGACTCATTTCAAAAAATACCATAAAAGTTACCATACCATACTCGAATCCATAGCGAATATCATCTGTAACCTTCAAAAGGTCTGCCTGAGTACTAAAGCCGCTACGAAAGCCCGATTGATATGGAGAAAGTAAAAACGTGGATTCAAGATAATGTGTTAATTGATTGGAAATAATGCGATCGAATACTTTGGCAAAATGTGGGAGCTGTGCAATAGGGCGAGTATCAGCTAAAGAATCAGGGATACTTCTTTTTCATAGATGTACCACTACTGATTTTTTCCACAGATCAGGATATACGCCGAATATACCTATTAAAAAGGTTCACAAAAAATGGCACTATAATAATGAATACATCCGCGAAGTAAGAGAGAGATAAATCATCACAGCTGCGACTCTTAGATTTTGGCAGATAAGCTTTCATTGCCAACAGCACAGATTTATAATCAGCGTGATGAAACGAGAATAAAACAGCTCCTTCATGGTAAGGCCTATTAATAATTTCCTCGAATTGATCCAAAGAACAAGATGGATGACACGAAGCAATTTCAGAATAATATTTAATGAGATCTTCGGCATTAAAATAATGAAGAGGAGATTCTAGTTTAGGTTTTGTCAGACCATGATTACTCAACAGTTTCCAATAAGTAGCTGTGTCCGAAACATCCCTTAGAGCATTCACGAGGTAAACATCACGAGCCTTTTTAATTTTCAACTTAAGTTGCTTTCGCATAATTTTATACTGCAAACCGGTTTCCGTTGAAGCTGGTTAAAGTTGGAAGCCGCTGAAGTTGAAACCGGTAAAGTTACGAGATGATAATGAAAAGTGAGGCTTGACAGGCTGTTCTAATCCGTAGTCCAATATCAAATAGTCATGATAGTTGATGAAAGGAGTTGGAGATTTATAATATCCCTTTACTTTATCCTCAGAATCAACAATAATTACATCCAATCAGGTATTCGACTTATCGCGATGATGTGTTGGACCATAAGGAATAAGATGCAGATTAAAATCACCAATCAAGCTATTGAGATGATTACCATAGCAGTTATCAATTGATTAATCAAAGTTCAGGTCACCTGCCAAAATAATATCTTGGTACAAATGAATAAGATCACCAAGTACTTGGAATACTCCAGACAAGACTTGACCTTTAGGAGGACGGTAAACTGACAACAATAGAATTTTTTAATTGGAACTAGGAGATAATTCAAGACACAAAAATTCATTGGCATTAATATCTACGTTATCAGATTTAGAAAGAGACTTGAAAGAAACAGTATTGCGAACATAGCAAGCCACACTTCCTCCTTGTATAAAAGCTTTCTTTCCTCCTGTCGATCTAATATTTCTATCACTTCTAATTAATACATAATTTTCGATGTTAAAAAGAGAGGTAGGCTGTGTTGGTGTAAGCCATGTCTCGGACGAAGATAAAATATCAATAGATTCCCTCACAAGAAAATCTTGAATATCATTAATATGTTCCTTTAAAGAGTTTACATTAATTTGAAAGACTTAAATAGGGATCAGATGAAGGAAGTATAGGTGAACTATTCTCTGGTTGATAACCTGTCTGCACCTTATGTAGTCACTGTAATTTACTTAAATCATATTGAGTAGAAATAATTATAGTATCAGTATGATCGCTGCGACGAACATATGTTAAACCATTTCTAGACCAAACATGTTTATAGTTTATTTCCCGAGCCTTGATTTTAGTTTGCACAAGCAATCTGTATATAGCTGGGGGCAACATATTATATAATTTAATTACCGGACTATTTTCAGAAGTGGATTGAGTAGAGATAAGACTCAGATATGTAATTTCCCCATATTTGCGTTTCACCTTTAAAACATGTTCCTTGATATCATAAGATTTAAACTTTACAATATAAGAAACGAATTTTGACACATTCGAATGAGACAACGTAGATTTATTTAGTTCCTGATGCTTTGGTTGAAATTTACAAACCTCAATAATATTGCTCTCAAAACACGACAATTTTAAACGGTTTAAAATAAAAACAATCAAATCTCTCGGAGGCAGAGTACACTTAGCTGGAATCCCAGATACTTTCAATTCATACTCAAGGGGTACAGAGCATGTACTCTTCATTTCTTCCAACTGAGCCTCAACCCTGTCCATACGAGACGCATTTTCACCCAGGAGAGATTTCATTGAGTCAAGCTGATTTGTTAACTTACTATGATTCTGAGTCATTTTGGTAAAAATCATGGTCATTTTGTCAGAATAAGACATATTTGACCAATCAGCTGGTGTACCCTGAGATGAAGTTTGAGGTAGAGAAGAAGTTGTCTCATGAGAAAACCGAGGAGCATGCCCATTAGAAAAATAATTATTGCCGTTGAAAGACATATCTAATGCTTGTAAATGACAATTATTGATAGTATTCAGATTCAAATGACTGTCGATATTACGTGATTTGTCGAAATACTGAGAACGATTTGATAAAGAAGTCGATTTCTCGTTTAGAGTTTCTTGGTATTTACTATCGATGACACGAAATGATCTGACACAACAGTTATCAGTTGTGGAGCTAAGGAAGGTCCTCGAGACTGCCTTATTTATAGCCTCCTTGCTTTATCTGCTTGGCGGTGTCAAACTCGGAGGAGCCTGCCTGTTGCTGACCTTCAACGCCTAGTGCTTCGGCTGCTTATGTGTGTTGTGCTTGGGATAGGGTTTTAGTCTGTGAGGGTAGGTAGGGCTTATTTACAGTGCGAGTAGGTAGGTGTAGAGAAGGGCTTAGGTTTATTCGTTTAGCTGTTTCAAATGTTGACATGTACAAAGCAGGCGTGGATTAAAGAAGCACAGCAGGTAGTATCATGCCGGTCAACAGTGATGGTCATGTAGACGTCATATCACGGATGAAAACCTTGGTCAAGATGGTCGATGTCCCGCCAGCGAGTGCAAAATAAACAAAAATGGAAATACTGGTACTGAAAGCTCTGGTCTCAAAAACACAAAAAGTATTATACCAAGAAGAGCTCCCAGGTACCACGAACACTGTAATATAAGTATACTCCCGAATGAACATTTAACATTTTGTGAATCAGGGAGGTATATAGGAGCAGTGTAAAGTGTGTATATACTTACCCAGCCAGAGATTGATTGATTGATTGATTGATTTTATTGTTAGGCTACGGGGCTAAACCCCCATGGTAGCACAAATTACAACAAATAAAGAATAAAATATAAACTTTGTAACATTAAAAAGATTAAGGCCAAAGGCCAGCACGAAAAGTAACTTACATATAATACAATGCGGTACGATTACGCATAAGACTAAAAACTAGAGTAAAGCTAAATATAAATACAATAAAGCTTAAAAAGATAAAAGGATAAATGATATGTAACAATGGCACTCACAGACCGGTCTCATAGAAGTTCACTCACACACAGTACTCATACACAGCCAATGACCACAGCCTCGCGGCCTACAATGGCGGAACCACCGGCACAACAAGGCCCTCCTCAACCACGCGTCTCGTCCAGGCCTGTCGATCGAGCGCAGTTAGATGATCATGAAGCTGATTCTGGAATGTCGATGCGTCATGCAAGTCAAAGTCCAAATCATGAAAGGCGTTGATGATTTTGGAGGAAGTGATGAGAAATGAGGCGCTTAGGGCTTCCGTGCGAGGTGGTCGATACGTGAGGGGACGAAACTGAATGCGATTGGAATGACGAATTTGAGGGCGGGAATCGGTTCTGATGAAGTGTTGATGAAGGTATAAGGGCGTTGAAGATGAAATGATCTTATAAGCCAATGACCCGATAAGATATGCTCTTCTGCGCTCAACCGACAGCCAGCCCAATTGTAACCGAAATGGAGTAACATGTGCTCTTCTAGGGATATTTCCCCAAACAAAACGCACACATGCATTTAGTAACCGCTGAAGTTTTAAGTCACGCACCTGATCAACGTCATTATAGACCGCGCACGCGTAATCCAGGTGGGGCCATACCAGACTCTCGACTAGCTTCTTGCGTGTAATTCGCGAAAGTGCCGTTTTATAAAAACGCAAGGTATGCAGCACTCCATGAACCTTTTGACAAATCTGTGATACGTGCCTCGACCAGTCGAGCGTCGGCATAATCCACAGACCCAACGACTTAACAACAGACTCGTATGGCAACGATACGCCATTAACATTAATCCTGGTTGCATTACCCAGATCGAAACGAGATACATATTGTTGGCTACCCAGCAGCAGAATCTTTGTCTTCGCCAAATTCAACGATAAGCCATTTCGTTCCGCCCAATCAGCAACCGCCCCCGCGTCACGAGAAACCCTTCCCACAGCCCGATCGAACTCCGCCGGCAAGAAAGTATAATACATTTGCGTATCATCTGCAAAAATCATATGGTTTGAGTACTTCAGGACCGCAGGCAGGTCATTTATAAAAATAGAAAATAAAAGGGGACCCAGTACACTGCCTTGAGGGACTCCCGCCTGGACAGTGGTCCAACCAGAGCGTTCACCCCCATCACCCTCAACAGCCTGCTTGCGGCCCATCAAGTAGGAACAGAACCATTCCACCACCTTATCCCCACAACCGATCGCTCGGAGCTTCCGAAGAAGCGCGCCATGGGGTACTGTATCAAAAGCTTTCGAAAAATCAAACAAGACTAATAACGTGACCATACGCTGGTCAATACCCCGGCGCACATCATCCAAAACTCCAAGCAATGCAGTTTGTGTGCTATGTCCTCTACGGAAACCAGCCTGACGGTGGGAGAGCACCCCATGTTCCTCAAGGTAACCCGACAACTGTCCATGAACGATCCTCTGTAGCAGCTTCGACATGTCACTCAGACGTGCAATTGGCCTGGTATCAGAAATAGATTCACAAACAGCAGACTTGGCTGGCGGATAGATTAACGCTTTCTTCCATTCCGAGGGAAAAATACCAGACTGTAGCGATGCGCCAAAGATGCCAGCGAGAACGTCCACAACACAGGCCCCAGCCAACCTAAGCATATGAATCGATATACTATCGAGTCCCACCGCGCGCGAAGTTGCTCGCCCCAACGCCTCATGTACTTGAGCTGCCGATATATTACCGAATGAGAAACGCGTATCGACGGAGAACGGCTCAAAAATAATAACGTCCGCCAAAGTATGCTGAGAAAGCGGAATGGCTCGTCGCGAAACTGAAGCGTAGTGCTCCTTGAGTTCATCAAGTAAGAAAAGCGACGCAGGGGAGGGCCTTCGATGACCCGCAACGCCATATTTCCGAAGTATACGCCATCTTGACCGTGAATCAGTCGCCTCATTCAGTTCATCATTGATATAGTTAAACTGAGCTGACTCTAGAGCATTTGAGGCTAAACTGCGCAATTGCCTATATTCACGAAAATCCACCGCGTTATCCGTCGACCTAGCCCTACGATACGCACGCCTCCTCTCCCTAATCAACCTCCCCACTTCCGGCGTCATCCATACTTTACGCTTAGTTGTTGTTACGAAAGTTCTTAACGGGCCAACCGATCAAAGGCCTGCAGGAGCGCAGAACTCAAACCATTAACAGCCAGATCAATGTCGACTACATCTAGGTCGTCACGGTAAACAGAACTTCCCCGCACCCGAGGATCAGAGATTTCCCCATACAATTCATTAAAGGCGCCAGCGAGCTGTAAATGGCTGACATTGTTCAACCCGCGTGACACAATCCTATTTGATATGCTCTTTCGTTTAGACAGATCAAGATAAAGAAGAATAGAATCATGCCCCGAATCAGCCAAAAATGGACTATCGGATTTAATATACTTAAATCGTAGGTTAGAATCACGCAGGATAAACAGATCAAGCCATGTATGTGACATATGGTCCGCACAGTGCGCATGGTGAGTCGGCTCTGACGGGACTAGCTTAAGATTGAGCTCGCCTAAACGCGACATTAAGTAATCCACGTTTTGGTTATCTCTTAAAATATTTATATTAAAATCCCCAGTAACCACCACAAGCTCATACGAAGGAAGCAGCTCCGAGAGTAGATTAAAGAAAACTATTGGCAATGCAGCACCCGGGCGTCGGTACACAACACACACTAGCACCTTAAAAAACTCGCAAGAAATGTCCAAATATCGGATCAGATTTCCCAACTACCTTCACCCTAAAAGCATTACGGACATATACGCCCACGCCCCCTCCCCCCCTGCCAATGCGGTCAAGCCTAACAAAGTTATAATTCGGCAATTTAACAACATCAGACGCGTCAGATGGGGTAAGAAAAGTCTCAGACACGGCTATCACGTCGTACGAGCACGGGTAGACTAGAGCCTCAATCGCAGCAAAATGTGGCTTAATTCTATTTATGTTTATGTGAAATATATTAAAAACATTGTTACCCAAACCTAGTCAATCATTTGAAATAGACATATTAGTACTTACTCTATTATCATTCTTACTATTAATGTTATTATTAATATTAATATTAGATCGCGTCCTAGGCGTAAAATCGCTAAAAGTTGTTTTCTCGTCCACTTTTATAAGAGGGCTCTCCCTCGTTTCCCTAATACAAACACATGAGTCGCGAACTATCGGCCGCGCATAATGCAATCGCTGTGACTCGTGCAGCGCCCGCGACCAAAGCGCATGTATAGGTTTCGGCCATAGGGGCCGAATGTACAGACTGGCGGATCCACCCATCTTAAAAATATCTTGGGCATTAAGCCCTCCTAGTTTGATGCTGCGCGCCATAACCGCATAGCGAATCGAGGAAGAAAGTAGCTTAAAAACTAATCCACGCGTTTTAACATTCGAGCTGGAGCTTGAACTTGCACCATACACATCGCCCCCACGAGTCACCCGAGATCCACGGCGCGGCTCCCATTTGCGTATATCCGCGATTTGAAAATAAGTACGACTTAGACCGATAGCTTCAAGTAGAGATTTTACTACATCATCATCGGATAATGTAACCGCCTCCGGAACACCGAGCAGTAGGATCTCGCATGCCTCATCATGGGAGCGAGACGCAACGTCCGTGCGGACTGGGGTGCTCTCAGCAGCTTGCATGCGTGTCGAGAATTCGCGTCGCAATTCATCAAAGCGTAAATCAGTAGAACGAGCGAGAGCGTCCACGTCCCCACGAACGTCCCGTACGTCAGACACAACCTTATCCGTAGCCTGCGCGAGTGCATCTACATCTGTACGAATAGCTCGAATGTCTGACTGAATAACGTCGAACTTGCGGCTCAATTCATTGAAGCGGTTGTCGAACTTCCTTCCCAAACGTTCAGCAAAGCTGGTAAACCACCTCGGAGCCTCGTCGTTATCCATTGTATTAGCTGCAGTCGCCGAAGAGAGGGGCTGGGTGACTGCCTCACGTGCGCACGATAGCTAGGTTACCTTGCAGAGCGATGGCAACGTGGGCGAAGCCGGCCGCTTCAATGAACCAGCGAGAGCAGTGGGTGTGTATATTGTTATATATACCCAAGTTCAAACCAAGTTCATGTTATATACCCAAGTTCAAACCAAGTTCAATATTGTACGCTAATCATGTATAGTGTGAAGCACGCCGAAATAAGTGAGCGTGCTAATGAGTGTAGGTGGAGACACACTTGTAAGTCTCCCCTCTCCAGTATGTATGTGAGTATGACTATAGTGCGAGAGACGCCGGACAAGACGACGCTCTCTCTGCTACTCGATCTCTCTGGCTTGAGCCTTCGTCGAATAAACATGTCGATGTATATAAGAAGTAGTAGTTAAATAAATCCACATTATTATAGAATAAAATTCTCTCCATTTTATATCCACACCTCAACAATTATAAATGTTAATGAAACATTAACTTACCAAAAATAGTAAAGTGCACATACGTACTAAATTGTAGAATTTAGTAACTACTTATTAAAATATTGGATTATTTTAAACAGATCTAAATAGAACTTCACCTCCTAAAATTAATTTATTTAATGACGATGGATCATCGCCAAAAGTCCTATGCCACTAATATTTTTTACTTTAAGAGTAATAAAACTTTCTTCTTAAATAAATAAATTTTTGTATTAATTTTAAAGAACTATTTATAATATTTTAACGGCATATAAATAAAAACCTGTTTCTTCCATTTCTCCCGTAATTCGTAATTTGCGCCCTCTTTCAAAATTTGCGTTTGAGTCTATAATTATATCCAATTTGTTTCTAATAAATACATACTTGTTTATTTAAAATTTATATTATATATATATATATATGGGCTATTTCACGTCAAGTGGTAGGATAAAAATTTTAAATCGCTCCAAAATTTGAGAACAGGCTGGAAATATCTTCCAGAAGATACAAAAAAAATTTAAGGTGTTAAAAATAATTTGCCTAAGAGTTATTCGACCATGAAAAATGGAAATTTTTCAATTTTTTAGAAAAATTGCTATTTTTAAAACCATTTATCTCAAAATCTATTGATTTTTTTGAAAAAACATTACAGACAGCTTTTGTTCAAAATAATCTTTAGAACTTATCTACTTAGGTCACAATTCTTAATTTTAAAATCTCGAAGAGATAGGACACTCGGAAATATTGGATATCGAAAAAAGGCGACCATGCCACAATCGATTTTTATCTGTCACCGCTCAAACGATTACATTTTTCGATAGCTGTTGAATGGTTAGGGTTAGATTATTGGCCAAGATCGCTGGTGTAAGTTATGCCTCATAAACCTCATAAAATCAATCATTTCCATTTATTTTAGGGTATAATTTACACCAGCGGTCTTGGCCAATAATCTAACCCAAGCCATTCAAAAGCTCTCGAAAAATGTAATCTTGTGAGCGGTGATAGATCAAAATCGATGGTGGCATGGTCGCCTTTATTTGATATCCAATATTTTCGGGTATCCTATCTCTTCGAGATTTTATAATTAAGAATTATGACCTAGGGAGATAAGTTCTAAAGATTATTTTTAACAAAAGTTATTTGTAATGTTTTTTCAAAAAAATCAATAGATTTTGAGATAAATGGCTTTAAAAATAGCAATTTTTCTAAAAAATTGAAAAATTTCCATTTTTCATGGTCGAATAACTCTTAGGTAAATTATTTTTAACATCTTACATTTTTTTTCTATCTTCTGGAAGATATTTTCAGCCTGTTCTCAAATTTTGGAGCGATTTAAAATTTTCATCGTACTACTTGACGTGAAATAGCCCATATATATATATATATATATATATATATATATATATATATATGGGAGATTCCATGTGAAGTGATCCAGTTAAAAAATAGTTAAAATTCCAATAACTCCGATTATATAACAGGTATAACTCCTAAATTAATAATTTTTGAAATACTTTTCAAATGTAGTTCGTATTTTATATTGCCACTATTAAAATTTGAATTTTCTTTTGCCATCACTGTTTATAATAGAATTATCTTAAAAATGCAATAATTAATGTATTTAATTTTTAATCTATTGTATATATCACATTGATGTTTAGAAAAGTGTATGATTTATTTGATTAATATTTATTTTATCTCAAAATAATTTTGCATCTACATTTAATGCATTAAATTTTAGATCCGTTATTATCATTGAGTACACATTTAAAAATTCTATGAGTTTTATCATCAGGAATGAGTAAACTAATACACATTCTTTTAAGTCATATTCACGACTTTTTTTTACGCATGGAAAAATACATAAGTAGATAGGCAAGTAGATAGGCAAGGGGGCTTCTGGACCCCCCCCCCCCCCCACCACTCCACCATCCCATATACATACACGGTCCCCTCCAAATTAATTAACAGGTGTGCGTGAGCCACGTAAAATTCCACGAGATCCTTTTTAGAGTATTATTACGATTATCAATTGCATGAGGATGGTACACAGATGATGAGTAGGTCAGTGCGCCTAGGGATCAAGACTCACATGCAGTCAAACTATCACCTTATTACTTAACATGTGTGCGTGTGTCAAATATTCAATTACTCAACCATCAAAAATTCTATGAAAATCTTTTCTGAGAATTACGTACAACTGCTTATGTATATCGCAATTGATGAGAAAGTCTCGCTTTTACTAATATTTAGTCTAAACATTAATTTCCAAGAATTAATTCGTTTTAATTAATAAAATCATTTAATTTACATATAGTGCTGTATACAAACTCATACCAAATTAGTGCGTTTCCTAGAAGTTAATACACTTTCTAAAAATTGAACAATTTTACAAAGCTTATTCAATAATTAATTTAAACAATAATTACTTGGAAATTAAAAAAAAATTCATAGAATTGTCTTGACTGACATGCATATATATAATTTGCAAATGCTTTTCATATCAAAGTTTTATTCTGATTCTCAAAGAGTGAACATGCTTCTATTTGATTGCAATCGTTTAGTAAACGTAATGCTTCAAGCTTACCAGCTTGTTGCATCAAATCATACAAAATTAGAGCAAGTAATTAAGTGGAAAAGATTTAATAAAAAAAATCTTAAATTGCTCAAACGTAGTCTGCTCAAACATGACACTACTGTTGCTGAGAAAACAAAATTAATATCAACTATTGCATTGCTTAAAGGAATTGAAGAAAAGTTCAAGTGTTTATTAAAAACAGGTAGTGGAGTGCAAGGAAAACGGAGTGAAAATCGAGTAAGCTGGCAAGATTTGGAGAGCGCGTTTGACGGGCGCGTCAAATCGGGAGTAATAGTAAACTTAAAAAATTTAGATGTTATTGAGTTTATGAAAGATGCGCAGACTTTATTCATATCTCGAGTTAAGAATGTCTTAAAAAAAGAAAACGCGTTAAAAATTTATGCAGTGTTAGTTGCTGAATTTGTTGTATCAAAAGCTGATAAAGAAGTAGTGGAAACTAAATATTTTAATATAAAAGCAGAATCTGTTGTACCAACAACAAATTTAAAAGACTGGTTTACGCAGAATATAAAGAACTCTATTGCAAAGGATATTGAAGAATTTCAAGAGAGAGACTGGTTGGTCATTAAGATCAATAATTAATTTATGTGTTCATCTAAACAGATACAACCCTGTGCGTGGTAGTTCTTACATCGATCTACCTGATGCTATTAAGAATAAACATGCTTGTGTCAACGTAAAAAATTTTGATGATGAGTGTTTTAAATGGGCTATTCTATCAGCATTACATCCAATTAAAAAACATAGTGATAGAATATCAAGTTACAAAGTTTATGAAAATGATTTAAATTTTACTGGTATAGAATTTCCAGTTAGACTTTGCCAAATACCGAAATTCGAAAAACTAAATTATATTTCTATTAATGTGTATATTTTAAGGAAAAATGGATTTGATAGTTTTGAAGTTTTACCTTATTATATTACGTCAGAAACAAAAAAAACTCACATTAACCTTCTTCTATTACAAAATTGTTATACTCCTGAAAACAGAGATTTTGATAAAAATTTTCAAATGATTTACCATTACGTGTGGATCAGTGACTTATCTCGACTAGTATCTCGGAATCTTTCGAAAAAGAAAGTAAAAAAAATTATATGCAATCGATGTTTACATTATTTTTATAGTGAATACAGTTTAAAAATACATGACCAAGAATGTACAGAGCTGAATAAATGTCGTGTAAATTTACCAAGTATACAAAACAAAATCATAGAATTTAAAAATTATAAAAATAAGGAAAGAGTACCATTTACAATATGTGCTGATTTTGAATGCATACTTAAAGCTATACAAGATAATAACGTCTACCAACAGCATGAAGCAATTAGTATTGGATATTATATGAAATGTAGCTATGATGACAATATCTCCTATTATCGAAGCTACAGAGGCCCTGAGCCAGCTAAATGGTTTGTTTTAGAATTGCAGAAGCTAGCAAAAAAGCTTGAATCTATTTTTCAAAATATTACACCAATGGAGAAGCTTACACCAAATCAAGAAATTAATTTTCATAAAGTACAGACATGTCATATTTGTGATAAACCATTTGAAGGTCAAACAAAAGTTCGAGACCATTGTCACTTTACTGGCAGGTAAATATTTTAATTTTTATAATTTAAACAAGTTTGAATAATTTGTATTCATTTATAAACTTATTGAATTTTTTAGGTTTAGAGGAGCTGCTCACAATGGATGTAATATTAATTATAAAGATTCAACTACTATTCCAGTAATATTTCACAACCTAACTGGATATGATTCCCACTTTCTTATTAGAGATATTGCTAACACATTTCCTGGCAAGGTGGATCTGTTACCACTAAACAAAGAGCGATTTATAGCTTTTACTAACATATTTCAGATAATATGATAAAATTCAGATTTATTGATTCCTTCCGTTTTCTGCCATCATCTTTAAATAAATTATCATCATACCTTGATGAATTAAATGTTTTAAGATCTGAATTTTCTAAATATGATCAATTAACGGATGAAAAGTATCAGTTGCTCAAAAGAAAAGGAATTTTTCCGTATGATTATTTAGATTCTATAGAAAAACTTGAAGTAACCAAATTACCAGCAAAAGAAGAATTTTATAATAAATTAAATAATACTAATATTTTGGAAGAAGATTATCAGCATGCAAACAATATTTGGAAAGCATTTGAAATTAAAACTTTAGGACAGTATTCTGATCTATATTTAAAACCACATGTACTACTTTTGACAGAAGTTTTTGAAAATTTTCGAAACAATTGTCTTAAAACTTATAGTTTAGATCCAGCTCACTACTTTTCTGCACCTGGATTAACTTGGGATGCTGCGCTAAAAGTGACAAAAGTTCAATTAGAATTACTTACTGATATAGATATGTTAATGTTTATCGAGAGGGGTATTCGTGGAGGAGTTAGTCAATGTTGCAATCGATATGCATGTGCTAACAATAAATATATGCCAAATTATAATAAAGATAAAGAAAATAAGTATTTAATGTATTATGATGTAAACAATTTGTACGGCTGGGCTATGCAACAGTATTTACCTTATAGTGGTTTTACTTGGCTAACTATTGACGAAATCAATTGTTTAGATTTCATTAATATTTCAAATGACTCACCAGTAGGTTATATTTTGGAAGTAGATTTAGAGTATCCTGTACATTTACATAATCAACATCAAGATCTACCTCTGTGTCCTGAACACATGAAACCTCAGGGTTCTTCATATTCAAAGCTTATGACTACGTTGCATTCTAAGAAGCGGTACGTTCTACATTATCGTAATTTAAAACAAGCTCTACAAATTGGACTAAAACTTCAAAAAATTCATAGAGTCTTGAAATTTAACTAGAAACCATGGTTAAAATCGTACATAAACTTGAATACTGACATTAGAAAAGCTGCAGAAAATGAATTTGAAAAGAACTTGTATAAATTGATGAACAACGCAGTATTTGGAAAAACAATGGAAAATGTGAGAAAACGAGTTGACGTTCGTCTTATTACTAAATGGGATGGTCGATATGGTGCTGAATTTTTAATAAGTCAACCAAATTTTCACAGCCGATCAATTATAGATGAAAATCTCATTGCAGGAAAACTTACAAAAACAGATATTTACGTAAATAAACCAATTTACATAGGTCTCTGTGTATTAGATTTATCAAAGACTTTAGTATACGATTTTCATTACAATTATATGAAAAAAGAATTTGGTGATAATTCCAAATTACTGTATACTGACACGGACAGTTTGATATACGAAATTCAACATGAAGATATCTGTCAAGTTATGAAATGAGACATTCAGTATTTTGATACATCTGAGTATTCATCTAATAATATTTTTCAAATGCCTCGTGTCAACAAGAAAGATGTTGGATTAATGAATATGAGTGTAATGGTCTTATTATGACTGAATTTGCGGAGTAAAATGTACAGTATTAGAGTTGAAGGAGAAGATAGAGTAAAAAAAGCAAAAGGTGTAAAAAATAACGTAGTTGAGGATACAATCACTTTTAACGATTATGTAGAATGTTTACAAAATTCATCTGTAAAAGTGAGAGATCAATGTATAATTCGTTCTAGACAACATAATGTGTATTCGGAAAATCAAGAAAAAATAGCATCAAGTCTTTATGATGATAAAAGATATTTAATATCTGAAGAAACAGACACATTACCATGGGGTCATTACAAAATTAATGAGCAAGAAAATAAATAATACCAATAAAGACTTTAAAATTGCATTTATTTTTCTATTTTATACATTTGATTTCCTTATCCAACTATTATGCGAATTATCAAATCCTAACCATTTTACATAAATTTCATTCCCTCGTTTTTTTAAGATTTTTTCCACTAGATAAACATCTGGATACTCTGCTTTTAAAAGTTCATGTTCATAGAAGCCACCAGCAATTTGTTGATCTTGATAATCTTTTAACTTGTATGTGATTGGAGTTATAGGTATTACTTGAGTTATAGTGAAAATTTCTGTTGACCAGTTGGGGGTATAACCTTTCTCAAACACTTTTTTTAATTTACTCACTCGAACTTTGTCTCCAGTAGTAAATTTTGTTCGTTTTCTTTTTTTTGCCATAGTGTCAGAAGATTGCTTAAATCGAGCTAATATTTCAGCTTCATTTTTGTGATTAACGTCCTTTGGTTTCACTCCAGTAGTATGATGAGTACTATTATTGTAGGCCATTAATAAATCAGACAAGATATCATACCACTTGTGCTTGCCTCGTAAGCTAAATTGCATCCACATTTTATTTTCTAAAGTACGGTTAAAACGTTCACAAATAGATGCTTTGAGATTACTATATGTTGAGTAATGGTTTATTTTATAATGTTTCATAAGCTTTTGAAATGTTGAATTGTAGAATTCTTTACCAAAATCTGTGTGCAGATTTTTTGGCACCCTTTCTTGTTTTAAAATTGATTTCATTGCTGCTGTAACCTCTTCACCAGTTTTTCGTTTAACAGGAACAGCCCAAGCATACTTGGAGAATACGTCAATGACAGTTAACAGGTAATGATAACCTTTATTTACTCGAGCATAAGGCTGCATTTCTACAAGATCAGCTTGCCAGGTCTCATCCAAAACCCGCATAACGAATTTCCGTCGCTGATAATTTCGACGTACAGGTTTATGAAGCTCTGCAACCACTTGTTGTTTACTGTCCATTATGTGGTTTTATTTGTCAGTATTTTTTGATCAATATTCTCCTCTTCAATGTGAGCACCCACTGCTGCATTTAATCTATTGCTTAATTTATTTAAATCTTTTCTTAATGTAGTAACTACGCCTTGTAATTTTCTTACATCCTTTATATATGTATCTAAATTAATGGCATCGCCTGACTGCTTAGGTTCTGCTACATTACATAACCTTTTATGATCAACATCGTAATGACCATCTGCAGTCACTTTATATCATATTCCTGGAGGTCCACGACTACGCCCAATTTGGTTGAGATTACGTCCAAACACGTCAACACTCATTTTAATACTGATTGTAAAATAAGCAAGTTTAAAATTATATGTTTACACTTCTTGAATGAATTTCGTTATATTTTTGTACAAGAACTGGTTCAATGATTTTATTCAATTGATAAATTCGCCTTTGAAAACGTTCTCGATCGCGAACCATTTGTTCCCATTCTCCAATACGAGCATTTCGACTAGCATACGACCAAGTATACATCACATGCATTGTTACTTTTGGATTGAACTGGACTGTCTTCATCATTGTATTAATAAATGTAATCCGCTTCCCGAAGTTCTTCAATAATTGAGAGAATTTCATTTCTATGACTTTGGTTACCAGCTGCTAACTCAGCCGTAAGCAAACGAAGGCGATCAACTAATTCATTAACGTTATCCCAATATACGTAATTCATATACATCTGTTTCTTTGCAATTTTGCATTTCGGCAAAAGGCCAGAACCCTCTACTGATTTATTTATTACTACGTTGAAATAAGGAGCTATGAAGTATTTATATTTATTACTGTTATTTCGACGTATCGTCTCCTTTTCATCATAATTTTTTTTATAAGCGTTTGTCACTTTAATTATTTTTCGATAATTTTGAATATCACTAGAACTGATTTGCGTTCCATCTGGCTGTTTTTTAAATAACAATTCGAGCAAACCAATTGTCTTCGGATATTTTACATTCTGTACTGTCACAAAAGATGTTTCAAAATTTATTGGTGAATTACCAATCTTTAGTACATTATTATCTATTCGTACACCAAATGTATTATCATATGTAATAGGATGTTGTTCGAGAATTTTTAAATACTGCTCGTTAAATGAATTTTCTCTTTGCTTAATAATATTATCTGATTGAACTGTTTCAAAAGATGTATCTAAATTTGTGTTTTTAATACTTTCATCAACGTCACTTTGCAAGGCATCAGTATCGACATTTTGTGCATTGACAAGCTTCCTCTTAATTGGTTTTGATTGACTATTTAGGTTTTTATCCTGTGTTACATTAAACAGTTTTTCAAGTGGATTGCTAATAGGTTTAAAAGTTTCATCTAAATGTCTTTCAAATTCAGCTTTTGTTTCTCTCAACTGTTTATATTTATTCTTAATAGCTTGCCTGGATTTAACAACTTGCGTGAGAATAGCTTTCTCTTTTTCAAAGTCTGCCATATTGGATGAACGTACAACAATGTACTGTCTGATTTACTTTGAAAACGTAATATTTATAAGAAAACAATCAAAACCTTTTCTGTATCGACCATCATCGACAGCCCTGTCTTTATCAATAACGAGAAATCCATGTTTATCTGTCCAGCAGGTAGAACATAAATGTTTAAATTGGTCATATGACATATCTGTATTAACGTGATCATTATATACATGCTTCAAATTTAAATCATTTTGTTGAAACAAAACTAGTAAATTTACATTATCTCGAATTAAATGTTTTGGAATGTGAGCATAAGATTGACAAAGATAAAAGCAGTCCAAATGTTTATGTCTACCCATGCAAAAAAAGTTTTGAATATTATCTTGTTTTTCGCAAGCTATATTATCAAATATCATGATTGAATTCGGAAGTACGTCATCAGATAGCAGTACAGAATCATGATCACTAAATTAAAAATATTGTATTTCACTTATAGGTTCCAGTAGCTGCTTAAGAAATTGATATTTAGGCTGATTAAGCGATTTTGAATAGACGTATACATTTTCAAATTTTAATCCACTTGGATGTGTAATAAGAGAAAGTAATGTATTAGTTTTTCCACAACTCGACGGACCGAAAATACGGCTCTAATACTATCTGGAAGTAATTCTCCATGACGTTTTAATAGTCTTTTCTGTGGTACAAAATTATCAAAGTTTATTACTGGTAGCTTTACGTTGTGCTCTTTGAACTTCATGATGAGTCTATGATATCTTAGAGAAAACTGACGTTTAATTGTATATATAGTGCATTTATAAGTTATATAAATTAGTCTGAATCTGTCTTCTGATATGATAACGTCATGATTGTGCATAAGCAGCATAAAAAGCGCAAAGGTCGAGGCCTAATTAACACACTGATTAATAAACTTCCTTTTGAGTTGCATTTACCAGACTATCAATATTGTGGACCAGGAACTAAACTTGCTAAACGACTTGCTCGAGGTGATCCTGGAGTTAATCTTTTGGATAAAGCTTGTAAAGAACATGATATTAGCTATTCGCAGAATCGTGAAAACGTTGAAGCGAGAAACGCTGCTGACAAAATTTTAGCTGATAAAGCCTGGCAACGTGTCATTGCAAGAGACGTTAATATTGATGAAAAAATAGCTGCATATGCAATAACAAATGCTATGAAACTGAAATCCAAACTCGGAATGGGCTTTAAAAAAAATAAAAAGGGCAAATGTCCTATTACTTTGGCTAGTGTAGTTAGAGCTGCTAAAAAGTCAGCAGTTTCTAGCAACGATTCTCGCAAAGTCATTCGTACTGCATTAATGGGAGCTCGAAAGGCTATACAAAAAGCTGGCGGTAAAGCTAATGTACACGTTCCTCGAATTCTACCAGTTCCTACAAAAGTTGGAGGTTTCTTACCATTTTTAATTCCAATTTTTGCAGGCTTAAGTGCAACAGGTGCACTATCAGGTGGTGCTGCTGGTATAGCCAAAGCAGTAAATGATGCTCAAGCAGCTAAACATCAACTTGAAGAAAATCAAAGGCATAATAAAGTGATGGAAAAAATTGCTCTCGGTAAAGGTCTCTATTTAAAACCACATAAATCGGGTTATGGTCTTTATTTAAAACCATATATTGGAAATGGTCTACTGAGACAAAGAGAGAAAAAAAAACTTCGATTTAATGCTACCAAGACGAGCTCTAACTGACGCCGATTTATTCAAATATGCACGTATATTAAAAATTCCACATTTTCGAGGTGTATTTATGCGAAATGCTTTACCAGTAGACGGTCCTCGTTTATGTGAGACAGCAGTTGTCAATCTTGATGATGAAAGAGGATCTGGTACACATTGGGTAGCTTATCGCAAAAGAGGTAACAATGTCATGTATTTTGATAGTTTTGGTGATCTCCAGTCTCCTCAGGACCTTATGAATTATCTCGGGGACAGCATTGTAAAATATAATTATAAGAAATATCAAGATTACAATTCATACAACTGCGGACATCTATGCTTAAAATTTTTATGTAAGGCTATATAAAATGTTGTAGTAATAAGATTGGCCCAGTATTTATTATGCTATGATGAGTGAATCATTGATGCTTACTTTATCCGGAACATCTTCTGTATTAGAAGCACAATACTTTCCACCAATTGAACTTCAGACAAATAAGAATTACGTTCTGGGATTAGTTGAACTTTTAACTTTTAATTCAATACCAAATATTGATATTGATAATAACAAATTTTATGTCGGTGAAAAGATAATAAATTTACCAACAGGAAGTTGGGAAATTGAAGATATTGAACGGTATCTACAAGAAATGCTTGCATCTGAAGGTGTAAAATTACATCTCAAACCTAATAATAATACTCTTCGTTGCATTATCAAGTGTAATCAGCAGATTAATTTTCAACCTACTGATTGTATTGGAAAACTACTGGGATTTACTCCTCGAATTTTATCAGCCAATATACATCACGAATCTGATTTACCTGTTGCTATTCTTATAGTCAACGCTTTACGAGTTGAGTGTAACATAACATCTGGAGCATATATAAACGAACAAAAAGTACATACTATTCACGAATTCTTTCCAGCAGTACCTCCAGGTTATAAGATAATTGAAATTTCAACACAAGTAATTTACTTACCAATTGCAACAAAAATTATTGACAATTTACAGTTGCGAATTGTTGATCAAGACGGAAATTTAGCAAATTTTCGTGGAGAAATAATAACAATTAGATTACATATTAAATCAACATCATAAACATGGGGATTGTATATAATACTAAAGTGGGTAGAAGCTATATTACAAATACATCATGTCCTCGAAAGATCAGTCATCAACCAGCAGTGAAGGTGCTAACAACGCAAAATATCCAATTCCTAAAAATTCTAGGACTCCGAATAAAAAAAGGCGGTGGGCGAAAATAGTTTGTGTATTTTTTTGTTGTTGTAAACGAGAAAATGGAAGATCTATTGAGCGTGCAATCACCTGTGGAATTCGACGAATCTGTCGCTCACTATGAGGTGCATGCACACCAACCTTATACCTCATCAACTTTTAATAATAGCGATGAAATTCGTATTTCTATTCAATGTCAAGATTTATGTCTTTTACCTTCACGTAGTTCTTTACATATTTGTGGTAGGTTGGTAAAAGCAGATAATTCGGCTGCTGTCAAAACAACTTCAATAATGCCCCTTGCCATCTATTTGAAGAAATTCGATATGAAATAAACGCTGTGGAAATTGATAGAAGCAAAAATGTTGGATTGACAAGTCTTATGAAGGGTTGGATTTCGTTTAACCCTAATAAAAAATTACAAAACACAGGTTGGCTTGAGGTTGATGAGACTGAAAAGTTGACAGATAATAATGGATATTTCAACAAATCAATTCCATTAAGCATGATACTTGGATTTGCTGAAGACTATCATAAAATCATTGTCAATACCAAGCATGAACTTATACTTACTAGGTCAAAGAATGATATAAACGCTATCATGCAAACGGAGGATGAAGAATTCAAAATTGATTTAATAAAAATTGAATGGTTAATGCCTTATGTGACTTTATCTGATAAGAACAAAATTCAATTACTCAACCATCTACAAAGAGGTTCCTCCATTGCCATGAGTTTTCGCAGTTGGGAGCTCTGTGAGTATTCACTACTTCCAATTACCTCAAAGCATGTTTGGACTTTTAAAACTTCAAATCAGTTGGAAAAACCACGTTTTGTAGTTGTGAGTTTCCAAACTAACCGTAAGGGGCAAAAAAATTCCAATGCTAGTCGATTTGATCATTGCAACCTAAGCAACATTAAATTATTTCTCAATTCTCAGTATTATCCATATGCAAATCTGAATCTTAATATTAATCAAAACCAGTTTGCTTTATTATACGATATGTATGCTAATTTTCAAAACGTTTATTATGGAAAAGAGGCTGAACCTATGCTGAAAAAGGTTGATTTTATTGAACACGCACCATTATTTGTCATTGATTGTTCAAAACAAATTGAGTCATTAAAGCAAGCACTAGTTGATGTCCGTCTGGAATTCGAATCCAGAGAAAACTTTCCAGCAGGGACGACAGCTTACTGTTTAATTTTACATGATCGTATTGTCGAGTACAATCCTATAAGCGGTGATGTAAGAAAGTTGATTTGAAGGTGGGGGAAGCTATAAATGAAACTCATGAGTTTCAGTTTGACAGTAATGATGGAGTTTGTACTTGATGTACAAGGCTTTCAAAAGCCTGTTAATGAATTTATAGTAAAGGAGTTGGCTATTGCTCCACTACACACAACTCTGAAAACACAAGCCTTTCTTTTCAAACCACCTATGCCCTGGCACCATCTACCCGCTAAGTATAAAAGTACAAATGTATGGTTGGAGCGAAATTACCATGGAATGGCTTGGAGTTCCGGTCAAATAGCTTATGAAAAATTGGAAAATATGATGCAAACAGTCTTAGATAATGCAAAAACCGTGTATGTAAAAGGTCTTGAAAAAGTAAAATGGCTCAAGCAATTTAATTTTACTTTTGATATTTGTGATCAGAGTGACTTGCACTTTCCTTCAATTCAAAAGATTAAATGCAATACTTCGGAACAATTGTGCTCTCATCACACATTAGCGTCTAATGCAAATTGTGCACATAGAAATGTTCTACTGCTAAAAAAATTTTATCACGACAATAGTCCATCAATCGAAAGATCGTTAAAAATATTTTTTAAAACCGAACATCTATCATTCATGGATACAGTTGATATTGCACAATTACCTACAAGTTTCTTGACAACTTTTGGAGCAAATAGTATCGAACTGACGTGGAATAAATTGCCTGAAAAATTGAAAAGTGATCCAGAAATTTTAAAATGTTTAAGATGTCGTGAACATTATACTGAAAATGCAATACCACCTTTAAAAAAAAATTGTAGTGTTTGTATGGAAACGTTGAATTAAAATAAAAATATATTTATATTTAAAATTAATATACATATATTTAATTTACCTTAAATTTATTTAAAATAATCATTATTGAAAAATAAATAAAATATTACATGCTTAAACATTGTGTCGAAAACAACATCTATACATTTGCTTAACGCGTTTAACGTAACTGTAAAAATTATAGGTAGAATTTATAAGAATTAGATTTAGATAATAACTAGATGCGATAGTTGTTGATAAAAACGATATCCCAATCACAGTAAATATTAATAAGTAATATTCAAAAAAATTAAGCAAGATGATCGGCCAGCACTTCTCAATAACTTACACCTGACGTTATGGAATTCGACGCGCCGTATTTAAGTAATTTTAGCGCATCTGGCAAGCTAGCTAGAAAAAAACTGGGTTGGCTCATAAGGACTAATTTTTCAAGACGCATACAAAGCAATTTTTTTTAATCGGTTTATTACACAGTGTTCTGCAGTCCCTTTGTCAAATTCATTCAATTAAAGTTACTTTATGCAGCATAATCAACAAGTTTATTCTTTGTTTATCTCATCTCATTTATGGAAGATGTAAATAATCCAAGTCGTTGTGTTTTTAAAATATAATTTTTCCAAATAAATTTTTACTACAAAAATAAAATTAATAATTATAGATAATAATAAAGTATATGAGCCATTCTACAAAAGTTCACATTTTTAATGTTATAGCTTGCAATTTTTTGCCTTTAGGTGTAAAGGTCTGAAAAGCGCCTCTTAGGAAACCTTTCTAAAACACGTTATTATAATAATAAAAATTACAATTTATATGAATTTATTTATATCGCTACAAAACTACAACGGTATACAACTACTATCAAACTAGATTGAGTTTACATTTTTTTACATTTATTGCGCACTTGCATTTTCCATATCTTCTAAACCTGCCTCGGTTATCTTATCAAACCAATAAATGTTATGAACCTTAAACATCCTTGTTAGAAGCCCTGATAGTTTTACATAAACATCAGCAGTACTCTGCTGCAATTCATAAGCAATTATAGCCGACACCAGTGTGTGGAGGCTGTCGGGACTTATGTCCGACCATGCCGCTGGCGCTCGAATTCGGGGGGTCAGATAAATATACTGCGTAGTTTCCATCTTCTGAAATGACAAAAAAATGTGGTTATTAAAATATATATTTATTTTAATTAATATTCATTCATACATACGTATAAAACAAAAAGTGAAGTTGATTAGTAATATATAATATAAAACAAATTTAATTTCTATTTACTATTGCATTACTCTTACTTTAATTTCTACCATTAATAAGAATAAATTTCAGATGTATTTTTTAGCAAATACAATTTCCTGACTAATATTTTTTAATTTTAAAGTTAAAACATTATATATACTATCATTAAAACTACAACATTAAACTTAATTGATATTATGAAAATGTAAATATTTTTTTAAACTTACTGTTTTTAATGTAAAACTGCAAGTATGTAGAAGACAATGAGGCAAAAGAACCGCTTGACTGCTTGCAGATCACTCGCTGATTCTATAAATCAAAAATCGATTATGGTAAAAAATCATAGTCCGGAGTTACACATTGATTAACTTAAAATTAAAAACTATTGTAATTATTTCATTAATAAAAACTAATTTTTGTTTTACGTAAAGATGTTAAAAATAAAAAATTTGTAATAATTCAAGATATTATTAAAAAATTTTCATTATTAATATTAGCAAAACGCTCCCTTTTGATTGACAAATTAATTAAGGAAAATCTTTATTTCAGCTAAGGAAATTAAATTAGTAATGATCAAAATAAACTAATATAACTAATTTGTTATATTGTTTGATTTTCAAAAAATTTAGAAAAGAATTAATTTTACATGCAATCATAAATAGTATAAAATTGGAACTTACATTTAATGCACCAAAACTGCAACGAGTGACTTGTGTAGAAGATAACTGACACTGTACTTCACGCAACAGATGACAGATGCAAAGACAATGCTGAACTGCTAAAGGACTTCATTTGGTCCTCTTATATAGAATGATTTTATCTCGTGTATATAAGATGAGCTTATATCGATGATCAATGTAACAGGATACAAAGTTAATGTGTATTGTTTTATACCGATGCCATATATACTTACCATCTAAACTCTTTCCACAAATTAATTTTCAAAACAAAATTCAACTTTGTTAATTTTAGTGCCACCAGTATTTTTTAAATATAAATTTTTCGATTTTAATTCTGAAATTAAATTTTTCAAATAATTTTCTTTATTCAGAATAAATGCGGAAATTCTAGGAGGTAAAAACACTCCAAACGAATTTTCTAATTCGACATAAATTGATTTCCCAAACTTTGTTTTTAATTCTTTTAGGCTTGTTATTTTATATTTTTTGCTGATTTCCAAATCAGCTAATTTTTTAGTTGGTAAATATTCCAACTGCCCGATTTTATTCAATTCATTTAGATCCATCTTACTGTCGAAATCACAAATCAAACTAACTAAATATAATAGTGTAACTCGTATATATACTGGAGACAAATTTAAAATTTTTAGAAAATTAATAATTACTAGCTATGAACGCTCGCTTCGCTCGCGATTTACATATACTGATGGTATGACAAACTTTTTACATAATTGTGCACAACCGTATAACGGAAGTGTCTTATATTTTTGTCATCGAAAAAAGTGTTGTTCCTCAAATATCTCAAAAAGTTGTCCATCAATTTGATTGAAATTTTAAGGTTATATTCTTTATCATTTGGGAACTTTATAGTCCTATTTCCAGTTATAATGATATTTACAGGTTCATAAATACAGTTATTCTTCAACAACTCAAAAACTTGAGGTTCTACAAAAAAATTTAAATGGACGAAATATTCGTTTCAAAATTACAAAACATTTCCTATGAAATACTTTGCAACTGGAAACGAATTTCTTAAGATAAACATTTAAAAACGCTTAAAAAAATGCTAAATGATCAATAATACACGTATTTTTGTAATAAATGAAAAACTTCAAATTCTACATAAAAACTTTATATAGAGGAAGTGTTTGTTTTAAAATTCCAAAACTTTTTTCTATTGAACATTTTGCAGTTCGAAAAAAAATTCGATTAAATATCAAGTATAATTAATATAATATATATATCATATTAATATAACATAATATAATTAATATAACATATATATCAGTTATATGTTACTTAAATTCCATAAACAGTTTCAGCAATTGAAAGTTCTGAAATCAAAGCAGACTAATCGATAAGTATTTTCTACTATCCCACAAATTTGTATTTTAATTAAATATTTTTATATATTAGGTACTTTATATATTTTTATATATGAGATCACTACATAACCGCAAAATATCGACAAAACAATTTGAGTCCGCATAAGTTCACACATACGTTTATATATTTACATATTATAGTTTATAAATTATATAAATAGTCAATATAATAAATTAATTATTAAGTAAAAATTAAAACAGTTGACAGTATTATAAATCTAATCATGTAAATTTGAATAAGGTTATTATATTTTAGGTTATTCGATAGAATAACGTATATAAAACCAATAGCCCTATATCCAATAACCCAATATCCGGGCTAACCTCTCTACGGAGATAAATTCACTCTTACGTTATAATATTAATGAGGGATGAATCATTCTAAGATCATTCAAAGGACCGGAGGTCAATTAATATTATAACCTAAAAGTGTGATTTACAATTCTTGGCCAAATACAATTTTTGTCATTTGTACGCATAAGTACCTTATAAATTATTAAATTAAATAATCAATATAATAAATTAATCATTGTTACAGTGGACAGTATCATAAATAGTATATTACATACCATGGCCAGTAAAATAAGAAATGTCTCGGATCACATGTAATTGTCGGCCGAGGCGAAGCCGAGGTTGACGAACATGTGATCCGAGGCTTTCTTTTTTACTAGCCAAGGTGTGTATACTATTTTTCTGCTCGACGTTGCCGGAAAACGGCAACTTCAATTCGCGCATCGGCCGTGAAGTTGCCGCTTTCCGGCCGGAGGGCAGAAATTGTAATTTTTTTTAATTTAATAAAATGATAAAAATGTTATATGTAATATATTTAAAAAAAAATGAAGGTCTCAAACAGCTTCTAACCCGAGACCTTTTGAATAACAGTTGCATATAGCGTGCGCCTTAACGCTCACGGCTACCGCATCTATACGCTGTTAAAATATCAGAACTTGTATTTAAGTTGTGCCTCCTGGTGTGGGGCTTACGGTTAAGGATTTATTTTTTTAATGTTACTCATTTGAATTTTGGCTTATTTATTAATTTAGAATTTTAATTAATTTTTTTATAATTTATAAATAAAAAAGAATTTGTCAGATGTTTTGAATGTGGTCATATACTTATTGTCGAGTTCGTACTTCCCGCCGGAGTAGGAACTAACCTGAATATAGTCGAAAGATTTCGCGCATGCTTCATATGCCAGTAATACATAGTCCATTTCTCATAAATGTTTTTTTAATCTTTTAAATAAATTTGTGATTTTTTAAACATTTTAACGTTGGTTCAATTAAAAATAGAAAAGGTTCAATTAAAAATTTCGAAAATATATTTAGAAATACGTTGATTAGTATTTTTTTATTGCATATAATTAATATTTGCAGGCTGGCGTAAGGGATGTCCGACAATATTTTATTATTTAACTAACTATTTATTAATTTTTCAATGCATTTAATGCTTGAGCAAATTAAACAAAGTTTTGATTTATCTTTTGCCAGCTTGAGCTAATTAAAATACGTATTAATTTCTTCTTCTTATTTATTATGATAAATACAATAAAAACTTAAATATTCCTAAAACTTTTTTAGGACTTGTTGATTTAACAGCTGATAATACCAATGAAAAAGAACTTGACGAATTAAAACATATTAAAATATTATCAAATTTAAAGGAATCAGAAAGAAAAAGAGCGTATAAAGAAAAAATGACAGATGAAATGAAAATGAAGGAAGCTGTAACAAAAAGAGAGGATAAGGTAAAAATGACCAATGAAATGAAAATAAAGGAAGTTAAAAGAAAAAGAGCGTATAGAGCAGAAAGGACATATGAAATGAAAATAAAGGAAGCTGAAAGAAAATGAGCGAATAGAGCTAAAATGACGTATGAAATGAAAGTAAAGGAAGCTGAAAGAAAAAAGCACATAGAGCAGAAATGACGAACGAAATGAAAATAAAGGAAGCTGAAAGAAAAAGAATGAAAAGAGCAGAAATGACAAATGAAATGAAAATCAAGGACGCTGATAGAAAAAGAGCGGATAGAATAGAAACGACGAACGAAATGAAAATAAAGGAAGCTGAAAGAAAAAGAGCGGATAGAGCTGAAATGACGAATGAAATGAAAATAAAGGAAGCTGAAAGAAAAAGAAAGAAAAGAGCAAAAATGACGAATGAAATGAAAATAAAGGAAGCTGAAAGAAAAAGAAAGAAAAGAGCAAAAATGACGAATGAAATGAAAATAAAGGAAGCTGAAAGAAAAAAAGCACATAGTGCAGAAATGACGCACGAAATGAAAATAGAATTGACAAATGAAATGAAAATAAAGGAATCTGATAGAAAAAGAGCGAATAGAACCAAAACGACGAATGAAACAAAAATGAAGAAAACTGAAAGAAAAAAAACGAAAAAAACAGAAATGACGAATGACATAAAGGTAAATGAAGTAAAGAAAAGTAAAATGTATTATAATAGTATGACAATACAACTAAAAACAAAACAAAATGAACATAAGAAATTAAAACAAAATAAAAGAAAAGCAAACACAGAATTAGAATATGATACGAAAGATATAAATTCAAAAATAGGTTTAATTGCAAATATAGATTTTTGTGAAAACACCATCGAATTAAATTTTTTAGGAAGTTTAAATAATAATTGTAATTTCTGTAAAGCAAAACACTTCAAGAATGAAATCTCACATGATAAAAAATATACTAACTGTTGTAATAAAAATAAAATATTTTTAAATAATGATAACTCATATCCAAAAGAATTAAAACATTTATTATTTCAAAATACTTCAATAAGTACAAATTATAAAAAAAATATACGGGGATACAATAATTCTTTTGCATTTGCTAGTTTTGGGTCAAAATTAGTAACTTTTAATACTCCTGGGCCACAAGTATTAAAGATATGTGGTCAAGTATACCATAATTCATATGCATTACATCCAAATAAAAATGAATTTCCAAAATATGGACAATTATGTATAATCGACAATGAAATAGCAAATAAATATAGAGCGAAAGATTATAAAATAGATAAACCTGATATAAATTTATTAAATGAATTATGTAAGTTTCTAACAACACATAATCTGTTCTGGCTATGGAGAGGATAGAATGAAGTTTAAGGTGTGAAAGAAAATGTTAATTGTAAATTGAGATAAATGTCAAAGTTCCTTTATTTCGCGGTAACCCGATATCACTGCTTGTTTAGGCGTAAAAAACCTCACGGAGTAGAGGAAAAAGCCTGAACAAGAATCCGTACAACAACAAAAAAAAGAAACGGCCCGATTAAGTTTACAATAAACCCGCAAGATTCGCAATTGTCCGAAATACAAGAAAATTGCTAGTTGTTTTGACTCGAAGCAAGCGATATCCCGAAAAGACTATTATTTACCTGTTCTAGTCAAAAGGTTGTTGACAACTAAACAATTTTTCAAACTTTCTCTCTCGGTCCCTACTTGCCCCCACTTTCAATCTAAAGCGGGGGTGGAGCTTCGCTTTTCCGGGCCTTCGGGCCAAAGCAAGGTTCGAGTACCCGCTCCATTTCTCTGCTCTCTTATGGTTTGTCGCCTGACAGCCCTCAGTTCGCCCTTCTCGAATATGTCGAGGAACGATTGGCCCTCACTACCGGGATGTTACTCCCTTTTATTGGGGCCTAAATTTCCAGGCAAACCTAGACTTCGATTATTCAGCGTCCCGGCCATGGTTTCGCGTCTCCGCGTCCATGCATGTTAATGTAACCCTTCGAGCAGATTATCAAGTCGGACATATTTGCCAATTTATTCGAATTTCCTTTTTATGGTTCGATCTCTCGATCGATGATATAGCAATGCAATTTTCGTAGTTCTTAATAATTTATAATGGTTTACATCGCTTGCGGCTCGAGTCAAAACATCTTTACATGATTCTTACATTATGCATATACATATACACCCCTCACACACCTGCATACTTCCCTACACTCACATACATATCCGTACCAATAGATATACATATACATATACATACAACATAACAATGTACAATATATATATAATTAATTCTTTAAATTGTAAGCATACACACACTCGCATTGTTGGGTACTTTCACGATTTTCCCATCTGTGCGTGGATTCCCCTTCGGGTTTTTCCCCAGGTCTGCCGGCGGCTTCTTTCTTATGCCTGTCTAACAACCCTTCGTTTTTACTTTATTACTATGAACTAATCTTTAACCCGTGGGCGTTACGGTTTCTTTATGTCGAAATTTCTAGAGGCCGCATTCTGAGTTTATACCGGTCAACTATAAATCTGTATAAAGGAAAAATCCCTGGCGACGTGTCTGTCCGACATCTGCAATGGGACGCCAGGAATTTTATTGTTTTAATAGTGCGCGTTTGTTTCATTGTATCCTAAACATAATCCTTATGCAAAAGCATACAAAATGATGTATCAAATAGAAAAAGAAGAGATTAACAGAGCACAAAAAAATAACATTACACCACGTGAAGTAGTTATGTCATTAGTTCATGACAATTGTGCAACAAATAAGTCATATTTTGCTTCATGCAATGAAGTTGCTGCAGTATATGTAGAAATTGACGGAGAACCACCAATTGACCGTGATATTCGTATTTTTCCTAAATCTGATAAACCACAGATAATAAATATTCTCAGTAAACATCTCGACCCAATGTTATATCCGTTAATATTTCCTCTTGGTGACCCTGGATGGTGTCCTACTATGAAATGTTTAAAAGCAGATAATAAATATAATAATATTTCAATATTACAATATTATTCATTTAAATTAAGTATACGTGATGATTTTAATCCTTGTTTAAATTTAAAAAATATATCACAGCAATTTATTGTTGACGTATGGACAATTGAAGGATGTCGATTATACTATTTGCGCAGTCATCAAGCAGAATTACGAACTGAAATGTATAAAGGATTGATGGATTATGTTTATAACAAAGTAAATATTAAACATTTTAAAATAGGGAGATTGATAATATTACCTTCAACCTATATAGGAAGTCCCAGAGCAATACAACAAAATTATTTAGATTCAATGACTCAATTACAAGTTGATGGAAAACCAGATATATTTCTCACAATGACATGTAATCCTACATGGATAGAAATTCAAGAAAATTTGTTACCATATGGAACAGCTATAGATCGTCCGGATTTAATATCACGCGTTTTTAATCAAAAAGTTAAAACACGTTCACTGGGGATCAGGGTGAACGGCTCCCATACAATAAAATAACAACACTTTTATTCGAGCTAGAAACTTTAATGTTAATAAAATAATAATAATATAATAAATAACGAACAAACTAGTCACGGTCGCCAGCCGCATTCACGCGGCAAAATTACACGGAAAGCTGGAAAACAGGGAGTTTAGGCAGGAATTCTCACCTGCAGATGCTCGAAAGGAAACAATTAATAAACAATAACCACTCTCGGTAATAACTTAGTAAAATCTATGTTCAACGTCTCGTTCGACGGCCCGACTCGGAATCACCGAGTTCGTCGTGTTGAGCCGAGCAGCGAGTCCGCGCGCATGCGCTTGACACAACAGTCCCATCTCGTCCGCTTGACTCGGCCGATCCGACGCGCGTATACTGTGTGTATAGCGCAACTTCTCTCTTTCTCGTATACAGGAACAGCTTGAAAACCAAACAAGCGGTAATTGTTCCTTATATCAAACTCAAATTAATGTCGAATTTGTCCTTGTTTTTAATATCTATTTTAAGTGCGGTTTACTGGTAGAAGCTCGAGTACAATAATATACAGACTTGGTACAGCTCGGCGTTATACATAGCTGGTCATCATCTTCAAAGCTAGACTTTCAAAGAGCTAGAAGGACTACCAAGGTGCTAAAAGGATTTTTAAGGAGCTGCAAGGTTTTCAAAGGAAGTAGAAAATTTGCTGTAATAGTGTTTATGTGTGCGCGCATGTCAATAACTACAAGTCCGAATTCTTTCCTCACGGTTTGGCTTAGCTAGATTCCGAGTGAATTTTACAATTAATTCCTATAAGCTACGGGACTTTGGAATAATTAATATACAATATAAATATAAAGTAAGTATGTGACATGCAGTTAGAACTGCCATGTCACAAAGTTAAAATTTTAAAAAATGAACTTTTAAAAAAAAGTATTTTTGAAGAAGTTAAAGGTTATGTTTATGTGATAGAATTTCAAAAAAGAGGATTACCACATATGCACATGTTAATTTGGTTGCATAATGATGATAAATTACGAGATGTTGATCAAATTGATTCTCTTATAAGTGCTGAAATACCTGATGAAATTAAATATCCTAGATTATACAATATAGTAAAAAATAATATGATACATGGTCCTTGTGGAATGCAAAATAAAAATAGTGTATGTATGAATGAAGATAAAACACGCTGTACAAAAAAGTTTCCTAAACCATATGTTGAACAAACAAATTTTAATTCAAATGGTTATCCTTCTTATCGCCGAAGAAATAATGATAATAAAATTATATATTCAAAACATAGAATTGCAGATAATAGTTTTGTCGTGCCATATAATCCATATTTATTATTATTGTTAGAATGTCATATTAACATAGAAATATGTAATACAATAAAAGCTATAAAATATTTATTTAAATATTTTCATAAGGGTCCTGATACTGCTCTTGTAAAATTCACAATGGAAGCCATTAATGATGATATGGACAAAACTAATGAAGAGATATATAATTATGATGAAATATCACAACATTTGTCTACTAAATATGTATGTGCACCGGAGGCTATGTATCGTATCTTGGAATTTAAATTACATCAACAATCTTATGCTATTATAAGATTACCTGTTCATAAAGAAAATGAACAATATATATTTTTTCAAGAAGGACAACAAAATACATTCTTTGATAAAAATATAGATACAACATTAACATCATGGTTTAAATTAAATAAAGATGACGAGAATGCAACACAATATCTATATAGTAAAATTCCTTATCATTATGTTTTTAATAAAAAAATTAAAGCATGGACTAATAAAAAACAATTTAATAAACCTATTATAAGTAGAATGTATTTCGTAAATCCAAATAAACGTGAAACATTTTTCTTGCGACTATTATTATTACATGTACGAGGTGCTAAATCATTTGAAGATTTCCGAACTGTAAATGGTATAGTTTACGATACGTATGAAACTGCTTGTTTATCGATAGGTATTATTAGTACTGATGATGAGTGAGATAAATGTTTAGCAGAAGCTGCAGTATTCAAATTTCCTAAATCTATGTGCAAACTATTTGCATTCATTCTTGTATTTCAAACACCAATTAATGCTTTGGATTTATATAATAAATATAAGATTCATTTTATGGATCCAAATTTATCAGAATTTGAGGGTGAAAAAAAAGCTTTGTATAATATTGAAAAAATCTTATTGTTACATGGAATGAAATTAAATGATTTTCATTTACCTAATATGGATAATTATGAAGTAAATAAAGAGTATGATGCTGAATTAGATATACATGATCATATTAATACCTTAGAAACTTTAATAAATTCTTTAACATTTAATCAAAAGAAAATATATGATTTAATCATCAATGCAACAATTAATAATATTGGAAATAAGTATTATTTCATTGATGGTCCTGGTGGTAGTGGAAAAAGTTATTTACATAATGTAATTATTACTTATTTAATATCAATGAATATTCCTTTTCTTACAATGGCTTGGACTGGTATTGCTGCTAATTTATTAATTAATGGAAAAACTGTTCATAGTACATTTAAATTACCATTAAATATAAATGAACAATCAACATGTAATATTAGTCCTAATTCAGAATATGGTACTTACTTACTTACTTACCCAATGGATTACCTCCACATAAATTAATATTAAAAAAGGGCGCAATAGTTAGTTGTTTGCGAAATTTAGATATCAATGGTGGACTATGTAATGGAACAAGAATGATAATCAAGGATATGAAACAGTATGTTATAACAGTAGAAATAATTACAGGTAAAAATGCAGGCAAGATAATATTATTACCACGTATTGATTTATATCCATTATCAGAAGAAATTCCGTTTCATATGATAAGAAGACAATTTCCAATAAGACTTAGCTTCGCTATGACTATAAACAAAGCTCAAGGTCAATCCTATGACAAAGTTGGTTTATAATTAAATACTCCTGTTTTTAGTTATGGTCAATTATACGTAGCTTTATCAAGAACAACATCAAAGAATAATTTATAAAAGTATTTATAGATAATAAATCTATTAATAAAAATGATAATATAATAAAATATAGAAATAAAAAACTTATCCTCAGTGAAAACGCAAAAATTTATACAAAAAATGTAGTTTATTCAGAAATATTTGAATATTAATTTTATATATATATATATATATATATATATATATATATTATTTTTTTCATTGTCTAAATACATACATATATATAAATGTATTAGGAATTATAAATATACTTATAAATATGTATTGACTGAATATTGGCTGAGAAATCGCCACCTTGATTTATTCAAACTTATTATTAGATGAATAATTATAAAAAATATACCTATTGTGAATTGTTATGAATTGATTAAATATGAGTTGTTATGAAATGATTAAATATTGACTAAGAAATCGTCATCATGATTTATTCAAACTTATTATTAGATGAATAATTAAAAAAATAAACTTATTTTGAATTGTTATGAATTGACTGAATATTGGCTGAGAATTCGCCAACATAATTTATTCAAACTTATTATTACATATAAATAATTAATGAATAAACTTATTATTAATTATTATAAATTGACTGAATATTGGCTGATAAATCGCCATCATAATTAAATAATTAAAAAATAAACTTATTATTAATTGTTATGAATTGACTGAATATGAGTTGTTACGAAATAATTAAATATTGACTAAGAAATCGTCATCATGATTTATTCAAACTTGTTATTAGATGAATAATTATAAAAAATAAACTTATTATGAATTGTTATGAATTGACTGAATATTGGCTGAGAAATCGCCATCATAATTAAATAATTAAAAAATAAACTTATTATTAATTAGTTAATTATTAATTAGAGACATAACAATATTGTATATGATATATATGAATTAACTAAATGTGACTAAAAATCGTCATAATATTTTATTCAAACTTATTATTAGATTTAAATAATTAAAAAATATAATTATAAACTTATTATATGTATTATTATGAATTGACTAAATATAAATTGTTACGTAATGATTAAATATTGGCTGAGAAATCGCCATCTTAATTTGTACAACCATTTGTAATGTGAGTGTTGTTATTGATAATTTTATTCTCAATAATAACAACAGTCTCAACTCTGTAAAACACAGAGAGCAAATGGATTACACATGAAATTCTCCCATACCTCTTCCTCTTGTGAATAATAATTATCATTATCGTTATGAATAATAATAATAATAAAAATAATAATAATTATCATTATCATTATCATTAATAATAATAATAATTATTATTAATATCATAATCATAATCCCCTCTCTCCCTCCCTCGCTCTCTCTCTCTCTCTCTCTCTTTCTGTGATTCTATCTCTCCAATCACACCCGGAATGTCCAGTGTAAACATACTGGCACGTAACAAAGCACACATGCGCTCAATACGTATCGTCTGACGGGGAGGGGGCGCGAAGCAGCCGGGCATATATAAACTCCGCGCGTACTCACGAGATCCAGTGTGCTCTACACACTGACGAGTGACATGACTTATCAGTCATCGAAGCTCTCGCTCTCTCGCTCTCGGACGGACGGACAGACAGACAGACGGACGGACGGACGGACGGACGAACGGACGGAAACAAAATTTTAATATAATTAATAAAGATTCGTAGAAATTTAAAAAAAGTGCGCTTTAATTCTTAAAATTATATTATGGATTAGATAAAAAGTTTCAACCTGGTTTAAACATGCTGTGATAAATTCGGAGAAATTTTTTTAATTAACAAGAATTGTAAAATATTAATTGTAATTTTATATTCAATATATTCAATGGTACATTGTAAGGTGCAAAGATGCACATTTGCGTATGCGCTGAGCATTAGATATACGTTGTTCAAGCATGGACCGATAAATTCGAAGAAATTTTATTAATTAAATAAATAGTGTAAGCAATATATCGAAGTTTGAAACTGTAATTTAATTCGCAATATCCGGCTGAGCATCGCACACGCACAATTGTAAACACATAAGCTGATGGTACGATAAATTCGAAGAAATTTTATTAATTAATAAGTAGAGTAAACAATACCGAATCTTTGGAACTGTAATTTTGACTCTCCACATCCGGTTGAGCATCGCAAGATTCATACGCGAAAAAACGTATAAGCCGATAGTTAGACTGCATGGGAAACTTGAGCCCCAGGCGCACTGACCTACTGTGTGTGTCATCCAAAGTATGCCTATACGTTGGCATGCATTTTATTTCTTAAAATTGATTTAATCATTTGACAAAGTTTCAACACTGTGCGTATAAATTAAACGATTCTTGTAAATTAAAAATTCTAATATTTGCAAAAACAGTTACACTTCATTCTCGGAAAAGATTTTCGTATAATTGTTATTTGACACACGCACACATGTTAAGTAATAAGGTGATAGTTTGACTGCATGTGAAACTTGATCCCTAGGCGCACTGACCTACTCATCATCTGTGTATCATCCTCATGCAATTGATAATCGTAATAATACTCGAAAAAGGATTTCGTGGAATTTTACCTGGCTCACGCACACCTGTTAATTAATTTGGAGGGGACCGTGTATGTATACGGGATGGTGGAGTGGTGGGGGGGGGGGGTCCAGAAGACCCCTTGCCTATCTACTTATGTTAACGAATTTAGTTAAAGGGGATGTAAGAAATAATACAGTAGAAAATTCTGTGTGTCCGAAATAAATAATCAAAGTAAAACGTTATTTTCAAGATAGTGCGTTTTATTTAACAGTAGCTTCATAATAAATATGAAATATAAATACAGAACGATCATACAAGATCTGCTCCCCGCCGGAGCTCGCGACAGAATTAAAAGCGACGCCGCGAAGTCTAGCACGGACCGTATCGTGTAAAATCAAAATTCTTAGAATTTGATTACAAAGTATGCTAGCAAACAATAAACCTTTATTAATTACGAGTAAGCTACGATCGGCTACAACATACCGCCCGCCACGGAATGGATGACAAACCGTTCCGTCGCAAATAATCATAATTATTTACAGCTGTACTCATACACTCAATTATGCACATAATAGTAATCAAACATACAAGTTTACAAGTTTTATATTACAGTCGCAGAGTAACTAATTCTTTTAAGTATAAATAAATTATACTCTAAAATAACGTAAACAATAAATAAATCAATGAACAAAATATACGTTATTTACAATCAAACGATGAAACTCCGCCCGCTATGAGGGAGTGCACTTGCACAAAAAAATTATCAGCTTCCTCATTGACGGGTAGTAAAATTAATTTGTTGATAGGACGTTTATACACTGTGGTTGCTGTTTTCAGTAAAGCCACTCTTGATAATCCATCAGCTCCAGTGTATAACCGTGTAATCCTAGCCAACGGCCATTTTGTGGGTGGATGTAAATCATCTTTAAAAAGTACAACATCTCCTACCTTAAATGAATAATTAGGTTTTAACCATTTTGAACGTTGCTGCAAATTCCTTAAATATTCATTTTTCCACCTTTTCCAAAAATGGTTTCTCATCGGTATCAGCACTCGCCAACGTCTATACGCAGATTTTTCTTGATTCCACTCTTCAAACGGTTCCGGTGGAGAAATCATTGCCGAACCAATTAAAAAATGGGCAGGTGTTAGCGCTACAAGATCATCCTCATTCGAACTTAGTAAACTTAGAGGGCGCGAATTCAAGCAGGCTTCTATTATTGCGGTAACAGTTGATAATTCTTCATAAGTCAAACGATGTTCACCTACTACACGTCTAAAATGTTGCTTAAATGCCTTAACATTTGCCTCCCACAAACCTCCAAAGTTGGGCGCCCGAGGAGGAATAAAAGACCATTCAACACCGTCTTGAGCGATTGCAGCAGCTATCTCTTGACTCATCGCAGATGTTTCAGCGAATAAACGACGTAATTCTGCATTTGCACCTTGGAACGTAGTTCCGTTGTCGCTATAAATTGTTTTGCATAAGCCACGTCGAGCTACAAAACGGCGGAATGCTGCCAGAAATGCTGTTGAAGTGTAGTCTGAGACTATTTCCAGATGCACTGCCCTTACTACCAAGCAAATAAAAATAGCTACATATCCCTTATATGCCTTTTGACCACGTCCAGGAGATGTTTTGATGAAAAAGGGGCCGGCGTAGACCACTCCTGTCAACGTGAATGGTCGCGTTGGTCTCGACCGCTCAACTGGTAACGGCGCCATTTGCTGTTCAATGGTAGCAGCTCTGTGTCGCGTGCAAACTACGCATCGGCGTATGATATTTCGAATTGCATTTCTACCATGGACTAATCAATACTGACGTAATAAACAACTTTGCACTAAAGTTGGACCACCGTGTAGAGTAGAACGATGTGCCTTTTCAATTAATAATTTAGATATGTGATGACCAGTGGGCATAATAATAGGATGCTTCTCTGCATCGGAAAGATACGCATTTTGAAGCTGCCTCCAACTCTTAACAATCCATTTTGATCGATAAATGGAATAAGTCGACGTATTGGGCTCGATGCTGATACAATGTGATTTTCAGATAAATCTTTCAATTCCTTACTAAAATATTCTCTTTGTACTATTTTTATCAATGATTGATTATCTATCTCTGCAGCACAAAGCATAATTTTTCTCCTTTTCTCAGGTGCGAGTTTTGCGTTAATCCTTCAGCGATGCAAGTACGCAATAATACGAATAATTTTGTCAAAACTTGAAAAGTTGTTCACCCACTCATTTGACACTGAAGTCACTGTTGTTGTAGATCCGTGAAACAACGTTGGGTTTCATGCTTCAATTTCTGTGCTCTGATCTTCAGAATTGGCTGGGCATTCTGTTTTCGACTTTTGCAACCACTCAGGCCCATTCCACCAAATACTAGAACCCTTCAGTTGTATAGCAGTTATACCTCTAGTTGCTAAGTCGGCCGGATTGTCCTTAGACGAGACATGCCTCCAAATAGCTGTCGGTACAAGAGAAATAATTTCGCTCACGCGATTTCCTACAAAAGCCTTCCAGCGAGAAGGATGCGCTTTCAGCCAAGCTAACACTACTTTGGAATCTGACCAACATTAAATGGCAGACGGTTGAACTTCAACCTTCGACAAAATTAATGCAACAAGCTTTATGCCTAAGCTCGCTCCGCATAATTCAAGCTTTGGTAAACTTATCACTTTTACTGGTGCCACCTTTGACTTAGCTACAATTAACTTACTCTTGAAGTTGTTTCCTATCTTGGTGCATATATAAATAGAGGCTGCAAATGCCCTTTCAGAGGCATCGCAAAAGCAGTGTAAGTCCCATTCAGCTATTTTACTTGTACCTAGCCATCTTGGTATCCTTATTGCTTCTAAATCCATTAACTGTGTGCAAAATTCTAACCAAGATTTTTCCGTTTCTGGTGAGACTGGTTCATCCCAACTTGCTCCTTGCAACCATAAATTTTGAAGAAGTATTTTGGGTCTAATAATTACTGAAGCCAACCTTCCTAAAGGGTCGTACAGTTTTGCAATATTTGATAAAATCGCTCTCTTACTAATTTTTTCTTCGTTTTTAATATTAGTAACCTTATACAAATACTGATCTGATGATGATTGCCAATGAAGACCTAAAGTTGTGACTGTTTCTATATTTTCAATAACTTTTTCTTTTTCATTGATACCTACTTCAGGTAATAATACAGAGTTATTAGATGCCCACTTACTAACCTGCATTCCAGCTGAGGCTAATATACTGACAAGTTGGTTTCTTACTTGCATAGTTTCTTCCAAAGTATCTCCGCCCGCTAAAAAATCGTCAGCGTAACGATTTTTTTGTAAAACTTGCGAACCCAAAGGGAATGTAAGTTTCTCCTCCTCGGCCAAACGTAGCATGCAAGCATTTGCGAGAAATGGCGCACACGCCGTACCATACGTAACAGTGCTTAGTCTGTAGAACTCCAATGGATGGTTTGATGTCTCTCGCCATAAAATACGCTGATAGTCTAAATCATCATAGTGCAATAAAAATTGCCTAAACATCTTTATAACATCGCATACAAATGCAAATCGAAAAAACGACCAGCGCAGTAGAACAGTGAAAATGTCCTCTTGTAAATTGGGTCTTACATACAAAAATGAATTTAATGACAAGCCTTTACAGTTTTTAAGCGACGCATTAAATACGACACGTATTTTGTTATTATTTTCATTCTTTATAACAGGATGATGAGTTAAATAAACAGCAGGTGATTCAATTACCTCTTTATCTTTAATTATTTCCATGTGATGTAACTCTCTATATTCGGCCATGAATGTACGATATGCCTCTGCCAATCCAGGATCCTTCTCGAAGCGACGTTCTAATCGAATAAGACTAGACTCAGCGATCGCACGGGTATTTCCTAAATCAGGTAATTTGCAAAACGGCATCCTTACGATAAAGCGTCCCTCATCGTTGCGCATGCAGGTCTCGTTGAATTGTTGCATACAAGCTTCTTCATCTTCAGATAAGCATACAATAGGCGGTATTTCTTCTGTTTCCCAGAAATAAACTAAAGCCCGTGTCAGATCGTGATCAATAAAAGCATGATGAGTTACAACGGTTTTGGTGGGCCCATTTGTTTGCGTAGATCCCATTAGCACCCATCCAAATACAGTTTAAAGAGCTATTTGAGAGCCTGGTGGTCCTCTTTCGAGTCCTTCTTCCAAAGCCGCTGCATAAACTTCAGAGTTTAAAATGCAATCGATTCGTCCAGGTGAACCCTAAAAGGGATCAGCAAGCTGTAGTTTTTGTAACGACGGCCACAGTTTCACGCGTACTTCAGTGCGAGGTATGGTTGACGTCAGCTTTCGTAATACCAAGGCTGTAAGAGGAAATGAAAATTTAGTACATTTTGTCGACTTAACATTAAACTATACCCGGCTTTTAGTGACAGCTGATACGGCTCCTCCAACACCCGATACTACTGCATCAATGCCTCGTTTTTGTAAACCGAGAGATTGCACTACGTTTTCTGATACAAACGATTCCTCAGCGCCGGAATCAAGTAGTGCTCTCACAGTTATTGAATTTCCTTTCGGTCCTTCCAATATTACAGACGATGTCGACAGTAAAACTCTTCTCTCGCCACATACAGCGTGACATGACGATTCTTGTATCTCCGGCGGGGTTGTTGAGGAGTGAGCAGATTCATTTTTCGTAGTCACATTTACCGACGCAGCAATTCGATCGGTATGCAATTTAGTGTGATGTTTACCATTACATACCATGCATCTACCTGCAGACTGGCAGTTGTTACAATCGTGTTGAGAGCTAAAACAGTTATTGCATAATTTATTTTTTAACACGTATTCTCGTCGTTGATCCAATGACATCTGAGAAAATTGTGGACAGTATCCTAAGAAATGGTCTCCGCCGCAACATATACATTTTGACTTAAAACTGCCTTTGGGTTCTCGTTTAATAGAAAAATGGAAAGCATTACCTTTGTGGAATTTTTGTTGAAATTGTTTTTTCGACGATGTTCGATTCCCTTGTGATGATTTATTTATGCACGCACACGCGCCCGCACACGCACACACACACAAACACACACACACACACACACATACACACACACACACACACACACACACACACGCGCGCGCACACACACGCTCATCTCTCGCACAAAAAAGGAGAGGGCCGCCACCTTCACGGTAGGTGAAGAACGGATACGGTCGGTGAAAACGTTGAAGTATTTAGGGGTCACACTAGACGCGCGGCTGTCGTTCAAACACCATCTCGCGAACGCAGGCTCAAAGGCGGCAAAGGTGGCCCGTGCGCTGGCGGGCATCATGCCCAACATCGGGGGACTCCAGCAACCGTGAAGGTCCCTCCTTGCCCCGGTGGTGAGCTCCGTAATTTTATACGGAGCTCCTATCTGGGCTGATGCCCTGAACAGGCACAAGAGCTTTGGTGCTCCGTGTCAGAGAGCCTGCAGGATAGCTGCGCTAAGGGTGGCCCGGGCGTACCGAACCGTATCTGACATTGCGCTCTCGGTGATCGCGGGGACCGCCCCCTTCGACCTCCAGGCAGCCGAGAGAGCTGAAAGACACCGTGAGGGTGGGCGACGCGTAGAAGAGAATCGCTGCCATAACCGATGGTCATTGCGGACCGTAGAGGAGTGGCAGCGGAGATGGGACTCAGCCAGGGACGGTCGCTGGACCTACCGCATCATCCCGCGGATCCGGGAGTGGGCGAGCAGGAAACACGGCTTCGTCAGTTTCCAGCTTACCCAGGTGTTGACCGGGCACGGATGCTTCCGTAGTTACCTATTTCGTATAGGGGTCTACGGCAGCGCAGAGTGCCCGGCTTGTCCAGGGGTGGACGAAGACGTGGAACACGTCCTCCTACGGTGTCCTCGTTTCAGGGAGGAACGGGACCAGTTTCAAATCACTTGGAGCGGTCCCCTCACCTCTGAGGGCATCGGGGCGTGCCTGCTTGGCTCCCAGGAGGGATGGAACGCGGTAGTGACCCTCTGTACGTCCGTAGTGGACAGGCTGGGTCTCATCAGAAGAGACGAGGAGAGAAGAGTTGCGATAGCAACAGTAGTGGGCTAATCTAGCCGTTGCCTCCCCCCGCGAAGTAATGCCTTGCGGCGGTTTCCGCGGGGGAATAAAGGTAAGAAAAGAGGTGGAGTTTTAGTGGGTATGCCTATCGACATCCTTCGGTACGAGAGTCCCACACACGGGGAGTCTCGCATGGCTCCAGTCATGGTGCATTAAGCATTTCTCCACCTCTTCGGAAAAAAAAACACACACACACACGCACACACTCACATATAAAAAGTCTCTCGCCGGTCGAAATAAGTCTGTCGCCGGATGAAATAAGTCTAAGTGCTCTCGCACTTACAAACCGAAAACTCTCTCTCTCTCTTTCCCCACTTCTACCTTTAAAAGGTCTGCGAGAATCGCCGAAAATTATCGAACGTCGACCTGTAACAGCTGTAAATATTAATACCAGGGTTGCAAAAATTGTAATTACGAGAAAATTTAATTAGTAATTACTTTTTGGCTTAATAATTAAACTCCATATTAATTCGAAATTACTTTTCGACTGGGTATTGAAAATTCATTTAATTACAAATTACTTGTCAAATGAGTAATTAAACTTTATTTTAATTCTTAATTACTTTTGTACTGAGTAATTAATCTTTTTTTTAATTCTTAAATACTTCTGTACTGAGTAATTAAACTTTATTTTTGTTCGGGTTATTTGCGTTGCGACTACCCTTTCAAATTCCGCGGGTGCTATCGATCGAGAGGGCGCGCGCGTTTCAATAGATCGAATTGAGGGCCTGTCGGGTGGGGGAAAAATCTGACAAGCACGGCTAATTTTGCGCGGCGTTTTTCGACAGTTCGTATCGAGCCTCCATCAAGGATAGCTAAGCGACGCGATAGCTAAGCTCAACGATACGTCGTTGAACATTTTTATTGCTTGTTACGGAATTTTGCTTTTGTAATTGCGGCGTTTTGTGTGAGTGTGTATGCGTGTGTGCGTGTGTGCTAGTGTGAGTAGGCGCTTTAGTTTGGTGAAGGAGGAACGCCGACCACGTTCGAGCTCCCTCGTCGTGTCGATTTCCGAGCTGCGGAGCACCTACGCGGCGCGTCTCAATCTTGGCGGCCCGTGGTACAGCGAGGTTCCTCCGAAACGTCGGGGCTCCCTGTATCGTCAAAACGGTGCTCCCAACCTACGTGCGGCCAGGGCTTTACGTCGTGCCAGCCACGTATTTAGGAAGGTAAGAGAGCTCTCTCCCTGTGCGTGCGACAAGGTACCTCGTGGCTTACAGCGGTAAGCGTTAACCGCAAGCGTTTTTCTTTCTTTTTCTCTTCCCTCATTCACTCTTCATTTGCCTATTAGAGTCTCTTTTTTATTGTATATTTTCCTTTTAGCTAAATAAAGTTTGAGCTTGCCTGGGGTTTTCTCTCTATTTCGTAAGAGTTTTTACACCTGGGCAAGTGTCTTTTTTCTACGCGTAATAACGTGTTTGTATTTGAATTGGAAACCCGACCATCCCTCACTCAATCCTTTTTATCATTATTATATATATATATATATTGTTAGCAAAGTAAGTATTCTTTTCAATTTTAATTATTAATTACTTTCGTACTGAGTAATTAAACTTTATTTTAATTCTTAATTACTTATGTACTGAGTAATTAAACTTTATTTTGATTATTAATTACTTTTGTACTTAGTATTTAACTTTTTTTAATTAATAATTACTTTGGAACAGAGTAATTAAACTTTTTTTTATTTAATAATTACTTTTCGACTGAGTAATTAAACTATTTTTTAATTAATAAACACTTTAGGACTGAGTAATTAAACCTTATTTAAATTAATAATTACATTTGAAATGAACTGTCCAGAAGCGTGGCAATCGAGAAAAGCCTCACTACTGGAGCGGATGATGGTATAACAGTATTAAATTTTAAGAATAGCTCTAAAACTGATGGGTAATCCTTACTCAGTGCAAAAGTAATTATTAATTAAAAAAAAGTTTAATTACTCAGAAGAAAAGTAATTAAGAATTAAAAAAAAGTTTAATTACTTAATCCGAAAGTAATTATTAATTAAAAAAAAGTTCAATTACTCAGTGTAAAAGTAATTAAGAATTAATATAAAGTTTAATTACTCATTCCAAAAGTAATTATTGATTAAAAAAAAGTTTAATTACTTAGTATAAAAGTAATAAGAATTAACAGTACAAAAGTAATTAAATATTTGCAACCCTGGTTAATACACGGGCTAGACAGAGAGAGAGAATATATTATTATTACAGTTTACAGTTGACATTCTTCCCTTATCGAAGTAGGTTACGCCAGGCACTTGAGTATTCCCTTTGCGCCCTGTTTTCCATTTCCCATTTTTAGCTCCCCAAGTATACAGCAAATTTGCTTCACCTGGGTGAGTTTTCTAATGGGTCCTTGGTTTTATCAATCGGGTACCGCCCAGAGACCCTGCCTTATAGCAAGTATTCTCTAGACATCCCAACTGGAGATATCCTCTGAATTAATAAGAATTTCACCCGTAAGGCGCCATCTTTTTGTCATAACTCTGGGGCATTCACATAGTATATGTAGAGGTATTTCGTTTGCCTCTTTGCACATTCAGCATAATGGATCTGCTTCCAGTCCCATTTTATATCTATGATATCGCAAATTTCCATGTCCAGTGAGTATGTTCATTAATTTGCGTGCTGTCTTTCTGTTAAGTTTCTTAAGCCCTTCTTCCCAGTGTCTGCTTATTGCATTCTCGAATGTGGCTTTAGCTTGTCTGCATCTTGCAGTTTTTAACCCTGCTCTTTGGTGTTCCTTCACCAGCCATTCCCTTAGTAATTCTGTGAGACGGCTATGTGACATTTTCACCTTCAGACTTGGTTCTACATGTTTTCCATTTGTACCTATCTTTGCTAGGTCATCAGCTATTTCGTTACCACGTATACCTACATGTCTTGGTATCCATGTTAGCGTTAGCCGTTTATTTGATTCTGCCAGCCTATTTAGTGTCTTGTGACATTCCCAAATTAGGCTGGACTTAGTGGTGTAACCATTCTTGCTGTCCGATTGCTGTCCGAGAAAATATGTATCTCAGAATCTTTGCAGTTCTCCTGTGCCGCTTTAACACATTGCAGGATTGCAAATGTTTCCGCTTGGTAAATGGTAATGTGTTCCTTTAGGGAGTATATCATAACTTTTCCATTCGTTCTGCGATACACCCCTGCCCCGATTCCCTGGATATTCTTGGATCCATCAGTGTACCAGAGTTCTTTGCCCTCCGGCACCCTAACTCATCCTTCACTCCAGTCGTTTTTGCTAGCAGGCTGATTCTATATCTTTTATCGAATACGAACTCAATGTTTTCTCTTAGATTTCGCGTTAGAGTACTTAAGAGTCCTCTATCCACCCGTCGATTTAAGAGATTTCTAACTCTTAAGAATCCTTTAATGGCTTCTGCCTTAAGAGTGAGCTGAAAGGGCTCAATATTCATTATGACCCCCATAGCATGTACCGGGTTGGTCCTTAGAGAATTGGTGATACATCGCAAGACCACTCCCCTTACCCGCTCCAGCATCTGGTTTGCAGTTTTAAAACCAGCTCACTTCCACCAAATCACTGCTGAGTACGTGAGCTTAGGTTTCAGGATCGCTGTGTAAATCCACATCATGGTTTCTGGTTTTAAACCCCAGTTCAAGTGCAGAGCTCTACGTGTTTGCCATAGAACTCTTATAACTTTATTACACTGATTTTCTAGGTGTTCTTTGCAGTTTAATTTATTGTCAAGAATGACACCCCAGATATTTAGCTTTTTCTTTTATTTCTAGCCGTTTTCCTCCATATTCGAGGTGTTTTATGCTTGTTTTCCACTTATATTTTCGTGTAAACACCATAACTTCCATTTTTTCCGGATTTACCGATAGTCCACCTCCATGACACCACTTATTTACCTTCTTCAAGGCACTTTGCATGATGTCAAACAGTGTTTCTAAAAATGGTCCTCTAACTATTATTGCTAGATTGTCTGTATATCCTACAACCTCACAGCCCATGTTGGTTAGTAGGCAAATAGTGTATTCATTACAAGATTCCAGAGGGATGGCGAGATAACCCCCCCAGTGGACATCCCGTGTTCACCCAGCTACTTACCTTGGTGTTACCCTTGGTCATTACTAGCTTTCGGTTTGATAACATGAGTTCCACTCAGTCCGTGACTGGTTGAGCTATTCCATGTCTCTTCATTCCCTCCTTGATTACTCTTGTGGAGGTATGACTGAAAGATCCTTCTATGTCCAGAAAATCCACCAGAGCGAAGCCTCCATTTTCAACTTGATCCTCAATTAGGTTCACTATTTTGCACAGGACAGTCTCCGTGGACTGCCCTGCCCTGTTTATCTTTAAGGGGGTATCCTGCTTTGAAAGGCTTAAAAAACCGTTTTTTAGGGAAATTTTTTAAGATAGAAAAAATAACCAACTCCAGAGAACTTTCAGGAATATTTTATTATATAATTGAACATTATAAAAAATTTTTTTAAAGAAAAATATCAAAATGCAGCCGATTATTAGGCACATTTGTTGGGCAATCCGTAATCCGAGTCTTCTATTGGCGGCAGTGATAGAGCTCTTAATCTTGATCTGAAAGAGAAAGCCAAAAAACAGTTTCATTTTCATACATGTATTTTCTATTTGAACCAAGAAAAATCCGAAGAAATTGTGAAATTTGAAATTTTTTCCGAATTTGAAGCAAAAAGTGCTTTTTACGAAAAAAAAAAATCTCTTCAATGTGCTGAAAAAGTCTTTTAGAAATTTATTTCCAAAAACCTTTTCGGTTCATATTGAAGAGTAGATAAAACTGAAGCTAAAAAACTTCGGATCGTTACGATAGCTTATTTATTCTTTTTGCAAACACGCCCGCCAGTTTAGAAAAAGTGGAAAAACGAAAACTCGAGAAAAAGCACTTTAAAGTTTATGAACTGGAAAAATGTTGATTTTCGACTACTTACGGCAATAATTCGCTAATCAGCTATTCCTGCGTCATACAATAGACCTTCAGCTTCCTCATGGAACTCATTTTGTTGAAGTTGTTCAAGTCTACGGGCCGTACGAGCTTCCTTACTGGAAAGAGACGAACGTCGTCTTTCTCGTTCAATCCGTTGTATGTCGACATTATCCGCAAACATTTTACATTGCTGGCCAATTTTCAAATTGAGTAATTGCATGGTACTCAGAACTGCTGAATATCCTTCATTGAATATTCCTGCAGCCATATACGCAGCAATTTCTACGATTTTTTGACCAGAATTGAGATGTTTCGGAGTTATGCGCCAGACAGTGGAGTTGAACGATTCGTTCGAATTTTGCGTATGTCCACCTATGCATCGCGTCATGAGATCGGCATTCGAAAGTTCTTCGTAGATTGGATGAATATGTTCCTCCACTTTTTCGTCAATCAATCGAGCAGAATGTTTGAAGGATGCAAGACGATTCGTAGCTTCGGCTTTGCGCCATTCACACCAGCTATCAGTGCCTGTCGGACAATTCTCGTGACGAGGAGATTCATCAGTTGAACAATAATGATCCAGCGTTGCCATCGCAGCCTTTTTCATATCTTGGACAGAATGAATATTCCTTCGAATTGCTAAACCGTAATATATTGTCAACTTTTTGATGAGACTCTCTGTTAGACGCTTTTTTCCTCCAAGCTTCTCTTCCTTCCTTTTATTTCGGAGTCGAGTACCCATGCGCTTTTGTACGTGTCCCACGCACTCATTTTTTGTCACAGGGTAATCATCACCACATGGATTCATTTTTACAATACCATTGACAGTTTTCGAATCACCGTCGCCGATGTAATTCGTATACTTTACTCCAAAATTTTCAACAGATCTCAAAAACATCTCCACGATTGAATCTACCTCCATCTTCCCTGCTGAACCATCGTGATTTGAAGAGCATGATTTTTTTTTATCATTATACCATTCTTCAAATTCTTCTTCGTCTAATATATTCTTTTGTAAAGCACATGAATGATAATATGCACTTTTTACAATAAGGTCGACTACTTTGGCAGAGTAATATGCAATGAGCGTTGTGACACCAAACAATGAAGTAAAACCTCGTTTTTTCCAGGATCCATCGCCAGAAACTTTCAAACAGTCAGAAGATCTATCATGTTCTATATTTTTTTCTTTCTCTTCTTTGACAGCTTTTTCACAAACGCTTTTGAACATTGATTTTGACGCTGTATATAAATGCTGCACAATTTGATCATACGTTGATTTTGCTAAACCTTGACATATATCCACAAGTCCACAAAACACATTGATACCTTCTCGTCCAACATCGAAAAGCCTCATAACAAAAACAATTCGTCTATTTATTTCGAATCCAGTGTTTATAAACGGTCCTGAATTTATTTCTCTATGACCACACATACACGAAAATACAATTTTGAAACCTAAACCTCGATGTCCGCTCTCTGAAAATTGTATATTTTGTTTGCAAGATCTGCAAATTACGATATCAGAAATTGCAAAAAATACTGTGACAAACTCGATTATTTGATAGCAGTGAGTTGGATGCACAATGATGTTCTCGGTGCTAGCGGTGGCTAATTTTCTCTCAGTACTACTTGTGTTGCACTCTGTATCGTCTAATTCTGTTGTGAATTGATTACCATGGAATTTTCGTTTCCGTGGTTTTGCAGCACGATTACTACTCGAAGCGCACTCGTCAATAGTCAGAGCAGAACTAAACGTTACGCCACAAACAGCTCTATAGGAAGCAGGTACACACAGATTATATACCGATGACACATACTAAGGTTCAAAATACGCTTCTATGAAAGCAAAATATTATTTCGAACAGCTGCTGAACCTTTTTAGGTATATAGTTTCGAGTTTAGAGACGAGGGGAAGAGCGCGCGCGTTTCAGTCTGACCGAGCACTGGCACTTGCTCGATGCCCCGTTGCGTTTAGTGCTGTATCTTCGGAAATACTACGAATCCGACTCTATAACTTCGGATATATATTCTTATACATATAAGGAATAGATTTAAGCAATAAAAAAAATCGATTTTTTGAACGTTCTAAATCAGGATACCCCCTGAATATATCTATCTATAAGCCTTGCCATTGTCTTGAGCATAAAAGATCTGAGACTTATAGGTCTGAAGTCTTTAGGAGAGCTATAGCTCCCCTTACCTGCTTTTGGAATAAACGTCACTCTCGTTCCCTTCCACCTTACTGGAATATAACATAGTTTCAGGCTTGCCCTAATAAGCCTAGTCATTGGACGGATAATACACTCTCCCGCCCTCTGTAACAGTGCAGGGTAGATACCATCCAGTCCTGGCGACTTATATGGGCCAAAAGATCCGATGGCCCACCTGACTTTGTCCTCTGAGGCAATTTCGGTCCCCAGCACACTGCATGATCCGGTTTGTGTCACCGCATACTGGTTTCCCGTTCTGTAGACGTTAGACGCCATCGCCCCTTCCCCTTCCTTCGAGAAGTCCGCGTAGAAAGATTCGATCAGGTGGTGCAACTTTTCTTCATCTGTCATGGTGTATTTACCATTCGGCAGTTGAAATGCCCCCAATATGGCTTCAGGGTTTTTTGACAAAATCTTGTCCAACCGAGCTGCCTGTGAGCATTTTTCTATGTCGCTGCAAAAGTTGGCCCATGATTCTGCCTGTGCCTTCCTAATTGCTGCTCGATAGCTATCTCTTTTACTTGTATAATGATTCCATTCGTCTGCTGTACTTTTTTTCTGGGCCAGCTTAAAGATTTTCCTTACTTGTTTCTTGAGATACTTCAAGTTCTTGTTCCACCAGTAGGTCTTATCTCGCTTACCCATTAATGTGAGTCTGCAGTTGTTCTCAAAAGTTGAGATAATTTCTTTCTTTAGTTTATCTGCAGCTTCTTCAAGCTCCTTCCAGTTCCTTATATGTTTTGGAAAGTTTGCTAGAGAGCTGCTTGTTTCTTCTTTATAGGTTATCCAATTTGTCTTCCTAGGTTTCCTGGTCCATGTTCTAGGATTCATTCCAGGTCCCACCAGTTCGAAGACAATTTTTGCATGATCAGATAGCGTCGGTTCATCAGATATCCTCCACCTCTGGATCCTATTTGTAATTTCTCCAGTACATAACGTAATATCCAACACTTCTGCTCTAAGTTTGTTGCAGAATGTTAGCAATGTACCAGTATTTAGAATATCTAATTTAGTAATAGCTAGATATTCCACCAGTTCCTCCCCTCTCTTATTGATGTCTGTGCTCCCCTACAGTATGTGATGTGAGATAGCGTCACACCCTATAAGGAGTGGTAGGTTCCTACTCTCACAGAACGTAATTAACCTTTTAACTTCCGTGGGTGGATTTACTTATCCATTATATGGAAAGTACGCTGAGGCAATGACTATGTTGCCAATATCCTCCGTTTCTGTTCCTACCGCTGTCAGGTCCCTTGTACAGAAATCCATCAGCGGAGTTACATTTACTCCCTTGGTGATGATACACGTTCTGGGCATCTCAGCTTGCATGTCCCTGTAACAAACAAGCGCCTTTCCCCCTAAGCCCTTAATTGTTCCTCTCAACGTCTATGGTTCTTGGACCAGTGACAGGTCTGTGTGCATCTCTGCCAAACCCTTACGCAATAGTGCAGAAGAGTCTTTGCATTATTTTGAGCTTCTCAGCACTGCTACCTCTTTATTAGACTCAACTACCGCCGGAGCGTGCACTTTAAAAGTAACTCGCTCCAACGAGTTGAAGGGTCTGCAATCTAGAGCCTGAAGGGTTCTAGCTTGGAACTCCGGCATCTGCACAAAAAGAAAATTGTTCTTTGCTGCAGCACCGTCGATAGTCTCCTTATCACATTTTACAACCCGTCATGTTGCGGTATTTAGCGTCGGATTGTACCGCATCAGCCTCTGAAGAACCAGCTACGCAGATCTCGGTGTTCCCGGTATCCACGCACTGGCCTTCACCAGTCTCTGCAGCACCTCTGTTCCGCCGACCGACAGAGCAGGACCCCGCCAAGATTATAATCCGGGCACGATCCCATTCAACCACTCCGCGGACCGTTGGTCCTCCGCTATTATCACAAAGACTCCTCCCTTGCAGAAGGACGCGACGAACTTTGGCAGTTGCTCAGGAGGAAGGACATCTGTCTCCTCCTCCAGGGCGTTCCTGAAATCTTCAAACTGTCCTGTGGTAAGAAGTACCTCAGGATATTCTACCGCCGTCACGACCCTCGACAGAGGGTTCGTTCTTTGTGCTACAGTGAGTCCCACACTACACTTTGACTTTTCAGTGCTTTGAGTGTTACTCACTTGTTTCGGCTTATTCTTTTGCCGTTTTTGTGTCCGCAAGTCTTCCGGCGGCGTGCCCTTCCCCCTCTTCCCCATAAGGGGCGTTGAGAGAGATCTCCCCGCGTTTTGGGCTCGCATTTCTTACTTTCTGAGCTTCCGCCTGCGATTTTTCTCCGTATAGCGTCCGCTCGTCCCGCTTTCTTCTTCATTGGTATCCATTGGCATTCCAGTTCCTTGTTTGGAATTGGACACCGTCAATGGCCCATCAGGATTCTTTCTATTATTTGTTTGGTAAGCAGGCATCTCACTAGGCACCGCCTACTCACCTACATTTGCTCTAACTACTGGTAACACTGAGGGTGCCACCAGAGAGTTGGTTGAGTTGAGAGTTGGGTTCTCTCCAGAGTTTGTTGACACTTTTGGGCTAACATCTGAATTGCCCGTTGCTTTTTGGGTAAAGGACATGATCATGGGATTTTTGGAGGTTTAATGTGTTAAGTGTTAAATGTTTATGTCTGTGGCTCCCTATAGGTGCTCCTCCTCGTCATCCGAGCAGCCCTCACAAACGTGCAGCGACCCACTTCGGTCCTACTATAGGAAAGCCCCCCACTCGAAGCAGTATGGTCCCATCCGGTCACTATCCGGCACTACTACTCCTGGCGAGATTATACACTGACTGATAGGGCAGCCAGGCTTTGCTAGTTAGGCAAGCCCGGGCCCCTGTACTATTCAGCGGCCCAGGTGTGTCTCAATCTAGTTTATCCTAGAGTGCCTCCATGGGTACCCCACCCGTCCACTTGAGTAGTCTTGCTACGAGGAAGAAACACCCTTCGAGGTCCCCAGTTTGAAAAGATGTCTGTGTGCGTGTAAGTGTTTGTTTGTGGCATGTAGCGTGTATAGGTATAGGTGTAATGCTCACTGGTAAGAACCTAGTGTGACTATACATCACCCGCGCGGAGCATACCCGTTTATAGGGATCTCCTCTTTCACCGGCAAAGCCCGTTTATAGAGCTGCCGCTTTCATGCGCCTGGAAAGAGTCGTTCATAGACCTCCCATTCATACTGCACTGAGGCCCCACCAGTAAGACATGTGTGTGTGTGTAAGTGATGTATTGTGTGCTGTTCCGGACAGGAGCCCTTACCTGAGTTTTGCGCGGCATACTTCGCTTACGCAGTGCGTTCGCACTCACAGGAACGTTATCGTTGGACTTGTCGCTAGTTCTTCGCTCTGCGCTTAATCCTTCGCTGTCCCTCATCGCATCCTCTCGATTTAATCTACACTCCATAGATATGTCCGTCTGGTCTTCGTAGAATGGCTTAATATCACTGATCTGGCATTTACCTGCTTCTTTTTCATCATTGTCGATGAGCTCTACCACGTTTGAACCGAGTAACGCCGAAACAATAAAAGGACCGATGTACTTCGGAGCTAACCTAGCAGCTATGCCTTGGGCAGCGGACGAAAGTACACGATTCCGCTTAGAAACTTTTTGTCCTACGGAAAATTCTACATTGCGGCGTTTAGAATTGTAATATTCGGCCTGACGTGCTTGTGTGCATGTCGCTCATTCAGCAGCTTGCTAACCCTCTTGGAACGTCGTAAATTGCGTCATTAGCTAATGCCCATAAAACGATATCATTATCTATTTTATTATTTTCTTTTGAAGAAAATACCGTTTTTGATATCGCACCTCTTAATTGTAAATCCGTACTCGCTGCTTGCGTCGTCGAGTACGTCGTTGTAGTAGCGGTCGTTATCATCGCGGTCGATATTGTAGGAATTGGTCTTACCGGTATAGTCGTGTTAGGCGTTTTTGTCGAAGTCAATTCAAAATTTGATTTAAAATTATTTTCGGCGGTGTTTTCCGCCGCGTTTTCCGCAAGGTTTTCCGCGTTAACCTCGCTATATACACACGCACGCGAAATGGACTAAATCAACCTAAATTGCGATTATACAGCTTACGAAAAATTATTAAAAAAAAAAAACAAAACTTTTATTTTCTGCGGTGTCGCTAATAATTATTTAAATAAACCAATAAATAATACAAAAAATGAAATAATTAAATTCGCAATACGCTAAAATTAAATCAAAAAGAAAAATCGATTTAAAATTCAAAAATATAGAATTCAAAAGAATATTTTCGAAATATATAAAAGTTACAATATTCGAATATTATTTGTTGCGTGAACACCGCGAATCACCGCGAAACGTAAACAATGCGCTCGCTCGCTCTCATAGTGCTCGAAATATGATCTCTTAATTTTACATGTATATCGACTGAATTGATAATTTTTAAATATTGCAAATTAGTTTTTGAGACTATTAATTATAAATAATACGTGCATCGCTAATCACCATGCACGCTGGGCGTCATGTAACGTATTTGCTATTTCTAATCATGATAAAATAATAACAATCTTACTACCGTTAAAACCATAGTCTCGTTATGCGATTAGCCGCTCAGTAATAATACGAGTCTATAAGACACGTATAGGCGGAGGCGGCGGTATCCTTTACTTAGCGAACGCGAAAGAAAAATAAAGGGCAAATAACAAGAGTGAAAACACGATATTTACTTCAAAATAAAGACAATAATCTATTATCAAAGAAAAAGAGATAATACACGCGAGATCGCAGGTCGATACGCGAAAATAATAAAGAGAGAACGAGAGAGAGAGAGAGACTACTAAAGTGGCACTTACAGTGCGATGGTCGCAATAAGGAATCTGTAATTCCAGTCGAAGTCCGCGTAGTCGCCCTTCCTTCTCGTATATAGGTGTGCGGGGTCGCCAATCAGAACCAAGAGAAGAGATGGATTAATTGCACTAAGCAATTTAAACACCCACAAAGCACCCAGATGAACGTAACGTGATAACTCTTTTGAATGTTGAAACGAGACTCTCACCGGTTGAAAAAAGTCTCTCGCTGGTCAAAATAAGTCTCTTGTCGGTTGAAATAAGTCTAAGTGCTCTCGCACTTACAAACCGAAAACTCTCTCTCTCTTTCCCTACTTTTACCTTTACAAATGTTAATAGATAGGCTAGACAGAGAGAGAGAGAGAGAGAGAATGTAACGAGCAATATAATATAATCAAATATTATATTAAGTCATTACAATTTATATATATACACACAGGGTGTCCAAAAAGTCCCGAAACACCTTAATAATTTCCCAGGTAAACTGATTGATGAAGGTGTTCCGGGACTTTTTGGACACCCTGTATATATTTTAACGGGGTATTCTTTCTCACATAGATAATAATAAAGGGATACGGTACTGCCTAGTTATACTCCCTAGGCGGTACCCCGAAAGTGCACGGCGGATTCAAATCAACCGATCCCGTACACGACCTACTTAAAAATATTTACTTTTTTCAGCTGCAAGTGTCGCCATCTGAAAAGGACCGTGAATAAAAGGGGATAAATTCGCGGTAAACTTACCTCGGGTGCTCCTGAAACGGTAAGGGCGATATTCGGGTTAGCGGGAATAATAAGCACTGCTAATTATTAATCAAACTTGTACACGATTATTAATTACAAATAAAAATTATTTATTACTAAAAAGAGAAAATATATTTCGACGGCTCCTATTCATAAAGTCCTATACCAGAAGTCATTTCTATATAGTCCTATCTTAAAGAAAATTTTATAAGATCCTATCTTAATTATAATTCTATAAAGTCCTATCTCAGAAGTACTATTTTATAAAGTCCTATCTGAAAAAGTCAGTTCTATAAAGTCCTATCTCATCTCAAATTTTGAAAGCTACAAAATCATTAAACAATAAGTTTTTTAATAAAAACAATAAATTATAAAAATAATATTTACACCTTTATCTAAAAATATAAATATATATGCAAAATCGGATAATAATGCTATGAAGTTAAGAGAACGTGTATTAAAGGAAGGGGGAGGCTTAAAAAAATTGACTTTTATGATCGAACTTTATTGAATTGCATTTGAGATAGGACTTTATAAAATTGACTTCCGAGATAGGACTTTATAATACTGACTAAATTTTTTTTTGAGATAGGACCTTATAGAATTTTCTTTTCAGTTAGGACTTTATAGAATTATTCTTGAGTTAGGATATTTTTTAATTAATTTTTGAGATAGGACTTTATGAATAGGAGCCGTCCATTTAACAAAGATAATTATTAACAAATAAAAAACAAAAACAGGAAAGGCCGCGTGAGGTCTCGCAACGAAGTGTAATCACCGAGGTTACTCGCGCTTTCTGTCTCACACGCGTACGCGTAAGAAAGCTTCATACGCTTAAGAGTCCGTAACATACCTTTACAATATACACGGTGGGCCATTTTAATCTATGCACCTGAAAAACTCAGTAAGTTCGCATCCTATCAAAAAATGACCTTTATAAAAGTTGTAGGATACAAAGGGGGTCAAACAATAGTGACCTTGAATTTGACCTTCAAGCTGACCTTCAAGGTCAAATCAAGACCACCTTGAGATTTTTAAATGAAAACCCCTATTTTTTACACCGGAATCGGAAAGGGCTGGAAATTTTACGTCCGAATATGCTCTCAGGTCATCTGACCTCGATGACCTCAAAGGTCAGATCAAGGTCATAAATATGAAATAATCGGATGGCTATGAAAAATCTTAAGTTGAGTATTGCCGAAAAAGTAAAGGTCATTATTTAAGTAATTTTTAACGTGAAATTCAGTGGTGACCTTTATTTTGACCTTGGCGATGACCTATAAGGTCAAATAAATATAAGGTGCTTATGAGGTCAAATACTGGTGACCTTGAATTAAACCTTGAACTAAAGTTTTGTTGTTAAGTGCACTTACTTGTAGCGTTACCCAGAATCATTGACATGGACGTAGTAAGTTTTGTGTCCTTTGTGATGCTTGATTAACGTGAGTCCCCTTGCCTCTCAGGATGGGATGCTTGATCAGCAAAAGTTTCTTTGCCTCTCTCGAATTTAGCCAGGAAATAAATGTTCGAAGGCACCTTCATTTGCCTGAAAATGAATCGTTAAATCTAAATTCGCGTTAATGAACAAGATGTTAAACACGAGCTCTTTCAGTTAAGTTGCATATCGTTATATCCGTAGGGTGTCGTCTATCAGAAAAAGTGCAACTTAGAGTCTCGCTGCAACACAAGCCTTATTATTAGATTTTTTTAGTATGACAGACGTGTCATGAATTTTAAATGTTAATAAAAACTAGCAACAATTCCTCGGTCTCTAACGCTCCCTCGGTCGAAATTACACTAAATATATACTTATTTTTTTAATTTTTTTTTAATTTATAATTTTACAATTTAATTGAATAAAAATGTAAAATATAATATAATGTGTAATTAATTAACCTAGTATTCAGTTACAATCAATTTTTTTTAGTCAATAAAATGAAAATAACAGTGTATTATATTTGCAACATTGTATATACTTATTTAATCTTAGTCAATTACACAAGAGTTTATAGATACTGAACATATTTCTACATAATACTGAAACAATTAAAAAAAATTAAAAATAATCGACATGATAAAACTTACACTGGAGTAAGGAATTTTAATTTTAATTTTTAATACGTAGTAACACATATATCATTACTTACAATATTTCCACACTATTGCTGTAAGAAGCTACATCAATCTAGTACCAAATGTGTTATTTTTCTACCAGAATAATATTTTCAACAACAAAAATTACAATATAAAATTATTCTTTGACCATTATACATATATTTCATGCTTTTTCATGATGTTTCACGGAAAGGAGATGAAGAATTTAAAATTTCATACAAAATTACTAAACTCTTTTTTATTACTAAATTCTTTCAAACAAATAATTATACATAATAATTGAATTTATAAAAATTTTTTTCAGATTAAAATTCTGGCTAAAAGATTTATTTTCACATTTTATTAATTTTGTTTTATATTCAAAAATCTTTTATAAAAAAGAATATTAGTAATTGCAACCAAAAAATATAAATGATATTATACAATTACAATAATAAAAATTGAATATGAATTATAAAAGTTATTTTGATATTACACTTCGTATTACATTAAAAAAATGAAAGAAAAATAATATTTTAAATTTTTTAACCACCTTCCTCACGCATTTCCATCTTAGAAATAAAATATGTATTACATTAAATTATATATATTATATTATACATATATGTTATCAAAATTTATTAGAGTAATAGTACTGTTTTTGTCAGTGTTCGTATCACTGTGACCACTTTTTATTACCGAAAACCCATATAAAATATTTTTAGAATTCTTCTACTAAATTCCCCTCTTACCCCCTACCACTCAATCATTACATGGGGGATAAATTAATACTGGTTGTCATATTCAATGTTGACCGTTCCTCCCACCTTCCTTCATCTTTAAAATAGGGGATAAAAAAGAGTGGTGGTCATATTGTTATTCACCTGTACCGAAACCCTTAAATTATTCCATCTAGCAATAAATGGAGGATAAATGAAGAGTGATTATCATATCGCTATTCACCGTAACCAAAAACCTCATCTTAGTTTTTTTAGAATAAAAAAGAATGGTCGTCATATTCTAATTCATGTATACCGATAACCTCTATAAAATATTTAAAAAATGTTCTAATTTTACCCCCACCCCCCTCATGACTCCTCCTGCACCTATCATTAGATGTGAGATAAATGATGTGTGGTTGTCGTATTCAGCGTTAACCCTTCCACTCCACAGATACGTTTAATTCTTGTAACTTTTGGGATACCGGAAACCGGAGAACGGATGAATTTTGATATATATATAGATGATAAATCAAATATAATATTTTAATTTTTTTATCCACCTTTGTAATAGAGTATGATGAAAAATATGTAAAAACGTATATTTAACTGTGATAAAAAAACAGAACGAATCATCAAATAAAATATATATTACATTAAAATATATTATTTAAGTTATTAAAAATTATTAGACTGACAGTACTGCTTCAGTCTATGTTAATATTACTGTGACTACTTTATTTTTACATTATTCATGTATGTAGTGACTATTATTTATTATTAATTACTATAACGGGTACGGATTTCGAGTGTCGGCGCAGGTTAGGTCCCTGAATTATCGGCGACGTTCGTCGATAGGACCAAGTCGACTAGCCGGGATAATTGCGAATGGTAGCGCAGTGGTGAGGCTTCTGCCTCGCGCTCCCGGGATCGTGGGTTCGCGCCCCGATACCTTCGTTGATTTTTTATTCCTTATATTCAATCCGTACCCCGTTACAAATGGCGCCCAACTCAAAAACCCACTTGCCAGAAGAGACGAAGTAGCTTATCTTCGCCTGGCTCATCTTGGACCGAAGTCGGTCATAAACTCCCATCCCCACCACCACAGTCCCGGTGGATTTCCCCGCGAGAACGTCAAAAAGTGCGGAGGTACGATTGTAGGAGAAAAGCCTGTGTCTGCAGTCCGCAGTGTGTATACGTATACGCAGTACACCTCCAAAGTTGGCACTAGACGTAGGGGAGCTTGAGTTTCTGGGATCTCAAGCGTGGTGGTGCAAACGCACGACTATCCCTAACGAGGCTCCCGGTGCTCAGAAAACGGTCTTCTTGACACCGGTCGAGCAGGGACAACCTTCGCCTCTCTAGCCCAGGTGATCGAAGTGATCAAACGGCTCCCCGAGGGCGTAGGTCGCGTTTGGGTGGGGGATATAACGGGTACGGATTTCGAGTGTCGGCGCAGGTTAGGTCCCTGAATTATCGGCGACGTTCGTCGATAGGACCAAGTCGACTAGCCGGGATAATTGCGAATGGTAGCGCAGTGGTGAGGCTTCTGCCTCGCGCTCCCGGGATCGTGGGTTCGCGCCCCGATACCTTCGTTGATTTTTTTATTCCTTATATTCAATCCGTACCCCGTTACATTACTTATAATATTACTTATAGGTATGTTCTTAATATAATAATTTAATTTGGTACAAAAATATACAAACATTCGAGTACTGGCAAAAGTGCTTACAAACTATTTAATATTTTATCCCGTAATTAGTGGAGTTATCCCGGAATACCTCACGAATTCCCGAAATATCGAGGAAATCCCGTAATTAGTGAAGCATCCCGAAATATCCAGGAAATCTCGTAATTAGTGAAGTTAACCCGGCATACCTCAACAATGACCGAAATATTAAGAAAATCTCGGAAATGGTGAAGTTATCAAACTTAGTTATCAAATTTCCCGAAATATCGAGGAAATCCCGTAATTAGTGAAGTTATCCAGGCATACATCAGGAATTCCCGAAATATCGAGGAAATCCCGTAATTAGTGAAGTTATCCCGACATATCCACTAAATCCCAAAATTAGTAAATTTATCCCGGCATACCTCAGAAATTATCGAAATATTAAGAAAATCCCGAAATCGGTCGATTTATCCCGAAATACCACAGGAAATTCCGAAACATCCAGGAAATTCCGAAATTGGTGGAGTTATCCCGAAATACCACAAAAAACCCGAGACTTGCAGGAAATCCCGAAATTGGTGGAGTTATTCCGGAATACTTAAGAAAATCCCGAAACATCCAGGAAAACCCTAAATTAGTGAAGATTTCCCGGCATATCTAAAAAATTACCGAATTATTTAGAAAATCCCGAAATTAGTGGAGTTATCCCGGAATACCTCAAACATTCCCAAAATAGCCGGGAAATCCCGTATTTATTGGAGTTATCCCGAAATACCACAGAAAAACCCGAGACTTGCAGGAAACCCTGAAATTGGTGGAGTTATCCCGGAGTACTTAAGAAAATCCCGAAACATCCAGGAAAACCCTAAATTAGTGAAGATTTCCCGGCATATCTAAAAAATTACCGAATTGTTTAGAAAATCCCGAAATTGGTGGAGTTATCCCGGAATACCTCAAAAATTCCCGAAATATCCAGGAAATCCCGTATTTAGTGGAGTTATCCCGAAATAATTCAGAAATTCCCGAAATATCAGTGTTAACCCTTCCACTCCACACATACTCTTCATTCTTACATCAGGAGACCAGACACCGCCGCGGGACACCGGACACCACCGCCGGACACCGGAGAACGGATGAATTATAATATAATATAGATTTTGGTTATAACAAATTATTTTATATTTTATTTCTCATAAGAAATATTAAATTAAAATCCTTATAAATTAATGAAATAAGTTTCCAACATGTAATATATTAAATGTATATTCGATCCTTAATTTAAAAATAATGAATGTCGCTCAGAATGTCACTCTCCTTTGCATAAAACAATAATATTTTACTTACAAATTTCTATTAAAAAATATAACCATAATCTACAAGATCCTATATATATGCTAATTAAATAATTCGTATTTTATTGGATTTAAAATGTATAATGGTTAACAAAAAAATTAATAGCAAAAAAATACTCACTCGCTTACGCTCGCTATTTTTTTATTTTTTGTTATTATTTGATTAGTGGTGTATTAAATAATATGAATCGTACTTCTGTCTATTAAAACGTAGTTCAGTATATAGATGAAAAACAAATAGTAATATTGTTAGAGTACCAATTTAATATAATAAAATATATATTGTAGGATTCTGTACGAAGTATTACATTAAATAAATAAATATACAGTAAATGTATGAGGCTCAATATGTTGACTCCCAGAAACATTAAATCCCAAAAATTTTAACTGCGATAAGATCTAAGGACTAAAATTTTTTAAAATTTTTTACAATTTTTACAAACCCAAAAACATTGAGTCCCAAAAATATTAAGGTCCCAAAAGTTTTAACGCAAACTCTAAGACTAAAATTTTTGAAAGCCCCAAAATGTTGAGTCCCAAAAGTTTTAACGGCAAAATCTAAGACTAAAATTTTAAAATTTTTAAATTTTTAAGACCCCAATAAACATTAAGTCCCAAAAATATTAAGTCCCAAATAGTTTTAACGGCAAAAAACTAAGGGACCCTAAAATTTTTAAGGCCCAAAATGTGATCCCAAAAATATTAGTCCCAAAAGTTCAAAAGAAAAATCCAAGGACTAAAATTTTTATAGACCCAAACTATGAGTCCCAAAAATATTTACGTCCCATAAAGTTTTAGCCCCAAAATGTTGTGTCCCAAAAGTTTTAACGGCAAAATCTAAGACTATAATTTTTAAGGCCCAAAATTTTGAGTCCCAAAAATATTAAGTCCCAAAAGTTTCAAAAGAAAAATCCAAGACTAAAATTTTTAAGACCCAAAATATTGAGTCCCAAAAATATTAAGTCCCAAAAGTTTTAACGGCAAAAACTAAGACTAAAATTTTTAAGGCCCAAAATGTTGAGTCCCAAAAATATTAAGTCCCAAAAGTTTCAAAAGAAAAATCCAAGACTAAAATTTTTAAGACCCAAAATATTGAGTCCCAAAAATATTAAGTCCCAAAAGTTTTAACGGCAAAAACTAAGACTAAAATTTTTAAGGCCCAAAATGTTGTGTCCCAAAAGTTTTAACGGCAAAATCTAAGACTATAATTTTTAAGGCCCAAAATTTTGAGTCCCAAAAATATTAAGTCCCAAAAGTTTCAAAAGAAAAATCCAAGACTAAAATTTTTAAGACCCAAAATATTGAGTCCCAAAAATATTAAGTCCCAAAAGTTTTAGCGGCAAAATCTAAGACTAAAATTTTTAAGCCCCAAAATGTTGTGTCCCAAAAGTTTTAACGGCAAAATCTAAGACTATAATTTTTAAGGCCCAAAATTTTGAGTCCCAAAAATATTAAGTCCCAAAAATTATAAGGCTAATATATATAATACTAACGGTCCCAAAACGTCGTAAAAGTAATCCTTGGGGATCAAGGGAACACTTGCCCGGACGGACGGACGGACCCCCGGACGTAGATTTGTACTTTAATATAATGTTAGATCTCTGCAATATGCTCTTACTCCAATCTCAAAGTGTTAAACCATACACATCCATTTGATGCAATAACTAACTTCAATATTTGTGGGACACGCACAGATTTCCCAGACGCAGATTTTAAAAGTGCTTTATTTAAAATGATTTAAGTATACTTCTTCTGGTTGTTTCATTTTAAATAAAATTAAAATTATTTTAAAATTTTACAAATATCGAATGTAGTTACATTTATTTTTCACTTTTATACACTTTTGTAGTTTCAAATTTTTTAAATTTAATCATAGTGCACTACACAGAATTTGTATTACTTTCCAGATGTTTATGATTTTTCATTGCTGCATCATGCTCATTGGCACAGAGAAGTAGATCACCAACATCGCTGGAGTCTTATGGTATGGTGTGGGATTGTAAATGGTTATTTGATTGGTCCTTACTTCTTTGAGGCTAATGTTGATCAACACACCTACTTAGAGTTGCTAAGAGATACGCTGCCAGAACTACTGCCAGACGTTGATTTAGAAACCAGACAAAGAATGGTATTCCAACAAGATGGCGCAGCGCCACACTTTGCAGTAATTGTTCGACAATTTTTGTATGAAACTTACGCTTGGTGGATTGGACGTGGAGGTCCGGTTAACTAGCCCGCAAACTCCCCAGATATGACTTCACCAGATTTTTATTTGTGGGGCTATTTGAAGAATGTTGTCTTTCAACAACAGCCTACAACGCGAGACAACATGCAAGATCGGATTCGTGAAGCATGCGCTGCAATTTTAAGACTAACTTTGTTAAACACCATCCAAGAATTCCGTAGATGTTTAGGGCTGTGTCTTCAGGCAAATGGAGGTAACTTCGAGCATTTGCTTCGTGGTTAAATTTGTGAGAGGCAAGGGGACTCACGCTAACCAAGCACCCCAAAGGAAATAGAATTTACTACGTCCACGTCGTTGTTTCTGGGTAACGCTAAAAGTAAATCCAAGAAACAACAACACGTTAGTTCAAGGTCTAATTCAAAAGGTCACTGCCAAGATCAAATTTAAGGGCACCTTTGAATTTGTCGTTAAAAATTACTTAAATAATGACCTTTACTTTTTCGGCAATACCCTACCTAAGATTTTTCATAGCCATCCGATTATTTCGTATTTGTGACCTTCATCTGACCTTTGAGGTCATCGAGGTCAGATTACCTGATAGCATATTCGGACGTAAAATTTCCCGCCCTTTCCGATTCCGGTGTAAAAAATAGGGGTTTCCATTTAAAAAACTCAAATTGACCTTGATTTGACCTTGAAGGTCAGCTTGAAGGTCAAATTCAAGGTCACTATTGTTTGACCCCCTTTGTATCCTACAACTTTTATAAAGGTCATTTTTTGATAGGATGCGAACTTACTGAGTTTTTCAGGTGCATAGATTAAAATGGCCCACCGTGTATATATATATATATATATATGGGAGATTCCATGTGAAGTGATCCATTTAAAAAATAGAATTTTGTTTTAATGTATGGAATCAGTAAAAAACTACTTGAATAGAGTGTAGCTAAATTTTTAGACCTGAATTTCAAATAGTACCAGAGTTGTAGCCAATCAAAAAATAGAATTTTTTGAAGAAATTGACTTATTGGCCACGTTTATCACTTAATAACTCAAAATCTAACAATTTTTTCTTATATACATTAAATTTGAAAAAGTTTATTAATTTCAAGAAGAATCAGTTGAAATATTTCATTTATATTATTTTTAAACTTTGAATATAGTTATAATCAATAAAAACCTTTATAGTAAAAAAAAGGGTTGTACGATCAAAAATATTTTATCCATCCAAGAATCTAATTCATCGATGATTAATTACCTTCAAAATGGTGCAAAGTTTGAGTGCGGCAGAGCATTTCAGACAAAGTTATGGTGTTTTTAGGCAAATTTCTTAAAAAAAGAGAGCAAATGCATTTTATGAAAAAAACAGACTAACCGTATACTTGCATTCAAACAATATGGCATTATTATTCCTCAATATTACTAAAATATACTATTTTTTTGTTAGTTACTGATACTTTTATTTAGTTGTTATTTAAGTCTGATACTTTTAGTTATACCTGTTATATAATTGGATTTATTGGAATTATAAAAAGTTTCAGGTATTTATCCAATTATATAACAGGTATAACTGCTTATACCTACTGCTTTGTGTTTGTAAGCAGCTTAGAGATTGAAAAGTATCAATAACTAACATTAAATAGTATATTTTTGTATTATTGAAGAATAATAGTGCCATATTGTTTGAATGTAAGTATACGGTTACTCTGTATTTTTCATAAAATGCATTTGCTCTCTTTTTTTAAGAAATTTGCCTAAAAACACCATAACTTTGTCTGAAATGCTCTGCCGCACTCAAACTTTGCACCATTTTGAAGGTAATTAATCATCGATGAATTAGATTCTTGGATGGATAAAATATTTTTGATCGTACAACCCTTTTTTTTACTATAAAGGTTTTTATTAACTATAACTATATTCAATGTTTTAAACTAATATAAATGAAATATTTCAACAGATTCTTCTTGAAATTTATAAACTTTTTCAAATTTATTGTATATAAGAAAAAATTGTTAGATTTTGAGTTATGTAGTGATAAAAATGGCCAATAAGTCATTTTAAAAAAAAAAATCGATTTTTTGATTGGTTACAGCTCTGGTATTAATTGAAATTTAGGTCTAAAAATTTAGCTACGCTCTATTCAAGTAGTTTTTTACTGATTCCATACATTAAAACAAAATTCTATTTTTACCTGGATCACTTCACATGGAATCTCCCATATATATGGGTGGCTCTGTGAAATCGAAGATGAAAAAAATGAATATTGCTATAACTGTGGGAATATGTTTTAGAGGTGTCCAGTAGTTCTCCTAAATTTTTTCAGATTTTTTCGGGGCCATTATTTTAAATTACAGTGCGTCAGATTTGACATTTTAGCATTTTTTTGCATTATGCGCCCATTTTCATGAATTTGTAGCTCCTAAAGGGTTGCAATTTTTCTCTAAAAACATAAATATAACTTTTTGTAAAATTTTCTGAATTTTTCATTAAAAATACTTTTAAAGTCATAAATGTATGCTGTCACACTCTTGTAAGCCATTTAACCTTATTATAGTGAAAATCAGCAATTCTGCTCCGAACTCTGGAAACCTAATGCTGTCTAAAAGATGTCTTTTGATAGTCAGAAACTGCCTATAAATTTCCAGAGTAAGTCTAAATCATTAAGATCACTTATGGTCAAAATATTTGGGAAAAGTGCCCGAAATATTAATAGAAATGTATATTTGTTGCATTATAACGACGAATCTAGTAACATGATCATTGCAACAAAATTTATGCAGTTACCTTGAAGTGGTAGAAAAGCATCTCCACTTTTTTCACCATCAATATAATCTCCTGTAAGCTGCTAAAAATACAAATATATTATACAATTATAGAAAATTAATTTTTAAACTTTCTAATGTTGGATTTTTAATTATACAACCACTATAAGTATTATGATACTAATCTGAAAGATTACTATATCCCCGGGGACGGGGACTCAGATTCTCCCGTCCACGCAGAACAACTCAAGCCGTACCGACGAGGTATAAACCCAGAAATAGACGACGTTGAGAAGACTCTTCCACCGTTGGGTGCGTCGTGTAAAGAGGCGGATATTTGTCCGTCCTCTGACAGCAAAAATATTGTAAATGCGAGCGAGCATATGACCGAGACAAGCTTAAGAGGGTACGCAAAACCGTGCCCGGAGAAGTAGTACGTCGTCCAGGTCGCCCACCAGGTTCTAAGAAACCTAAGCAGTTTGTAATAGCGAAATACTGGTCGCCGCGTAATACCCGAGGCTGTGCAAATGCTTAGTACATTCTCTTCCATTCTAATTGTCATCCTTTTTACTATCGACTTCTCGATCCCGCTTCGAGAACGTGATGGCAGAAGTGGGATACCTGGCCGGTTCCCAATGTCTGGGAGTCACTAGAAATCGTTCTCCATCGCGAGGCTCGTACGGTCGCCGGACCAGATCGTACGAGAAACGAAAGGGGGGAGGGACGGTAGAGAGATAGTTATTCTCTCGTGTACCATCGAGCAGTGAGGTACCCCTGGAGTGCACGTAAGACCCTTCATGCTCTTTAGTCTCGTTATCGGGGACTCATCCGTGGAGGGCAACGAATCGGTGTGATCCGCGCGTTCTCTTTGTGCCGTGACTTCGTGTTCGTGTGCGATTTCGTATTGGTCGCATCACGACTGGTCGTGCGTTCTCGCGTTTTACCTGATATTCGCGGGTCGATACTTGTCCGCTGGACCATTGTAAAAGAAACCCGAATAGAGAATAATTTGACATTATCGTGGTTCTTGTTTATTTAAATTTCCTGTATTATCCCAGGATCTTGACCGCTCCGTTCTGAGAAGCAGACAAGTCCGCTGTACTCGTACTTCCAGACATGGGCTCATCGCTAAGCCCCAAAACAACGTACGCGGTAGCCGTCGGGTAAACGACAAATCGTCGACCAGGTGATGTGATGGTCTGGTTGCGCGCGAAGGTAAGTTCGTCGTGCACAACGTCAAATCACCCATTACTCACATTGACTCCGTACATTGGAGGCAAAACCCCGACTACATTGTTACTATATATATACATGTGTGTGTGTGTGTGTGTGTGTGTGTGATGTGAAATTCTTGATGATTTGCTTTCCTATTGTAATAGAACTATGATCTATATTTAGGGGCCATCGGTGTTTCTCGTGCGATCCGCTGTATTTCATTTCAACGTTGTCGTAAGATTATAATATAATCATCGTACGTTGGAACTCGTTCTCGTGGATCTGAATATTCATGTCACGGTAGTCGCGCTTTTCGTGCAAAAACAATTTCAAAAGTTGTGCGAAGATGACTCTCATGTACCAACGTATTATACGAAAATGCGGCTACTTCGCATAGCTCATCCCATGCGTCGTTTCTTTCGATCATTATATTTAAATAATCGGCTGAGTTACTATAGAAACGATCGACGGAGTTGGATTGAGGGTGATAAGCCGTGGTTTTAATTTGTTTAATCTTAAACATTTTTGCTACTTTTCTCATTAGACTACTTAAGATTGAAGTATCCTGATCGAAAATAATTAACAATGGTGCGCTGAAAATTGGAAAGTGTCGACGAACTAACGATTCGGCGATCGTTGCTGCAGTCGCGTCGGGTATGGATATCGCCTTACAGTATTTTGAAAGGTTATATTGAATGGTTAATATACAATTGTTATTATTTCAAGATCTGGGGAACGGTCATACAAGATCGACCGATATAGATTCCATAGCCGAGTATGGAGTATTTGCTATTATACGTTGTTAGGTTTTAACGCGAACTAATTTAGAATAAAATATGAAATATACGAAATAAATCGTCTTTAATAGCCTGCTAATCTTAAAAATTTATGTATATTCTTCACTGTTTTTGGGATTGAAAATTTTTTTACTGCTTCTAATATTTTTTTGATTCGGCAGAACGCCTTCTGGTGATAATACGTGTCTCAGACACACTACTTCTTTCTTTAAAAATTCACATTTGTCTGGCTGTATTTCAGGCGCGTACTCTGCAAAAATTTTTCAAATTTTTGGTTATGCTTTTGAATATTTTTAGCATATATAACTGCATCATTCAAAAATAAAAATAGTTCTTTGTCTTGCATGCTCTCAGAAACAAGATCAATCATTCTTTGAAAAGCAGCTGAAGAATAGCACAACCCCAAATGCATGGTTTTACATTAAAATAAACCAAATGAAGAGGCAAAAGCAATTTTATGTTGATCTTCTTGAGCTAGAGGACCTTAAAAAAATCCTTGACATAAATCTAGAGAGTGAATACACGATTTTCTCGTCCGATTTGATCGACAATATCTAGCACATTAGGTAAAAGGCATCGATCATTTACGGTTTTATCGTGTAGTTGTCGAAAATCGACAACGAGTTGGTATCGTTTGTTGAATCACGTAAGATATAATTGGAATTTGATGGTTCAATTATGTCTCCTTCAATCATTTCTTTTAATTGTTTATCAAGTTCGCTTTTGAGTGCTTGAGGAAATCTATATGGCTTAGCTGTGATTAGTATGTGGTCGGCAGTCGCTATCTTATATTCTATGGCATTTGTCACGCCTAGTTTTTCTCCTTTTCGACAGAAACTATCCGAGGATTCATCAATTACATTTTTTATATTCCTTGTTTATTTTATCAAAATGCCAGACTTCTTTTAATCGTTGATTACGATTAGGTGTACTTGTATCCTCCGCTATGCTAAGTATTCTCCCTTTAGATCGATTGTCAGAACTATCGTGTATGTCGGCTTCTTCACTTTCATAACTATAAAAATTGTTAATATAAAGGTTATTTGAATAAACCGACTAACTATTATTCATTTCGTTTTCATGTGTAGCTTCGACAGATTCACTTCGTAAATTTTCGTTTGTAACTCGTTCATTCAATAAAAAAATCGTTGAAGTCCTCATCCTGTTCATTTTTTCCTGTATGTTTATTAAATTCTCATTATTTCTATCATTTGCAGTTTTATCAGTTCCTTCTTCGTTTATTCGTAGTATTTCTGTTCTCGGGAAAAGATTCAAATTACAAACATAACTAACATTTTTATCACGTGGTTTGCATTTGTCACTCTCCTCGATGTCGTAATCGATTTGTACTTTACAATTCATCTTTTTTCTCCAATAAATTTGCTTCATTTACGCTAGATCTGCATTTATCGCCCTCCTCGATTTCATAATCCATTTGTGCTTGACAATTATTAACTGTGTTGTCCAATAAATTTTCCTCATATTTTATTTATTTTTCATAATTGACACTAGATGGACTCTTACTCATACTATCGTACAATGGTACTTCAGTAGTACCATAATTTTCAGTAATTTCATAACTTTTTCTTCAATACATGGTTCGGTCGCCTCACGTACCCATGACTGCGCTTTTTCATTGTTTATTTGCAATCATTTTTGCTCATTTATAAATTAGTCATTTATAATTATTGATCCTTTCAATAATTCCGCGTCGTCTTATGAATTCTTTAAAATAATAATAATAAAATTTTAAGATGGTGGGAGAAGTTATCGTTCGTCCAGAATTTGTTAATAAAAGAAAGGCTTTTTTGATCTCTACGAACCATATATTTTGTTCTTGCCGACGTTTCGGACGTATTATTACCGTCCCTTTTCAAAGCAATAAAAAAGCGCAGAGATGTAGATCACATCCTGTAGTACAATAATTCTCTCTCACATAGCACAAAATAGTAGTTTATGCAACAAGGGTGTGAAGGAAACTTCACGCACGACCATGGCCGCAGCGCACGAGTCGCCGGCGTAGCCGGCAACGAGTGTTGCACGCGGTCATGGGGAGTGCGTGAAGCTCACACCCGAGTTACATACAATATTTTGTGTAATAGTGTGCGTGAAGTTGATGCGTGAAGAACGATTTTCGGTGCGTGAAATGCAGTGTCTGAACTGGATTTCACGCACCGAAAATCGTTCTTCACGCATCAACTTCACGCACACTATTACACAAACAAAATATCACTCTCGCAATTACGCGGCCGATAGTGATCCGTTTACGGTTGTTTTTGCGCTGATCTTGGGGGTAGTCAACGTTACGACTTCCCCTCAATCGTTATTGTTAAACTTGTTATTACTTATTTATTTAATAAATTGATTCGGCGAGATCTCGTCTATTTTGCCGACTTACAATATATCACGCTTCTTAATCAATTTCCCGCTTATAGTCCTTTCCGACGAATACCACTCTCTCCGGCGTATATCCTGGTCATCTAATCCTGGGCATAAGGCCTATTGCATGGGAATCAAAGTGATTCTCGGTCACATCGTGGGACTGCTATACCTCGGCTGGTAAGTTGGGACAAATTGGGCTTAATCTGGGCCTTATATTCTCCAGTACCCATCCCGATACAAACATTAATTGAATACTAATTTTCAAAATTTAGTTCTAAAGTTTTACTATAAGATGTATAATAAACCATTTTTATTTTTTTATTCAAAAAATAACTAGATTTCTTTATTGTTACCAATTTAATATAGAGTAAATTCATAATTAAAAAATTTTAATTAATAAAAGTTTTACGTTTTTACATTCTAGGCATGATCGTTAAATGTTTTAAAAAATAAACGACTATAATATTCAGAAGTTACTATAAAAATAAACTTTAGCCAAGTCGGTAGAAATTGACTGAATTTTTTGATTGGCTTGTTTACATAATAATATATACCTACAAACATAGATGCATTTTCAAAAACATTTAAAATTACTTATTTTACTAATTACACAGACCCACAAAAAAAAGTTTCGTGCGCGGCATACTAGACCACGTGAACTTTATGTTTTTAGGGTCGCTGTATCCAAATCCGTGGTCCATTTGACCCGGGCACATCAGGATGAACGTCAGGTCAAGGTCAAATTCACAAAATTTATCGCAAACAAAGTAAACCAGTATATTAATATGTTTTTGGGGTCACTGAATCCGAATCCGTGGACCATTTGACCCGAGCACGTCATGATCAAGGTTAGGCCAAGGTCAAATTTAGAAAATACATTGCAAATTAACTGAACTGGTATATCTATATGTTTTTAATAGAATCAAATTCAGAAAATGTATCGTATAATTGAAAATGCACCGAAGCCATCGAATGCGTTACTTTATCTGTAAAACTATATCGTCAAAATCACTCGATCCCACGGTCCTTAGATATCTCATAAACCGATAAATCCATAACCTAAGACAATCTGCCCTTCCGTACTCTTTTATCCTCAAATGATCTGTGAAGTGGATCAGTGCTTTTCCATCTTTCGGCAGCCCAAGGTCTCTGATTAAATCATTTAAATCATCTTGATTAAGCGTCCGTATTGTGGCATCTTTTCTGTCTGTACATACTCTTCTTGATCCTCATCATCATTATTACTTTCACTACAAACTTCTTTAATGTCTTCTTTGCCTATTTCGTTATATTCATCTATTACCATGTGAGCCATATTCGAATGGGACAAGCCAGGGTTAAAATTGATAAAAAGCTATTCAATTTTAACAATTTATCATTTTTTTCATAATAATTAAAAACATTTCTTAATTTTTTAAACAAGTTGTATTATTGTATTAACTTTTACTTAAAATTTTTTTGGTCAATTGATATGTAACATAACTATTATAATTAATTATGAGACTCCGTACTCCGATTTTCTATCATAATGGATTAGAATCATATTTAAAAGTTACTGTTAAAATTTTAGCCTATTCGATAGAGTGGATTCAGAAATATCCTGCGGTAAGTTCATTATGGTAAAAAATCAGAGTACGGTGTCTTATAATTAATTAAAATAATTATATTACATATCAATTGAATAAAAAATTTTAAATAAAAGTTAATAATAATACAATTTTTAAATAATGCATTTAGCATTCGGTAATGAGTCTATTTATAAAGGCATTTACGGTCCTTTTTACGAATTAAACACATTTAACCTTTTCGTGCATATAAGGAACTGACAATCATAAAGTCTCTGAAACTAGAAAATTTCGATGTCCGGCATCGAGCTGAATCCAAATCTGGAGTCAGATTTTCGAAATTATAATAATTGGGCCCAATACCAAAGGGGCCCACTTTTAGAATGCAAAGTTTAGAAAAATAAAAAATACCATCGTATTCTACATAAAATTTTAAGAAGAAATCATTCTTGTCATTTTTTTGATAAGACACACCAATTTCAAGTAAAAAATTATTGAATTTCTAGGATATCGGACCCCTGAGTAAAAGCAGATGTATGTTTTATCATTCCGTGCATACAAGAGACTCAAACATCAAACCAAGCGAAATAAAGTCTTTCTATGGAGTTTTGGAGTAGCTGATGATGTATCGGTTTCGTCGCACTCTGGCTGGTAATTTTTCTCACCGCTAGAGGGTGATGACTATTTCTCTACGCTTGCTAGAGATATCGTAATCTTCTTTTATATATAGAGCCGTATAACATCTTGCTGGCATCGCAGTACATCTTGCGATAGGCATCTAAGGTAAGATCTCCAGTTCCTCACTGAGGAGTCCAAACTGAAGATCGAGGACGAAACGCTTATAATTTATATTTAATGAGGACCTGTTCTGGGAAATTCCACTAAATATAGTGGACGAAGAGCAGATAGTGCTTCGTTTAATTTAAATTTGTTTGATTCGGAAAAACGACCGTAAATACCTTCATAAATAATACAATTTGTTTAAAAAATTAAGAAATGTTTTTAATTATTATGAAAAAAATTATTAATTGTTAATATTGAATAGTTATTTTTCAATTTTAACCCAGGCTTATCCCCTTAACCCTTAAAGGGCCGGCATTTGAGATTTTTGAAAAGCTTTTCTCCATAGAAAAGTGGGTTTGAGTCCCCAAGTTATGACCAAACTAAGGTCAAATGTCGGCGAGTTGGAATATGACGTCATACCGGCCCTCTAAGCATTAATCTATCATCATATTAAAATCGTATTCGTTGTCCGTCCGTTCGTCCGTCGTTCGTCCGTCGTTCGTCCGTCGTCCGTCCGTCCAAAATTATTTTTCAAGAGAGAGCGGGTTAAGTGAGAGAATGAGAGAGTGTGAGCGGGTGAGAGAGAGAGAGAGAGAAGAGAGAGGGTGGAGGGAGAGATAGAGGGAGAGGGGGGATTGAGAGAGGGGGAGGGGCGAGAGAGAGGGGAGGGGGAGATTTCGAAAGATAGAGAGAGGGGGGATTGAGAGAGGGGGAGGGTAGGGGGAGGGGTCGAGTGGAGAAGGGGGAGGGGGAGAGAAAGAGATATAGATATAGAGAGAGAACACCTGAACATCGTCTACAGGCAGTGTTGCCAGATAGAGGTGTTTTTTCTTTGTTGCACTCGCACAGTATGACCTCTTCATATGTATCGTAAATAATACCATTTACAGTTCGTATATCCGCAAATGATTGTGCACCACGTACATGTAATAATAGTAGTCGTAGGAAAAATGTTTCACGTTTATTCCGATTTACGAAATACATTCTACTTATGATAGGTTTATTAAATTGTTTTCTTTTAATCCATTTTTTATTTTTTATGTTAAAAACGTAATGATGAGGAATTTTAGTATATAAATGTTGTGTTGCATTTTCGTCTTCTTTGTTCAATTTAAACCATGATGTCTATGTTGTATCAATATTTTTATCAATTAATCTATCTTCTTAACCTTATTTAAAAAATATATATTGTTCATCTTGTTCATACACAGATAATCTTATAATAGCATAAGATTGTTGATGTAATTTAAATTCTAAGATACGATACATAGCCTTTGGTGCGCATACATATCTAGTGGATAGATGTTGAGATATTTCATCATAATTATATATATCTGCATTATTTTTGTCCATATCATTGGTAGTAGCTTCCATCGTAAATTTCACAAGAGCAGTATCAGGACCCTTATGAAAATATTTAAATAAATATTTTATAGCTTTTATTGTATTACATATTTCCACATTAATGTGACATTCCAATAATAATAATAAATATGGATTGTATGGCACAACAAAACTATTATCTGCCACTCTCGGTTTTGAATATATAATTTTATTACCATTTTTTCTTCGGCGATAAGAAGGGTAACAAACAGAATTAAAAGATGTTTGGATGATATATGGTTTTGGAAAATTTTTTGTACAGCATGTTTTATCTTAATCATACATACACTATTTTTATTTTGTAACCCACAAGGACCATGTATCATATTATTTTTTACTATATTATATAATTTAGGATATTTAATTTAATCCCATTATATATATCCCATCTTATATCTTATCTGATAATCGAACTGAAAAATCATCACAAATAATGCGAAAATATACTGATATTAATATACTATTATACCTGCTTTTATCACCCATAAATAATATTGTAAAGTGTAATCTTACGATATTTTATACTTATAATTATATTTTTATTTTTTGAAAAATTATATGTTATCAATATATCATTATTTATAAATCGTATAAAAATGTTACGTCATACCTTTAATATGTGTAAATCGCGAGCTTACATAGCTATATAGCTTACGAGTTATATAGCTAGTTATTTAATTAAAATTTTGAATTTTTGAGTAACATATCTTCACTAAATTTGACCGTTTGTTCAATCAACTTGATATAATTTGTATTTTTAAATGGTAATTTAAGAATAACATATATATCTCTCTATAATATATAACTATTTCGCCGCCGCCGCCGCCAACGCCGCCGCCGTGTCTAAGAATTCAGAATTCAACATATATATGGGTGGTTCTCTGTGACATCGAAGATGAAAAAAATAAATATTGCTATAACTGTGGGAATATGTTTTAGAGGTATCCAGTAGTTCTCCTGAATTTTTTCAGATTTTTTCTGGGCCATTATTTTAAGTTACAGAGAGTCAAAGTTGACATTTTAGCACTTTTTTGCATTATATGCCCATTTTCATGAATTTTTAGCTCCCAGGGGATGCATTTTTCATTAAAAACATAAGTATGACTTTTTTTGTAAAATTTTCCGAACTATTCATTAAAAATACTTTCAAAGACATAAATGTATGCTGTCACACTCTTGTAAGCCATTTAAACCTTAAATAGTGAAAATCAGCAATTCTGCTCCGGATTCTGGTAACCTAATACTGTCTAAAAGATGTCTTTTTATAGTCAGAAACTGCCTAAAAATTTCCAGAGTGGGTCTAAATCATTAAGATCACTTATGGTCAAAATATCCGGGAAAAGTGCCCGAAATATTAATAGAAATGTATATTTGTTGCCTTATAACGATGAATCTAGTAGCATGATCATTGCAAAAAAATTTATGCACTTACCTTGGAATGGTAGAAAAGTATCTCCACTTGTTTCAGTATCCATCTAATCCCCTGTAAGCTGCTAAAAAAACAAATTTTATTATAAAATTATAAAAAATTATTTTTATACATATATAATGCTGGATTTTTAGTTTTACATCCCTTACAAGAATTATAATACTAATCTGAAGGATTACTATAAAAGTATCAACATTATTATTATTATTATTCAGCAATACATTGTTTAGATTTCACAAACTTGTCACTGTCACGTTATCATATTATTCATTATAATTATATATCCGATTTATTTATATATCTTTTGTATTAAATACGTATATTCAGTTATTGTAATAATGATGTTTATATATTTATAGTAATCCTTCAGATTAGTATTATAATTCTTGTAAGGGATGTAAAACTAAAAATTCAGCATTATAAATGATTAAATAATAATTTTTTATAATTTTATAATAATATTTGTATTTTTAGCAGCTTACAGGGGATTAGATGGATACTGAAACAAGTGGAGATACTTTTCTACCATTCCAAGGTAAGTGCATAAATTTTTTTGCAATGATCATGCTACTAGATTCATCGTTATAAGGCAACAAATATACATTTCTATTAATATTTCGGGCACTTTTCCCGGATATTTTGACCATAAGTGATCTTAATGATTTAGACCCACTCTGGAAATTTTTAGGCAGTTTCTGACTATAAAAAGACATCTTTTAGACAGTATTAGGTTACCAGAGTCCGGAGCAGAATTGCTGATTTTCAGTATTTAAGGTTTAAATGGCTTACAAGAGTGTGACAGAAAAATTCGGAAAATTTTACAAAAATAGTCATACTTATGTTTTTAGTGAAAAATGCATCCCCTGGGAGCTAAAAATTCATGAAAAAGGGGCATATAATGCAAAAAAGTACTAAAATGTCAACTTTGACTCTCTGTAACTTAAAATAATGGCCCAGAAAAAATCTGAAAAAATTCAGGAGAACTACTGGATACCTCTAAAACATATTCCCACAGTTATAGCAATATTTATTTTTTTCATCTTCAATGTCACAGAGAACCACCCATATATATATATGGGCTATTTCACGTCAAGTGGTACGATGGAAATTTTAAATCACTCCAAATTTTGTGAAAATACTGGAAATATCTTCCAGAAGATAGAAAAAAAATTTGAGGTGTTAAAAATAATTTGCCTAAGAGTTATTCCACCATGAAAAATGGAAATTTTTCAATTTTTTAGAGAAATTATTATTTTTAAAGCCATTTGTCTCAAAATCTATTGATTTTTTTGAAAATACATTATATACAACTTTTGTTCAAAATAATCTTTAGAACTTATCTACTTGGGATACAATTCTTAATTTTAAAATCTCGAAGAGATAGAACGCCCGGAAATATTGAATATCAAAAAAAGGCTACCACGCCACAATCGATTTTGATCCAACACCGCTCAAAAGATCACATATTTTGAGAGCTTTCGAATGGCGGCGGTTAGATTATTGGCCAAGATCGCTGGTGTAAGTTATACCCCATAAACCTTATAAAATCACTAATTTTCATGTGTTTTAGGGCATAACTTACACCAGCGGTCTTGGCCAATAATCTAACCGCCGCCATTCGAAAGCTCTCAAAATATGTGATCTTTTGAGCGGTGTTGGATCAAAATCGATTGTGGCGTGGTAGCCTTTTTTTGATATTCAATATTTCCGGGCGTTCTATCTCTTCGAGATTTTAAAATTTACACACACACACGCACACGCACACGCACACGCACACGCACACGCACACGCACACGCACACGCACACGCACACACACACACACACACCAGGAGTGGGCGAGCAGGAAACACGGCTTCGTCAGTTTCCAGCTTACCCAGGTGCTGACCGGGCACGGATGCTTCCGTAGCTACCTATTTCGTATAGGGGTCTACGGCAGCGCAGAGTGCCCGGCTTGTCCAGGGGTGGACGAAGACGTGGAACACGTCCTCCTATGGTGTCCTCGTTTCAGGGAGGAACGGGACCAGTTTCAAGTCACTTGGAGCGGTCCCCTCACCCCTGAGGGCATCGGGGCGTGCCTGCTTGACTCCCAGGAGGGATGGAACGCGGTAGTGACCCTCTGTACCTCCGTAGTGGACAGGCTGGGTCTCATCAGAAGAGAAGAGGAGAGAGGAGTTGCGATAGCAACAGTAGTGGGCTAATCTAGCCGTGCCTCCCCCCCGCGAAGTAATGCCTTGCGGCGGTTTCCGCGGGGGAATAAAGGTAAGAAAAGAGGTGGAGTTTTAGTGGGTATGCCTATCGACATCCTTCGGTAGGAGAGTCCCACACACGGGGAGTCTCGCATGGCTCCAGTCATGGTGCATTAAGCATTTCTCCACCTCTTCGGAAAAAAAAAAAAAAAAAAAAAAAAAAAAACACACACTCACACACACACACACACGCACGCACGCACGCACGCACGCACGCACGCACGCACGCACGCACGCACACACCCACGCACACACACACACGCACACACACACACGCACACACACGCACGCACACACACGCACACACACACACACACACACACACACACACACTCACACACACACACACACATATATATATATATATATATATTATAATTAAGTCAAAATTAAATTCATTATTTAAGTTAATTAATACAAAATTTAACAGCATTGAATTAATTTAGAAATTCATATAATTAAGTAAGCTATTATCAAAGTGAACAGGGTGAATAGTTTTATTTACACTTCTGGAGTAATATCCGATAATCCCCTCAAATGAATTATATTATTATCCTCGCTTATGCTGAGGCGACAACTTTTATCTGAGAGAATATACACCTGTGTACTATATTTTATAGTAGAAATAAATTTATGTACTTTTACACATTTATGGAGAGCCCGTATAAATATCGATTTCATAAAGTTATCGAAAACACTAATTTCTACGATTTTCTTAAATATTTTAAGAATTTTCCACCTTTTTTAGGAGAACGCATTAGTGTATAATAAGAACGCTTACAGAAATTAAAAAAAAAATACGTGTATAAATATATATGAAAGTTTTTTTATTTATTCTTGAACTGTTAAAAATTTTTGGTAGTGGTGCCAACTTAAATCGAGGCGCCAAAAATCATCCTCTGAATTAACGTGTTCTTCAAGCAACTTTTGAGTTAAAGTCTTCTCCAAGCGATTTTTGAGTTAACGTGTTGTCCAAGCGAATTTTGAGTTAACGTGTTTTCCAAGCGATTTCTGAGTTAACATGTTCTCCAAGCGATTTCTGAGTTAACGTGTTCTCCAAGCGAATTCTGAGTTAACGTGTTTTCCAAGCGATTTTTGAGTTGACGTGTTCTCCAAGCGAATTCTGAGTTAACGTGTTCTCCAAGCGAATTCTGAGTTAACGTATTTTCCAAGCGATTTCTGAGTTAGAATGTTTTTATTCGGAGGCGACGATATACGGGACGCGGCGAAACAATTATTATTGTTGTTCTTTTTGTTGTGAGTTCGAGAGCGCGATATTTTTATTTTGCTCTCCTACCCTCCCTGACCCACATATATTATATAGTAATTATAATTTTACAATTGTGACTATTATTTATTACTATTAATTTTTATAATATACCTGAGTGGAAATTTTAAAGTGTATATAAATGTACATAAATGTTTAAATATATACAGATATGTATAATAGTGTAAAAAACTGTATACTTTTGTGATAATTGGACAGGTAAATTAGAACATTTTACAATATCTGGGCACCATTTATACACACTTTTGTACATTTTTTTACAGTTTTATATAATTTTTTATATTTATGTACAGAATCTATTGTATTATGTTTAAATGCTTGCGACACTTTTTTACATCTTTACACATTTTCTAAACATTTCCGTACACTTATTTACATTTTCTATTATATAGAAATACAATTGTTTTTTGTCTTCCATTATCTACATTTATATGCTCTAATATACACTTTTGTATATTTTTGTACTTTTTTAAACGTTTCCATACCTTGTAACGGGGTACAATCTTTCGCGTCGGTAGGGGTAAAGGGATCGGTTGCTACGGCACTGCCTAGTTATACTCCCTAGGCGGTGCTCCGAGAGTGCGCGGCGGATTCAAATCAGTGAACCCCGCGCACGACCTACCGTTGCGATGTCCGTTAACAACCGCGAGATCACTTGCCGATCTCGCGTCTTTGTACAGCTAAAACGTCGTGAGCTGAAAAGGACCGCGAATAAAAGGGATAAATTCGCGGTAAGTTTACCTCGGCCGCTCCTGAAACGGAGAGGGCGGTATTCGGGATAACGGGAATAACGTACGCCGGTAATCAATAATCAAACTCGTACTCGGATATTGATTACATATGAATTTTATTCAAGTTAAAGAAATATAAATACAGTTTAACATAAAACAAAGATTTAACAAAAGCCGTATATAGGCCGCGTGAGGTCTCGCGACGAGGTGTAACCACCGGGGTTACTCGCACTATCTCTTTTTCTAGCACGCGTACGCGGTCGCCCGTTTGCTACCTCGCCGTCGCACGCGGACGAGATCCGCCGATCCCGAACTTATAGTTATAGCCGTAAAGAGAGAGTCTTTATGGCTTCGGCGGCTCGCGAGTGGTGCACCACGTACCTTAAATCTCGATTCTCCCCGTCGATGCGTTAGACTTCGCCCTGTTTTCCTTCTCTCCGTCGGGCTCTCGCGCGCGGCAACTTCGCCGTCCTCGCAGGTTCCTGGGAGTCGCTGGAGCTGTGCACTTAACACCAGCACGCTCACTCCACCAAGTCACTCACTCTTCACGGCGCGAAACCCAGAACCCGAGCAAGAATCCGCGATAACGATTCTTGTTCTCTTGCCGCAAAAAATCAAGGAAGGCGTTACCGGCGACGTGTCTATCTACGATGACTCGCATAAACTCTCTATACTCTCTATATACTCTCCTCAGTCAGCTTGCGCGTCGGACCATTATTAGTCCTTACGCGGCTTACGCGCGGGCTTTCCCGATCACCTACGAGCTTTTCCGATCGTCACTCGCGCTCGTTATAAGGTATAGCTTCATACGCATAAGAGTATGTAGCTTACCTTTACAACCTTTATACACGTTTTGCATTATACTGGCGTAAAATAACGTTTTAATTCTAAGATTTATATTTATGCATACTTATGTACACTTTTGAGCATATTTAAACCCTTTTAAATATTTCTGTACAATTATAAAAATTTCATCGTATCATATTAAAATTAATTTTATACTCCCCGTACTCACTTTGTTACTCACTGCATTGACTCATTAAAAAAAATACACTTTTTAACACAATAATTAATTATTTAATAAAATATATACCATAAATAATACATAAGTAATATACCCTACTAGCACACAACGTTGTAGCAACGTTGTGGAAACGTTGTTTTGACAACATTTCAGCAACTTTTATAACAACGTTGCTACAACGTTGTGTGCTAGTAGGGTAACTAATTTGAAATACAAAAATAAAAGATTAAATTGTTATTATTGTTGTTGTTGTCCAATAAAGAGGCTTTTGTCAGGTGATTTGGGTGAAAAATTGTATGTGCACGTCGGGAGTAAAAGGCAGTTATTCCCTTCGATGAATTACTTTACTCCCTTAATGCATAAATAACAATTTATTCGCATTATGTCAAATTATTTTGCTATTTTTGTTCGTTATATTGAGTCAGCCATCTTAGAAATGAAAATTTCAATTTTCTAAGCCCGTAGTCCTTTCCAGCCACTCATAAATCCCCGTATACCAATTTTCTTGAAAATTGGATAACAAACAAACTAAAAAATGATTTTTTCCTGAAAAATTGAGTTTTTTGTATTTGGTTATTTATAACTAACTAACAATAAATAAATATTAAGTATTAGTAGTAAATAGATTAATCAATGAAGTGTGTATAAATGTATATAAAAGTATATTTTAGTATATATTCGTATGTCAAATGAAAAATACACTTTTATTTCGTATGTATAAGTGTGTATAACTGTCCATTTTTGTAAATTTATGTAGCTATATTAAAAAAAATGTCTTTTTTTAAAAGTGTACATAAGTGTAAATAAATGTGTAATATTGTTAAAAGATCGTGACCAATTATCACAAAAATATACAATTATATACACTTTTGCCCACTTCCGTACATTTTTATATATTTTACATTTTCACTCGGGTATGTAACATTTTTTTGTGTGTATAAAATATATTTTCACAACTATTGTTAATTATTTAGACTTGTTTGTAAGTTAAATAGTAAACAGTAAGTAACTTTGTTAGAATCAGCCGCAAAGTTACCATAGTTGTAATATTAATTATTTAACCTCGTAGGTGGGTAAAATAATTAAAATTATTTGTATTACAATTATTTGACAGTGATTACTTGATTTAATATTTTGTATTTCGTCGCCTCAGAATAAAAAGGTGCCAACTGAGAATCCGGTTGGAAAAGGTGCCAACTCGGAATCCGGTTGGAAAAGGTGCCAATTCGGAATCCGGTTAGAAAAGGAGTCAACTCGATATTCGGTTGGGAAAGGTGTCAATTCGTGGACAAAACTTTTCCATTTATCTTATTAATTATCTGTCCTATGACTTAAATATATATTGGCATTTGAAAATGTTGGTTATACAATTATTAATTTTGTATGTATAAACGCGATTATATACTCTAGTGTGTGTATTCAAGATTTCAAATGCTGTTTACAGAATCATCAATATAAAAAGTAATCAATCCCTGTAAATATTGCTTAATACCGTTACAAGAATAATACTTCCTGAAGCATAATATGTTCATGTCATATTCGCGTATTTAAACAATAAACCAGACTTTTTTGAAATTATAAATGGATGAAAGCATAATATATTTCATATACACGAAAAGGGTATATGAGTTTATGCTTTATTTTTTGACGATATTTATGTATTCATAGAATTGTATACATGCTGTATTAAAATTATAATAATTTCCTCTATAATGAAAAATAAGATAATCAAACATAAATCAGATAAAGTGATAATATGGTGATTGTTATCAGTTCTGAAAATCTGTACAATTATATGAAAAATTATTTGCTACGTGTCAATGCGTCAATATTATTAAATAATAGGTTAATTTATCAGCTACTGCAATCTAAAGGTCTTTGTAATTATTGTATATAACAATATTATATTTTGTGTTTATACAAATTTTTTTTGCGCGCAGTCTCGTTTCGTTTTAAATAATAGTACATGAACGATGTGAATATCGCCCTCGCTACGCTCGGGCGCTAACTTCACATCGTGCGATGATCGCACACTTAAGTCACACTTATCGTATACTATTTTATAATTATAGTTTACTTCTTGAAATGGCCGTGGGTCTCGCCTGAGACTCCGATATGCCAATACTATTTTATAGCATATATGACATAAATCCGCTACGTATTTTGAATTAAAATTTATGCGGTAACACGTTGACTGATATTGACAGTCATTAATCGTCAAAGCGTGCTAATGTTTGATTGCGTCGATTATTTTTATGGCTTCCAGATCTTTTTAAAATTTGTTTCATTAAACTTTTACGTCGAATTAATCGTTTTCGATGAGAAAAAGCCGGAAAGAAGAAAAAAGTTGAAAATATCCTTTTTTCAGATTTTTGAACCTCAGTATCTGCAAAACACCGCTTAGAAAAAATATGAAAAAAATCCTATATCCGGGATGGATTAAGCAACGTATAAATAAATTTTGAACAAAATCTATTTTTTCGCGTTTCCGAATTTAAATAAAATCGCCATTATATAAATTACAGTGCGAATAGAGCGCATAAGGAACATTTTCAAGTGCCAATATATATTTAAGTCATAGGAAAAATAATTAATAAGATAAATGGAAAAGTTTTGTCTACGAATTGACACCTTTCCCAACCGAATATCGAGTTGACTCCTTTTCCAACCGGATTCCGAATTGGCACCTTTTCCAATCGGATTCCCAGTTGACTCCTTTTCCAACCGGATTCCGAGTTGGCACCTTTTCCAAACGTATTCCGAGTTGGCACCTTTTCCAACCGGATTCTCAGTTGGCAACTTTTTATTCTGAGGCGACGATTTATTAAGTGTTACTGCTCACGATATTTGTAACTAATTTTTGAAAATTTTTGAGTGTGAGGAAATTTTTTTTTATAACTCGTGTTAATTGTTTAGACTTGTTGAAATTTAAACAATTAATGCTAAGTACAGCGAAATCACTCATCTCTCCCAGCGAAGTGGCTCGTGGACTTCTTGACGTTTTTCATTCAATCTGGGCAATACAACCTGCCACCTACAACACGTGTATATCACAAAAGACCTCTGTGACCGGTGTCGAGCCCGCTCCTCTCAGTACAAAAAAAAATATGTTCTTATGGAACAAGCAGAATGATTTCTTTGCTTGCTTTCTTGAATTTCTTTTTCTTTTTTTTACCCTCATGATTATAACTTTTAGCTATTTATATTGCAAAATCTTTTATTCCATTTTTTTCATCAATACTAGCAGCATTGAATATTACAACAGAATCTTGGATCAACCTAATGCAGACTACCCAAATTAATTTCTTTGACCGAATAGTAGGCAAGAAATTGTTGCAGTGTTTATAATCGCATGAGAATTTAATGCATATCTGCATTAATGTATTAATGGTATCTGGATAAAAATAAGTACCAAAAGTTCAAGGAACACAAAATTTCTGCTAAGAAGCTGGAACTTAAGTATTTTTGGCATAACATTGGCAATTTTTACGTTAAAGTACGGGAAGGGACAGCTTCCCTCATTTTTAATAACTTGAAAGAGCTGGGAAGATTAGCTGAAGCAAATACTAAAATTATTAAGGGTACGGCAAATGAGGAACAAAATCTGCATCACGGAATGTCAGGTAGGGACGGTGACACAGCTGCTATACTAGTAAATAAGAGTGAAAAAAATACTAAGAAGATTATTAAAGCTAAAAATAATACTAAAAACAAAACTAAGAACAATAATAATAAAAGAAATTAAAAAAATATAAATAAAAGCAAATTTTTTAACACAAATAAGTCTAGCACCGTCTTTGCCAATTGCTTGCAAGCGAATAATAATGATGATAACAAGAGTAATAGTAGTGGTAATGATAATGATGATAATATGAAGAACTTTGATAATGATACTAATAATGAACTTATTAAAAAAAGTTGACAGCATGGGAGTGCAATCAACGGGTCGATTTTCATTAAATTACTTTCTGATTTTCCCTCCTATAATTTCTTTGGGGTTCGGAGTCTAGGTTTGACTCGAGGATTGAGGATACCGTCATTCATATAAACGACTATACTCTAACCTGTAAAAAAATTTTAATTGTGGTGATACCCGGTCAACGTTAGCATCAGCTAAAAACGTTTACGAATTTTTAATTCAATAAAGACTAACTTTACAAAAATAAGTTATGGAACAAAAAGTGCTTAGAATTAACCAAAAAATACGTGTGAATTTTTCAGAATTTTTTGAGCGACTTTTGGATTTTTCAAAAAATGTTGATATTCAAAAATCCAAAAATTGCTGAAAAAATTCTGAAAAAAATGCACACATGTTTCTCATTCAAGTCTAAACACTTTTGGTTCCATAACTTTTTTTCGTTAAGTCAACTTTAAACGAGAAAAAAAATCACGAATTTTTTTGGAAAATTTTCGTGGAAAAGGGGTTGTTTCGATGGCCGCCATTTTTAATTTGGGTATGCAACTATTTTACAATAAAGTTTACATGTCATTAACCAAATATACATGCGTTAGACACGTGAGTGAGCCCTCTTTCCGTTCGAAAATTTTGGTTAAACGAATTTTTTATCCCGAAAATTTATGTTTATTTTTCAAAAAATTGTTGATAACTTGTTAATAACAATTTTTTCGACAATTTTGATGCCGGATTGAGAAGTACATAAAATTTTACGTTATAAATGACTACTTCAATATTATTTGAACAATTTGAAGTAGATGCTGTACACGACTGTAAGTATTGTCAAAAAATTGTTACTTTGGGCGTTAATGGGTTAACTTGTGCGCGTGGAGAAAATTTTAATTATATCAAAGAGATATCCAATTTTTCGAAAACACCTTCGGATCAATAAAAACATATTACGAATGGACGGGAGACCTTGCTAAATTAAAACAGAAAAGCAATGAGACAGTCTTTGCTTATTTTGATCGGTTACAAGGAATAAAAAATGAAATAGCCAAAGCGGCCGAAAGAGAGGGACGAGCCGCGATAGTAGATCATTTCATGCGTGAACTAAGGCGAGATTGTTTAAAATTCTTTATAAAAGGGCTTCTTTGGGAAATTCGTGCGCGGTTAGAGACTCCAACTTCTATAAAACAAGCTCGTGAACAAGCGCTCGAGGTGGAGTGCAAGTTCACTTGTAGCGTCATGGACGAGGAGACGCCGGGCCAAGAGGAGGCTCGTTCTCGTTCTACTCGAGAAACGCGTAAAGTGAACTATATTTCGAATAACTCTCCGATTGTATGTCAATATTGTTCTAAAACTGGTCATGGAGCCATAAATTGTTTCAAATTAGCACGAAGTTTTGCAGAAAGATTTTCTGATAATAACAACCGACGCAATCCCATAAACAGTTCCTATAGCTCACAAAGTCGCTCGGATAACAGTCGTAATTATAATGGTGGTTGGAACGAGTATCAAAATCAGACGGAATTTTTACCAAATAGAGATAGAGATAAAAATGATTCCTTCGTTCGTTATAATAATAATAAATTTTCATCGCAGCAATGTAACACAGAAGATCGGGGAAATAATTCCGGGGCTCGCGGTGTGCGCGAGTCGGTTAATTCAACATTCCAAGAATCACTATTTATTAATAACGAATCGAATAATAATATAAGATCATCAATTACTTGTTTCCATCGCGGAAAACCCGGCCACATAAAGCGCGATTGTTATACATTACAAAGAGAAAGAAGAGAAGGAAGTCAAAATCAGGGAAACACCGATACTCTCTCTCCAAGGAGGGTCGAGAGAGAGGCTACGAATTAAATTCCCTCTACTTCGAGTGCGGAAACCTGCTCAAACGTCCCCTCTGCATCGCGAAAATAAATTTAAGCCAACAGAGTTCAGCTCCGGTCGTAATCCTCGATACCGGTCAGTTAAGACGTCCGTTAAAATTCTTGCTAGATACAAGAGCATCGGTAAGTCTAATTAAAAAGTCAGAGGTAGACTCTCGCGTGAAAATTGACGAAAATGATATTATATTGTTAAAAGGCATAACTGACCATTCATCAACTACTTGTGGCAAAATTAAAATAGATTTCGAAGGACCTCCCGTGGAACTCAATTTAGCACACGGATAAAACGAATTCTTTCGAAACAGCAGTAAGCAAGTTGCTTAAATAATCCAGTTAAAATATTTGCTAAATTAGCAACTTGATAGTTGCTATCCAAATTGTGCAAAAATGGTAACCTACAATTTGTTGGATTAGCAAATTAATTAATTGCTTTAATGAAAATATTTTGCTCAATATACAACCTAAACTTTGGGATTTGATTCAGTTCGATCTACAATGTTAATTCGCTACCTTAAATCTGCGCGTCATTGTGTGAACATTGTTACGTTGTGATAGTAGCAACTGAACATCGTTGTAAACAATAATGAAAAAATCTAACCAATTTGACAGTTGTTTACCCTTGTTATACAGTCAAAACGAAAATGAGTTAAAAATGTTCTTATTAATCATTTTATAAAGTTAAGTTTCTTTTATTTTAAGCATGGTTTTGTTTAAAAAAGATTTTAGACTCGTGCCAGTATTACGCTCATTTTACTTGAGTCATAGGTCTCACACTAGATCTAAAATCACGTTTGCACTGAAAAGTACTGTTTCTGAACATACTCTTTCAAAATTTTTATAATCATCATTTAGAAAAATTTTACTTCTTAAATTTATTCATTTACAAAAAAAAATATGGAAAAATAAATAGTTATCATTTTTTTAAGTACAATCTTTTTATAACCTATCTTTATGCTTGCAGAAAAAAATTCGTCCGTGCTAACAAAATAATTTGCTTATCGTAGCAATAAGCACATTTAAGCCAACAAAATAAGATGTTAACCTATAGGAATTATAAATTGTAAATATAGTTGATCTTTTAACGTTGTTACAACTGCAACAGAAATTCGCTGTTCCTAAGTTACAACAAAAATCGCTAATGCAATGAGATTTTTTGCTACGCTAACAATATTTGTTTTTTGAGTTTTCTATACATCAAGACGGAATCATAGTCACCGATTTTTTTTTGTAGAAACGATGTAAAAATCAATTATTTGGAACAATATTTAGAATTTAACGGATTAATCCTTCCCTTTGAAAATGTAAATAATACGCAAATGGATGAATCGATTTATATAATGGAGGAAATCGAAAATAATGATCGAAAATCAATACGATATACGACAAAACCAAGGGAAAAGGATTATTACACAAATATGAAAAACTCAAGAGTTTCTAATTATACCGATAGCAACTCAGAAACATTAAGTGATTTTCGACTGCATGAAAATGATGAAACGTTTATAAAATTTGACACAAACGAATCGTATGAAATCTACGAGCAAGAACAAAGAAATGAAAGAAATCAAAAATAAAAGAACGATTACAAACAAACAATGAGAAAGCGCAGCCACGGGAATGTGATGTGACTGAGCCATGTAATAAAGAAAAATTTGATAAAATTACTGAAAATTATGGTATTATTGAAGCACCATTGTTTGATAGGATTGTTGAGAACCCATCTTGTACTAATTATGAAAACGAAGTTGACCTAAAGTTTGATATTGAAAATGAAATAAAATAGGAAGAAAATTTATTGGATAAGACAGTTGATGGAATATATAAACCTTATGTATTATTTATTTATAAGGATCCTTTATTTATAAATCTAATACACAGTATATATATTATACAGAAGTACACAATGTAATTAGAAAGCACACAGAGTTTATAAAAAGTTCTTAGTATATTTAATGGTAAGCAAAATAGTTACAATAGTGATAATTGAATGTATTGCGGTGGTGGCCTTTCTCTCGATCTTACTCTCGTACTGAATTGCTTCCTTCCTGTCTTCCACTTTTAAGCTGCTCGCAGGGTTAGGGAAAAATATCATAAAAACTGCAGGTCAGTTTTCCCTTAACTGATCCTTATGAATGTAGTGGGAGGAATTGCATAATAAAGCCATGTATAAGAATCGTTGTACTCCAACACCCTTCCTCAACGATGATTGTACATGCATTAATTGATTAAGCCACACATATCTACCATGCATCTTAATTTAATCTTCGCCAAAGGTTTCGTAAGCATATCTGCTGCCATTTGGTCCGTAGGGTAGTACTCATATTTAATTATCTGCTGATTATTTAAATCCTTGACAAACTGAAATTTTGTATCGATATGCTTCGTTCTGTTACTAAATTTTTCATTACTGATTATCTTTAGACAGCTTTGATTATCCTCAAATATAATTGTTTCTTTCGGAGATGTCCCCTCAAAGTCTTGAATTAATCAACCAATCCATATAGCCTCGAAAGGTAGCGTGCTACCCTTTTTGCCTCGTTCCAGTCAATCGTACAAGGCTGTTTATCGTGCTGACTTAAGATTGTTATACTTGCCATTATATCAGGGCGAGTATTTACACCTATGTATATCAATGCTCCAATCAATTGTTGAAATTTTTCGCTATCTGGCATTGGTACCTTCTCGTCCCTTATTTTATGATAGCCTTGATCCAATGGTACAGTTGAAATCTTTGCATCCTGAAGACCAAATCTGCATAAAATTTTGTCTATATATTTTGCTTGCTTCAAACAATAAACACCGTCATCATTCTTTCTTATTTCGATGCCGAGATAAAAATTTAATTCTCCAAGGTCGGTCAATTCAAAATGTTTCTTAAGAAATTCAGCAACTTCTTTTATGTTTCTTTGACTTTTTGCTGCAATCAAAAAATCATCCGCGTGTATTATCAAATAAATATACTCTTCTTTAACACGTTTAACATAAAGACACGGATCGGTTTTACTCTGAATAAATTTAAATTCTTGAAGAATTCTTGACAATTTATCATACCAAACTTTTGCTGCTTGTTTGAGACCATATAAGCCCTTCCTTACTTTACATACATACTGCTTTCTATCTGCGTCTAAATAACCTTCCGGTAATTGCATGTAAATAGTCTCTTCTAAATCGCCATTGAGGAAAGTAGTTTTTGCATCAAAGTGTTTTATTGTCATTCCTTTTTTACCTGCAATAGCTAGTAGACTCCTAAACGTTGTCTGTCTCACGACGGAGGCAAATACTTCGTCGTAATCCACTCTATATTTTTGTAAAAAACCTCTAGCTACTAGCCTTGCTTTATATCTCTCAATATTACCTTCGGCGTTCCTTTTAATTTTAAACACCCACTTACACGTGACTATATTCCTATCTTGAGGTTTAGCAACAATATCCCACGTACCGTTTTTCTTTAATGAGTTGAGCTCTTCTTGCATAGCCCTCTGCCATTTCTCTTTATGGCCTTCAGATAAAGCTTCACTTACGGTGCTCGGTTCGTCTTCCTCGGCCTTTGCTAGGTTAGTATGCGCCATATACCTATCGGGCGGCACGCCCCTATTACCTCTCTGTGAGCGTCTGCATTCTACCTGGATGGGTAATAATTCTTCACTTATATCCGAACCGGTCGGTACGTATAATTCATTAGAACTTAATTCTTCTGTAGAAATTTCACTGACATTATCATCTCGATGTTCTTTATAATCATTTTTTAAGTCAAAATGTAGGTCGGTATACACAAAATCTATAAAATCTTCTTTTCGGCCTTTTTCACGAAACTTATCAAGAAAAACAACATCGCGACTAATTGTTATGCGATTAGTGTCGGTATTTAAAAGGCGAAAAGCTTTAGATTCTTCTGAGTATCCTACAAAAGTCAATTTCTTTGCTTTATCATCGAGCTTTCTTTTACACTCTTTGTGAATATATACATAAACTTCACTACCGAATATATGTAAGTTTCTTACGTCCGGTTTCACAAATTTCCATAACTCATACGGCGTCTTTTGCGCACCTTTAGTGGGCAATCTATTTTGCAAGTAATTAGCAGTATACACTGTTTCCGCCCAGAATTTTTTATCTATACTTGCGTCGAGTAGCATGCATCGAGCCATTTCTAATAAGGACCTATTTTTCCTTTCCGCTACTCCATTTTGTTGCGGTGAGTGTGCAGCTGAGTACTGTATTTTAATACCTTAACTTTGTAGATACTTTATAAGGTTAGTATTTATGTACTCCCTTCCTTGATCAGATCGTATACACTTTAACTTTTTATTGAATTGCGTCTTAACCATTTCGGCAAAATCCTTTATACACGTAGCGGGCTCGTCCTTAGATTTCAAGAAATAAACTGTACAATATCTTGAGTAGTCATTGATGATTGTCAAAATATATTTTTTATTACTTGGAGTTACCGTTTGCATGGGTCCGCAAACATCTGTATGCACGAGGTCTAAAATGGCTTGAGTTTTATTTTTACTCTCTTTTGGAAAAGGTATACGCGACATTTTACCTTTCACACAACACTCACATATTTCTTGTTTATCGCAATGCTTAATTTGGATACCTGTAGCTAGCCCCTTCTCGGCTAATTGTTTTATTGCGGTCGGATCCCGATGGCCGAACCGTCTATGCCAAATATGCAAGCAATTTTCTTTATGGCCTGATTCAATAGCACCAGTAGCCGTGTAAGCCCTTTCTTCGGTTTTTACTTCATAAAGATCTGGAGACAATGTGGCGACAAGCGCGGGTTTTCCCCGCTTTGTGACGATGCAGTCATTACCGTTGAACGAAATACTATAACCATCTTTCGCTAGTTTTTTCACTGACAATAAATTGGATGTCAATTGAGGTACGTAAAGCACATTTTCAATTCTGAGTGGAGAAATGTTCTTTCCCTCAACTACACAATTTATAACACCCACTCCGATGCCTTTCACTTCGACCAGTTTATTGTCATCTGCGAGTCGCACGTAGCCTTTTTTTGTCAAATCCAAATCACTGAAAAAATCTTGAGTGTTAACCATATGGCTAGTCGCGCCCGAATCGACAAACCGACACTCTAAGACTCTTTGTGTCCTTTTTTCACTTAACAGTGCAGTCTCAGTGATTATTCCAGATGCCGATGCTATGAAACAACAATCCTTTGTTTCATCCTCCCGCGTTTTTCTCGAAACTTTATTGGCCTTCTCGTAATTTTTCTTCCATACTTTAAATTTTGTACACTCACTTTTAAAGTGTCCCGCTTTTTTGCAGAAAAAACAAGTTTTCTTCACCTTTGTAGAGCTATTTCCTTTATGCACTACATTCATAGCGGTATCATTACCTAATGCATTACTGCGCGACTCCTCGACCCCCTTACGTCTTTTATATTCATCAATTAATTTGCTTTTAACAAACTGTAACGTAAGTTCTTCTTCGGGTCGACCTTCGAGTGCTGTCAACAGCGTATCATAAGATTCTGAAAGACTAGTGAGAAGTAAAATTGCTATCACGTCCTGCGGTGTCTTATCACCCATCTCTGTCAGTTGGTCCCAGAGATTCGAATATGTAGTTATATGATCCTCCATGTTGCCACCTTCTCTTAACATCAATCGACACGCTCTTTTAAGTAAATGAACTCTGCTATTTGCTGTTGACTTTTGGTGATAATTTTTCAACGTATCCCACGCCTCCTTTGCGGTCTTGGCTCCCCTTATGTGCGTTAATTGACTATTCTCTATACTAAGGCCAATCGACGCACGAGCCTGATCGTCTTTATTGCTCCATTCGTCAGTCAATGGATTTGGCGCCGCATTTTTAATCACTGTCCACGTACCTTCTTTAATCAATAAGAGTTCCATTTTATAACTCCAAACTGGATAGTTATCACCTTTCAATTTTTCTACACCGAAACGAACACTCAATGATTCGGTCATCTTGTAATTGTCCTTTATATTTCACTTACTTCACAAAATAAGTGTCTCAAAAGTTTTAACTGTCTTTACACTAACACTTTTTATATACACTGGGTGTTTGGGTCTCCTGAGCCCATAACCTGATGGAATATATAAATCTTATGTATTATTTATTTATAAGGATTCTTTATTTATAAATCTAATACACAGTATATATATTATACAGAAGTACACAATGTAATTAGAAAGCACACAGAGTTCATCTTGCGACAGGCGTCTACGGTAAGATCTCCAGTTCCTTACTGAGGAGTCCAAGCTGGAGATCGAGGACGAAACGCCTTTAATTATTTTTAAAAGGCCGTGCTCTGGGAAATTCCACCAACCATAGTGGACAAAGAGTACAATGGGCCTACTTTATTCTAAAAGTAAATTACATTCATATAGTTAATAATAATACATACATATAGTTATTTGATTTATTCAAATAAACCTTAAATTAACAATTTTTATAGTTATGAAAGTGAAGAGGTCGACATACACGCTATTTCTGACAATCGATCTGAAGCGAGGATACTTAACATAGTGGAGGACACAAATACACCTAATTGTAATGAACGGTTGCAAGAAGTTTTGCATTTTGATAAAATGGATGAGGAACAAAGTCAATCTATAGAAAATTTAATTGATAAATATTCGGATTGTTTCTGTCGAAAAGAAGAAAAATTAGGCATGACAAATGCTATAGAACATAAGATAGCGAGGTTCAAAAGGCATTCGGTGATTTAAGAGAAAAATTGTATAAACAACCAATACTACAAATCGCAGATTTTAATAAACCATTTATAGTGACTTGTGACGCTAGCGGTACAGCAATAGGAGCAATTTTATCACAAGGAGAGGTGGGGACCGACCTACCGTTTGCTTATGTTTCGCGAGTATTAAACAAAGCCGAGCAAAAATATGATACTTACTCAAAGGAAGCATTGGTCATACTGTAAACCGTTACTCAGTTCGACTGCTATCTAAGAGGCCGTCGTTTCCTCATTATAACATATCATAAACCATTCGTTTGGTTAAAAAAACTCGGTAGATCCGACATCCAGTGTTAGTAGATGGAGAATAAAATTGCGGTAGCGCAACCAATGCAAGTATAATGCGCGCTAGCACCTATTAGACATCTACACGGAGAGAAAATTATTCCAATGATCGCATCAAACAATTTAATATATTACTACAGTTTGTAGTGTGCGACTATAGTATCATTTGCAAACAATTATTACATTTTGATTGAGTATTTACAGTATAGAAGCGTCACATGGGAAGAAAGCATAACCTTCTTACTCTTGATGCTCGGAAATGTTGACTTACGATTATGCGCATTATGACACAAACGCGTAGTTGCGCTGCTGTGCCAATCTCATAGATTTGTTACCATTTCGATATCAGCTCCGATGAGAAACCGCGTTTGTATAATGCTCAACTTCTTTTATTGAACATTATTGAATATGATTTATTATAGTAATTTTTTTTTTTTTTTATTATTTAAGCCTACCAAAACCTTTTCGGTTTATACGGCTATCCCCCCTAACCCCACCGCCTAGCATTCGCCGGGATTTTTTTAAGACCCCGTGGGGAGGGAAACCATGTAGGAGAAACCTCACCCGAGACGGCCGGTGTATTCGAGAACAATTCTGTTTGGATGGCAAGGTCACCTTTAGTAGGCCTTAACACCGAAATCGAATGTCTCACACCTCCCGCTCACGTTGTGGAATGTGAAAAAACACCTAACCAATCCCGAAAGCCGTACGAGAATGGTCACCCATCCAAGTACTAACAGCAGCAATCGCTGCTTAACTTTCGTGACCGGCCGAGGTGCGATTCCGTCACTCCGCCACATTTACAGTAATTATTTCGTTACTTTTACATATGTTTTATTATTATATGTTGATATATATATATATATATATATATATATATATATATATATATATATATATTTATCCCAATAGGGGTTTATGCAGCCCAAGAAAGAGAGGGAAGATGCTTACTTTAGCACGTGCGAAAGAGACCTTCGGGGTTATGCAGCCCGGGCTGCATAAACCTGCCATACCCCCAGTGGGTGTAAGGGAGATAGGGTTATTGGACAGTAACACGTCGGGCTGCATAACACCCGGTGGGGAAATATATATATATATATATTGCTGAAAATAATTTATATTTACAGTAGAACTATATTTAGAGTAGATCTTTTTACCTCATTAAACTTAATTTTGTTTTATTCAAATAAATAGCAAATTATTCCAGCTGTACTGAATAGATAGTTTAATTATACTTTTTTAGAGAATAGATTGTATATATTAATTGAGAAAATAATATTGTAGTGCAATAAAAAGAGTGTGTAAAATTTTACCAGGACATTTTTAGTAGGGAAAAAAGCTACAAATTTTTTATTCATATTGAGTCTAATTAGTAAATTTGAGAAAATATTTGTGAAAACCTATTCCCTACTATGATTCTTAATACTTAATAACAATTTTTTTAATACGTAATAATATAATTTAAGTATGTAATTAATAAATATTTTAATTTTATATGAAATGAGGAAAAAATAGAACAATTTCGTATAATATATTTTATTGACAAATTATACATTATACCTTGTAGCAATATATTCACAATTATTTTTCAATATATGTAAACATGGATGTATTTGTGGCATTTGCTTAATATTAATAACAGAATATTCATTAAAAACAGTTTTTACTTCATAGGCATGATAATAATCATGAAAAGATATATTTTGAAATTCATTAATCAGAAAATATATTTCTTCATCGGAGTTTAATCTACAAAGAAAAATTTTTTTTATCATCCCAAATATTGGACCTTCGTCTGTTACTTTACTGACAATAATAGTGCCAGGATTATATGTGGTACCATTAAGTTGTACGTATAATAAAGTTCTCACTGCTGTATTTCTATCTAAATTGATCGTTACAGATTGCATTTCCGCATACGCATTTTTGTTTTCTATTGGACCGAGAGTAAGATTATCATTTGTCGTACAAGTTTCCCGAACGTAGCACAAATGTAATTGATGCCTTATAGCAATAGTGTAGGGTACATTTATAGAACACGTAGTTCCAATTGCCATTTCCTTTAACTTTTTATTTTTTCTCTCATACTTCATCGTGGAAAAGTTTACGACAGGCCCATTAAGCAGCATCACTCTGGTATAATGTATTAATAAGTGCATTTTCGGCTTTAATGCTCCGAAAAGGTTTATGTACTTATAATTATGCTTTGCTATAAGATCTTGAAGATTTAAAATTTCTCCTTTATTTAAAATTGGGCACGTTACAATGCCAATGATTTTTCGGAAGCAAAGATACAATTTCCAGAATTCATTATTCGGTGGAATGAGATCTCCAATCATGAGTCCTTAATATCTCACTAAGCATAGCATTTCGGCAGCCGATTGTTTCATTTTTAATTTTTGACCGCCTTTAGCTGCAGTCATTTGCAAAGTTCTTGGTTTATTTGATTTCTCTGTTTCTCCATATGAGAAATTTTCTATTCGTGCATTAATTACATTTAGTGAAATTATTTTCTGGCGAATGAAAGTGTCGAGGATATTTCCAACGGTGTAATCTGCAATACCTTCACAAACATCATGCATCATGTCGACAACTATATTTTCAGCAATGTGAAAATTGTCAATTTGATTAAAAACGCAACATTCTTTAATACCTGTCGTATAAAAATCATTAATTAAAACATCTATGTCGTACGATACAGTTGTTCTTACGTATTTTTCATTTTCTACAGTCATACTTTGACACTCCTTAGATGTTGCAGAACATATCCGGCAAAATCTGTTAGCTGTAAAACTTTCAGCAAATCCACAGGTACTATTTAATCCGAGATTATCACCTAATACTAATACGCATTGAAAGTAGATTTTAGAATCACACTTATTAATATATATTCCTTCACGCGACAACATATTTAAATTCTGGATCGTCCTTTTAAAAATTGCAGCATTTTTAAACATTTTAAAGTATTTTGCATGGCAAATTGTGGAAATAAAAATATTATCTAATTTTGAAGACAAATGTGGTGGCAAGCAAGCCAATGAAACGTATGTTCCTCCCATTTTCTGTTCACCAGAGTGGCTGCCTAAAGGATTTCCTACCTCAAATTCATCGAAATACAGGTACAGGGGTAACACAATTTTACCGTTATATTTAGGAAGATACTTTTTCAACCACAAAGAGCCTTGAATAAAATCAGAAATATTTGTAGTATCGGTAGACAATTTTTGCATATAATGTATTATTTCTTCAAAAATATGTCCAGATTCAAGATACATCTTTAAATTTTTCTCCAAAGGAACATGAGTTGCATAAACCGCCTTTGTTACAACCTTAACTTCTTTATCTTCATCACTATCATAAACTAATTCTTCTCCTATTTTAAACAATTCAGGATCTTCATAGATACTTTCCTCTTTGTACAAATTAAATCCTAAATGTTCCGTATTAATTTTTTTGAACAAATTTTTGTTATCCTCCAAAATAAACTGCATTTTGTAATAACATTCAGGAGAGGCAGTACCCCTTAATTCTTCTGTTACTTGCGTTTGAATATATGGTATAAAAACATTAGAAAGAAAACTATCAAATGATTTTATAACATCATCTACAGCATTTTTAGGAAGTAAAACATTTTCATATAATGATAATGAAAATTTTAACATCTCACGATCCAATAAACTTTTAGGTATATTCATTTTGAATAATCTTGTTTATACGTTTGTATTCTAAATAAAATGAATGGTCTATCACAAGCTACAAGTCTTAGCCTTTAATCATACCAAGTGAGTGGTGAACTATAATTTTGTTATATAACACACTCAACAAGATGAGTAGAAAAAAATTTAATTCTATAGACACAAAATTAAAAAAAGAAAAACTATTTTAAGTTATGAAGATTATAAATGTAAATAAAAAATTCTACTGTAATTTAACTACGTATAATAACTTTATTATGTTATCAAACTATTAATCTTTTTTAGTTAAAAAATATTCATCATACTAATAACATGATGAAATTCATTTAGTATTTTCTATAAGCGTTGAAACGCCAGAATATAAATTTTTAATTTCAAAGTCATAAATTCTTTTCCCCATAAACTGCCACACGTGATTACAAATGCACGAATGGGGTTCGTATAAAATTGTCATTAGTTGAAAGCATAAATCGACTGCAAGTGACGCGGAAGAGACTTGATAAGTTACAGATCCAGCCACTACGAAAGCGGATTTAATGTCACTCAATGTTGGTCCATGGATCACTATGTAGGGCCTTATAATTAATTTGTGATCATTGTACAAATTTAAAAGTTTTGCTTGCACTTCTTTTAAAGACTCTTGGACGCGTTCAGTGGCCTAAAAGTAATTATTTTGTGTGAAAAACATTAATCGATTGTTTTATTACTATTATATTTATTTTTATTTTACTTGTACTACTGTTAGTAATATCATTGTTACTAGTTTTATCATAATTAATTTTATATTTATTATTACACAATGCAATTAATAATAATATTAATAATAAACTATTGAGAAAAAAATTTGTTTAAATATATATAATTTTCTGATTTAACTTATGAAAGCTTACCGTTATGTGAACCATGAAACTGTTTGAAACTTCTAATTTTGTTGGTGTCCAACTTGTTTTAGATTTCGACTTTGCTGTGATTTTTGGTACACGCTTGAATAAATAAGGTAGTAACGTAAGTGCTACGGTCCTTTCATGTTCTGAAATAAATTTGCAACTTTTTTACATATTTGTTAATAAAACAATTAGAATATCAACTAATTATTTGAATAAATTTCAAAAACCTTCTCCAGTAATTGTAGTATTCGCTGAAAGAATTGTTTTAATTTCAGCTTCCTTTTTTTTCGACTTTGCGATAGTGATTATTTTTGATGCAATCGGCGTAAAATTACATACAAATATATCACTGGACTTATTAAAAAGAGTTTTAAAATCTGCTTGGATCTGAAAAAATAAAATTTATATTCAATTTAGCATTGGGATATTTATATATAGGTAGTACAAACAATTTTTTACCAGTAAAAAACCCACTGGGTGAGCTAAATTAGGTAGTGTTTCAATAATCACTTTCAATTCGCTGCTCTTATATAAATCATGCCTTTCAGGGACACTAGTAATAGTCCATAAAGCTACATAATCATCGTCGATAATATTTACCCTCTCTTTTAAAATTTGCAAAGATTCAGCATCCGAAGCAGCTAAACAAATATATCATATTATAATAAATTTAATATTTATAATTGTTTACCCAACTCATTTTTTATTTTATTTTATTTTGTATAAATCTTTTAATAATGAATTATTGACGATTATACCTATTTCTATTTTTCTTTTATTATTTGGGCGTTTCAATCTTCCAATTGCTAATTCCCTTTCGCGCTGCTTCCCGTAATATACTTGGAATGCTCCACCCGCACTTTTAGAGGCAGTTGATTTTGTGTAAAAACTTTCAGGAATCAGAGATGGAAATAATTCTGTTGCAAGATTAGATAATTCTATAAATCTATCAGATGATATGCTAAAAAATAATACATTTGAATTACTTTCATGTGATTAAATTGTCATAAACAATAATTTACGATACACAAAATGTACTAAGATACTTACTGAAAATCGTTGCATCTAAAGAATTCGTGATTTACAATCAATTTAGCAATTTTGTTTTTTGAAAAATAAGTTTGCTTTTTACTTTCCAGCAGTTTTATTTTATTTCCTTCTATTTCTTCAAATTTGTAGGCGGCCAACTGAAAAGATCCTTCGTATGTTTTACTTAAAATTTGGTACACATAATTCGAAAGTATCTTATCACTGTTATCAGTCTTATCTGTGAAAAATTTTGTTACTTAGTGAAAAAATGCAGAAAATAAGCATATTCTATAAATAATATTATTGTATTTAAAATCACCTTCTAATACTCTAAATGTCTGATTCACGCTATTGTCGTTATTACTCAACTGTATAATTCGTCCAAAATTGAAACCGTTATTATCTACACTATGGTTTGAATCTACAGATAAATTTTGTAGATTTTCATCGTGCGGAATAACAAATACAGGAACACTGTTTTCTTTATTATCTGATGTGAAGTACATATTTTTATTTATTAGTAAGGCATTAATATATTTTATAAGGTTAATGTCACTTATATTTTATAATTAGTTATTTAATTTTTAAATCTCATAACTAATTTACATAACTATGAATAAACAACAAAAAATAATTCAAACCGTCAATAATCGGCACATTCTGTAGGAATGTATTAACCTCAGTCATTTTGCATCGGATTTAATTTTACCCTGTTAAAATAATTATGCATATTTATATATATATATATATATATATATACATATATATACTTGTTATAAAATCATGTTTTTCTTTCTAACCTATATTCACGTTTGTACCTATTGTCAACATTAATTCTTAATTCTATGATAATTTTAATAGCTATGAATAATAATTAACCAATAAATTAATTAAACTTACTTTTATGTCGTATTTGATCGCCCACAAGATCTCATGAAAAACGTTACCATATCCGCAACAGATTCTTTGAGAATATCGGATTGGATCGGCATTGACTATATTTCATTGTTTCCATGGCGCAACGTCGTCGAATTCGTACATAGATGTCAACATTCACATTCTTTTTTTTCATAGGAGCATATTTTACTAAATTGTTAACGTTTATTACGTTTATGACATCATGAGCATAATACCACAATTCCATAGCTGATGTCTATACGAAATACGCGACGTTTTTCTCTCGGTGTAACTGCACCTGCGGTTTTTTTATTTTTGAATATTAATATATAATATGTTGTTTACGTAACTTTTGATATCATATATTATTTCTTTTTTAATATGTTTTCAGTTTATTAAGTTTTCGATAAATTATTTAGTAATACTTTAAATAAAACTTCATGTAAATATCTGAGATGTCAAATTTTCTTTTACTTGGCTATGTATTTTTCGATATTTTTTCTTCTCCTATATATATATGTCTACTGGAAAAAGTTGAGACAGTGCTATAGGGGATAACGAAAGAGTGAGTGAGACACGCGTGATCTTGTTATGTTTTTCTTACATCATTAATTATCTTACATATTATTTATTATCTTACACGGTCGTCAATCATCTAATTTGCCGAGAAGCGTGCGCGTAGGAGAACCTGTCAGTGACAATTATTGGTTATGTTTAATGTTGATAATTTAAAAGTTTGTCAAATTCTTGGTTTTGGACTACAGTTTTCACAGGCACGGTATAATTATTATTTAAATTTTTTATTTTTGCTACATTTGTAAGTATCAAGATTTAAATAAAAATAGTAAAAAATTTAGGAAATGTTTATTAATTATTTGAATAAATTATTTTAGAGAAGTTTAAAATATAATTATTTGTTAATAAAATTATTTGTTTAACAATTTAGATTCTGGAGCCCAGTCGTCAAACGTATCAAGCAATTACTGATGAATATTTGCAAATATATGTTATAATTGATAGATTTATTTTTCTTTGTAAACTTTAATTGCAAGCAGTTTATAATGAAGCGTACAATTTCAATGATGGGATGGAAATACATAACTTCTTGGTATTATTTTAATAATCTTTATTTTATCAGATGATTTTGCATAGTTTATGTAAGATGTAATGTATACAATATTTTTATAGATATTCTTATAGTTATATAAACTCAATGCAATACCATTCTCTTATTTATATAAAAATAAGTTCCTTTATTAAAATGATGGCTTGCTGTTCAGAGATGTTGATTACAACTAGCCAGTAATTAGATCTCTTTTAGTTCAAAATTTATTATCAAAGTTTATTACCAAACAAAACGGAATAAATAAAAATGTTGGTGAGAGTACATTTGAAAACAATGTATTAAATATATATAAACCCAACATATGTGTTTGATGCATTGGCAATTGGGAAAGTCATTAATAATTTTGTAACTTTTATAACTTTTATAGTGGTAGCTCTATAATTCTCCATCCGCATTAAAGTTATTAAATAACCATATTTATTTTCTATAAAGGCAATGTGTGTTTGATTCTTTGGCAACTGTATAATATTTAATAATTATATGAACTAATGGGTATAGGATATTTTTATTTCAAGGTTTTTTATTTCCGTATTTACAGAAAATTTTCGGATTTTTAACAGTAGATCCTTTTAATTTAGCTATCACATCTCCTTAAAATAAAAAATAACGTAAAAACAAAAATTATTTGACTTAAAATCGTTCAAGGCACTAACTAAAGTGAATGTATAGATGAATGTTCGTAATAACTCGGCCAAATTTTTATCGATTTTACTGAAATTTATGGGGTTACTCTTTTTATAATATGGAAAGTATATGATCCTATTCCTGGTTATAGCACTAAAAAACTATTAAAAATATTTAACATTAAATTTTTGTTAAATCGTATTATGTGGATTATTTCGAAAAGTATCGGTAAACACTTATTATGGACGAAATGTTCGTCTCAAAATTACAAAACTTTTACGTATTAGGTTTTTTGTGATTAGAACAGTTTTCTTTAAAAAACATATAAAAACGAAATGCAATGAGCATAATGAAAAGACGACTAAAGGACGATTTTTCATAATAGATTCAAATGTATCGGTTATACATAAAACATTTTAATTTATAAAATATTCGTTTTAAAATTACATCAAACATTCCTTTATGAGGAAGCTATATAATAGTAAAATTTTTCGATTTGTTAAAAACATGTTAGAAGTTGTGGGTTGGGCAAATTATAGTTTCCTTTCATTTTTCCGAATCCGTAAAAAAATGATTTTATAACATTTTAACCTCAAAATCCCACTTTCATTTCAGATTTTGAGGTTCTAATGTTATAAAATATTGTATGAAACTATTGTAGAAGATGTTTTTTTACCTTTCTCGATGTTTTCACTCGCTTCGCTCGTGCGAACAACCTCGAGAAAGGTAGAAAACCATCTCCCACAACAGTGTCATACTATACTATTTCGATCTATATAGATTTAACTTTGAAGTAATTTTCGATTTTAACCATAAAAAGTTTCTGCAATTGAAACTACTGAAATCAATATAGCAAGTATTTTGTAGACAAAGCGGAATAATCGATAAGTATTTTTTACTATATCATACATTGTATTTTTTTGAATTAAACTTTTATATATATATATATTTTTAGAACTTGTATAATCTAATCTACTCTCTTACAGAAATTACATTTTCATCGTAAGACTTTAAAAAAAATTTATCATTTATTATATTAAATTTTTAACATCAAGTTTTAGGAATAGAAAGTATTTTGAAATAATACCTTCCACGAAGTTGTGAGAATACGCAAGTATAATGATAATTGCTAACTGATAAAATAAATATCTTCATTTCTTGTTTCGATCTTTTTTTTCTACTTAGAACAACTTCAAATTTTCAATAACATAAAATTTGGTACTAAAAAGTAGATAAATTGTTATTAAGCAGTTGTTTGAATAGAAAGCACTGAAATGAAGCGGAATAATCGCTAAGTATTTTGTACCACATCGTAAATCTAATATTTTACTTTAATTATTAAGAATAAAATCAAACCATGATCATAGTTTTCGCAAAAAGTTACTGCAATTGAAAGTACTGAATTCAAAATAAAAGTCTCAAGTATTTTGCGCTACATAATAATAAATAAATGTTTATAATTTTATTTACCAATCTATTCTTTTGTGACATAGCAGTGTTAAGGTTATATAATCAAATTAATTTCAATGTATGTAATTAAAATAAATAAAATAATATAACTTCATATGTAAAATTTTAGTAAAATTTATATGATAAGTGTGTAGTATTTATTTGCAATCTGTTTAATTATGTGTGCTGCCAGTTTTTGAATCTAGAGTTAAAAATCCATAATATAACTTATGTGCAACTAAAACTTATTTCGTAAACATTTCTAAGTAATTAAATGTTATTGTAGTTTGTTGAATATAATCACAATTTTTCTTTGCAACAATAAATTAAATAAAAATAAATACTTATATTTAAATTTTATTATAGAATTGATTCGACAGAATCTTACATTCATTTTCTATAAAGTAAATATCTTAAAAAGATATTTGGTATTCAAATAAACAGAAATCGTATCTATTGTCTAAAATAAAAAATTATTTCTACATTTCCAACTTCCATCAAGGAAGTGTCTGATTTATTCTTTTAAACTAAAATAATATTTGCGCCACTCGTCTGCTAAGTGTTTCCAGGCCCTATTTATTAATTTTGTAATTAATTTGAATTTTAATTTGTTTACAGTAATTGCCGAGTTGTGATAAATTTATTTGAAAAAAGTATTTTTATTTTTATTAATTATTTTTTTAATAAATAATTATTTGCATACAGGTAATAAAAAGTTAAATATTGTTTTAAAACTTTATGAGCGTATATCGATCTAACAGCTTGTTCACGATGTATTAAGTAATAAATACTTATACGAGCGTGTAAGTAATTTTTTGTAGCAGTGGGTATAAAATGCGTTTTTTACTCACTCGAAAAATGTTTTTAACGCATTTGACACCCAGTGCAACATAAAATATTGTTCGTTCCGCGATCAAAATTATGATACTCGGCTCGGGCGAATTTTCTCCCTCATTTTGCTCGGGCGTCAATTTTGTCCTATGTTTTCATCTAAAATGTTTATTGGAAATAGTCTAATTTTAGTAAGATTATAATTCTTCTTACAAACAAAAACATATGCATTTTGTATAAACTTTGACAAACTCATAGTATAGCTGCATAAATATGAAATGAGCTAAACAAAAATCGTAACCATTTTTTTACAATTTTAAAAACTATAATCGTAAAGATAAATTTAATTAGCATATAGTTTCTTTTAAGGGCAGGCAGTAGTATTAGTTTCACAAATTCACGACCCAAAAATATGCGTGGATGAATATGAACTGACGCAAGGTCCATTAATACACGCAAATTCTTGGGTGGCGAATTTGTGAAAATAACACTACTGACTGCCCTTAAGCACTTAGCAGACGGGTGGCGCAGGTATTATTTTAGTTTAAAAGAATAAATAAAAGACACTTCCTTGATGGATGTTGGAAATGTAGAAATAATTTCTTATTTTAGACAATAGATACGATTTCTGTTTATTTGAATACAAAATATCTTTTTAAGATATTTACTTTATAGAAAATGAATGTAAGTTTCTGTCGAATCAATTCTATAATAAAATTTAAATATAAGTATTTATTTTTATTTAATTTATTAATAAATAGAATTTCGGGTAAATTATTAAGTTCACTGGTTAAAGTAATCGTTATTTCTATCCGAATTATAAATTCACGAGTATAAAATGCAATGAAAATAAGTATTTGTACAAATATTGATACAAGGTAATAATTGTGCAGATTATTACCAATAATTGATGAGCTCTTTGGTTCACTGAGAAATTCTTGGGGCATCTTCTGCACTTATGTGAAGGACAAATACAGTACATTGCCTTTTGTACAGCAGCTCTCCTAGTTTTGGGAGCTCTGCTATCCTAAACGACGAAAATGTGTTTTGTTTTGCGACTACAGCGCCACTTTTGAATAGTGTAGTTGGATAATGTAGTTGGACAACGGGTGCCCCAAGAATTTTTCAGTGTTGGTTACGTGAGAGAAAATAGTTTTCAAGATATTTGAGTTTGACAGTTTTTGCATTATTTTTTCAAATGCTCATAACTCAGGTTCGGAACATCCGATTCTAAGCTGCTGCGTCTCATTTTGTTAATTTTCATACGTAATTTTAGGAAAAATTGCAAGATTTTAGATTTCTTTAAAATTAATCTACTAATGGGCGGTTCATGATATACTTGGTGATATAACTTTGTACACATTTGGAGTAAGTAAATTTTTGCTTCCTCATATGAGAAACTTTGTGATAGTAAAATTGTTCGACTCGCTAAAAACATGTTAAAAGTATGTTTTAACATATCAGGAGTCGAAATGACGAAGGTAAGTTCGTCACGCGCGATCTCGGGGTTACCCCTACGCTACTAATTGGATTACTCATCTAACCAAAATTTGTTTTAAACTCCTGATTTACAATTTAATATTTAAAAATGTATTTATAAATGGAACGTTTTTCAAACAAAAATAATTAAAATATTGACGGTCTGTATTAACATTGTAAATACTATTAAAAAATTTCAATCAACTACTCTTCGCGCGTTAACATAAAAGGACGTTAGAAAAATAGTAACTGCATTACAAGAATTAACACGATCTTCCCGTGTGCCCAAATTTTATATATTTTATATTTTTTTATGGTTTTTTAATTTTTTGTAATTTTTGCATTTTTTTGTATTTATAACTGTAAGACCGAAGTAATTGTTATTCCTTTTATTTTGATATAAACGTATATTCTTGATAGTTTTCAGTACCCGCTTGTAACTTTTTTAGAACAACCTACGATATTGTATTTTCTGTGTATTCACTTACATATCAAAACCAAAAAACGTTTTGCAACGTCATTGTTTAATTTTCGATGACTTAAGTTGTTACGTGAGTAGAACCTGCTTTTAAATAGTATGGATCGAGGATTCCATATTATCGGAATTGGTAATTAATTGGCAAAAAATGTGGATGAATTCGCGAAAACGTCATTTTGTTAGTATATGACGTTAGAAAGCAGTAATTAATTAATTACCGGTCATTGTATGCTTTAACCTTTAATTACTGGTTAAAAATCGATCTTTTCGTTATTTTTCGGTACGTAGATTGAAAGTACTCAACGGGCTAAAAATTATGGAGCTGAGCACGTTAAACTATCGATAATAGTCACAAAGTTATGAAGAATTCCGCTAGTTTAAGTTGTTAAGTCAGCGGAACTTGGTGTTAAATTCCAAGGGTATGGGTTTCTATATTGGCAAACTAGGTAATTAATTGGCAAAAAATGTGGATGAACTCGCGAAAACGTCATTTCTTTAGTATATGACGTTAGAAAGCAGTAATTAATTAATTACCGGTCATTGTATGCTTGAACCTTTAATTACTGGTTAAAAATCGATCTTTTTGTTATTTTTCGGTACGTAGATGGAAAGTACTCAACGGGCTAAAAATTATGGCGTGGAGCACGTTAAATTACCTCTAATAGTCACAAAGTTATGAAGAATTCCGCTAGCTTAACTTTTTAAGCTAGCGGAATAGGTGTTAACTTGTTATTAGTAGCGGCTATAAATTTTTACTAGTGGTAATAAATTAGCAAAAAATGGGCTAAAAATTATGATATAGTTTTTTTGTAATTCTGCTAACGTTGCTCCTGCAACTTAATGTGCCTGAGATTATCAAACTTAACTATTTTTTCTCTTTAAATTTGTTATTTATCAGAACATTGAATGGTTTATTCACAATCACCGTATCCATAGAGCAATAAATATATTTAATCGTTACCATACTTTTTCTCATGAATTCATTTTTTCCGGATGAGAAGATTCCCTGTTCTGTATTTGTAGTAAGGTTTTAGAAAATGTGAATCATATCCTTTGGTTTTGTACTAAATATAACTTCAACATACTCAGCTGCGTATGACCTCCCTTATCACAAATATTTCCGTCTTTCTCAAATAGTTCATGTTTGCAGTCCTTCAGTTCCAGGATAATATTTTTCTTCGTTTTCACTCCTGATGTAGAATCAAATTCTTATATTTTCTAAACGTAAAAGGTAGTTTGATATTTTTGAAGCGAAGTAACTTTTCGCATTATGTATGTCAATTTGGAATTTCGCATTGCCATTATTGCCAAAACATTTTAGTAACGTCAACAATTAAGGAAAAAATCTTAAAAAGTAATTCTAGATTTCAATGAAAAAAAACCATCCTTGTCATGGATTTAAACTTGGAACTCCAACCTACCTAAGATTGGTGCGTTAACCGATTTCTAATATTTTCAATTTCTATTGCAACTCTCCGTTTTTTCTCTATTGGAGCTTTTTCGTGACCCTATACGCGAGGGTAACGCGTGCCTCAGAGATTTCGGCAAAAAATGCTCTTAAGAAGATGTGAAGTTAGTGGCTACTATTCAAATTAATTACCCAACTGTAAAGTACTATTACTACAATAAATCTATGATTGTGTAAATATAAGTAATATAATTTAAAATAATTTTTATCTATCTAATTATTAAATAAAATGTATAATTTGCTATTTTCAGTGGTGAAGATCGGCAACTAGTTGTAAAAGGCATGGTTGACTTTGCTTTTTTTTTATTGGACACAGATTGTAAATCACAGAAAGACAATAATTTTCTTTGGGACTATGGACGTCATATTGTGCAAAGAGTAACACGAAAAAAGGATGACATTTGTGGTTCGATTTTAGAAAAACTTGTTCACAGAATAATTCAAGGAGATTCCAATATTATTCAATATGCAGGTACCTTTAATAACTTACTTGTATTGTGGCGATGATTTTACTACATAATTTTTTCTAAGGAATTGTATAATATTAGTAAAAGTAACAATTCTGCTAAGCTGCGATGTCAATGGACGGGGGTACCGCATTTGCGGACAATAAATTACGGGAAAGGCGAAGATAATGTATGGGTAACGTACTCTGACGTTACACAACTACTCGTATACAACACATGCACTCTCGCTATACCTGAACGAGTTCTAACGCAGTAGGAAGCCCTACAAACGGGTACTTTTTCGAAGCGGGATATGATTGAAAGGCGGCTTTATTAATGAGCCCTACCTGAATGGGGAGACTTCTACCCTACTGAAAATGTTTGCGCAATTAATAGCGCAACTTTCGACACAACTTTTGAAAATATATATATATATTGTAACAGTTTGGTTGCCGCACGGATGTTTATTTTAATATCGCGGCTGCTCAGCGGTACGGTTAAACTTACCGTATTTAAATAAAAGTATTTTTTCCGCGTTGCGGCGGCGGTTACCTGTCCGCTCTACCAAATCTGTTAAGTGTTGGTCTGAAACCGAATTACTGTTTCAGATAACAACCAGGTAAAATTCAAATCTGAAATTGACCGCAAAACAGGGATATCGCGTCGAGCACTTGTCAACCAGAACGAGTTCTTAGGATTACGGAAGGAATCGTACGTGGCTTAAATTCAATTACACGGATACCGGATTGAATTTGTATTAATGAAAAGTCAGGTTCTAAAGCAACTTTGAATCATTACTCAAGTATAATTCGAGACGTTACAGCAGCAACGAAATTTGTATTAAAACAGAACAGATATGGAGAATATGCGTATTAATTGACATCGATGAACAAAAATTCATTATACCAGTACCTAATAAATTGCACTATTAAATTATCTACATTGAATTTACTATTTATTAAAATTGTAAACTGATTTATTTTTAATTAAGATCTATGATTATAATTTAATGGCTGGCTTCCATCGAAAACATTAGTATTTAATTATAATATTTTATATACAGCCTTAATAAAACGTATTTTATATAAAAATATGCCTATTTCCTTAAATATCATCATAACATTTTATTTAAATATAAAAAGTAATAATATATATATTCTTTTGTCTTACTTTACATTATTTGCTTCTGAACAAAAGAACACAAAAATTTTAAAAGTATATAACATAATCCAGTTGTGTACTTGTCTTATTTTTATGATTTTTAGGATTTTTATGAAATTCGATTTACAGGGATTTCTTGGATCGCTGATTACGAAATCGTTATCAGTTTTTACAAATTCAAGATGGCGGACCCAATATAGCGGCAAAAAATTTTGCAACTTGTTGAATTTCTATAAAATTTGATTTACAGGGGTTTCTTGGGACGCTGATTACAAATACGTTATCACTTTCAACAAATTCAAGATGGCGGACCCAATATAGCGGCAAGAAATTTTGCAAATTGTTGGATTTTTATGAAATTTGATTTACAGGGGTTTTCTGGGTCGCTGGTTACAAATTCGTTGTTAATTTTTATTTACATATTCAAGATAGCATAGAAACCAATATGGTGACCACAAGTTCTATTTATGTTAAATTTAGTTTAAAAGGTTTTTTGGACCTCGGATTACGGATCCGTAATAATGACTTATGTGCAGCATGCTTTTCCTCATGAAATAAATAGTCGTAAATATTCCTCAACGAAAATATTAAAAGTAAAAAAAACAAAGAAATTACAAAAAAAACTGAGTGAGCTGGGAAACGTGACTCCTTGGCTAAACGACGTAAAATCAGCGATCTATAAACTTAATTTAAAGAAAACTATAAGACAAGAACACAACTGGATTATGTTATATACTTTTAAAATTTTTGTGTTCTTTTGTTCAGAAGCAAATAATGTAAAGTAAGGAAAAAGAATATATATATTATTACTTTTTATATTTAAATAAAATGTTATGATGATATTTAAGGAAATAGGCATATTTTTATATAAAATACGTTTTATTAAGGCTGTATATAAAATATTATAATTAAATACTAATGTTTTCGATGGAAGCCAGCCATTAAATTATAATCATGAATCTTAATTAAAAATAAATCAGTTTACAATTTTAATAAATAGTAAATTCAATGTAGATAATTTAATAGTGCAATTTATTAGGTACTGGTATAATGAATTTTTGTTCATCGATGTCAATTAATACGCATATTCTCCATATCTGTTCTGTTTTAATACAAATTTTATTGCTGCTGCAACGTCTCGAATTATACTTGACTAATGATTCAAAGTTGTTTTTATAACCTGACAAATAATTATTTCTTTATCATTAACATCTACAACGAAGTCTATTAACAAATAATAATAACTAACGAATTATTATAACGAATTCGTAATGAGCGATCCAAGAAATCCCTGTAAATCGAATTTCATAAAAATCGAAGAATTTGCCAAATTTCTTGCTGCTATATTGGGTCCGCCATCTTGAAATGGTTAAAACTACGCCGTATGTCCAATGTTGATAAACATTCATCATAAAACATTGTTTTGGAATAATATAGAAATATCAAAAAATTTTCTCCTATATATATTACCATCTTGGATGCCGCCATCTTGAATTTGGAAAAACCTAAGAGTTTAAAACAAAGTCTTGTCTTTCAAACTTTGGAGCTTTTAGTTAAATAAATAAATAAATATAACTGTATTAATATGCATTTTTTTTATTTGATTGCATTCATCAAAATATTAGAAATTTTTTAAAGTTGGATTCATGTTCAAAAATTACAATTGAAAATCACATAAAAAAGATCTTAAGGCATTTTCTATTATAAAATTATATATATATATATATATATATATACCACGTAAAGTGGTCCGATCAAAATTTTAAAATGCACCAAATTTTAGGTACACATTGCAAATGTTTTTCAGAATACAGAAAAAAATTTTTAGGTATTGGAATCTATTTGCTCAAAAGTTATTATAACCTCAAAAAGTGAATTTTTCCACGTTTTTTTCAACACCAACTGGGTTTACCGCTATTTAACTCAAAATCTATTAACTTTTATTATAGAACATTATATGTATCATTTGTTGCTAATTATGTCTAGAATTTATCCTTCTGGGTTAGATTTTCTAATCTCAAGGTCAATGTCACAAAAAGCACATGTCAATATTCAAATTCAGAAAAGCGTAAGTGCGCCACAATTGATTTTTTTATCCAAAAGTCTAGAAGAAAGCTTGGAGCAATACCTTTCAAATGGTTTGTAGCATTTTTGGGGCCTTCAATCCTGTAAAAAGTTATGATAGTTTAAAGAAAAACAAAAAATTTACAAAAATTAACATGGTAATTCCCATTTAAATTTTTAAAAAAATTTTGTGTTTTTTTAAATTATCATAACTTTTTACAGAACTGAAGGCCCCAAAAATGCTGCAGACCATTTGAAAGGTATTGCTCCAAGCTTTCTTTTAGACTTTTGGATAAAAAAAATCAATTGTGGCGCACTTACACTTTTTTTAGGTTGAATATTTCATGTAGTTTAAGTAACATTGACCTCGAGATTAGAAATTCTAACCCAGAAGGTTAAATTCTACACATGATTGGCAACGAATGTTACATATAATGTTGTATAGTAAAAGTTGATAGATTTTGGGTTAAATAGCGATAAACCCAGCTGGTATTGAAAAAAACTGGAAAAAGTTCACTTTTTGAGGTTAGAATAACTTTTGAGCTAATAAATACCAGTACTTAAAAATTTTTTTCTGTATTCTGAAAAACATTTGCAATGTGTACCCAAAATTTGGTGCATTTTAAAATTTTGATCGGACCACTTCACGTGGAATACCCCATATATATATTTTCAAATTTTCAATATAGTAGCGCAATTTATGGCGCAACTTTTGGCTCGATAAAGACACGTAAAAAGTAGCGTAAAAAGTTGCGTCAAAAGTTACGCTATTAATTGCGCATACATTTTCAGTAGGGTATAAATGAGCGCTCCCCGGGTTTGATGCGACTGAATTGGGTTCTTTGTCAGGAGAAACGGATACAATGCAGGGGTTATCATACATATCAACATTTAGTCTTACTTTGGGTTGAAATTGGGGACCATTTATTATCACTTTTTCACACAAACACTACACATGGAAATTTCTCAAATCCCGGTACTCTAAGGGTTAACGCGCACGTGTTCGAGTGGGGAATGCCCAAAATAAACTGGAACTGACATTGGTAAATGAGGGAACCACGCAGACGTACGGACGACCCGGCTCTGGGGATACCACACCCTACGTGACTCTTGTTTCGGATTAGATGATGTCAAGGCTAAAGACATGGAGAGTGATAAAAAAACTACACAACTAGAGATTACCAATACATCGGCTTCTATTTTACGGACGAATTGCGGTCAAATGATAATTACACGACGTGTCCCCTCGTTGGGACGTGAACCGACTAGACTTGGACAAATTCGACAGGCAACTGACACGCAATAAACCACTGTCGCAGGTGAAGCCTCGTGGGGTGACTAACTGCGACAGGGCTGAAATACTTGCCAGGAGAACAATTCAGTTTCTTCAACAATTGTGCAAAGCCTGTATGCCGCGGATACAAACGCGAGATCTACTGGGGACAAGTGAAATCGCGAACATAGGACATAATTGCCCAGCTCTGAGACGGACGATCTCACGGGCACGCGAGCGACAAACCGCAATGGCTATCTCCTATAAGCATAGACAAGTTAGCAGGCGTTTGCAGTTCGCCATAAATAACAACAAAAAAGAGTGCTGGCAAAGAGTGACGGACGAGGTGAACTCCGATCCCTGCGGTGTAGGTGATAAGATCGTGACCTTCAACTGCGGATTCGGGTTCCGCCGATAACTAAGAACTCAGAGATGGTTAAAAACATTGAACGGAGAGTGCACTCTTTTTACGAGTGCGGAGCTGGCGAGAGCTGCACGCTTGGTAAAACTAAACAAGTCCCTGGGCACTGACAGTATGCTGTCGGAAATCTTAGAATTCGTTACTCGACGGCGACTGCCTGTGCTCGTCGAAACATTCAACAGGTATCTCGTGGAGGGTATCTTTAGCAAGCTTCAGAAGACGGGTCAACTGGTCCTCATTGGCAAGGATAGAGCGTACCCTCGAGAATCCGTCTTCCTACAGCCCCGTAAGCCTGCTTAACGCGGCTAAGAAGCTGTATGTAACCATTGCTGAGATCAAGGCTTTTACAAATAATAAAGATTGCGACAGACATATCAAGCTGACATTATGACCATCGGAGCGATAATCGTGGTCAAGAACATTTTTGACGAACGCAACGTTAGGTGTCATGCGACTAGATTTTTGGTTTTATTGTCTACACTGGACGTCCAGAACGCCATGAACTCGGTGACATGGGTGGATATTCTGGAAGTAGTAAAATCAGTAGTAAATTCCTGGGGCACGACTATTTTCTCCGTTACATGTTAAATTCCATTTAAATTTTTAATAATTTTTTGTAATGTTTTAAAATACCATAATTTTTAAAGTATTGCTTTCAGCTTTTAAATAAAAAATTCAATTGTGGCGTGGTCGCGTTATTTTAAACATCAACGTTGACTTGTACTTTATGAGTCATTGATCTTGAGATTAAGAATTCTAACTCGCAAGGATATATTCTAGAGAAAATCACCAACCAGGGTTATACATAATGTTACATAAACTACATGTCAATATGCAACTTAAAAAAAGTAAAAGTTTGACCCAATTGATTTTTTCATCCAAAAGTTTAAAGAAAAGTTTGAAGCAATACCTTTTAAATAGGTTGTAGCTTATTAATAGCCTTCAATTCTGTAAAAAGTTATGATAATTTAAAGATGGACAAAAATTAAAATACTTACACTTTTTTAAATTGAATATTGGCATTAGGTTTATGTGATATTAACCTTGAGATTAGAAATTCTAACCCAGAAGGATAAATTGTAGTTAGCAATCAATGTTACATATAATGTTGTATAGCAAAAGTTAATAGATATTAAGTTAAATAGTAGTGAACACAGCTGGTGTTGAAAAAATCTTAAAAAAACACACTTTTTGAGGTTAGAATAACTTTTGAAAAAATTGATTCTAGTAACTAAAAATTTTTTTCTGTTTTCTGAAATATATTTCCAAAGTGTACCCAAAATTTGGTACATTTTAAAATTTTGATCGGATCACTTCACATAGAATGTCGCTTGTATTTATGTACATAAGTATATGTGTTTCGGTATCTGTGTAAAATAAAAAATAAGTAACTTTAACATTTTTTAAATTACATAAATAAGTTTGTAATTTGATTTTTGACCCTAGGAACTCTTCCAGCACATTTATAATAACTTTTTAAAAATAAATACGGAATAAAAATAAATTTGATTTTTTCGACCAAGTTTCGAAAAATTGGGTACCTTTTTTCCTTAAGAGACCACTGACGGTGGGGGAGACAGACGAGTAACCATAGGAGTTTGCCAGGGTTCTATTCTGAGACCTGCCTTGTGGAACGAACTGTACGACAAGCTTCTCCGACCGGAGATGCCGATGGAACCATCCCTCGTAGCTTACGTTGATGATGTTGTGTCCATTATCGGTACACGCGATACATAGTTACTTCAGCTGAAACTAAATCAGGTTTTACGTCGGGTGACCGTGTGGATGAAGGAACATGGGATGTAGCCAGTGTTACAAAGGCGGAACTTCTATTGTTAACTAGACGAAGAATCGACACGGGGATATGGTTGACGGTGTACGCGAAATGCGTGGTGGTCCGAAACGAAGTCAAGTATCTGTAAGTGATTCTGGATGCGGTATTGAGTTTTTGGTCTCACATACGCACAACGACCCTAAATGTAGCGGAAAAGTAGATGGCCTTAAGCAGACTCGTAGCCAATATGAACGGACCGAGACCAAACTTTTGGCAACTACTGATAATTAATTGTTATTAAATGATTATTATATTCTGATAATAAAATTGAAGTTATCATTTAAACTAATTATTAATTATTTAGTAGTTATAGTCTTTGTATCGTTCAGAAAATAATTGGAACTTCGAGTTGCGAAATTAATTTGTCAAATTATCTCTTACAATTAGTCGAATGCAGAAGACTCACGGTGTGGCTTTGACCCCAACTCTGATTATTTATATTTCGACTTGTTTAAAGTATTAGCGTGATGTATAACCGTTTATCTTATTTTATTTAAAGCTAAATAATTTAATAAGATAAGAAAGCTATCACTATTTTACAAATGGCTTTCAAATTTTGAACATTAATGTAAACTGTTGAACAAATGGCAGGCAACGATAATATTTCAAGAAAACTAGTTTGGCAACAGCACACTTTTTTATATAAAATACACAAGGAGTAGCAGATAATAAATTATTAATTTAAATTGCGTTCCACTTGAGTATGAGTATGAGAGTATAATTTGAGAACAAAGTGTTCTTTAACCTTTAGAGTGCCGAGATTTGCGCCGCGATTTCTGAGGTATTCATCGATATTGTCTCTCCTGAAGTTGAGCACGAAAAATTTTATTTGTCCATGGTATTTCGCTAAAGTTGGTAACATTTTGTGAGAGCATGTTAATGAGTATTTTTCCTAATGGTTTTTCCGTTCTTGTCCACACTTACGTGATAGAATTTTCTAAGTAGTTTCAAAAAATCAAATCATCACAATGATTTGAGAGATTTTGGTCAAGTACCCATTGATAGAAAAATTACCTTTTATACGTAAATTGAACAACAGATAGAAAATTAGGCATACATATACTTCGTTAACCCTTTAACGTCAAAATTGCAGTTTTCGGTAGTACTAACTTTGACTGTGTATCTATCTATGAAAGCGTTGGAATTTTCTTACGAACATTCATACCCGACTATTTTCGAGGGTGCTCTTTCGGAATCCGTTGAGAAAATTTTGAAATTTTTCCATTTTCTATTAAAATTTTTCATTTTAAGTCAAAAAAACGTGATTTTTTTGACATTATTTGTTTTTTTAATCAAAATTTTCGACTTGATTAGGTATTGCAATGCAACTAGAACCATTATAGACCATGCATTTTTTTTGTTTCAGACTTATATTCTCTCTTTGCTTTTCTTACGAGGTTGAGCGTATTGCTCTGGAGCTTTTGCGATCTGGTCTCAGACGTCCCGCCTCTCTTCTTCTCGTAGAGCCATCTGCGTTCGAGTCGTTTGGTTCTACACTTAAGGTGTGTCAGCCGTGGATTCCACCATGGGGCGGATTTGGAAAACCGTCTCTTCGTGGGGATCGCCTTCTTACATGCATTGATATTTGATTCTTCGCGTTTGTCGGTGTATGTGTCGACATCCTCTTTAGAATCGATCTGCAGGTCCGATAGACGCGTCTTTTCGACTTTTAGAGCCTCTTTGCAGACTTCCCAGTCCGCTTTTCTGATATTGAAACGTGGTTTCATTATCTTTACTTGGCGAGTCGGTTGTCTCTCAAAGTCCAATGTTATGAAGATAGGTCTATGATCACTCGTGCTCCAGTCTTCGACCTTCCATCCGGTTATGAGGTGGCTTAGGCTCCTGGTCGCGAGTGTTACGTCTATGAAGGTTTCGCCTCTTACGCTTACACACGTGGCCTGTTGCCCTTGCCGGTTCACCACCGTGAGGTTGTGTTCGAGAATAAAGTCCTCAAGTAGTTGTCATCTGCCTACTCTCGTTGGCGAGTCCCACCAAGTAGACTTGGCATTCATGTCCATTGCTATAAGGACCTTTTGGTCTTTAAGCTCGGATAGAATGACTCTAAGCTGCGTTAGGTATTTCCCTATGGGATCTCTGAGCTGGCAGTATAAAGTATCCACATAGAAGTTGCTAAAACGACCGCTCACCATTGAGCATACGCAATGGTTGGTGCAGAGATGAGAGATTCGAGGGTTTCTCCTCGGGCTTGGTCCCTACTATCGTACCAATGCTTAGTCTAATCCCCGAAATACATCCTCTGAAGGAGTACGGTTCTTGCATCCAAGCCAAATCTACTCCTGCTCTGACCATGTGTTCGCGAGTTTCGTCTGTGACGTTTCTCGCACGAGCCATGTGTAGTTGGAGGATCTTAACTTTCAGGCCTCTATTAGAGCTTGGCTCTGTTGGAGGCCCGTTCGTACGAGTCCGACTCCAATCTAAACTTTTATGATCGACAGGGTTTGTGTCCAGGCGTGGTGCCTTGGAGGCCCCTTTCGTCGATCCACCCTTACGCTTTCGAGGACGCTGCCGTTCCTTATTGCAAGAGGGCATCTTGGTTTGTAAGGCGCTTGTTAGCGGTCCACTTAAGTGCAATTATCTCCTAAGAAATTAAAACGTTTAAAAGATTTTCCTGATATCCCCCACAAGATATCGAAAAATACAAGTTGAAAATACGCGAGTGCCGGGTCCGTACGGCTGGAGAGAGTCTTCTAAAGACTAAACTTGACGGTCCTACTATTTACAATATGTACAATTTCTTATTACTATCTTAAATCTACTATCTACTATGTACAACTTATACCTACTTTCGACCCTTTGAGAACACACTCTGGGATCTTGTCTAGTGCATTTCTTTTCATTACCCATTGGATTTTTGTTTTTATGTTTGATTTGATTCATATCCAATGGATTCAAATAGTGCACTGATGGATAGTCATTTTTGATTTCATATTCCATTGTTTGATTATAGTAGAATACTCTCCAATAGAAATGTTTGAATTTACAAGGCATTTGGCCAATCTCGCGTTTGCTACCGGATCACAGCTGACTGCCGCTCTCCGGTTCTCTATTATTTACAAGATCAATTGCATCTTAAGTTTATCTGCATTTGGCAGTTCTATTATTTACAAGATTCAGGCTAGGTATGGTTGCGTACCTTTAAGCGTCATAATCGGGTATTTCTCTCTGTGGTACTTTCTTTGGAGAGACTCGCCTTGGCAAACTGCTCAGGCTTTAGATCGCATTGGAATGGAATAGAGATTCTCCTTAGTGGCGTTCGAAAATCTCCACAGGGTCCACGTAGTACCCATCAAACTTTCCATGCTTTCGAAATTTCCAAGTGCCAAACTGGTTCAGTTTGAGTTACTCTTGTTTCTTGGTCTGTCTCCTTACTGTCCTTTTATGCTACCTTTCGAAAATCTCCAGAAATGGAAAACCCCACCCTTACGGGTGGGTGATGAGCTCACTATCCGAAGACCTGAGTTCTTAACAAGGATAGTTTTGGAGACTACCATAAGGGAGTCCAACTCTTAACTGAGTGAATGAAAGGCATAACTTCTTCTCGAGGGCCTTCAACGAACCTACTAACCCTTGCTTAAAGAAATCGACCTGTTTTTGGTTGTTCGACCCTACATTGTGCTTCGGAGGTTCCTTGCTTTTGGGAGCTGCTATGACTCCGGCCGTGGCCCTTTACCCACAGGTTCACAGATCGGGCTCGGAGCTTGACGCTCTTAATGCCTTCTTGTGCGATTTTGATGTATCCTTCGTATTGAACCTACGTAAGGAAACGTCGGGAAAAATACTTTTAAAAGCCTGGAAGGCTTCCCGTCATTCGATAACACACCACTGTGAGACACCTCGGCGGTTGCTGTCTGGGGTAAGGTCTTCCATGACCAGCGGTTGCTCTGATGAATTGTATAGCCGCCACCGGCATGTGTTTGATAAACTAAGCATGTTAGAGTATCAATCATATAGCATGTTGGGCAGTTGATCGCTAACGCAAGCTCAGCGAAACAACACGACTTCGAGGCGCACTAGTGGCAATCCTCTTCCTCCACTGACGCAGGAGGTAAAAATCGACCTTTCGGAAATGGGGGTCGAGTCACTCACCCTCGCCTAACCCCAGGAAAACCTGAAGCAGGCTTCCGCCATTTCGAATGGGTAGTCAATCCGACTGGATAGCGCAAATAGCGACCGATGGGATATCATTTGATCTGCCGTGGCAATTTTCCATATGTCTGCAGAACAAACCACCAAGACAAAAGCTCTACAAGAGCAAATGGAAAGTATGGCGGCACAGATAACAAGGTTAACTGATGTTATAAGGCACATGATGTTCCAAAGAGCCTCGAATTCGCGATTGGATCTTCTAGGCCCAAGTCCATGTGTCCAATTTTAGGACACATATACCTGCTATCAGCGAGATAAGACACCGGTATGGCAGGAGAACGCACGATTACAACACAGGCGGCAAGAGCAGCTCTTAGCGCCACCCTGGGCGGAGCTTGGGATGGGAGTGACACCTGGGTACCAGGAACATCTCTTGTGAAAAGATCCCTTAAGGCTCCAAGCATCGTGCATCCAAGAACAACCGTCCTAGGCTTCGTGCTCATTTAACTCTACACGCGATCGAGGCGACATCGTGGGAATAAATTTCTTAGGGTATGGGAGTGAAAGCATCAACAACTTCTTGGAACGCGTGGATGACTGCAGAGTCCTAACGAACATGATGCAGGACGAAGTTCTTCAAAAACGTTTAAAATGACTTATTTTCTGGACGAAAAATGTTTTTATGTATAAATAAACAATTATTTATGGTGTTACATTTTTCGCGATGGTTAAATATAACGCACTTTCGTGTAACAATCATGCCTAAGAATCAAATTGCACTGTATTCGTCTTGAAAAATTCCAGCTCCAGCTAGCTTGCTAGGCATGCTAAAATTACTTGAATATGGCTCGTCGAATTCCGTAACAACAGGGTACTTGTAATTTTTCAAATTGTTGCGAATAGAAATAATATTTTTGTAAAAATCACAAGATCTTGGATTATTCACATATTTTTCTATTAATGAGATGAAATAAACAAAGAATAAAGTTGTTGATATGCTGCTTATAAAATTAGGTTCCGACGCGACATAATTAAATTGCTAATAAACTCCTAATACTCCCGGCATATAGCCACATATACACGTATATATTTACGCTCTCCCCCATCATACCACCGTCAGTCACATCACACAAGCTCGCCACATGCGCAACATTTACGTGCTGTCACGCTGCACTGGGGATTAGGGTGCAGGTGATGGGGATAATAAAGATAATATTTCTATAAAATAATTAAATTTATTATCTGCTCCGATTTATACAATTACGGATGCCAGTTGCGTCCTTTACACGGGCTCGAGCTCGGCTGCGATCGGCTCAGAGAAGGGGGGGAGGCAAATTTAAGAAGGCGTAAAGCGGTTCACTGCAAATTGCACGAGTTCAAATTATAAAATAAAAGTTCGCGAATCGCTGGCTGAATCGGTGTACTACCCGTCCGCGACGAGTTTAATGTTGACCAACGGCGCGGCTGCGATACACGATCGCGGTGTCGAAAGCTGCTCGAAAAAGGGGGGAAGAAGGGGAAAATGCGATAACTCGCACACACAACTAAGGAAGCACGGGATTGAATTATAATAAAATAAAGGAGGTATGGAGGAGTATACACCAACCTTTCGTTGCTTCGCTGCTCTCGCTCACTATTGCTCAGTACACAATTTCGCACACTCGCTAATATCTCGCTTCGGATCGGCGTATCTCTCACGAAGTTCGGGCATCGTGACCTTACGGCGATCAGAAGAGCTCTGCTCTCTTTGGCTTGGTAGACGCATTGCCTGTGTGCGCGCATGCGTCGCGACGGCCCACTTGCGGTGCGTACGCGGCTATACTTGAGTGCGGCTTAAGTAACATGGCCGCCGCACCGACTAGTAGTGTACGCCTCGTCAGTTTCAACAACAACAACGATGCCGTTGACGACGACGTAAGATACCTGCCAGGAAACTATTTCTCTTGTTCCTTATCACTAACCCGTCGGCTAATAATATCGGTGTTTATAGCGCCGCGGGAGGTGTGTGTACGCGGCACGTCGACGCGGGCTCTTGGGTGTTGCCGCGGCCGATATCTCCTTCTCTCTCGGCGATAATTTAGGTAAATATCAACTTGGAAGACGGCTTGATGTGTAGTATTCTTAATATTGTGTGTGTGAGTACTTATAATGCTCACTTAACCTCTTCCCAAGTCCTCTCCTATACATACTTGTTTAAGTAAGTGTTTGCTCCTGTCTGCTCCCTTATAATGAACATTGCTACATTAGCTGGTGCTTCCAGGTTTCCTGGATTATTGCTGGCTGGCGGACTTCCTGGCTACATTGGCTCCTTCTTCTGGCTCGGTCTTCCTTGGCTTTGCTGGGTACGCTGCTATTAACTAAGGATTTTGCAGCTCGCTGTCATCCAACACCTCATCATGCTGCTTTATTGGCTCTTCGTCAGGCTCATTATTAGATTACTTCAAAAGTAATCTATGCTTCAGTGAACTCCTACTATGTCCTGCTCGGCTGCTCCCCTGTGCACCTTTGTTGGTGGACTCGGTGGTTTTAGTTTATATGTTAAGGAGCTCGGTTACTGGGAGGGTATTATTGTTTACTATTTATAGGCTCTTAGGGTAATTGGGCAAGGATAGGTTTGGTTAGGCTTGTATGTGTGTGTGTATTCGTACAGGGAAGTAAGGTATAGTTTATTGTCGCTCTTTAAGACATTCATTATTTGCATTGTCACAGTGCTAAGATCGAAAATAAGTCCACCGGTATCGAGTAGGAGCTCGTAGCAACCGCAGAGCAAAGTTCAGAAACTAGATAAATTAATTTTAATCTTTTCGAAATGACTTTCTAGGTGTTTAATGTAACGTCCGTGAAAACCCAAGGCTTAAAACATCAAATAAATTCATCGCGATTAAATAGAAGCTCGTAGCAACTACAGAAACAAAGTTCAGATACTACATGAATTTTAAATCTTCTGAAATAACTTTGTAGAGTTTGAAGGAGTATTTCGTTAAAACCGAAAATCAAAAGACAAAAATAAATCCATCGGTGTCAAACACAACCCAGTAGCACTCTCAGAATCAAATTTAAGATAGCCAAACCAAATTTAACTCTTCCTGGAAGAATTTAAAGACTTTTAAGGTTGCGACGTTGGGTCGCAAGTTAGGTGATGCCAGAGATTGTTGATTGTTATTTTTGATATTTTTTTTTAGTACGCATGTTCCGCGAAAAGAGTATAACGGTCGACGTCGGGGAATTTTGAGAGCCGAAGGATTTTTCTGGATAAGAAGTAAGGAGAGGGTGTGCAAAAGCCAATGAGCAACGCGTACGGGGTAAAGTCGCGAGAGAAGGAAAAGACCTAGCGCTCAAAAGAGACGAAGGAAGAGAGAGGAAGCAGCGGCGTGATCGAGAGGAAATGAGAGAGAACGAGAGTTTGATCGTGAGGAAAAGAGGAAGAGAGAGCAATGAGAGCCGTGACGAAGATCCACTGAACGCCGAGGACGAGGAAACCCCAGGCCAAGGTAGCACCCTCCGAGAGTAAAGTAAGTAAAAGTGCTTGATTTTTCGCGTGCGCGATCACTTCCTCGGGTCACGTCAGGCCGACTGCTTTTGAATCTGATAGAGAGCGTGAGAGAGAGAGAGAGAACGAAACCGAGTGTCGTATAATATAAGTATATGTAAACTTGATAAGACTGAAAATAAATAAATTATTTCTTTTATATTTAGATGTGATCATTTGTTAAACCACCACCTATTTTCCCGGATTCGTGGTCGATCCACGGAACTTCCTCCGAGATTCCCCTTATCGTTATATAAATTACCTTGTTCGCGGCATCGGGAAATTCAAATAAGAATTACCGCGTTACAAAGTGTTTTTAGTGAAATGCAGACTGAAAAGAGAAAATGAATTCAGCGGTATAAAGTTAAAGCCCGTATCGTCCGCAGGAACAACATTCAGCAAAATAAGTTTTAATTCTTCAAGGATTTTATATACTTTTGAAGTATCCTCCGTGAATCTCTCGCAGGTACAAAGTTGTATATTAATTAAGGAGGTAGTGCGGTTAAAATTGGTAAAATTAATTTTATCTTAAAATATTGTTATACATAAAAAATTTTTTTGTAATATTTATTACGTTTACATAGAAGTATAAAAATTGAAAGAGTTTGACATAAATTAATTTAAATTTTATACTCCTAACCTTCGTATACTATCCATTTTGAGCTTCACGGTAAGGTACACTTTGATCGATAAACCATTTTGGATCCAATAACTCTCTCTTCGTAGCTAAAAACATCTCATTTTGAATTTAAACTATTTAGATTGTGATATTTCGAAATCCTAAATTACTAGGTTAAAAAAATGTCAAAATTTTATTGTCAAACTTCATTAAGACCTTATCTCGACTTTCTTCAGCCTTTATCGAGGCTTAAGCTACATTTTATTTTACACCGACTAGGAATTATTACACTTAAATATATTACCAATATAATGCGATATCTTTTTATGATAAACCTATTTATTGACTATATTGTACTTAAGAGGGTGCCATAGCGTAAAACTATCGACGAAGCGTAGGTAATGTAGTAAGCTGTAATGTACTAGCAGCGCCATCATCCGTTGTAACATTATATTACGCTATAAGCTTACAGTAGATGGCGCTAATCGTACATTCCAGCTATCATATTCATTTACCAATCTCTTTTTGTGCATTGCATTATTTTACAAAAACCATTGGGGTTGCAAACTCAACAATTATCGATAATTCTATCGGTAATGTAATATAACCTCAAAATAGATGATACTACTAGTATATTTTATTTATTTGAAGGGGTGTCAGACCCAAATCATAGGAATCTGCATCTTTCAAAATAAAAATGATATCTATAATATTAAATTAAAAATCTGAAAAATTTTAAGCGGATTGCTTAAAACATTAGAAATGTCTTAAGTTCTCGATTTTTCTAAGAAAAATTCATATTTTAAATATTAATTGATGAAACAATTTGTAGTCAGTAGATATTATTAAAAAAAGGCATACATTTTCAATTCAAACGAAAACGGAAAAAGTAAAAAGTGACTCTTTTCTGAGTCCGACGTCCACATGGAACGTCTGCTTTTCACGCAACAGATTGCGTTACATTTAAAATATTACTTTTGTATTATGCAATGTAGTGATTTGTACCGTTTACTACAGTTATTTACTACACTGCAGTGAATAATACTGTAAATCCACTTATTTCTGCATTTCTCTATGCAGCGGACTATACCATCTAAAACGCAACTAGAGCCTTTTATCTTTACTATATACATTCCTTACATTTTGCTATGTAAGTACTCGTCGTATTTATTTTGCTTCAACCTTTTTTACCGATACTGAATCCATTCCTTGCATTTCGCTATGCAAGTACTCGTCGTATTCGTTTTGCTTCAACCCTTTACCTTTATTGAATACATTCCTAGCATTTTGCTACGCAAGTACTCGCTGAATTCATTTTGCTTCAACCTGTTACCTTTACTGAATACATTCCTTGCATTTCGCTATGCAAGTACTCGTGGTATTCGTTTTGCTCCAACCTTCTTTACCTTTACTGAATACGTTCTTTGCATTTCGCTATGCAAGTACTCGTGGTATTCGACTTGCTTCATTCTTTTTTACCTTTACTGAATACATTCCTTGCATTTCGTTATGCAAGTGCTCGTGGTATTCGTTTGGCTTCAACCTTTGAACACGTGCTGTGAATAGTACCAATTAGTACGCATAACTTCTGCATTTCACTATGCAGTGGATTAGACCATTTGATACTCATAATTTTTGCTTTCCACTATACACCTGTTTAGACCATCTGGGACCCGATATTTCTGAATTTTTCTATAAAATATATAGGTCCAATTAAGTCCATATGCATATAATATGATGTAAATCCTTTTCACATTAATTTTGACATTATGGAATATTTTATCTGTGGTTGAACTCTAAATATACATCTACGCCGATCTCTGGACACAAAAGTATCTGTAAAACAAGAAAAATAAATATACGACAACAGTATTTCAAAATCTAGCATAAATCATACCTTTAACTTTACCGAGCTGGTGTGTATATATCTAAATCGCGGAAACGCTTACAGATACGTAAGATGTAAACATAGATGGATCATCAAGCAGTAGATGAAATAAGTAAGTTTTCAAGAGTGTCTAGACAGGTTGCATATTCCAATCTTGAAGTAAGTCCATATGCATATAATATGTGGTAGGTTCTCTTGAGATTAATTTTGAAATTGTGGAAAATATCTTTGGTTGAACACAGATATACGTCTACGCTGATCTCTTGAAACATAAGTATCTTTAAAACAGAAAATATAAAAATAAGTCAACCGAATTTAAAATCTAGAATAAATCACACTTTGATCTGTGATATAGTTACATCACTAGGCGATACCTGAAAATACAAAAAATATATATTAATCAATAAATATTCAATATTAAGAGGTAATATCATGTAAATATACTTATCTGTACTTACAAGGTTTGCCGTTGTCAGCTACTCCTTGGCACGCTGCATCTGTAACAAGAAATATGTTAATAATGCGTAATAGTAATTATTTATTGGTTAGTAGGAGCATATATGTAATAAGTAAAAAGTAAATAAAATATATAATATAGAATATAAAATGAAAATAATGTATAAGTGAATAAGCATTTTGGAAGAAGTAATCGAAGACTGGATATTCAATTTATGAAATTCAAAAGGGAGTTATCAACAGAATGAAAAAACAGCTGCCAATTAATTGGCACGTAACTTCCTCCAATTAAAATGTTGATCCTATATGTAATATATTACTCAAACATAGTATTATTTAATTATAAAAAACAAAATTTTATAATATTTCTAAAAATATTTCTTTTTCTTATAAATAAATAATATTTTACTATTTAATTATTTTATTATTTAATTATATACGTAACGTGGTCCTCACTTACGTGGCCCGTAAACCACGCTACTCGATTCCTCTTTACCTAGTTTTATTACAATATATACATGTGGCCCGTCCAATTCGGTAAAGACCGTATTTATATTTTTCTGGGCGCCAGGTCTTACTTAGTAATAAATAATTTTCCCGGTTTATCTCCTCAGGACGTGGCTCCAACGCCAATACGGAGGTGGCGAAACCAACGACGAAATTTGTCTCCCTCGGATATGTATAACGATAATTTATTGAGGTATAGGGTTGATTAATCAAAAGAAAACTCAACAATTCAAGTACATTAAATTAAAGATCCTGTTTATTACTTCAAAATTAACTCGATTTCCACCTTTGATCACTACGGGTAATCACCGTTACAATTTTTAATCAACGCAATTAATTTTACGTTTTAAACTTCAGCGAAGCTGGCCCGAACTTTCGATTACCGATAATGTCGTACTATTAATTAATCCGACTCTACGATCTTAAAAATTCCGGTATAAAAAAATAGAACAATTCCCAATAGTTAATACGAACGGAATATAATTCGCGGCACATGTCAATATGGCGGCACGGACTCGTAGGAGGTCTATACGCAGCGCGCAAGAAATCCCCGACTATTCACTCAATTTATTAATAAATGTGTGTCCGTGCAACCCTCTTACGGCAACGAAAAGAAAACCTTCTTAAAAAAAGTGGCTTGACTACTACCAAAAACTAATAATATCTTCGACTACTTTTTACAACTCTTTTACTACTAGATATTGCGCTCGGTGTACTATATCAGACTATCCGGCTACGAATGACGATCGGGACTCGTAGTATCCCGCTCGTCCTCGTAGTTCGTCGTAACGCGGCGCTAATTGTCGTCTTCTTCCTTGTTTTTTCTACCAATAATATCCTTCGGATTAATTAGGTAGATAACTATTACCGCCATCCGCGCCATCTATTCCTGTACCAATCTCCATTTCCTCAGTGACGGGATAGCGAAATAACCTGTGTTCCGCTGAGAAACCGACTTGCGCCTCCACCAATGCAACAGGTGTGTCTTCTTTCTCTCTCGTACACACACGTTGTATGTGGCTATTTCCCGCTCATTCCGTCGTTCTCCTCCTCGGTGCGCCGCCATGTGCCGCGGGGTGCATACGCGAGAGCAGCGAGCGCCGCTCCCCTCTCTGCCTCGCTGACCCTAGTGTACGAGCAGACGGCCGAGTATATTGCACGCGAGTCGGGCGACATTTGTTGACTTGGTCGCGAACAGGTTTTTCTTTTATGTGTGTCAAGTGCGCCGGTTCCTGAGTCATCGTCTTCGTGGCTGCTTTCGTTTCTCGCCACCAGGTCGTCGGGAGATGTATTGGATCCACGTGGGAAACATGGTTGGACATCGGTAGCGGTATGGTGGTATCGTTCCTTTTCCTTTATTTTACTCTTTCCATTTTCCAATCCTCCAATTTTCTCAACAAATTAATAAAAAGCCCATTAGTTCCTTTTCTTTACGTGCTCAAATATCGGTGACGAGAATGGCTCGGACCAGGATTCGCAGCCGGTGTTTACCTCTTTCCTAACCTCTATTTCCCTATCGTTTACATGACTATCCTATTACTACTATATTTTATCCCTCTATTAACCATCCTATCCTAACCTTATATATTCTAGTTTTACTTATTACTAACCTTTCAGGTAACTAACACTACCAAGGAGCGGACCCAGGATCACAGGAATCACCAAGAACTCATCGCCTCAAAGGGGAATGGGACATCCATGGGCAGTACCCAGGACTCATCGCCTCCAAGGACAGGACTCGCAGGGATAGCATCGTTGGATCACCCAGGACTCATCGCCTCAAAGGTATGGTATTCTATTCTTAACCTTTAGACAGCCGGGATTTGAAAGAGCATATCGCCCTCAGAAAACTGGTATATAAGGTATCTTATATCAACGATTGATCATGCACAAAGTGTCGATCAGGGGGTGCGTCAAAATATTGATTTTCCGGCAGTCTAAAGGTTAATACTATCTCACATGTATGTTTTCTCTACACTAACATTATAAATTATCTATGTATATTAATATATCTCTTTTTTCTTTTCAGGTCTGTCCCCTCGACAAGGATTCCCTCCATAGTTATAAATTATAAATTCTAAGTTAACAGCGGTGTGAGGTTTACCTCACATATAAAACAAAATTTTATAATATTTTTAAAAATATTTCCTTTTCTTATAAATAAATAATATTTTACGATATATCTAAAATTATTTATATTTGTTTTCTTGATGCTTTGGTCGAAAGTACGTAGTTTCGCCTCTCTTTCGATGGCGAAAGAATGACATTTAGCCTTTAGTATTTATTTCGCTATTAGTTGGTAACTAAGCTACTGCACACACTATTAATGCACTTGACATCTCATTCGAATGTAATAACCCTCGATTTTCGAAATACATAAAATATTATTGAATAAAATTAACTCATCCTAATCTCATGAATCTGAAGATAAGTATTAAATATATATAAATGCAAGTTTACGCACTCAAAAAACACTAATGACAATTTCTAAAAATCGTCTATACTGTACGTCAAAGTGAAAATTTATCATGCGAGTAAATTTCCGACTGAGATTTATTATTGAGATTAATTAGTTCTTATCATTTATATCTTAATATTCGTTTTGTAATTAAAAATGCAAGAGTGATATGTACCAATAATAGAACCTTAATTTCTATAAACTTTCAATGTTAGTTATATTATCATCTAAAAATTCAAAATAATAAATGAATTTTACTGAAATGACGCAACTGAAAAAATCATGATCATGATTTTTATTAAAACTACACATAGCATAACATGTCACTTTGACAGTCTTATACTTGTTCTTTTTTATATTTTACTTTAACATTTAAAATAATGCTCGTGATATTTTCGATGCCCGCCACCACGACCAGCAACACTCGCTTCGCTCGTGCTGCAAATGTCGCGGCGGGCATCGAAACCAACCACTCGAGATCATCGTTCAAATCGAGATTAGGATATTTTAAAGGTCGGGATAATGTGCGAGAAGCTTAGCGCAATTTTTATGTACTTATCATTATTGGTCCAAACTAAAAACGTTCTTTCGACCAGGCATCAAGAAAAATAGTATACGGTACACGGGACGAATGTTCATGGGCTTCGCCTCCGGCGCCAACTTCACACAGTGGCGGAACTTCAACTTTCGTCACTTATACCGTAATGTACTATTAAGAAATATATTTAAAATGTTAAACGAATACTTCTGTATTAGCAAGTTTTTTAAAAAACATTACATGTTTTCACAAACATAAAGAATATTCCTATAATTTTGTTCAATATTCAAATGTGATTTGACTAAATAAAAACTGACATAAAAAGTTTTAGATGGAATCAATTTAAAATATAAAAAATAATATTTTTACTTTCTTTTAAATTTTTTAAAAACATTTTCATCCAAAAATACTATTAAGTTATATTGAAGACATAATTATCAATTAATTGACAGCGGTTTCAGTTTATAATAAGGAAATTTCGTACTATTAGATTGAATTTTTCGCAACCGACATAAAAAACTTTTCATGGTATCATTTTAAAATATAAAAAATTATCTTTTCTTGCTTTTCTTTCGAATTTCTATAAATATTTTCTTCCAAAAATATGGTTAGTTGCAGGTTAGACTACTTTAAAACTAAACAAATTTTAATAAAAATTATTTTTACAGTATAATGCTATTAATATATTCTATTTTCACGTAAACATTTGACATAAACACCCAAATTTATTCACATTTTAATTTTTTTAATCAAAACTAATCAATATAATTACTTGAAATTTTTATATTTTATGACTTTTATAAGGTTCCTTCATCATACATTTTGTTAGCTCATTTAACTAATGGATTTCCAAAAAACAAAATCATTAAAAATTTTTTTTTTTTAAATAACAAAAACTAATAGATACAATTAGTCAAACCAAAAATAAATTATTCAAAAATCGAAAATTCTCTTTAAAAAAAACTACTTGGGGAATAAATAATTTAAAAAAAATAGATAAATATATTTATAACATGTTTTTAGAGAGTCAAAAAATTGTACAATTACTAAACTTTCTCTATCTTTCTCTTCTCTAAAAGGGATAATATAGTGAATAAAATTTAATAGGAGGAAGATGGATTAATTGATATAAATAAGTAAATATGGAAATAATTGAAGTGTACTTACAAGTGCACTAAAGTAGGGCATACTTTATAAAATGATGAACGTTTAAAATTGTACCGGGATCGGCTGCGTTGTTGACCGCACCGAAGACCTGTGAACGTAGTGGACTGCGTCACCTGGGGGGCCGTCTACTTGCGTATATGAACACATTCGCAAATACACAAGTCCGCGTCAGTGCCCGGCTAATGTCTCCGACGGTAAGGATCGCGCGCACATGGTGAAACTTACTTGAAGCACATTGTTTACGTGCTGGATATGAGTATTGCAATATAATACACATGTTATTGTATAGAGAGTTAATTTATATTCGAATTTTCTATGGTATAAATGACATAAATTTTAAAAATAAAATGGGCAAATAAACTTATGTACTTGATGGCACTACAAAAATTTAACTTCCCAGCAGACGAAACAATTTTGAAACTGTCTATAACTGTCGATCCCCTTGAAATCCACAACCAAAACACTACGAGGCATGCTTCCCCGTTTGCTCATTCGCTGGAGCGTACCGCGGAGTGACGAATATATTTTCTACACGGAAAATAAAATACATTCAATAAATACATTGGGCAAATAAGCATATGTATACGATGGTATTAGTCACATGTTACATCCAAGCCTAGGAACAAATTTATAAATCGTTTATAATTCCGATTCAGCTGAAATCGACGACCATAACACTACGAGGCACGCTCCCGCGTTTGCTCATTCGCGGGAGCGTGCCGCGCAGTGTTGACTATATTTTCTACGGTAAAAATGAAATATTTTTATTAAATAAGACGAATACATTGACATTGTACCTGACAGCACTTCTCAAATTTAACTTTGAGAGGGAGATAGATAGATAGATAGATATAAGTTTATTTGTACATTACAAAAAATAATAATTACAATGTAATTAAATATAAATAAAATCTGAATAAAATACAAGTCATCAGGCGCAAGTGATATCACAGTCAAATATATAACATTAAGGTAACAATATCACAGCCAACTAATAATACGTATACGGTGAATATCACAGTAAGTCAGAAGTATAAAATAAATACAAATAAAACAACGGTCGGTTACATCTATCAGTCCTAATTATAAAATTACATAAATAAAGAAGGACTGTACAAAATCAATCATACAAATATCATTGATTCATCACCAGTCATACCATAATAAATACATTCTCGCACATTAAGTTGTATATGGGACAATACATACAATGATTCTACACATAATATAATAAATAAATAAATAAATATATAAACTAATCAAGTGCCAAGAGGTGTCTCCGCGTCGCGGCCTTGAAACCTTTTAGCGATGGTAGACGACGAATTTCCGTCGGTAGGGAGTTCCACAGATGCGCACCTTGAACCTGGAGAGAGCGTTTACCAGTCTCCGTGCGCATCATGGGAGGCGCGAGTTCCCTTGTGACCCCCCTTCCAGAATTCCTGGGACCACACCTAGAAAAGAGACTTTCCAGGTACGCCGGAACACGCATACGCACAATTTTGTACATAAGTACCGCCATAAAATATTGTCTCCTTGAATCTGTGCGCAGCCATCCCAAAGAATATCTGTGGGGCGTCACGTGATCATCCCTCCTAACACCACAAACGTAACGCACAAATGTATTTTGTAAGATCTGTAGGCGGTCACGGGTCTCCTGCGAAGCATCCAGCATAACTACTGAACAATAGTCTGTATGGGGAAACAACAGCGCCTCAGCAAGCCGCTTTCTGAGAACCTGAGTAGTGTATCTGCTGAAAAATCGCAGACTATAGAGGACACTATTTACTTTTTTTGTGATGTTATCCACGTGCAGCTTCCAAGACAGCTGCGAGTCCAGAACCACACCAAGACTCAGGACCCTCTGTACAAACGGGATTTACACCCCATCACTCAGCTCAATACCATGATCATCATTATAAAAGTCAGAGCAGAATTTTCGACATCCAAATAAAATAGCTTGGGTCTTTGAGGCATTGAGCTTCAGTGAGGCGTGCACAGCCCAATCTTGCACTGCTATGGCGGCTCTCCGAAGCCTTGCCATTCCCCCACCCAGATCATAGTATGGAACTTGCAAGTAAATCTGCAGATCATCTGCATACAAAACATGCTGGACGCCTGCTGGAATAAGTACGTCTCGTAAGTCGTTAATGTATAGGCAGAAGAGTAGGGGTCCCATGACTGACCCCTGTGGCACTCCAAGGTTTGTTGCTATCCAAGAGGAGGTACTGCCCGATAAAACAACAGCCTGCCTACGAGACGAAAAATAAGAATTTAGCCACAATAAGGTTGACCTAGAGAACCCCATTTGTCTTAAGCGGTCAAGTAAGCGGGTAGGAGATATTGTGTCAAACGCCTTGCTAAAGTCGAACAACAAGAGCATTGTTACAAGCTTTTTGTCTATGCCTGCACGAATGTCCTCCGTCAACTTAAGCAATGCAGTTTCCGTCGAGTGGTATTGTCTGAAACCCGTTTGCATTGGGTCCATAAGCGAGCGTGACTGTAGGAACTCCTGTAACTGATTCAAGGCAATCTTCTCCAGAACCTTAGATAAGAAAGATAATAGTGCAATCGGTCTGAAATCAGAAGGCGATGATGGTATTTTGCACTTTTTCAAGGGGATAATATGAGCCTTCTGCCATAGGTCTGGGAAAATGCCTGTCGAAAAAGAGGAGTTAAATATTGTGACCAGAAAATTACCAATAACAGGTAAGGACCTGACTATAACACTCTGCGGTATGCCATCTGCTCCACAAGCTTGAGAGGAGAAATGCGAAATTGCCAAAATAACATCACTTATGTTGATTGCTTTAAAAGAAAACCCTTCATCAGTAGCCTGATGAATAATAACATGGCGGCTCGCATCATCCTCCAGAGGGGAGACCGACACACCAGCAAACTGTCCATTCAAGTCCTCAAGTGCAAAACCATTTAAGTCAATCACCTGCTTAGGAAGGAAACCCAAATTTCGCAACTCTTTTCAAACATTGTCTTTGTCTTTGTCTAGAGCCTGAGATATACGATTTTGAAAATACTCCGTTTTAATAGTCTCAGTTCTTTCGTCTGTGAGTCTCCTAATATGAAAAAACTCGTCAAGTATTTTTGGGTCCCGTGTACGTGTGTAACGTCTGTATAGTGCGTTACGCTTGCGTTGCATCTGAGATAGCTCCGCGTCTACATAAGGCGGCCTGGACTTTTTTGGTATGATGGTTTTGAGAGGAGCAACTAAATCCATGACCGCTGATATATTATCGTAGAGGCATCCCAGTGCACGCTCAATGTCAATCTCGGCTACATGAAATGGTGACCAATCACACTGGGACAGTAAGTTTTGGAGATCATTGCTAGAAATATTTTTAAAATCACGGAAAGTAAAAGCATCCATATTGTTGTGAATTTGTGAAAAATTTGTATAACGTATCGTGGCATGAATAATGTTATGACCATTGTGAAAGGGCGCAGGGATGTTACCAAGATCAACAATTGAGTCATTATCATCAACAAAAATGACATCCAGCCATGTGCTCGAGGTGGTAGTGAAATGCGTTGGTCCATGTTGGACAAGTTGCAAGGAAAGTTCGGCGGATAAATTACGAACAAACTTAGCATCATCACACTCTTTAAGAATGTCGGCATTCAGATCACCCATGACAAATTTCTGGCTATAATCTAGACTAAACTTACGAAGATTATCTAAAAAGTCCGACTCGCCTATAAAAGCGATTTTTGGCGGCCGATAAATAACGGCAACAAACACAGGAGGCGAGTCTGGTCCCTGAATACTGCAAAAAAATGTATTCAGGTATACCTGGTTTAATAGGAAGCTCAGTCTTAGATGTGGACAAAATTTGACATTTAAAACCAGATTTTACGTATAAAGCTACTCCACCGCCGATGGAGTTGCGATCTTGTCTAATTACCATGTAGTTCTTAATCCGAATGACGGCATCCTCAATCCTCGAGTCCAGTCTGGACTCCGCCACACCAAATAGGTCATAGGAGGGATGATCAAAAAGAAATTGACGAACCTCATCAACATGTGCCTTGAGAGAGCCCACATTGAGAAAGCCCGCTCGCAACCCCCCATCAGTAGCACGCCCTGACCCCCCGATGGCGAGAGGGAGAGAGAGAGAGGGAGAAAATGAATGAATGAATGCATAATATTTATTGGACGTTTTGGGGTAGAAACCCCGTAGGCACTTTGGTAATACATTTGTGAATCATTTACAAATAAAAATTCCTTAAAACTACGAAACAAAAAAAAATATATATAAAACATAAACAAATTAAAAATAAGGTAAGATCGCAAATGAAAAATATGATGTAAAATATAAATTAAATTAATTAAATACCATTTCGCAATATAGTTTTCTTGGTAAAAATACGCTATTTACAAAGATAATATTCTAAGACGCTTTTATAATAACAGTTTTATAATAATACTGACTAACATAGATAAATAAACTCTACTCCGTTTGGAAACGAGGGATGGACCGCAAAACGATTCGCTCAGACCTAACCCGGTTGGACCAAGCTGCCTGGTCGAGTCCAAACAGATGATCAACGAGGGAACATTTGAAAAGGTTTAGGGAGGAATTCGTAAAGCTGTCAATGGGTAAATTGTTTATTATGCGGTATGATGTAATGACGAATGATTTGTTTAGGGCTTCTGTGCGAGGTGGTAAGTATGTAAGTGCTAGGCGGATGACGAGATGAGACGCGAGGATTACTGACTGGGTTATGTAATATTGAGAAATGATTTGCGGGGTAAGCTGGCGAGTTATGAATTATCATATCTGAGCAGATCACGCCTCACAAATCTTACGCACGCATTTAATAGTCTTTGTAATTTTAAATTTTTGGTCTGGTCGACATCATCATAAACCGCGCACGCATAATCAAAATTTGGGAAAATGAACGTCTCCACCAGATTCTTCTTGAGTTTCCAAGATAGGGTTTTCTTATAATATCTCAAGGAACGAAGGACCCCATGTATACGCTTAGAAATTGCCGACACCTGTTTAGACCAATCTAGAGTAGGCGAGATAATTACTCCCAGTGACTTAACTTCATTTTCATATCGTAGGTATTCATTTCCTATTCTAACTCTCGGGGCAGTGTTGAGGTCGATGCGAGAAATGAACGCCTGACTGCTCAGGATTATAACCTTCTTTTTATTTACATTCAATTTGAGACCATTATTATTCGCCCACGCGGCAATGGCATTTACATTCTCAGAGATTCGCTGAACTCCTGATTCAAACTCCGCCGGATGAAACGACGAATAAACCTGGGATCATCCGCGAACAACATACATTTGCTATATTTCAAAACATTTGGCAAATCGTTTATAAAAATAGAAAACAAAATCGGACCAAGTACACTGCCCTGAGGTACACCCGCATTTACTCTCAACCAGTCGGACAGCTCGCCACCCTCACCCTCAACGGCCTGTGTGCGGCCCACCAAATACCTATAAAACCAATTTAGAACATTATCCGAGCACCCAATATTACTCAATTTAGTAATAAGCCTATCGTGAGGTACTATATCGAAGGCCTTTGAGAAGTCGAACAACATCAGAATCGTGATCATCCGAGAATCAATGGCTCTTCTGACGTCATCCACAATCCCCAGTAATGCTGTCTGGGTGCTATGGCCCCTTCGAAATCCTGCCTGTCTTTCGGTCAATATGTTGTTGCTTTCTAAATAATGCGAAATCTGCAAATGCACTATGCGCTCAAGTACCTTGGACAGTTCACACAGCTTAGCAATTGGCCTGGTATCAGCACACGACACAACTTTACTCGACTTTGCTAACAGAAACAAAACCACCTTCTTTCAGCAGTCGGGAAAATAACCCACAGTTAACATATTATTGAATAATTCCACAAGGGGAGAGGTTAATTGAGGTTCCAAAAGTTTAAACATCTTTGAGGAAATTCCGTCAATACCGATTGCCTTAGAGGTAGATTTTAATAATGTGTGCCTCACCCCTTTGGCCGTTACTAATGAGAAGGAGAAAGAAGGAGATGAACAAGCAAGTGTTAGATAAATGGATGCAAATGACTGAACTGTGAGAGGGGATAAATGATTTGAGATGGATGAGTAATGGGTGTTGAGTTGATGTGTTGTGAAAACTTTTAGTGGTGAAGGGCCTTTGTGCAAAATTCCATATTCCAGAGATATCTCCAGGAGCTAGCTGGATCACTATTTACACTTAATTTATTCGCGAGAAATTTGAATTTACTATAATTTATTGAATTTGAAACACTATTTCTGAACTCCTTATAGTTTCTATAGTCCAGCGGATCTCCTGAAATACGGAATTTTTTAAAAGCTTTATTTCTATCTCTAATGCACATTTTTTATTTCTCGTGTGACCCAGGGTTCATGTGAATTTTTGATAGTGATAAGTTTCAACGGAGCAAGAACATTATAAGAATTTAAGATTGAATGGCTAATGTTTGTTAAAAATGAGGAGACGACTTCAAATGAATTAAGGTTTGTGGAGAGGGGCTGGTCAAGCCAAGTTACTGCCGATGAGTTATTCATGAATGATGCGAATGTGGTAACAAGGATTTGAAGGTTTACTTTTTCGCATAGCCCAGCTCGGTACACTTCCGAGTCATTAACGACCAGAATTTAAAGGTGGTTTTCAGCCACAGTGGTCTCATAAAGACGGCATTGTCTCCTCCTTATATATTATAGTAAAAGATTAACAAAGTTAACATCTAGACTAAATAGTATACATTAATAGGTTACTGTGTTCCTTGAGTCTAGTAGCAGTTAGCTGCCAGCTGAAGGTTCATGACCTTTATTACACATAGTTGATCACATTCACCAATATCTCAATAACAATTGTCTTGTAGTTGTAATTGTCTTAGTTGAAGCATTTATTTTCCTTGCAAATGCTATTCTTTCATACTTATTCAATCTTGTAGGACACGTTAGTCCAACAGCACATGTCACTCTGTAATGTGGAAACATAAATCCGTGTTGCTTGGCTGAATCACATATGCATGTTGCGGTAAAGACTATATCGTCAAGAACTATTAGGTTTTTCTACTTCAGGTGATTTTTTAAAATGTACATTGAGTAAACGTCCATTTGCCTCTAATACCTCTGTCTCAGTACAAGAATGCTTTATTTGAACCTAAGTAGTTTATATCACCATATGACATTCGGTAATTATTGGCTTGTATAATATGTTTCCCAGGTGCTTTACATACTTTTTCTGAGACAGTCTTGATATTATTGTTCTCAGCCATTTTATCCAGTTCATTAAATACCGCTTCAATTGGTGTATATATTTCAATACTAGTTTCTTGTTTTTCTTCAGATTTATAAAGAGTTTCTTTAATAAAGTGTATAGCTACATCCTCATTATCATATCCTCATTTATCAAATACAAATTTTAAATTGACCGATAATAAGAAAAATAAGAAGAAAGAAAACAAAATTACACGTATATGTATGAAAAAAAAATTGTAGCCATAATTATAACTTTTTGACGAACAAAATAGTTACAAATTTTCAAAAATTACTTAATTAACCAAAATCAGACCAAACAAACTATCAGAAAAGAAGAGAAAAAAAATTATGTTGTAAATCTATAGCACAAAATTTTATTATAAATTTGAATTTAAAGTTAATTTTATAAAAAATGTTATAATTTATTCAAATAAAAATAATAACAATATTTTAATTAATTTGACAAATAAATTAATTCCAGCAAAAGTACAGCAAAAAAAATTAATTTGCACTGACAACAGGAGAAAATAATAGAAAATTCCTTGTCGGTAATTTAAATCTAAGTGACAAACCCTTTAGCATTAACACACAGAAGGAAATAAAAATAATATTATCGTGTTAAATATTCTATTAATAATATAGCTAATTAATTATTATCGACAGCGACCGTCAATAACAATGAAGTTGTTAATTTTTCTATATAACAGAACAAACAATATTTGACACGATAATTTTAAACAAAAATATTTTCTCTGTGCAAATATTCAGTTGTAACAACATGAAAATTAATTACGAACCGAATGTTTCTGTAAGAAATACTTTTATTCAGAGTATTATCAATAAAAGAATATTTAAATCTTAATTAAAATTTAATATAATAAAAAAATTTTAAACTAATTGCTTATAAATATAATTTAACAAACACGGACTTGTTCTGTAATTTTGTTAAAATAAAGTGTTAATAATACTCTACGCAGATAATTTCTTTCAAATTATTAATAACTATTATTAATAATCTGATACAACAATTTGTTGTTTGTGATTATAATAACAAAAAAATAATTTTTTTTATGCTGAAATATAACGCTATGTCTCATCAATATACGAGCCAAAAAACGTAACGGTAACAAAAGATTTCGATACGTCTGACAAATAGATAAAGTTTAAATTAACGTTAATAATAATATATATACACTCAAACAGAAAAAAATGAGTAGACACGTGAATAATCTACAATCATTTGATTACTAATGTATAAAATTATTGATAGGTAAATGACAAACCTTCACCTATTCATTACAAAAGTGAAAGATATTCACGGATGTTACTTTCTTTTTCCATCCGACCGCCGACCGTAAATTACTGCTGATTTATTTATTATCGCATCACCGCTGAATCTTGTATTAAGAACAAACTTAATACTAACAACGGCTTACGATAGTGACAATTTATTTATGAGATATACCCACACATCCACACACACACACACACACACACACAGATATATATATATATATATATACCCGTTACAATATATATATATTGTAACGGTCTAAGTACTGGGGAATGTAAGGCCCCGGTTAGGCCCAATCTGTCCCAATTTATCAACCTAAGTATACAGTCCCACGATGCAGCCGGGAATCACTTTGATTCCCATACAATGCAGTTACCAACGCCAAATACTTTGTTTGGCTTTGAAACCGTGTGTTGGGCCCTTTGTCCACAAATTTCCCACTATAGTATACGCCAGAGAGGGCGGTATTCGTTGGGAAGGACTATCACCGAAAAATATGTTATTAACAAGCGAGATATTGTATTAGTGGGCGAGAAAGATAATCTCGCCGAGTCAATTTATTTAATAAATAAACAATTATTAACAAATCTAACAATAACAACAGAGGGGGAGTCGTACCGTTGACTACCCCCGAGGTCAGCGCGAAAACAATCCGCTAAAAATCTCTAGCGGTCGTTTTATAAGCAACCGATCCGGGAATGATCAGTTGCTTAACCTGATTGCTTTGACGTAACGCCGTGTGACGTATGTACCTCTGACGTAGGGAGCTCTGACGTAGGAGCTGCCTACGTCACGCGCGCCTTCTCTCGTGAAGTGGCTACCGCGAACCACCGACCTATCTACCCGGGCGGGATATGTCACAAGAGGGGGGAAAGAGGGGAGCTCTCCCTCACCTGGACTGTATCAGGAATTTGGGAAAATATCAACGGGACACGCGGGTCCAACGTGGTGCACAACTCACCTATATTTCCAGAAACACCGCTCGAAATACGTTGGAACGGCGGGAACGGCCGCGCTTAGTCTCCCCATCTATCTCTCTTTCTCTCTCACTCCTTTCGACGAACTGGTCCCTACCTTCCGCTCTTTCCGGGGTCGGAATCAGGGGTGATGGAGGCGTACGGCTTTACTCGGCGTATTGGGTCGTGTGAGGGAAGCCTGTCCGCACTCACACCGTATCACTCACACCCACACTTCTACGATAAACACGATAAAAAAAACTGTTATCTCGGCCTGTATCTGGACTCGGGTCGCGCGCTATATCGGTTCTGTCAGACGGCGCGCTCGTGCACGCATAGCGCTGTATGTCCTCTTTCGCGTTGCTCACCTGATCGGTAACTCGCTTACCGTTATACCCCCATTCCAGATTCCACATACTCTGAATGTGAACTCTGTCCCTCAAGGATCGCGCAAGAGGGTTAACGAGTTGCTCTTGATCAGGTTTTTCAGGATGCGAGGAAACTGTTTCAGGCTATTGATCTCTTTACAGCGACAGATCGGACAACTAGATTCGTCAGAACCTCCCGTTCCGCTCGTTGAAGGCTGGGGCTCCAGGTTAACCTGTATTTGGAGACAGCCTCTTTCAAGGCCGCCTCAGCCTTCGGCTGCTGCTGGCGCTTTATGTCTGCTTCGCTCGTGAGCCTGGAGGACGCCCTCGTCCACGTCTCGGGAGAACTGGTTCAGTATCTGCATTGGCAGAGCGCTTGTCGGGTAATCGGCGCTTTACGGTTGCGGTAGTTTACCGGGGACGACCATGCTGTTGTCTGAGAAGCTGGACCTATCTAAAGACGTACGCTACGTCTTCCGCGGATTACACCGAGTTCTCTCGCCATGGGACTAGCTCGCATTATTCTCCCGCGCAGGGGAGGGTTCGCTCGCTACAGGCGGGTCGCACATCGCCTACAGATCCCTCGGCGGTTGAGGTTGCTCACTTTGATCCTCATCAGTTGACCGAACATCAGTTTCGGGGACCTATCTTTTCAGATGCTCGATGTGAGATATTTCTTGGTCCCCTTGATTATCTTGTAGGACATATGTGATCACGCCTTTCCTACTGATGATCAAATATGGCCCTGTATACTTCGGAGCAAGCTTTGCCGAGATACCATGTGCGCTGGACAAGAGGATCCGGTTGCGTTTCCACACCAGATCTCCTACCTCGAATTCCCCTCGCCTTCGTCGTGAGTTGCAGATTTCGGCTTGCCGGGTCTTACTGGCAGCTGACTGACGATTTGCCTTCTCATGCAGTCTTGGCAACTGTTTAATTTTGTCGTTTCAATCCTACAGTCTCCGGAACTGAAACTGTGGCTGGGCAAGCCGGTCTTGCTCTCGACGAGCTGTACTAGGTGCTTCGGGTTGGCGACTGTAGTTTAGTATAGCCGGGCTCCATCCAGTAGAACTTTGCACCGCTGTGTTAAGTGCAAAGAGTAACTCTGGCAGCTTGTTGTCTCAGTCGCTGTGTTTATACTGAATATACGACGCCACCATTGTCTTAAGGGTCCGATTGGACCTCTCGACAGGATTGGCCTGTGCGTGATAAGGGGGTCGTCGAATGATACACTCCCTTGGTTTTGAGGTATTCGTCTACAAGTTTATTTTTAAACTCGGTCCCGTTGTCCGAATAAAACACTTCCGGGTGCCGAACCGGTTAATCACTCGTTCGTGAAGCTCGCGGACTATCATCTTCTCGTTAGCTTTTCTTATCGGGATCGCGTCAATCCAGAGCGTGAATAAATCCTGGTATACTAGGATGTATTCGTATTCTCGGCTAGACGGTGACCTATCAACCCTGAGGGAGCACGTTGCTCAACCTTACATTGCTGGCACACTTGACATCACCTGTCGTAATCCGCAACTTCTGCGTAGAATCGTGGCCAATAATAATTTTGGGTCACGCGGGCGAATGTCTTTTCTTTTCCGAGATGGCCCGCTGAGGGGTCATATTGACACCCTCTCAGAATAGAGTGATGATTCTCTACGGGTACGATTAGCTTTCATGCTTGCTCGTCATCCATCACTTCCTCTAATTACTTGTCGGCACGATAGAGGTATAGATTTCCTCCGACTAGTTTCCAGTCGGGGAAATCACGAGGTTTGTCGGATACGTTCTTGATCCCGTCAAGGTACTAAGGATTCTCAGTCGATCAGGCCCACGACATTGCTGCTACTGTAGGCTCGTCGTCTTCATACATGCAAGATAGGGCATTGGGAACGTGATGCAGAGCTCCTTTTCTGTGCTCGACGACAAAGTCATGAGCTTGAAGCTCTAGAGCTCATCTAGCTAGTGGGCTGGTTGGATTTCTCATATTACACAACTTACTTGGTTTCTCCTTCGTGATACGGATAAGCGGTTCGACAATCGTGGCGTAATCCGGCATAAAACGCCGATACCACGACGTCATGCCGAGGAATCGTCGAAGCTGTTTGAGGTTCTCGGGAGCCGGATAAATCCTTACAGGCTCTGTCTTGTCTGGGTCGTGACGAATTATATCCCCGTTGACCAGCACGCCAAGATATCTAACCTCATCTTGACTAAAGACACACTTGTATTTATTTACACTCAAGTTAGCTTCGGTCAGTCTTATCAGCACGGTCTCGAGATACTTCTTGTGCCCTTCAAATATCTCGGTGACTATGATAATGTCACCGAGGTAAGAAAAGGCATTGGGCTCGAGATTAGGACCAATAACTTGGTCAATCCTGCGTTGGAAGGTTGCGCCAGCGTCTGCTAATCCATATAGCATCCGCTTAAACTGATACAGTCCCATACCCGGGACTGTGAAAGCTATATAAGGGCGCGACTCTTCCTTGAGAGGTAGTTGATGGGACGCTGAATTCATGTCCAGGGTGCTAATGTACCGACATATCTTCAGCTTGCGCAAGATATCCTGCATGAACGGGAGGGGATAAGCGTCCGGTTTCGTTATCGCATTGACTTTTCTAAAGGAAAGACTTTTCCTTTAGGTTCTATGATCTCTAAATCTAGTATTTTTCAAACTTGGCGGTGCATCTTCTCCTGGATCTTTTCTGACACCGCGTAATACGTCTGCTTTATCGGGCGAGCTGATCCCACGTCAATCGAGTGCTCGATAGGTTGGGTTTGCCCGATTTTGGGAGAAGTATTAGACAGCACTTTGCTCACTAGCTCTCGAAACTCTTCTCTTTCCACCTCGGTTGCGTCCGCTATTCCAGCGGACGAGAGGGTGGCCATACCTCTTATGCCAGCAACTTCGAGGTGGATCTGCTGCTTGCTGTCCTTGAGAAACAGGCGGTCGCTATCCGGATCCCATACGACTCTGAATGTTCATACAAAGTTGACTCGTACGAAGTTGACTCCTACGTAGCATTCGGTGTCAAGCTTTGGTATGATCGCTTCTTATTTCACGCGTCATATTTCCGACAGTGAAAGATAAGAGCAGGTGACCGCTTAGCGGCTCGTAACTTATATCCGCCATCTTGACGCCTCCGGCGTTCGCCAGAGTGCACTCCTTGCCCAATGCTGCGGCGATTTACAGACCGCTGGATTCGATCACGGTCGTCGAGGTTCCGGGGTCGTATAAGGCTCTTATACGAAAGCCCTCAATCTCCACGAGAAGCCACCAGCCACTCTTATCCTCTGGTTTATAAGATGAGGTTGGTCTGCTGGCTGCTTTGTTCCTCCTTTTGAGGCCCATTTCCGCTCCTCTCCGGACCGTCCTTTCGGTCGGAGCGGGTCTGTCCCGAACTCACCTGGGACAGCGGGACTCAAGCTCTTGGGTCGCAGGTTTCATCCCGATTAACCGCTCTCTTTGGCGTTTCCCGAGCACACCGGACAGTACCTTCAGGAATACCCAATCTTCCCGCAGCCAGCGCAGGTGAGAGGCTTGGTCGGGTCGAAGGTTGAGCCCATTCGGTTCTTCGGCTATTCCTTTCCTTTTTCCCTAGGTGGACTCGCACTCTTCTTCTCCTATCTTTGTCCGGAGCTCTTGCTCGGGCCATTTGGCTTGCCGGTTCGCCGGCGAGTCTTTCTTCGGAGAACCGGACCTTGGGCTTCTCTTACGGGACTGCCGAGCCGTCGACGACAATTGAGAGACGATGGGCCGCAGCGCATCCTCTAGCATCTTGTTGATGCGGTCGATGACTTCAGACCCGCTCGGTTTGGCTGAGTTTACCTCAGCGGCCGCTACCTGAGCCTTTGGAGAACCTTTTTCCGCTTCGGCTTATACGCCATTTCTGGAGGCAGAGACCCTTCCTCTGTAGGTGGTGGACAATAGACTTTTTCGCCTTCTATCGTCTACCCGCTTCCGTGGCGAGGTCCAGCATCTGTTCAATTGAGCTCACCTCCGCTCTCTTGAACAGCCGTTGGATCTGTGGCAGCATATTCCGATACAAATGATCAAGCTGCTGTGCGTCAGTCGGTGTAGGGAGTGTCTTTCGCATTATGGCGATTGAGCACGTCATGTAGTCCCTAACAGGTTCATCTGGTCCTTGAGTATGTGCGTTGTACTCGGCGATGATCCTCTGCTGGAAAAGTTTACTCATTCCATACCAACGTTTGGCCGAAGTCAAAAAATCTTGCCAGGGGTGCCACTTATGTTTTTCATTCTAGTACCACGTAGCGGCGGTGTCTGTCAGCAGTTCAGAGAGTAATGAGAGTAACTCATCTTCTGACAGGTTAACCATGATTCTGCAATCCTCAATCCTGGTAAGGAAGGCGTCAATGCTCTGGCTCTTGTCGCCAAAGAACTTGACCTGCCACTTCCTAACAATGCCGCCAACGTCTCGAGGTATTCCATTCAACCTCGCTGACGTAGAGTAGCTTGGTGTGCAAAATGTCCGTCTGGCGTTTATCCTCTGGAATTCGCGCGCATCCCCCCCCCTCTAGGAGTCTGATAAACTTAGCCTAAATCAGGAAATATATCTGGTACTACGGGAGAACACTGCAGTTAAGGACAACCTGCACAGAACGGTGCAGGATTTCGAGGACGTCGAGCTAGACGGAAGGACGTCAGCCGCGACCAACTCTAAGCCACAACCCGAACAAGTGGAAGAATGGCTATCATTGGTCTCAGACGAGGAAAACACGTTTAGAATCCCTCGAGCGTTCTCCCAGACCTTGGTGGAGCTTATCCAAAAAGTAGTCCGATGACAAGTGTACCAGCAATGTAAGGTCGAGCAACATGCTCCTTCAGGGTTAATGGGTCACCGTCAATCGGACAGACCATGGCGGGTGGTAGCAGGAGATATCACCGGCCCGCTTCCAAGCTTTAGCCGAGAATACGAATACATCCTAGTATTCCAGGATTTATTCTCGCGCTGGATTGAAGCAATCTCGATAAGAAATGATAACACAAAGACGATAATCCGCGAGCTTCACGAACGAGTGATTAACCGGTTCGGCACCCGGAAGTGTTTTATTCGGACAACGGGACCGAGTTTAAAAACAAACTTGTAGACGAATACCTCGAAACCAAGGGAGTGTATCATTCGACGACCCCCTTATCACGCACAGGACAATCCTGTCGAGAGGGCCAATCGGACCCTTAAGACAATGGTGGCGTCGTATATCTAGGATAAGCACAGCGACAGGGACGACAGGCTGCCAGAGTTAGTATTTGCACTAAACACAACGGTGCAAAGTTCTACTGGATGCTCGCCAACCCGAGGCGCCTAGTGCAGCTCGTCGAGAGCAAGACCGGCTTGCTTAGCCACAGTTTGAGTTCCGGAAACTACAGGATTGGAGCGACAAGATCAATCAGTTGCTACGACTGCACGAGAACGCAAATCGTCAGTCGGCTGCCAGTAAGGCCCGGCAAGCCGAAATCTTCAACTCACGTAGGATATCTGGTGTGGAAACGCGCCTCTCGTCCGACGAGTGATGCTGAATCAACCGATGAAGAACAACCTGCGAGATCTCAACCGTCCAGGGACCAACAGGTGAAGTGCGACCCACCTGTAGCGAGCGAGGCCTCCCCTGCGAGGGGGACGCCAAACGAAGAGCCGAACGAGCGGTTCCAAGAAACCGAAATGTCCGCTCTGCCGCTGCAAAGCGCACGCCAAGATCAAGGCGGCGCGAAGGAAGCAGGGCTGATGCAGTCAAGGGACCCAACGACCCAACATCTCCAATATAAACAGATGTATGCTCTGCTAGTTTTTTTATTAAAGTTTTATAATAAGAATATGGTTGACCTCCTGATTATTTATCCTCTTTCCCGTTCCTTAAGAGACAGAGTCCACATACAGAGTTTGCGGAATTTGGAAGGGAGGTATAACGGTAACCGAGTTCTTTTTATTGGGAAAAAGAACTAAGGTGTCGGTCTGTGTGTTTGTGGGTGTGAGGCATTGCTCCCCACCAACCTCCACGTCGACGTGTGGAGTAGCACGTCTCGCAGTACGGAAAAGAATGAAGCGAGGAGTCGGCAGCCGTCCCGACCGTTGGAGTGATTGATTGATTGATTGATTGATAAGACTTTATTGGGCCTTTGGGGTAGATACCCCGTAGGCACTTTAAGTTTGTACAGCGACGCTTTACAAAAGATAACAAAATAAAATAACAATATTTGAGTTATAAAATACAGATATAAATATAAAATAACATAATATATACAAGATAAAAACAATATAAAATAAAATGTACAATATAAAAATAATTTAAATAAATAACAAAAAAGCAGAAAAACGGCGATACATATTCAAGGCACTCGCACCTAACCTATAGTACTTTAGAGGTGAGGGACCTGTGGCACCGTTATCCCCTCGTTCCTTATTCTATCGGACCAGGCAGCCTGATCAAGCCCAAACAGATGATTAAATAATGAATTTTTGAAATGATCAATGGATGATGTATCGAAGGTGGTAAATGGAAGACTGTTAATGATTTTGGATGCAGTGATGACAAAGGACCTATTTAGCGCTTCTGTTCGAGGAGGATGATAGCTTAATGATTTCAATGGGTGACGGGAGGAAGTGCGGGGATTATGATATGGCGTATTTAATTTTATGAAATGACTCGCAAGATAGTTGAGAGAACTGTGAGTGATGATGTTATATGCAAGAGCGCCTATGAGGTATGAACGTCTGGACTCAACCGATAGCCACCTGAGACCTAACCTATACGGTGTAACGTGTTCTCGTCTCGCCACATCTCCCCATACAAACCTAACACACGCATTCAACAATCTCTGCAACTTTAGGTTTCTGGTCTGATCGACATCGTTGTAGACCGCACAGTCATAATCAAAGTGTGGAAAAACAAGTGTTTCTACCAGACTCTTCCTGCGCTCACGCGACAGTGCCTTCCTATAATATCTCAAAGAGTGTAGAACTCCATGAACACGTCTTGAAATAGATAACACCTGCTTTGTCCACTCCAGGGAGGAAGTGATTACTACCCCAAGTGATTTTACCTCTTTTTCACAGCTCAACCATTCTGTACCCAGTTTGACCCTCGTGGCAGTGTTCAAGTCGATACGCAATAGGAAAGCCTGACTACCCAGAATCATAACCTTCGTCTTCCCGACATTTAGTTTAAGACCATTTGCTCGCGCCCATGCCGCTATTGCATTTGCATCCTGTGTTATACGCTGTACACCCTTTTCAAAATCTATCGGAAAAAACGAATGGTAGACCTGGGCGGCATCGGCAAATAGCATATAGTTGCTATACGTGAGTACCTTCGGCAGATCATTTATAAAAATTGAAAAGAGTATGGGACCAAGAACACTGCCCTGGGGCCTGCATGCGGTCCACAAGATACCGATAAAACCAGGTCAAAACAGCATCAGAGCAACCAATCTCACATAGTTTTTGTATAAGCCTGTCATACGGGACAGTGTCGAAGGCCTTGGAGAAGTCAAACAGGATTAGAATCGTGATTTTTCTATCATCTATGGCCCTCCTAACGTCATCCAGAACTCCCAGAAGTGCTGTCTGGGTGCTGTGTCCCTTTCGGAACCCTGCTTGCCTATCAATTAGGATGTGATTTTCTTCCAAGTATTTGGATAACTGATTGTACACTACTCTCTCCAAAATTTTAGATAGTTCAGAAAGCTTAGCAATTGGCCCTGTATCCGAACACGATTCCATCCTATTTGACTTCGCCAAGGGAAACAGAAGTACTTTCTTCCAACATTCAGGAAAATATCCAGCAGAAAGCATATCATTGAAGAGGTCTGCAAGAAATGGAGTCAATTGAGGCTATAACAATTTCATCATTTCAACGGATATGCAATCGACCCCCATCGCCCTTGAGGACGCTCCCCGAATTGCACATTGTACTCCCCTTACAGTTACAGTAGAGAAGCAAAAAGAGGAAGATGCAGGTGACATAGGGCACGAGTTACACGATATGGATGAGAAAGTTTGAATGGTGAGTGGATGAACATGATTCGAAATTGATGCATAGTGATTATTTAGCTGATGAGGTGTGAAATACTTTAGAGGAGATGGATTCGTCCTCGAGCTGAGGCCCATGTTTTTAAGATACTTCCAGGATTTTTTGGGATCAATTGTACCCCTAAATTTTGTGGTCAGGTAATGGAATTTACTTGAGTTGATGGCATTTGGAACATGGTTTCGAAGTTCTTTGTATATATTGTAGTCCTCGCTCTTTTCTGAGTGCTTAAACTTGCTGAATGCTGCATTCCTGGCTTTTAATGTTTCCTTTGATATCTCGGGTAATCCATGGCTTATGTTTTGTTTTGACGACTTTAGTTTGTACAGGTGCTAATGTATCAAATGACGAGAGAATTGATCTATTTTTACACGATAATGAGGATGAGATAGTGCTAAGATGAGAGTTTGATGGATCGGACATGTGTGAATGTGGACTAAGACAATTACACAACGGCGTACACACAGAAACAGACTGGTCAGGCCAAGCCGGCCTAGGTTTGTTATTACATAGTGATGATGAAAAAGAGGTGAGATAAGAGGTGAATGTGGTTGCGAGGCTATGAAGGTTGATCTCCTCCAAATTCCGTTTCCTAACCTTCTTTACTTCTCTCTGCGTGTTAGAGATATGAAGAAAGATACTTATAACATCATGACCTGCTGCAAAAGGAGTTGTCGACTTAACGTAATCATATCTCGGTATAGGTTCACGAATAAGGAAGAGATCTAACCACGTATGAGATGGACCATTTGATGTCATTGCATGATGCGTCGGCTCTGATTTGATGATTGAAAGTCCCAGAGCCGATAGATTTTCTCTAAACTTGTTTGACATAAAACTAGAAGAGCTCATGTCAATTTTAAAGTCCCCAGTAACAATGACATACTTGTAACGTGGTAATATATCTGACAGGACATCGAAAAACTTCGTAGGATATGCGGCTGAAGGCCTGCGGTAAACCACAGCTAACATTAAAGAGATTGTTTTATTTGTCAGACATAATACCAAAAATTCTGGAGTGTTTGAGAAAACGGGGTCAGAATGCGCAATAACCCCCACCTTATATTCTTCCCGAACATAGGCCGCCACACCTCCCCCCTCCTTACCCTCACGATCCAATCTATACAATGCATAGCCAGGTAACCTAATTATTTCCGAGGAATCGCGCTCGGCAAGGAACGTCTCGGTGATCACAATGACATAATAGGACATGGGATGAACCAATGTTTCAATGAAAGTGAAATGTGTTTTTAAACGATTTATGTTTGAATGAAAAATGGAGAGTGATCTTGATGATTTTAATGACTTGACCTGACCAGTTTCGTCTCATTTATCCCGAGGAGAGAGAGAAGGAAAAGATGAAAAATCAGTATTTGAATTTACTCGCTTAAGTGGGACATCCCTCACCTCACGCATAAAAACAACCAAGTCTATAACTAGGGGTCTCGCATAACCCAATTCGTTTGATTTGTGCAGTGCAGCCTGCCATAACTCAAAGACCGGCTTTGGTCATAGTGGTCTTATAAATATCGCACTCTCGGTGCCCTCTCCGAAGATATCTCGCGCCTTCCGTCCTTTAAGTAGGTGTGTCTTTTCTATTATTGCGTCTCTCGATGTGGCAGAAGACAGCTTTATCACAATGCTGCGCGATCGTGTCAGAGTGGGGAGAGAGAGTACTCAGAGGTGGCCTTTGGCCGTGGGGTCCATGGGCGAAGATCTATAATTTGGCTCTTTACTTGAGGGAGCTTCAATAATTCGAAGATTTTTGATAGCAAAATCTCGTCCGTCTGCGCATTTTTTCGTTTGGCAGCCCCGTAATCAACAGTTCACACGTATCCTTGAGTGCTGGGGACTGAGATGTTGGACTAATCATGGCTCTTTCCCTCTCCAAACTATCCATTCGTTTCTCCAGTCCATTTATTTGGTCACCAAATACCGTGAGCTTCGCCTCAACTTCCTCCTCCATCTGGTTCACCTTGGTTTGCAGCTCCTTCAGCTCCGCCTTTACTTCGTCCACCTTGCCCTCAACGCGATTTACCACCTCAAGAACCGACTTGAGGTCGTTACGCAAACTATCTTGCAGGTTTCGAGCAAAAGTTTCCATCCACGGTGGCGGAGCGGCCGCCATCGTTGCGGAGTCGGCAGAAGTCGTCTGATTGGGCTTGACGGGCGGGGCGCCGCGAGGTTGCTTGGCAACCTGCGACGTTGATGGCGACGGAGGTGAGGCAACACGCTTGGCGCAAGTGATGGTGGAAGTAGGCGTGATCACCGTCGCGGCACTATCGGTCGCACTAGTCTGGCGTGGTAACCCGGGCGGTGACGCCCCCGTGTCGGTGGGAGCCAGTACTAGTGCTTTGGATTTCGCTTTCGCGAGAACACAACATCGACACTCGGACGAACCCGGCATGACCTCAAAACAGTTCATGTGTGAAATATTATTACAGACCGTACACACCTCAGTGTAGTCCTTGCGTGTCAGTCGATTTCCACAGGCAAAGCAGCCGCGCAGCGTTGCCATTTTCGCACGGTGAATTTTTGCGATGTTGATCTGCGTTGTAAGGCCGCCCAAAACTCCACCGCTTGTAGCCTCCTTTAGCTAATCTCCAATTTTTGTATTTATAATTTCCTTTATTTTAGACCACCGCCTACAGCAAAAATGTATCGGATTGAAAAAATACAAGCTGCAGACAGCAAACGTCCAGTCTTTGCCCAGATAAAACTCGAGTTGCTTGTGTGAGTACAATGTTTGAGAAAAAAATACGGAGTTGTATGAAAGGTGACTGTGTACTTACCGCGCCAGAGAGAGAGAGAGAGAGACAGTGCCGAGGCCAAGCTCTCTCAGTCGCCCAGCCTTTTCCCCACGATACGATTTACTCAGATTCGCGGTAAGTGGTGCACCATATTTAGACCCGCATGTCTTACTAATATTTTGTATCCCGGTTTACCTGGTCCGGTCCAGGAGAGGAAGCGTTCCTCTCCCCCCCCCCCTCCCTTCTCGTGACAAATTCCGCCAAGGAAGACAGGTCGGTGGTTCGCGGGAGCCACTTCACGAAAGAAGGCGCGCGTGACGTAGCCAGCTTCTACGTCAGAGCTCCCTACCTCAGAAATACATACGTCACACGGTGTGACGTATAGCCACCAGGTTAAGCAGCCGATCATTCCCGGATCGGTTGCTTATTTCTCGTCCGTTAATAAGTGTTAACGATTTGTTGTCGTGCTGACCTCGGGGGTAGTCCTCGGTACAACTCCCCTTGAATTGTTATTGTTAATTTATTATTATTTTATTGTTTATTTAATAAATTGACTCGGCGAGACTATCTTTCTCGCCGATTAACATAATATATCGATTGTTGATAGCGTTTTACCGGTCACAGTCCTATCACACGAATACCGCCCTCTCCGGCATAGGGCCCAACACATTGCACGGGAATCAAAGTGATTCCCGGCCGCATCTTGGGACTGTGCGCTTAAGGTTGGTAAGTTAGGACAGATTGGGCCTAACCGGAGGCCTTACATTCCCCAGTACCCACCCCGTTACAATATATACACTCCGCATCAAAATTATCGCAACACGATTTTTCACAGAAAAATTGACATTTTTTAAATGCTTGTAGCTCGGTCAATTTTCATCGTATTGAGATCATTTTTTTTGTTTTGTAGGGAATTATGTGCACCTTGAGGAAAAAATAATGCCTAATAGCTGCAAGATAATGCCATATTGTTATGTCTTAATTAGGTCTACCAACTTCTTTTTCTTAAACAACGCAATAGTTTGCACGTTTACCTGGATTACCAAAAATTGTTTTTCAAAAACAACAAATACCACCTTAAAGTAGACTTTTTAACGAGTATTTTAAAAAAAAAGTCGACCTTCTACGACATTTATTGACCGAGTTATGCCATTTTAAAGATCTTCCTATGTTTTAGTCAAATACATCATTGTGGCTTTGAAAAGGGCCGATTGTGTGAACCGTTTCTTACATTAGGGACCCCGCGGTCTGAATCCCCTACAAAACAAAAAAAAAATTATCTCAATACGATAAAAATTGATCGAATTACAAGCATTCGAAAAATGGCCATGTTTCAAATGCTTGTAATTTAATCAATTTTCATTGTATTGAGATAATCTTTTTTGTTCTGTGTGTTCTTTTGGATTATGTGTTCTTTCAGGATAGCATGAATCCTAATAGCAACTACTACTAAATTATCAGGTTACATTTAAAATAAATTCGTGCCCCGAGAGCTATCTTAAAACCTCATAAACAAAGAACCCACATTGCTATACGTTATTTTTTTTAAATTAACCCATGAAAAGTGTAACTTTATTTAAAATTACACCTCTACATTCGGTACATTTAACAATGCATCTCCATACTTTCGGTAAAATTATCAACTCTACCAACAAATCAATTAAAAAATAAAGCAAAAATTTACGCCGGGATACTGGTCAAAAGTTAAGACGAAAACTCATTCAGCATTAATTTTGCTAAACACAGCTCATAGCAACTACAAATTTGGAGTCAAAAAACAACAGTCAACAAGTTACAGGGGATAAGATGGATACTGCAACAAGTGGAGATACTTTTCTACCACTCTAAGGTGAGTGCACAAATTTTTGGCAATGATCATGCTAATAGATTCATTGTTATAAGACAACAAATATACATTTCTAATAATATTTCGGGCACCTCTCCCAGATATTTTGATCAAAAATGATCTTAACGATTTCGACCCACTCTGGAAATTAATAGGCAGTTTCTGACTATAAAAAGACATCTTTTAGACACTATTTTGTTTACAGAGTCCGGAGCAGAATTGCGGATTTTCACTATTTAAGGTTTAAACGGCTTACAAAAATGTGACAGCATACATTTATGTCTTTAAAAGTATTTTTAATGAAAAGTTCAGAAAATTTTACAAAAACGTCGTATTTATGTTTTTAGTGATAAATTCCTTGGGAGCTACAAATTCATGAAAATGGGCATATAATGCAAAAAAGTGTTAAAATGTCAACTTTGACTCTCTGTAACTTAAAATAATGTCCCCGAAAACATCTGAAATATTCAGAACTACTGGATACCTCTAAAACATATTCCCACAGTTATAGCAATATTTATTTTTTTCATCTTCGATGTCACAGAGAACCACCCATATATCTATATATATATATGCATTTTTCACTAAAAACATAACTATGAATTTTTTCGTAAAATTTTCTGAATTTTTCATTAAAAATTCTTTTAAAGTCATACATGTATGCTGTCACACTATTGTAAGCCGTTGAATCCTTAAACAGTGAAAATCCGCAATTCTGCTCCGGACTCTGTAAACAAAATAGTGTCTAAAAGATGTCTTTTTATAGTCAGAAACTGCCTATTAATTTCCAGAGTGGGTCGAAATCGTTAAGATCATTTTTGATCAAAATATCTGGGAGAGGTGACCGAAATATCAATAGATATGTATATTTGTTGCCTTATAACGATCAATCTAGTAGCATGATCATTGCAAAAAAATTTATGTACTTACCTTGGAATGGTAGAAAAGCATCTTCACTTTCTACAGTGTCAATCTAATCTCTTGTAAGCTTTTAAAAATACAAATATTATTATACAATTATAAAAATTTAATTTTTAAACATTTATATTGCTGGCTTTTAGTTTTACAACCCTTTCAAGAATTATGATACTAATCTGAAAGATTACTATAAAAGTATCAACATCATTAGTATTATTATTCACCAATACATTATATGAATTTCACAACCTTGTCACTCGTACTCGTGCGTGTTGTTTACAGGAACGAGAAAAAGCGTAGACGAATCCGCGCAGGTACTTACGCTCGACCGCTGCCGCTTACGTAGTTTCACTCTCACCCGTGCGCTTACGAAGCGCTGTATATAGATGGCCCGACTTGCACACACACATATGTGACGGGCATATGAACTGCCACGTTACAATATATACATATATATTTATTTATTTATTGCATATTTTTTGGTGATTTTCAAGCCCACCTAAAGGAAAAAGTAGTCGCATTTTGCAATTGAATTTCGAGCCTGACGCCATAAAAGTAATTTTTCATGAAGAACTTCAATTGTGAGGTCGAGATAAAATGTTGGTGAGATTTTTCAATTGTTAATTCAATTACAGATTTCAAAGAGAGGTGGAATTTTATGAAAATTTTGGTATTGATTTTTGAATTTGTACTCTAGATTCACTGGTGCAAGTATTTTGTGTTGAGTAAGGTTGCGGATCCGATAGTTTAGAGTATCGCCAACAATTATTTATTTTACAGCTCGAATAAACAAATGAAGCATATTTATCTACAGTTGTGTAAAGTCGCATCTAATTTTTGGCGCGCAAATTCCATTTAGGTTTGTGGATATAATTATGTGAGTTGATCGCGTTATTCTGAATTTTTTTGTTAATTATTTTAACATAGCTTTTTTTATAACAGTTGCGTAAGTGCTAATCAGTGACAAAGGTCATATGATGTCTTTGTTAAGAAAGCACGTGTAGGTACATATAATATCGTTCTCCTTATTTAATTACAAAATATAAAACAAAAATATTTTTCTCCAAAGAATCAGGATATTATTACGAAAATAACTAGTTTAGTAAAAAATAATAAAACTCCAATTGATCTCCACGAACTCAGTTTTTTATTTTGTGCCGACGTTTCGGACGTTTTTGAACCGTCCCTTTTCACGGCTATACAAAAAGCACTCATTAAATTTACAATTTGCACAGATTAATAAGATAACAATAATAAAACTCACGTAATACATAATCTTACCAATAAAAAAGGCGCAGAGATATTAAGTTTGCATATTGGTTTGAACACAATTCTCCATCAATATCGCACACAACTATCAAATTAAATTAAATTAAAATTAATATTAAAAATTAAAAACCGAATATAAACTAGAAGAGAAGAATTATTAAACAATTAAAATTAAAAGGTCTTATTACCTTCGCACAACCCTCCACTTTACATGTCGAAAAGAAAACGAGGACCTCCCCGAAGGGAGTCCTGTACACTAGTGAGACTTATATACTATTATAACGTCGTCTAACCGCTAACAATACATTTCGGCATATACATATACAAATGTGTACATATATATATATGGGGTATTCCACGTGAAGTGGTCCGATCAAAATTTTAAAATGCCCCAAATTTTGGGTACACATTGCAAATGTTTTTCAGAATACAGAAAAAAATTTTTAGGTACTGGAATTTATTAGTTCAAAAGTTATTCTAACCTCAAAAAGTGAACTTTTTCCAGTTTTTTTCAACACCAGCTGGGTTCATCGCTATTTAACTCAAAATCTATCAACTTTTACTATAGATCATTATATGTAACATTCGTTGCTAATTATGTCTAGAATTTATCCTTCTGGGTTAGAATTTCTAATTTCAAGGTAAATGTTAGATAAACTACATGTCAATATTCAACTTGAAAAAAAACTAACTTCGCCACAATTGATTTTTTTATCCAAAAGTCCAAAAGAAGGCTTGGAGCAATACCTTTCAAATGGTCTGTAGCATTTTTATGGCCTTCAATTCTGTAAAAAGTTATGATAATTTAAAGAAAGACGAAATTTTTTTAAAAATTTAAATGGGAATTACCATGTTAATTTTTGTGAATTTTTTGTCTTTCTTTAAATTATCATAACTTTTTACAGAATTGAAGGCCATAAAAATGCTACAGACCATTTGAAAGGTATTGCTCCAAGCTTTCTTTTGGACTTTTGGATAAAAAAATCAATTGTGGCGAAGTTAGTTTTTTTTCAAGTTGAATATTGACATGTAGTTTATCTAACATTTACCTTGAAATTAGAAATTCTAACCCAGAAGGATAAATTCTAGACATAATTAGCAACGAATGTTACATATAATGTTCTATAGTAAAAGTTGATAGATTTTGAGTTAAATAGCGATGAACCCAGCTGGTGTTGAAAAAAACTGGAAAAAGTTCACTTTTTGAGGTTAGAATAACTTTTGAACTAATAAATTCCAGTACCTAAAAATTTTTTTCTGTATTCTGAAAAACATTTGCAATGTGTACCCAAAATTTGGGGCATTTTAAAATTTTGATCGGACCACTTCACGTGGAATACCCCATATATATATACTATATCGCGCGCCAACCCCCTATTTTTAATTTCGAAAAAGGTTTTTCGTAATTAATTTATTTAAAATAATGTTTTAAATTGTATTATTTTTTCACTACCATGGACACCTTAAAAATTAAACAGATTCACACAACACCTTGGAGGTATCGCTATAGTTATTATAATTTATAAATAAAAGTTTACCAAAATTTAGTGTAATGAAATCAGAATAAAAATAATAAAAAAAAAATAAAGACATATTAAATGTTAACTGTAAATTTTAAACTATATGAATTCTTATAAAACTTAAATTTATATTTTAATAATTATAAATGTTAATGAAAAATTAACTTACCAAAAATAGTAAAGTACATATACTTACTAAATTGTAGTATTTTAGTTAACAACTTATTAAAATTTTGGATTATTTTAAACCGTTATAAATAGAAATTCACCTTCTAAAATTAATTTATTTAATGACGAACGATCATCGCCAAAAGTTCTATGTCATTAATATTTTGTACTTTAATAGTAATCAAACTTTCTTCTTAATTAAATTAATTTTTGTATTATTTTTAAAGAATTATTTATAAAATTTTAGCGCTATATAAATAAAAACCTGTTTCTTCCATTTATCCCGTGATTCGTCATTTGCACTCTCTTTCAAAATTTGCGTTTTAATCCATAATTATATCCAATTTATTTTTACTATGCAGAGCCCAAATATTTATTTTGATTATTATAAACAAATTCATTTCTTAAATATCCTTCTATTTCTAATAAATACATACTTGTTTATTTAAAATATTGTGTTATATAAATATAAATTATCTACACACTTATATATCCATACAATTTTGAAATATTAATTTAAAAAATATTTAAATTAAATGCTCCTAAATTAATAGTTTTTGAAAATCTATTCAAATGTAATTCGTATTTTATATTGCCACTGTTAAAATTTGAATTTTCTTTTGCCTATACTGTTTATAATAGAATTATCTTAAAAATGCAATAATTAATATATTTAATTTTTAACCCATTGTATATATCATATGGATATTTGGAAAAGTGTATGTTATACTTGATTAATATTTATTTAATCTTCAAACAATTTTGCATCTGTATTTAAAGCATTACATTGCATTTTAGATCCGTTATTATTATTGGGTATATGTTTAAAAATTTTATGAGTTTTATCAAGAATGAGTAGACAAATACACATTCTTTCAAGTTATCTTCACAACTTTTTTTTGCGCACGGAAAAAATACGTATATTATGTATTCTTGAAAAAACAATTTTAAAATATATATATATTATATAAATGTTACGCCGCACACACACACACCCACATACATACATATATATACATATATATGGTCTATTTCACGTCAAGTGGTACGATGCTAATTATGTGTAGAATTTATCCTTCTGGGTTAGAATTTCTAATCTTAAGGTCAATGTTACATAAACTACATGTCAATATTCAACTTAAAAAAGTGTAAGTTCGCCGCAATTGATTTTTTTATCCAAAAGTCTAAAAGAAAGCTTGGAGCAATACCTTTCAAATAGTCTGTAGCTTTTTATGGCCTTCAATTCTGTAAAAAGTTATGATAATTTAAAGAAAGACAAAAAATTCACAAAAATTAACATGGTATTTCCCATTTAAATTTTCAAAAAAATTTGGTGTTTGTGTGTTCAAAAAATGTGATCTTTTGAGCGGTGTTAGATCAAAATCGATTGTGGCGTGGTCGCCTTTTTTTGATATTCAATATTTCCGGGCGTTCTATCTCTTCGAGATTTTAAAATTAGGAATTGTAACCCAAGTAGATAAGCTCCTAAGATTATTTTGAACAAAAGTTGTTTATAATGTATTTTTAAAAAAATCAATAGATTTTGAGATAAATAGCTTTGAAAATAATAATTTCTCTAAAAAATTGTAAAATTTCCATTTTTCATGGTGGAATAACTCTTAGGCAAATTATTTTTAACACCTCAAATTTTTTTTCTATCTTCTGGAAGATATTTCCAGTCTGTTCACAAAATTTGGAGTGATTTCAAATTTTCATCGTACTACTGATGTGAAATAGCCCATATATATGGTAATGAACAATTAACTTACCAAAAATAGTAAAGTGCATATACTTAATTGTAGTATTTAGTAAAAACCTATTAAAATTTTAGATTATTTGAAACGGATTTAATAGAACTTTACCTCCTAAAATTAATTTATTTAAGTCATCGCCAAGAGTTCTATATGTCATTAATATTTTGTACTTTAAGAGTAATAAAACTTTCTTCTTAATTAAATTAATTTTTGTATTAGCTTTAAAGAATTATTTATAACATTTTAGCGGTATATAAATAAAAACCTGTTTCTTCCATTTCTCCCGTAATTCGTAATTTGCACCCTCTTTCAAAATTTGCGTTTTAATCCATAATTATATCCAATTTATTTTTCCCTTTAGTTACAGAGCCCATATATTTATTTTAATTATTATAAACAAAGGCATTCCTTAAATAACCTTTTATTTCTAATAAATACATACTTGTTTATATAAAATATTGTTTTATATAAATATACGTAATCTACTTACTTATATATCCATACAATTTTTAAATTTTGATTTGAATAATATTTAAATTAAATACTACTAAAATAATAATTTTCGAAAAATTTTTGAAATGTAATTCGTATTTTATATTGCCTCTGTTAAAATTTGAATTTTCTTTTGCCATTACTGTTTATAATAGAATTATCTTAAAAATGCAATAATTAATGTATTAATTTTTAATTTATTGTATATTCCACATATAGCTATTTGTAAAAGTGTATGTTATACTTGATTAATATTTATTTTATCTTCGTAAAATTGTGCATATTTTTTAAAACATTACATTAAATTTTAGGTCCGTTTTTATTTTATGAGTTTTATCAGGAATAAGTAAACTAATACACATTCTTTCAAGTTATATTCACAACTTTTTTTTGCGCACGGAAAATCTATTCTTGAAAAAACAAATAACACGTACACACACATACGCACACACATACACACACACATACACTTCTGGGTTAGAATTTCTAATTTCAATGTAAATGTTATATAAAATACATGCCAATATTCAACTTAAAAAAAGTGTAAATGCGCTACAATTGATTTTTTATCCAAAAGTTTGAAAGAAAGCTTGGAGCAATACCTTTCAAATAGTCTGTAGCATTTTTATGGCCTTCAGTTCTGTAAAAAGTTATGAATTATCTTAAAAATGCAATAATTAATGTATTTAATTTTTAACCCATTCTATATATCACATATGGATATTTGGAAAAGTGTATGTTCACACACACACACTCACACACACACTCACGCACGCACACGCACACGCACACGCACACGCACACGCACACGCACACGCACACGCAAGCACACACACGCACGCACACACACAAACACACACATATATATATGACATATATATATATATAACATATATATGACATATATATATAACATATATATATGACACATATATATAACATATATGTATAACATATATATATAACATATATATATAACATATATATGACATATATATATAAAACATATATATATATATGTTGAATTCTGAATTCTTAGACACGGCGGCGGCGGCGGCGGCGAAATATTTATATATTATAGAGAGATATATAATACTTGTACAACGTGTATACGTACAAGTACATACTTACAAACCGTATCAAAATAATAAAGGAGCAAATATATTGCGGGGCCAAACGAACTGAAACTTCTCTCATGTACTAGGCAACTACGCGCCGCGAAGAAGTAACACACTCGGCCTGTTAAACCCAAGCCTACTAGGATTCCCCCCGGCAGCTCATAAGACGTGCCACCTCCATGCGCCGCATAATCCCCCCATACCCAGAGACTGAACACATCAAGTGGACGGCCAAGCGAAAGAGTTAACGAATATCGATGTACTATACCGCCTACGCACATAACATTTTCACACTGTCAAGCGTAACTTTATATATGATTTTTAGAAAATTAACGTCTTCAATACGGTTTAATGTCTCGTCATGTATATAAATATTCATCATTTCAGAGAACATACGTTTTTTAAAATTATTTTCAATGTCCATGATACATGTTTTTTTAAAATCAATGCTATGTCCTGTTTTAATTGTGTGGACCGCTAATGCCGATCTGTCATTTTTATTTTTTACGTCATATTCATGTTCTCTTATGCGGGTTTTGAGATTACGCTTACTCGTACCTATGTATAACGCTGGGCAGTTACCACATGGTATCTTATATACATACAATATTACAAATTTCATTCTTTACTGTTTTATCTTTACCCAATTTAATAATCTTGTTAAATTTATTTATAGTGCGATTAATCAATAGAAAATCATGCTTCTTAATAAATACGTTTAGTTTCGGAGTCAATCTTTTTATGAATGGTAAAACAACCCTTGGTCTCCGGATTTGATTTCTGTTTAATAGATTAGCGTTAATATTAGTGTTAACATTATTATTTAAGTATAACAATCTTTTATTAATATATTTTAGAATAAATGCAAGCGGATAATTATTATTTAATAAAAAATTTGTTATTATTTTAACATTTTCTTTGTGAAAAGTAGAATCAGATAGTGAAATCGCCTTATCAACTAAGTTGTAAACCATAGCCATGTTTTGAGATTGTGGGTGGTGTGAATGAAAATTAAGATAACGGCCTAAAGCTTAGTTTTTTCTGTACCAATTGGTTATAGGCGTAGTGTTATCATATCTGTAAATATATAGGTCAAGAAAAGGCAATCTACCATCCAATTCCAGCTCCAATGTAAATTTAAGAGGATCACAAGTTATTAAACTTGTTTAGAACCTCATCAATTTTATTTTCTTTAATTATTAATAGAGTATCATCTACATATCTTTTATACAGTAATATGTCGTTCTTAAAGCTATCAAGACATGAAAGTTCCAAAGTTTCCAATACCATATCTGCGAACCATGGACTGGTACAAAAACCCATAGGAGCTCCCATTACTTGTTTATATATTTTATTATTAAACTGCAAAAAGGTTGAGTCCAAAAGTTGCTCTATCCCCTCCATAAATTCAATCTTAACAAGGGGAATGCTATTTTTCAGAAATCTCCATTTTTTTGATATTGCTTGTAGTATTAAATTTTTTGGTAAATTTGAGAAAAGAAACTAATCTGTAATTGGAGGGAACACTCAAATTGTCTAATATTTTTTTCAATTCTGTACTATTTTTTAAGTTTGATGCTGGTTTTGGAATATATTTATTAAATAATATACTTAACGCTTTATCAAAAGCATAAGTAGGACTATTCAGAGCAGATACTATAATACGGATGGGAAAGTTTTCTTTGTGAATCTTAAGTAAACCATAAGCTTTAGGAATGTTAGTGTTGTCTAAATTTAATTTAATATTATCAAAACTATTTTCATTATTAAAAATGCCTTTATTATCCCAATCTTTTATAATAGACTGAGTTTTAGTTTGCAATTTCCTAAGCGGGCATTTTTTAATTTCCGTATAATATTTTCTGTCATTGAGTGAGTCCTCCATCATCCTAATATACATAGATCTCTCCATAATAACGCATACCGCCCCCTTATCCGCCTTAGTGAACACAACATCTTGGTTGTTTTTCAGAAATTTAACTGTTTTGTTGTAGTTTCCTGCAATAATTCTATCCGTATAACTTGTGTGTTTTTTATTCGTAACAAATTTATTAAAAAACGTATGTTCTCTGAAATGATGAATATTTATATACATGACGAGACATTAAACCGTATTGAAGACGTTAATTTTCTAAAAAACATATATAAAGTTACGCTTGACAGTGTGAAAATGTTATGTGCGTAGGCGGTATAGTACATCGATATTCGTTAACTCTTTCGCTTGGCCGTCCACTTGATGTGTTCAGTCTCTGGGTATGGGGGGATTATGCGGCGCATGGAGGTGGCACGTCTTATGAGCTGCCGGGGGGAATCCTAGTAGGCTTGGGTTTAACAGGTCGAGTGTGTTACTTCTTCGCGGCGCGTAGTTGCCTAGTACATAAGAGAAGTTTCAGTTCGTTTGGCCCCGCAATATATTTGCTCCTTTATTATTTTGATACGGTTTGTAAGTATGTACTTGTACGTATACACGTTGTACATGTATTATATATATGGGAGATTCCATGTGAAGTGACCCAGGTAAAAAATAGAATTTTGTTTTAATGTATGGAATCAGTAAAAAACTACTTGAATAGAGTGTAGCTAAATTTTTAGACCTGAATTTCAATTAGTACCAGAGTTGTAGCCAATCAAAAAATCGAATTTTTTGAAAAAATTGACTTATTGGCCATGTTTATCACTTAATAACTCAAAATCTAACAATTTTTTCTTATATACATTAAATTTGAAAAAGTTAATTAATTTCAAGAAGAATCAGTTGAAATATTTCATTTATATTATTTTTAAACTTTGAATATAGTTATAATCAATAAAAACCTTTATAGCAAAAAAAAGGGTTGTACGATCAAAAATATTTAACCATCCAAGAATCTAATTCATCGATGATTAATTACCTTCAAAATGGTGCAAAGTTTGAGTGCGGCAGAGCATTTCAGACAAAGTTATGGTGTTTTTAGGCAAATTTCTTAAAAAAAGAGAGAAAATGCATTTTATGAAAAAAACAGACTGACCGTATACTTGCATTCAAACAATATGGCATTATTATTTCTCAATATTACTAAAATATACTTGTAACGTGGTCCTCACTTTCGTGGCCCGTAAACCACGCTACTCGTTTCCACTTTATTTAATGTATATATATGTTACCTTAAGATCCAGTAAGACCGTATTTAATATTTTACTGGGCGCCAGGTCTTACCAATACAATTAATTTCCCGGTACGACTCCTCAGGACGTGGCTCCAACGCCAATACGGAGGTGGCGAAACCAACGACGAATCCTATCTCCTTCAGAAACACGTGGCGGTAATTGTCGAGGTACAGGTCGATAAATTAAGAACTCAATAATTTTAATTAGATCAAATCACTAATTATTTCAATCTATTTATTCACTCCAAATTTCGATCACTACGGGTGATCACCGTTACAATATTTTGGACACGAAGTAAATTCGACAAATTAAATTCCCGCGAACTAGCCCGATCTTCCGATCACCGATAACCACATAGTATTAATTAATTAACCCGATATTCGCGTCTCATAAGCTCCGGTAATAATTAATAAACCGTTTCCCAACCCTTGAAACGGACAAACTCGAATTCGCGGCACGTGCTAAAATGGCGGCGCGGCTCGCAGGAGGTCTATACGCGACGCGCAAGAAATCCCCGGCGATACTTTCAATCAATATATTAATTGATGGCCGTGCAGCCCACTTACCGCAACGAGAAACGATCTTCTTCAAAACTAACTCTACTACTCGAATAATTACTACTTTATAAAAATACTCCTACGGAACTACTCTATCAAAATAACTAGGTGCGCTCAATGGAACTATCCGGCTACGAATGACGATCGGGACTCGTAGCATCCCGATCGTCCTCGTAGTTCGTTAAAACGCGGCGCTGATGGTCTTCTTCTTCCTTGATTTTCAACCAATAATATCTTCCAGGTTAATTAGATGGTTGACTATTACCGCCGTCCGCGCCATCTATTCCCGTAACAATCTTCTTTTCCCCAGTGACGGAATAACGAAATAACCCGTATTCCGTTGAGGAACTGACTTGCGCCTCCACCAATGCAACAGGTGTGTTTTCTTTCTCTCTCGTACACACACGCTGTAGATGGCTACTTCCCGCTCATTCCGTCGTTCCCCTCCTCGGTGCGCCACCATGTGCCGCGGCGTGCATGTGCGAGAGCAGCGAGCGCCGCCCCCCTCTCTCTGCCGCGCTGACCCTAGTATGCGAGCAGCCGGCCGAGTCGTTGCACGCGAGTCGGGCGTCGTTTGTTTACACGACGGCGAACGGGTTTTTATCTTGTGTTTGTGGAGAGTGCACCAGTTCCTGGGTCGTCATCTTCGTGGCTGCCTTCGTTCTTCATCACCAGGTCGTCGGGAGATGGTACTGGATCTACGTGGGAACGTGGTTGGACGTCGGTGGCGGTATGGTTGTATCGTTTCCTCTTTGTTATTAACTCCCTCCTTTCTCCAATACTCCGATTTCCTCAACAAATCAAATAAAACCCTATTAATTCCTTCCCTTTACGCACTAAAATATCGGTGACGAGAATGGCTCGGGCCAGGATTCGTAGCCGGTGTTTACTTCCTTCCTAACCTCTATCCCCATATCCTATACATACTATCCTACACACATACATAACTTCCTTATTATAACTAACTCTATCCTTCTATCAATCCTTCTATCCTAACCTTATATGTATTCTAGTTTTACTTATTATTAACCTTTCAGCTAACCGACACTACCAAGGAGCGGACCCAGGGCCAAAAGGTTCACCGAGGACTCATCGCCTCAAGGGGAGATGGAATAACCATGAGCAGTACCCAGGACTCGTCGTCTCAAAGGTATGGTATTATATTAAAATCTTATTTTACTTATATCTATTTTCCCTACGCTAACCTTATATCTATCTATATACACTAATAATTCTTTTTTTTTTTTCTTATTTCAGGTATGTCCCTTCGACAAGGCTTTCCTCCTTATATAAATTATAAAATAATAATGGTGTGAGGTTTACCTCACAATACCCCCCTCCTAAGTCGGGACACACTCCTGAAAGGAGAGTGGACTGCACTTACTAACGCTTGGCCAAAGCGATACTCGTCACCGAACACGCATAACCCATAACCATAATATCCTCGCATACAACATTCCAACAAATTATAATTCATACGTCTGCCCATAAGAAAGAAAATATATTATCATAATAAATTTTTGTAAAATAGAATTTAATTAAATGATAAAAAAAAATAATATATGCTTGGTTTACCTTCCAATACTTACTACCAATTGTTCTTTTTCAATTATCTTCATCTCTGATCTTCCTTCAAAAGAAAAAGATTTTCTACCAATCTAGTTTGATTCTGAATCCATATCCGTTTCTACCATCTACATTTCTACCATTACTACCATCACGTTTGACTGCCTGTCGTTACCCTTTTCTACTATATATACCTCGACTATTACTACCATCTCGTTTGACTGTTCCTCGTTACCCTTTTCTACTATATATACTTCGACTATTACTACCATCTCGTTTGACTGCTCATCGACATCTTTTTCTACTATACATATACTACCATTCTGATCATCATCTGCTACCTGAAAATAAGGTTTTCTACTAATCCATTACCTGAAAATAAGGTTTTCTACTAATTATTTAATTTTCTCTCTTCCTCCTTTTTTTTTTTTTTTTCTTACAGGTTCCTACTATATTCTTTTACAGGTTCATCTTTCTTCTACTATTAAATATTCTCGTTCCTGCTACATTTATACGACCTCCGACTCCTTTCTTTATCCTTAATTTTCCCGCATTAATTAATTTTTTCCCCCGCTCAACGCGAGGTGTCCCCTCTTCGTCTCCGTGGCCCCTTTTACTTCCCTCCCGGGAATAGCACCTGGAAGACCGCCTCCCTACTCCCGGAGGGGATGTTGCGGAGGGTCTCCAGAAGCCTCAGGGCCTCTTCCGGAGTCATCGCCGGCTTAGGCGCCGCTTCCGGAGGTGCCGCAGGGGCGGCGATTGACGGACGCCTGAGTGGGACCGTCAACGAGGGGGTGATTCGGGGTCTCCGAAGAGGTGTTGGCTCCGATGGTGTGGGTTGGGCTGGTTCCGGCTTGGCGGGCGCCTTCGATGATGCGCACGGTCCCGAGTTCAACCTCTTCAGGTATTCGAGGTGCGCCTTACTACACCTCGGGCAAGTGCGCATCGTTACGTCCCTCCGGCCGCAGTTGTAGCAAATCATATGCTTCTTGGGTTTGGGGCAGGATGGGTGGAAATGCCCCTTTTCCCAGCATATGAAGCACGACTTGACCGGAGGGTCAACCTTTGGGTCGATGGGCACCGGTTCCAGCCCTCCGAACCTCACCCCTGTCAATGGTGAAGGGGTGGGGATGGATTTCAGGAAGTTAACCTTTGGGCCCGAATCCCACCTGGAAGCCTTCCTCGGCCTATGCTCCCCTCGTGTGGGGGATGGAGGTCGAGGTGGCGACTTCCGGGATCCCTCGCTGCTCGTGCTGGGGCGAGATAGGCGAATCCGCTCTCTTTCCTCCTCTATTTCTCTCGCCCAGCGGGCTTCTTCCTCTTTCTTCTTCTTCTCCTCCTCCAATCTCTTCTCCTCTAACAATCTCTGTTTCCGCTCTTCCTCTTCTCTCTTCCTTATTGCTGCCAATCTACACTCTTCCTTTTCTTTCTCCCGCCTCTTTTCTTCCATCAACTTCCTTTCTTCTTCTTTCCTCCTCATTTCTACTACCCTCCTTTCTTCCTTCTCCTTCTCTTCTAAAAGCCTTTTCTTTTCTCTATTATACCTCTCTTCTCTCTCCTGATTTTCTCGAGCCCGCTTTTCTTCCTCAAATCTTTGTCTTCGTCCTTCTTCTATAATTCTTACCGTTCTTCTTCTGCCTTCTTTACTCTGTTTTCTTCTTCGACTTTTTCCCTCCTACGTCTTTCTTTTTCTTCCATCTCCTTCATTATCTTCTTTCTTTCTTCTTCCTCCTTTTCTCTTCTACGCTTTTCTCTTTCTTCTTTTTCTTTCCTTTCCTTCTCTCTTTCTTCCTTCTCTTTTTCTATGCGGGCGCGTTCTTTTTCCCTTCTCCGCTGTTCCTCACGACGGATACGTTCGTCCTCCGCCTCCTGTCGTCTCCTCTGTTCGACGTAGAACGGATCGGCAGGAGGTTCTGGAGGCGATAAGGAGCGTGGAGGGCTCAGTCCTCCAAAATAATCCTCCATCGTGAGGTGTCTACGCGGGTTATATTTCCTGGCACGACGACGGGCTGCACGGCTCATGGGTGGGTTTTCCGGAGGTAGGGGAGTGTACATCGGGATCGGCCTTGGTTGGGGGACCGTTGGGTAGCTCCGTGGCAGGCTCGCTGGTTCTGAGTCTGTCGGCCGGGCGGGTAGCCGCCTCACAGGAGCCACAGATGCACTCGGTGCCTCCCCCTTCGGTGGCCGATCCTCCAGGATGGTGAGCACCCCGTTTGTGTGGGGTTTTGCCGCTCCGTCTGAGCGAGCTAGCGTGGCATATAACTCCCGTACCGCGTCCTGACTCGCCCTTTCCTCCTCGCTGACCTTGGGTTTTCCCTGAGAGGTGGAGGGTATCTCTACCCTCTCAGGGATCGTCTCACCTACTCCCGGCGCCGTCTCCTCGCTGGATGGTGGCAGCGAAGTGGTAACAACCTCTTGGGTAACGCGTATCAGGTCACCCTTGAGGTTGCGGAGGCGTTCCGGGTGAGTTGGTGGTGCAGGAGGGAGATGACGGGGATCCCAGGGGTCTTCCTCCATGGGTTCATCATCCTGGATGATGTTTAGCTCCCTCCTTTCGGCCCAAACCTCTTGTGCCGTTTTCGGTTCAGTGGGAATTGGAGAACTCGGAGGGGCCTGCGAGTGTCCACCATCAGAGATGGCTTCCGCTCCGGCCGTCACTGCCGCGATCTCCTCTTCCTCTGGTGGCTCGTCGTCGTCCAGTGGGACATCGGCCCAAAGAATTCTTGACGGGATCGGAGGGGCTCGCGGACTTCCGCTGTTTGGGACAGCGTCGTTCCGGGCCTGCACTGCCGTCCCGTCCTCCATCACCACATCTTCGTCCTCACCGTTGAGAGCCGTGACCGGCTCTTCGCCCCCCTCTCCAGGATGGACGATCCCGGCGGACAACATGTCCTCCCGGAACATGTTGGCCAACTGGTCGGCCCACCCAGTAGAGGGTGTCGCCTCGACACGCTCGACCACGGGCTCGTCGGGCACAGTGCCCAACCAACGGGTCAAAAGGACGACCGGATCTTCCATCAGGGGTCCTTGGGAAGCCCGAAAATGCGCCGATGTTGGTGGCATGCTGCCGTTCTTCTCATTACGATCTTGAGACATTTCTGAAACATATAAATCAAACAATTCGAATCTTCAACAGAAAAAAAAAATTTGAATTATTTACTCTTTATTGTACATTCATCATTGCAATCTGGGAGGAATATACTTCTTCAATTCCGAAACGTGCACCTTCGCATTTTTCCTACCCGAATCTATATCTAAAAGGTATACGGTTGGGGATAGGATTTTTAAAATTGCGAAGGGCCTTCATATTTCGCTCCTAGTTTTGCCGAAAATTTATTAGCTGCGTTCGAAAGCAGATGGGTTTTCCTCATTACTAAGTCTCCTATTTTAAATTCCGCGTGTCGTTTATTTTTATCGTAAGATCTCTTTTGGATTACGTGAGCTTGATCGAGATGTTTTGCAACAAGATCTCTAAGGGCGTCTAATCTCTTAGCTCGATTAATCCAGATCTCCGGGTCAATTTTTAATATGGGTCTCTTTTCTTCTACTTCTCTTCTTAAACTCTTCACGGGATTAGGGTGTCGTCCATAATTTAAAAATGCGGGGGAAACCTTCGTTGAGGCTTGTACCGCCGTATTTATAGCGTGTCGAAATTCGTGTATGTGTTCATCCCATGTACGGTGGTCGTTTTTCACGAACATCGCGATCATCGTTTTTAATGTGCGATTGCAACGTTCCACGGGATTACCTTGTGGGTGGTATGGCGGGGTGGTGACGTGTTTGATGCCATATTCGTTGAGTACGGACTTTAGGAATTTATTATCGAACTCTTTTCCGTTGTCCGATAGCAAATATTCCGGTGTTTCCCATCTAAATAGTATTAAGTCTTCCAAGGCTTTAGATACGGATTTTCCGTCGGCTTTCCTTATTGGTTTTACCTCTATCCATTTTGTAAATAGGTCTTGGAAGACTATTAAGTATTTATTTTGGCTTTTACTCGGTGGAAATTCCATAAGGTCCACCGCTACGATACACCAAGGTCTGTCTACCACCCTCGTTCCCATAAGTTCTTGTTGACCTGTTTGCGGAATTTTGTATGCTTGACATGTTGCACATTGTTTCACGTATTGATTTACGTCGTGCCACATGCCTTGCCAGTAATAGTCTCGAGCAATGCGATCATAAGTCTTTTCGATACCTGTATGGCCTACCGATGGTAAGTTATGTGCTTCTTTTAAAACTGTTTCTTTATAATTTTCTGGTACTACTAATCTCCAATTTTCTTCTCTATTAGTGATCGGGTCCAGGAGAGGATCGTTGCGGAATTTATATAATAAATTATCTTCGATTTTCCAACTTTGATACCTTTCCGGGAATTGTTCGACTTCTTTTAATCTTCTACTATACCATTCATCTTTAATTTCTTCAAACGCTGCTGCTTCTACTAAATTATTTTTTATTATACTACCATCTTCTTCGTACATTCTAGAAAGAGCGTCCGGAACGTGATTTAGAGCTCCCCGTCTATGTATGACTTCGAAATCCCATTGCATCATTTCTAGCGCCCATCGGGCTAATCGTCCTGTTGGATCGCGGAGATTTTTCAGCCAACGCAGTGCACTGTGGTCTGTAATGACGGTAAATTTGTACCCTTCTAAGTAAGGTCTTAACTTTTTTATTGCCCATAGGACAGCTAGGCATTCTTTTTCGGTTGTGGAGTAATTCCTTTCTGCTGCCGTTAATACCCTACTTATGTACACGATCGGGTGTTCACCGTCGTTCAAATCTTGAGTGAGTACTGCGCCGATTGCATAGTTACTCGCGTCGGTTTGGAGACAAAATGGTTTTGAGAAATCTCGTCGTGCTAGGACGGGTGCTTTTATCAACGCCTGTTTTAGGGTTTCGAAAGCTTCTTGTTGCTCTTCTTCCCACTTCCATGCGAGATCTTTCTTTAATAGTTTCAATAGTGGAATCTTTATTTCTGAGTCCTTATCGAGAAATCGACTATACCAACCTACCATACCAAGGAACCTTCGTAATTCTTTGATATTTCTAGGGGCTGGATAGTCTCGTATCGGAGCCGTTTTGTCTGGATCTGGTCTCAAACCATCTTTATCTAATACATAACCCAAATATGTAACACTAGAACAACAAAACTCACATTTTTCTCGGTTCACAGTCAGTCCGTGTCTCACTAATTTCCTTAATACCTCGTCTAACCATCGTATATGCTCTTCGAACGTCTCCGTTGCTATGATAATGTCGTCTAAATAGCCAAATACGTAAGGTACGTATTCCGGTCCGCATAGAGCATCTATCAGGCGTTGGAACGTCATTGGAGCATTTGTGAGTCCGAAGGGCATTCTAGTGAATTGGAATAGACCTTTGCCTGGAACTGAGAAAGCAGTAAATCGTTTGCTGGATTTATCCAATGGAATTTGGTAAAAAGCCTGTCGCAAATCGATTTTTGAGATGAAACGGGCGTGTCGCATCCTGTCTAAGATTGTGTCCATGTTGGGTACTGGGTATGCATCTCTTATGGTTTGTTTATTTAGGTCTCTGTAGGTTCCGTCCGATTTCTTGACCATTACAGGAGCACTCGTATAGTCACTTGCTGATTGTTCTACTATCCCTTCGTTCCATAGTCTTTCTACTTCTTCATGGGCATTTTGAACCATTGCTGGTGACATTCTACGTAGTTTATGGCGAACCGGTAGTGATCCAGGTATTACGGCTATATGATGTTCTATCATATCCGTCATTCCTGGAGTTTTCGACGGTGTCGGTAATATCTTTGATACTAGTTTGTCTACTTTATGTCGCTGAGGATTTGTGACTTCAGATATGCCATTACATTCTGCAAAAATTACTGGATCTTCCGCTGTATCTTCACCTCCATACGTTTTATGCCAGGGACCTTTGTGTACGCGCCACAGACCATGTTTGTGTCTTTCGTCCACATCCCATTTTACGTAGAAGTCTTTCCCCAGCACGATATCGTGTTCGAATATTTGTTGGGCTTTGAGTTCTAACGTATCTACGTGTCCGTCTACTTCTAAATTTAACTTCAATGTCCCTAAAGATTTACTTATTCCGCCATGGGCATTTTTGACATAGGAATTTGAAGGTAACAGCTTATCCTTGAATTTTTCAATTACTTTTGGTCCTGCTACTGAAATCATGGCTCCTGAGTCAAGTAATCCTCTAAACGTATGTCCTGCAATGTTTAATCGAACAAAACCTCTATTTTCCAGACTGGCTTCCGCTACATTTTTTTCTTTTTCCATTACTTCGATTTCTTCTTTTACTATCTTTTCTTTATTTTTATTAAGGTTAATATTTACCATGTTTTCGTTCTTACTTATTTTACTACCACAGCTTTTATCCTTCTCGTCTATTACTTCTGTATTTTTATTTCTACTATTTTCCTCCGTGCTATTTCGTCTATTTTCATCATCATTACTTCTAATATTTTTACTACCATTATTTTTATCTTTATCTCTACTCTCGTCTTCGATTTTTTGCCATTCCGTCCAGTCTAACTCAATCTCTCTCTTAGCGTTTTGGGATTTAATGACAGATTGTTTTGAGGTGTCCCGTTTTGTCAATATATCTATAGAGTCTGCAGTATTCTTCAGTAATATACCGGCCTTATCTATAGTATAAAGTTTTTGGGTATCCTCGTTACTATATATCTGTTCATGTAGATCCTCCATTGCTGAGAGTAGTATTGGTTTGGTACTGGAATCAGCTTTTTGTTCTTCCACAAAAATTTCTACTACTTCTTTACTTGGGGTAAACGATTTCAGGGTGATATTATTATTACACCCGGCAACGTTTCCCTTTTTCAGTTCTGACATCGAATTTGTAATTATTTCCGTACTAGCTTCTTTTGATGCTTCTGGTAGTTTCATTTGCTCTTCCATTGTTTTCCTTAATACTTCGTTCATCCTGTCTGTCCAGTTAATTTTCTCTTTTTTCTGTGGTTTTTGATTTAATCTTCCTTGTAATTCTTCAAAAAATGATTTTTCGTGTTGTTTCTTCTCTTCGTTTACTGTCTGTTGCCGAATTGTTGGGACCCTTGGGGAAGCTGCTGTGAGGTGATCGGTCCCTGTTGTACCCCAGCATTGGCGTTTCCCCAATTGTTTCTTAATTGGGCGCAATTTGGACAGTTAGAAAAGGTATAACCAGCCTGTCCACAAACCTGGCATGCGAAGATTTGTTGACTCATACGGTTCGGACACATGTTAGCTCTGTGTCCTGATTGTTTGCACACGAAACATACGGTTGATGGGCATTCCGATGCACGATGACCCACTTGATTGCAGTGGAAGCAAGCGCCGACGAAGGTGTCTTGAAGCGTATTGTTTCCTTGTGTTGCCTGAGTCATTAATCTTGGTCTCGCTCCCAAGTTCTGTGGTGTGGCTACTTGATTGGTATTTCTCCATGTTCCACTTTGGTTATAATTCCTATTCTGATTATCGTTATTTCTATATATGTTCGTTCCAGTGTTATTATACCTAGGATTTCTACTATTTGTAAAACTGTTACCGCCATTAGGATTACCTATATTATTATAATTGCCGATTCTGGGATTGTTCCCTTTATTATAATTACTGCTATTCACAAAATTTTGTCGTGTCCCATTATTGGACCACCTAGTCCAGTTTTGAGGTGGTTGTCCAGCGTTTGGAGTCTGTACAAAATTTGAGGCTTGTTGGGGTGTTGCAACTGCTGCTACCGTTGGGTTTTGTTGTCCAACTGGTAGTTCGATGGTTGCGTGTATTGATGAATCTCTCTTCTTTTTGTCCTCTCTTTTTATTTCCTTTTTACCGCCTTTTTGTTTCGACGATGACTCCTTTTGAATGGGACACGTTTCGTAATTTCCTCCGGTATAATTTTCTTCCAGTGACGACACTTTATTTAATTTAACGTATTCCGGGGCGACCGCTTCCGGGATCTTCGAGTTTTCGGGAGTTGGAGGTGGTTTGAACCTTTTATCTAGTTCTAACAAATCCTCGTATCGTCTCCCATACTTCTCCAGGTCTGTATACGTTTTAATTTTTTTCTCAGACATATAGCGACGATATTCAGGACGTAGATTCCGCCAGGCCACGTCAATTTACCTTTTCATCGAAGGTGCCGTTTTCAGGTAGGAGAATATATGTTTTATGCATCCAACGTAATTTGTGATGCTCTCGTTCTTTCCTTGGGTTCGCTTCCATGCTTCATCCCATACGTCGCTTTCGGATATTTTCTTTGTGAATTGGGCTTTAAATGCTTTTAAAAAGTCTTCCCATTTTTTATGTTTCAGTTCATCCTGTATGTTACCGTACCATCTACTAGCGCGTTTGGTGAAAATGCATGGGAGGTCTCTAAAGAATTGGCGATCTGACATTAATACGTTTTTTCTGAAATTGGATAACCTAGTTAAAAACTCGTTTGGGTTATCTTTTTCTTCTCCTGTAAATGACAGGTTCCATGATTTAAATAATCGTAGTATTTTTTCATTCTCGGCTAAATTGAACTTTTTCGATTTATTATGACGGGTCTTCCGGTAATCCCTGTCAGAATCTGTGTCGCTTGTACTGTCTGTGTCGTCTTCACTTCGGCTGTCACTATCGTCTTCACTTTCACTATCACTACTGTCGTCAGATGATTCTTCGCTACTGTCGTCATTTCTATTTTTCTTTTTATTCTTCTTTTTCTTATTACTTCCTCTGGTTTTTTCATGCTTTTTACTTTTGGTTCCTTTCTTTTGTTTCCTTTTCTTGTGCTTCTCGCTTTCGATTTCTCCTAAGTATATATCGTTCTCTTCATTTTCTTTTTCTAGTATTCTGCCTGTAGGTGCTGGTTTCCTAGTTGGAGGAACAGGTGTTGTATACGTTCTTTGTTCGGTTTTATTTGCATTATTGGGGATTGCGTTATCTACCCTTTGCACCGGTTGTGAACGTTCCTGTTGTGACGGTGTGCTAGTCTTATGGCTTAATTTTGTCATGTCCTCCAATATATCTAGGAATTGGTGCAGTCTTTTTCCGGCGGATGGGATCGGTTCTACTAGTCTATTATTACTTGTAGTCGTTTTTTGTGTTCTATCTTCTCTGTCAGTATAGTCTATATTAGTAACGTAGTTTTCCCTATTTATATTATTACTTCCATTGCTCCTGTTATATCCGAGTTCTCTATTATTTTCCAATTCTAAGTCACCATCTGAGTTAACAGAAGACGCTTCTGCGTTATCTTGTGTGATTATTTCTATTTCTGGGTATAAACTGTGAGTTTTTTCGTGTAACGGTGCATATGGTGTGGTTTGGGTACTTCTATGTTCTTCTTCTCGTCTATCATTAGCTCTATCTTGCGATATATTCTGTAGGCATGGTTGAGAGGAATCTGGACTTATTCTTTGTACGTTATGTTGTTCCACATTATTCTGTCTCAAACTTTCATTAATCAACCGTTGGACTTCATTCGGTATCACCAATCGCTGGTTCGAACTTGATAATAATATCCGTTGTGACGCTGATGTGGATTGTATCATTCCTCTCTGTACTGCTACCATTCTTAGTGTCGCATTCCCCACGATTGTTGAGGCCATCGATACCGTTGGTGTTGTGCAAGTGGTTGTAGAGGTCGCAATGATTTCTTCCATTGTCACTGGAATTATCGTTCGATCCCAGTTTTGGTGTTTCGATGTTCCGCTTGTCGATGGTTCGTTATTTATTGTGTCAGATTTTCCGGCTTCTTTTTCGATACTTTCTTTCCTTTTTTCATCTGCTAATTGTAAAGCCAGCTGTTCCTCTGAACCATCCGATTCAAAACCTAATGTTGTTACTGGGGCCTCTAGCCCTCGTTCTTCAACTTCTGGATCCCAAGGGACTGTCGCGTCCGTTTGTCTGAGTCCGGCTCGGAATAAGGGACTGACTAACGTTCTTTTCTTTCCTCTAGTTCGGAGACCAAGCGAGTCAAGTAGAACTATTAAATTGTGTGGATCGTTCCTGCCTATTCGCTCGAATGCTTCTAGGGCCTCTGGATCTTTTAATATTTCTCTCAGCCATAAATTAACTTTTCTACTATAAGCTGTCATGTCTGCTATTTTTTTTTTTTTTTACTACTACAAGTGTTCTAATTAATTACTCAATAGATAAGGCGTACGTATAATTAAGAGGATTCTTCAAACTCTTATTTGGTTTTGTATATAAGGAAAAATCGGAATAAGCGAGGGTGCACGTTATTAGTATTCCAAAACTGTGATTGGGTGATACGACGATGTGATCTATATAACTAATTACAACTATAGCTTCTTAAATGAAAGGTTTACCACCAATATCTGTAATAAAATTTTACTACTAGTATTTCTAGAAAGGAGAGCTTTTCTACCAGTTTTCTTTTTCAAGGGAGAATTTCTACTAATTTTATCTCGGGGAGCTTCTTTTTTCGTTATTTTTATCGAGGGGAAGTAGTTAACAGTTATAAAAAATCGCTTCTTCAATTTCAAAAAAGAATTAAAAAATATAAAATTATAAAAGAAAAAAAAAATTAGCTGGAAGTTTTCCAATTTCTTCTGTGACGTTCTTGATGGGAAAAAAAAAAGTTTTTTTTTTTTAAAAAAAATTCAGTACTCTGCAATAGGACAAAAAGAAAAGAAATTATTATTTAACTTGAATTTAATAAATGAATGAAAATATTATTACGTTGTATATTTGTACAAACGAAATTTATTTTATTTAAGTTAATTTTCTACCCGTAGACCACTACTTATGTAGTAAATATGAAATATTATATATAAAGCGATAAATTCTTATAATTGATTTCTGGGGAGGGCAACTAATTTTACCACCAAATCTGAAGAAAGTAAAATTTTCTACAAGTTGAAAATAAGAATTATTACCAGCAACACTGAAAACAAAGTATTCCACCAGCTGAAAACAAGGTTTACTAGCAATAATGTTGAAAATAAATTTTTCCACCAGCTGAAAATAAGGTTTACTAGCAATAATGTTAAAAATAAATTTTTCCACCAGCTGAAAATAAGGTTTACTACCAGTAATGCTGAAAATAAAATTTTCCTCTAGTTGAAAATAAGGTTTACTTCCAATAAATACATGTTTATGCAGTACAAGAAATAATACAATATTATATTTATGTATATGAAATATTATGTAATATATCAATATTGGACAAGTATTGGACAGATATTGGAGGTAAACGTAATATATATAGAATAGAAAAAAAAATTAATTTCAAATCACTAACAACTTCAGAAAAATAACTATCGGCAGATTCACAAATAAAATATAAAATTATTAATATACATTCACTCACCACACGGGGGATTTCTTGTAAACGTAACGTAACGAGAAAATATGAAGGAAAACGAAATTGCGTCGCGGTAATTACCCGAACACGTTGGGCGCCATTTTGTAACGTGGTCCTCACTTTCGTGGCCCGTAAACCACGCTACTCGTTTCCACTTTATTTAATGTATATATATGTTACCTTAAGATCCAGTAAGACCGTATTTAATATTTTACTGGGCGCCAGGTCTTACCAATACAATTAATTTCCCGGTACGACTCCTCAGGACGTGGCTCCAACGCCAATACGGAGGTGGCGAAACCAACGACGAATCCTATCTCCTTCAGAAACACGTGGCGGTAATTGTCGAGGTACAGGTCGATAAATTAAGAACTCAATAATTTTAATTAGATCAAATCACTAATTATTTCAATCTATTTATTCACTCCAAATTTCGATCACTACGGGTGATCACCGTTACAATATTTTGGACACGAAGTAAATTCGACAAATTAAATTCCCGCGAACTAGCCCGATCTTCCGATCACCGATAACCACATAGTATTAATTAATTAACCCGATATTCGCGTCTCATAAGCTCCGGTAATAATTAATAAACCGTTTCCCAACCCTTGAAACGGACAAACTCGAATTCGCGGCACGTGCTAAAATGGCGGCGCGGCTCGCAGGAGGTCTATACGCGACGCGCAAGAAATCCCTGGCGATACTTTCAATCAATATATTAATTGATGGCCGTGCAGCCCACTTACCGCAACGAGAAACGATCTTCTTCAAAACTAACTCTACTACTCGAATAATTACTACTTTATAAAAATACTCCTACGGAACTACTCTATCAAAATAACTAGGTGCGCTCAATGGAACTATCCGGCTACGAATGACGATCGGGACTCGTAGCATCCCGATCGTCCTCGTAGTTCGTTAAAACGCGGCGCTGATGGTCTTCTTCTTCCTTGATTTTCAACCAATAATATCTTCCAGGTTAATTAGATGGTTGACTATTACCGCCGTCCGCGCCATCTATTCCCGTAACAATCTTCTTTTCCCCAGTGACGGAATAACGAAATAACCCGTATTCCGTTGAGGAACTGACTTGCGCCTCCACCAATGCAACAGGTGTGTTTTCTTTCTCTCTCGTACACACACGCTGTAGATGGCTACTTCCCGCTCATTCCGTCGTTCCCCTCCTCGGTGCGCCGCCATGTGCCGCGGCGTGCATGTGCGAGAGCAGCGAGCGCCGCCCCCCTCTCTCTGCCGCGCTGACCCTAGTATGCGAGCAGCCGGCCGAGTCGTTGCACGCGAGTCGGGCGTCGTTTGTTTACACGACGGCGAACGGGTTTTTATCTTGTGTTTGTGGAGAGTGCACCAGTTCCTGGGTCGTCATCTTCGTGGCTGCCTTCGTTCTTCATCACCAGGTCGTCGGGAGATGGTACTGGATCTACGTGGGAACGTGGTTGGACGTCGGTGGCGGTATGGTTGTATCGTTTCCTCTTTGTTATTAACTCCCTCCTTTCTCCAATACTCCGATTTCCTCAACAAATCAAATAAAACCCTATTAATTCCTTCCCTTTACGTACTAAAATATCGGTGACGAGAATGGCTCGGGCCAGGATTCGTAGCCGGTGTTTACTTCCTTCCTAACCTCTATCCCCATATCCTATACATACTATCCTACACACATACATAACTTCCTTATTATAACTAACTCTATCCTTCTATCAATCCTTCTATCCTAACCTTATATGTATTCTAGTTTTACTTATTATTAACCTTTCAGCTAACCGACACTACCAAGGAGCGGACCCAGGGCCAAAAGGTTCACCGAGGACTCATCGCCTCAAGGGGAGATGGAATAACCATGAGCAGTACCCAGGACTCAGCGCCTCCAAGGACAGGACTCACAGGGATAGTATCATTGGATCACCCAGGACTCGTCGTCTCAAAGGTATGGTATTATATTAAAATCTTATTTTACTTATATCTATTTTCCCTACGCTAACCTTATATCTATCTATATACACTAATAATTCTTTTTTTTTTTTCTTATTTCAGGTATGTCCCTTCGACAAGGCTTCCCTCCTTATATAAATTATAAAATAATAATGGTGTGAGGTTTACCTCACATACTATTTATTGTTAGTTACTGATACTTTTATTTAGTTGTTATTTAAGTCTGATACTTTTAGTTATACCTGTTATATAATTGAATTTATTGGAATTATAAAAAGTTTCAGGTATTTATCCAATTATATAACAGGTATAACTGCTTATACCTACTGCTTTGTGTTTGTAAGCAGCTTAGAAATTGAAAAGTATCAGTAACTAACATTAAATAGTATATTTTTGTATTATTGAAGAATAATAGTGCCATGTTGTTTGAATGCAAGTATACGGTTAGTCTGTTTTTTTCATAAAATGCATTTGCTCTCTTTTTTCAAGAAATTTGCCTAAAAACACCATAACTTTGTTTGAAATGCTCTGCCGCACTCAAACTTTGCACCATTTTGAAGGTAATTAATCATCGATGAATTAGATTCTTGGATGGATAAAATATTTTTGATCGTACAACCCTTTTTTTTACTATAAAGGTTTTTATTAACTATAACTATATTCAATGTTTTAAACTAATATAAATGAAATATTTCAACAGATTCTTCTTGAAATTTATAAACTTTTTCAAATTTATTGTATATAAGAAAAAATTGTTAGATTTTGAGTTATGTAGTGATAAAAATGGCCAATAAGTCATTTTAAAAAAAAAAAATCGATTTTTTGATTGGTTACAGCTCTGGTACTAATTGAAATTTAGGTCTAAAAATTTAGCTACACTCTATTCAAGTAGTTTTCTACTGTTTCCATACATTAAAACAAAATTCTATTTTTTACCTGGATCACTTCACATGGAATCTCCCATATATATATATGTACACATTTGTATATGTATATGCCGAAATGTATTGTTAGCGGTTAGACGACGTTATAATAGTATATAAGTCTCACTAGTGTACAGGACTCCCTTCGGGGAGGTCCTCGTTTTCTTTCGACATGTAAAGTGGAGGGTTGTTGCGAAGGTAATAAGACCTTTTAATTTTAATTGTTTAATAATTCTTCTCTTCTAGTTTATATTCGGTTTTTAATTTTTAATATTAATTTTAATTTAATTTAATTTGACAGTTGTGTGCGATATTGATGGAGAATTGTGTTCAAACCAATATGCAAACTTAATATCTCTGCGCCTTTTTTATTGGTAAGATTATGTATTACGTGAGTTTTATTATTGTTATCTTATTAATCTGTGCAAATTGTAAATTTAATGAGTGTTTTTTGTATAGCCTTGAAAAGGGACGGTTCAAAAAACGTCCGAAACGTCGGCACAAAATAAAAAACTGAGTTCGTGGAGATCAATTGGAGTTTTATTATTTTTTACTAAACTATTTTTGGACGAACAATAAATTCTTTTACCATCTAGAAAATAACTAGTGTTGTAATAAAATAGAATTGAATTATTTTATAACATATATTCATGGTTTATTTAATAATAATGTTTATTTCTACAATGACCAGCATTTAATTAATTTACAAACTTATTCATTTATCGCTGATATATTTAATTAATCAATATTGCACATTTATATACATATATATATGTATAAACTTAGCAGTAGGGGTTTATGAGGCCCATGACAGAGAGGGAAGATACGTACTTTAGAACGTGCAAGAGAGAGGTTCGGCTTATGACGTCAGGGCTCCATGACCCGCCTACCCCAACCAGTGGTGGGAAAGAGACAGAAGATACAAATTTATTAAGTCGGGCGTCATAAACCCCTATTGGGAATTTTAGAGAGATATATATATTGTAACGGTAAGGTACTGTTTACCTTACCGTTTGACGAATTAGAGTAACACGAGCGAACAGTATCGTAATGTTCGCATCGGCTCGGGCCGGCGAGATTCAACTCGGCTCGGTTCGTCGTGGCTACACGGGCGAAATCAACTTCGCGCGCGCACCTGATTCGATAGGTGAGGGGGAGATTCGCGCGCGATTAGAAGAGATATACCCGTCTTGTTACGCGACAGGTATGATCCCCCCGCGTCTCGTGTTCACCTTCGCCGTGTTGTGTTTTACCGGGGTTCTCGCGTGTGTATTTTGACTGCAGGCTGACCCTGCATTTGCAGTGAGTGGTGCAACACCGTGAATTAACCTGCAGCCAGACAACCTCGGTGCATGGGCGAACGGACAATTCGTCCTACACCGCAGCGAGAGTGATAGAGAGAGAGAGAGAGAGAGAGAAAGTGACCGATCGGCTGGTCGTTGTTTAGCAACGACTACAGCAGATAATAAATTAAGTGGTACCATTTCACGCGATCGTGTTTTATTCGCAAATTAATAAATAATCTTATTGCGTTATACCAGTCCCGTTGACTGGGTATATTATTTTAGTTCCCGATATATTTCCACCTTCTCTCTATATGTCTTCCGTTTACCGACTTGTAATAATAGCGTAGACCTCGGCGACGATTAGAGATTTTGCTTGTTATTTATTTTTATATTGATTTTAATAAATTAATTTTTATTAATACAAATTCAATCCGGTATTCGTGTAATTGAATTTAATCCGCGTACGATTCCTTCTGTAATCCTAAGAGCTCGTATATTTCTGGCTGACAAGTGCTCGACGCGATATCCCTGTTTCGCGGGCAATTTCATATTAAATTTTTACCTGGTTGTTATCTGAAACAGTACCTCAGTTTCAAACTAACACTTAACAGATTTGGTAGAGCGGACAGGACTGCCGCAGCACGGGAAAAATATGTTCATTTAGATACGGTAAGTTTTCACCCGCGATAATAAAATAAACATTCACGTGGCAACCAAACTGTTACAATATATATATATACTAGGGGATCTAGTATCTTCGCCCCCCTGCGCGCTTCCCACGCCAAACCCCTATTTTTAATTTCGAAAATGGTTTTTCGTAATTAATATATTTAAAATAATGTTTCCATTATACGTACTAACATTATAAAATTCTACTATTTTTTCACTATCATGGACACCTTAGAAATTAAACTGAATTACACACCATTTTGGAGGTACTGATATAGCGCGTTGGGTTTTATACCAAAAATTTCGTTTATTTTTAAATGTAATTATAATTCGTAAATAAAAACTTTTACTAAAATTTAGTGTAGGAAAATAAGAATAAAAATGATAAAAAAATGGATACATATTCAATATTAACTGTAAATTTTAAACTATATCAATTATTTTAAAGTTTAAATTTATAGTTATTTATTTATTTATATTGATGAAAATATAAATGAATTTACTGAAATAATAGAAATTGGTAAACTTAAAATTCTCAATACACGTATAAATAACGAAATAGTAAATATAGAAATTTCTTCAATATATAGATCTCACGATATAAGTAAGACGGATTTTCTTATGAATATAAAAGAATTGTTAAAAATAAAAAAAAATATCACTAATCATATAATAGTAGGAGATTTTAATATTGATATTTTGGGTTTAGACAATGTTAGCCAAGAATTTCTAAATAATATTCTAGTAAACGGTTACTATCCAGGTTTTCAATCTATTACAAGACCATCTAGCTTATCTGATAATGGATCTTGTATTGATAATTTTTTTATTAAAATGAAATCACTTAACACTAAATCTTGCAAATTAATATACACAATTACAGATCATTTTCCTTTATTTTTATCAATTAAAAAGATTAAAGTATCTAGAACTGATAGAAAAAACGTACTACTAAAATATAACAAACTCCATTCTTTTGCTAAAGGTTATAATTGGAATAATATACTAACAATGTCTGATCCTAATCTAGCAATTGATGTATTAATATCGACTATTAAAACTTGTATTGAGAAGGCTACAGTTACGAATATTAGTAACAAAAGAGATAAAAATAAACCAAGAAAAGGTTGGATAACTAAAGCTATAACAGTTTCATGTAATAAAAAGGAATTTTTATATAATATTTGGAGATTAGATACAAACAATTTATTAAACAAAGAAATATATAAAACATATGAAAAAATACTAAATAAAGTTATCAAAAATGCAAAGATATTGTATGATAAAGAACTAGTTGAAAACTCAACTAGAAATCCTAGAAAATTATGGAATATAATTAACCAAAAATTAGGTAAAAATAAGAAAAAAAGTAAAGCTATATCTTACATATACGATAAACAAATGAAAGTTATAAATAATACTACAGAAATTGCAAATACAATGAATAAATTTTTCACTGACATAGGTACTGAATTAAGGAAAAAAATTATCACACCAACGAATTACAGCAGGAAAATAACGAAAATTAATCAGAAATCAATATTTTTAAACCCGATTGTTGCATATGAAATCATTGATGTTGTAAACGATTTTGATATAAAGAATGGAGGAGTAGATAAAATAAACACTAGAGTATTAAAGACATTATTAAGCTACATTGTAGGACCTTTGGTCCATATTTTTAACTTATGCATAGAAAAAGCTATTTGGCCAGATGCTTTAAAAATCGCTGAAATTGTACCTATTTATAAAGCTGGTGATAAAAACTATGCAGAAAACTATAGACCTATCTCTTTAATATCTAATCTAGCAAAAATCTTGGAAAAACTAATTTATAAAAGATTTATTAATTTTTTAAATAAATGTGATATTTTGTCAAAAAATCAGTTTGGTTTTGTTAAAAATAAGGGAACTAAAGATGCTCTGCAATACATCTCTAGTAAACTGTACAATTGTTTAGATATGAGCAAACCAATCGCAATAGCTTTTCTTGATCTAGCAAAAGCTTTTGATACAGTAGATCATATTATATTACTGAATAAGTTATATAACTATGGAATAAGAGGTGGTGCTTATGATATCATGAAATGTTATTTATCGAATAGACAACAAAGAGTTAAATTAGATAACGTTTTTAGTTCTAATATGACAGTAAAAACTGGTGTTCCTCAAGGTACAATATTGGGACCACTGTTATTTATTTTATATGTAAATGATATGAAAAAATACTAAATAAAGTTATCAAAAATGCAAAGATATTGTATGATAAAGAACTAGTTGAAAACTCAACTAGAAATCCTAGAAAATTATGGAATATAATTAACCAAAAATTAGGTAAAAATAAGAAAAAAAGTAAAGCTATATCTTACATATACGATAAACAAATGAAAGTTATAAATAATACTACAGAAATTGCAAATACAATGAATAAATTTTTCACTGACATAGGTACTGAATTAAGGAAAAAAATTATCACACCAACGAATTACAGCAGGAAAATAACGAAAATTAATCAGAAATCAATATTTTTAAACCCGATTGTTGCATATGAAATCATTGATGTTGTAAACGATTTTGATATAAAGAATGGAGGAGTAGATAAAATAAACACTAGAGTATTAAGACATTATTAAGCTACATTGTAGGACCTTTGGTCCATATTTTTAACTTATGCATAGAAAAAGCTATTTGGCCAGATGCTTTAAAAATCGCTGAAATTGTACCTATTTATAAAGCTGGTGATAAAAACTATGCAGAAAACTATAGACCTATCTCTTTAATATCTAATCTAGCAAAAATCTTGGAAAAAACTAATTTATAAAAGATTTATTAATTTTTTAAATAAATGTGATATTTTGTCAAAAAATCAGTTTGGTTTTGTTAAAAATAAGGGAACTAAAGATGCTCTGCAATACATCTCTAGTAAACTGTACAATTGTTTAGATATGAGCAAACCAATCGCAATAGCTTTTCTTGATCTAGCAAAAGCTTTTGATACAGTAGATCATATTATATTACTGAATAAGTTATATAACTATGGAATAAGAGGTGGTGCTTATGATATCATGAAATGTTATTTATCGAATAGACAACAAAGAGTTAAATTAGATAACGTTTTTAGTTCTAATATGACAGTAAAAACTGGTGTTCCTCAAGGTACAATATTGGGACCACTGTTATTTATTTTATATGTAAATGATATGTTAGCAGATAATATTATCTCATATGCAGATGACACTGCGATAATTGTCACTGGTAAAAATTGGAAAGAAGTTGAATGTTTAATGAATAGCGAATTAGAATCAATCTCCAATTGGTTGGCTACTAATAAATTGTCTTTAAATGTTAAAAAAACAACTTATATTACATTTGGAAATTATTGCGATAGTGTACCTGAGGTTAATAATTTTAATATTCATATAAATAATGTTAACATAAATAGAGTTGAGTATACCAAATACCTAGGTGTAATTTTTGACTTTAGAATGAGTTGGGGTAAACACATTGAATATATTGTTAATAAAACAAAATATCTTATCTTTGTGTTTCATAAACTGGCCAAGATTATGAACCTGGATACGCTTAGAATGATATATTATGCTTTATTTAATAGTATAATTAGTTATGGTATAATAGCTTGGGGTGGTGCATATAATAATTATATGAAAATATTACATAGTTTGCAGAAAAAATTATTAAAAATTATAAACAAGAATAATTTTATTATTGAAAATAATCCACTAAGTATTAAACAGATTTTTACACTAGATTCATTAATGTTCCATTACGAATCTCTAAAAAGCAATTTTATGTCTTCTAACAGCATAACGAGGAAAAAAAATTTAATTTTACCTCGTACAAGAAGAACAATTAGTTGTAAAAATAGTTATATCAAAGCAATAAATATATTTAATATGTTACCTAACGATATGAAAATCTTAAGCACCAAAAATAAGAAATCAAAAATTAAAAAATGGATTAAAAATAATATATATTAAAAAAAAAGTTTTTATTTTCTGTTGTATTCGTCACAAATTACTTTTAGCTACAGTTGTATACTATTTGTTACTTTGAATAATTGTTAAAGATTTATTATATTAGATTAGTTTAATATTTAAGTTAGTTTTAAGTTTTCTTTTTGTAACCAGTCCCACCAACAGATAACTCCGTTTATCTCTGTGGGAGGTTTGCATGATGTATGTGTTTCTATTATGTAAATTCTTTTCTGGTTAAATAAATAAATAAATAAATAAATAAATATTTTAATAACTATAAATGTTAATTAAAAATTAACTTACCTGTTGGAAATAAGACGTGATAGTCTCTCTCTCTCTCTCTCTATCGTTACCAACTGAGTAACGAGGAGTGGGGAGGACCCCGGAGGAAGCGACGCAAGCGGCGGCGCGGTGAGATCGGTTTCTCCCGCTACTGCACTCGAGCCACGGATCCCGACCCGGTCGGATGTACCAAGGCCTCCCCCAGTGTACATACGTTTTAATATATATAGAGAATAAAATAGTTTATCTTTTATAATATAAACGGTGAGTTTATCATTGAAGCCAAGCCTTTCCTCTCCTGTTTTTATTCCAACATTACCAAAACTACTTATTAAAATTTTGGATTATTTTAAACGGAACTGAGTAGAACGTTATCTTCTAAAATTGATTTAATTATGGCGAAGGATCATCACCCAAAAGTTCTATGTCATTAATATTTTGTACTTTTAGAGCAAAAAAATTTTGTTCTTAAATAAATAAATTTTTGTATTAATTTGAAAGAAAGATTTATCATGGGGCGCGTGTCGCGCACCCGAGGCAAGTATAACATTTTCGCGGCATATAAATAATAATCTGTTTCTTATATTTCTCCCGCAATTCGTAATTTGCACCCCCTCTTAAAATTTGCGTTTTAATTCATAATTATATCCAATTTATTTTGCCCGTTAGTTACGGAGCCCACATATTTATTTAGATTATTGTAAACAAGTCCATTCCTTAAATAACCTTCTGTTGCTAATAAATACATATTTGTCTATTTAAAATATTATTTTATATAGATATACATTTTCTACTCACTTATATATCTATGCAATTTTGAAATTTCATTAAAATCAATAAGATTTAAATTTGATGTATTTTGTCGGATACCAAATTTTCCTAAATTATTAATTTTGGAGAAATTTTTTAAATGTAATTCGTATTTTATATTACCACTGTTAAAATTTGTATTTTCTTTTGCCATTACTAATTGTAATAGATTTATCTGTATTACAAGCATTACTTTGAATTTTAGATCCGTTATTATTATTATGTACAAATTTAAAAATTTCAGAAGTTTTATCAGTAATAAGTAAACTAATACACATTCTGGCACGTTATATTCACAACATATTTTTACACGTGGAAAAAATACAGATATTATCTATACTGCAAGAAACATAAATTTCATGTATATATATAAATTTTCGCTCTCTATGGAAATACACACACACACACACACACACACACACACACCGGAGTAGCGAAATTTTTAATTAAAAAAGTTAAGAATAACAAATCAAATTTACTTACAACTGAACTTTTTTTAATTAAAAAATAAAATTGATTTTTTAATTAAATGCGACTAAATTAATAAATCAGATTGATTTTACAATTAATTTTAATTTAATTCAAAATCAGAGTGATTTTATAATTAATTTTAATTTAATTCAAAATCAGAGTGATTTTATAATTAATTTTTATTTAATTCAAAATCAGATTGATTTATTAGATACATTTAATTCAATAAAAAAACAAATTAATTTTATAATTAAATTTAATTTAATTCAAAATCAGATTGAATTTATATTTAAATTTAATGTAATTCAAAATCAGATTGATTTATTAATTAAATTTAATTTAATTAAAAAATCAAATTGGTTTATTAATTAAATTTAAATTAATTTACAAATCAGATTGAGTTTTTAATTATACAAAACTTTATTAAAAAATTAATCTGAATTTTTAATCAAATTTCTTTTAAGCTTTGCAGTTCCATAAATATGATAGCGCCTACTACAGTGTCATAGTATACACGGAAAAAATCGATCTTTCTTCCAAATATACGTATGAAAACACCTAATGTGTCGCATCCTTCTTTTGTTACATAAATCGGGCAAAATCCTGGCGTTTCCGATGGGTAGGTAACATCTACAGCTTCTACGCTGAAAAAGATGAACATGACAAGACCGTCATGGTCGATGGTATGCTTGCCATTGATGTACAACCAAGCATGGACCTTTTCGTGCAATAGGGTTTCTTCGGTGTCTCGCAACGGCAGCAGCGACAGTATCGGCCTACTAAGCGTCAACTCCCGCGTGTTATTGTTGCAGAGACCCGAAGAGCGTGTTTGCCCGTTTATCCAACGAGCCGTATATCCCGTAATTTCATCATTAAAATATAAGGTATTAAACCTACGCAACATTGCGTTAAGATCAGGTACAGCGGTGGCTCTTCTAAGAGCATGAGGAGTTTGCAGCGGCACACCCTTTAAAAGTGTGCTGCCACCGCTGCACGATCGTGTAACACGACGTTGCGCATGTTGATTTTCCCTATCACTCCTTCTCTTCATAAGAAAAAAATTTTACAAATGTAAGAAAAAAATTTTAACGCGATAACTCGTTATATAATTTAATGACGTTACTTCATTTGTGGATGTTCAAAAACGACGTCGTCGCCACCTAGCATTAAAAATAACAACTATTAGTCCATAAATTTTTTATTTCGCGTTTTTTTTCTGCAATTTGTAGTAACCCTGTTTTTGATTAGCAAAGAAATGTTAATAATAAGTCAAAAAGCTTTTGCATTAGAAGGAATTAAACTAGAAGTTATTTTTTTAAAAAATTCTTATCAGAACTAATTATAAATTAAACTAATTAGTTTTCTAATTAAATTTTTATAATAATATTATAGTTAGACATTTGAGAATAAGTAAAAATTTGTTAATATAACAATTTATATTTCTAACTAAAAGAAAATAAAGCTATTAAAAATATGTTTACTTTCGCGAGAGCCTCAGCGCCAACTTTTGCAGTTTGCAGGTTACATTTTTCAAAATTATTTCTCCTGACGTAATTCCATGATTTTTCCCGATGAACGCGTTTATGTGTCTGCGATGTAAATACATAAACAAGCAAATTACACATTATATTTTTAAATTATTAAATAAACAGTAATTTGTAAATAAAGATATTAAATATTTTTTAAATTAACAGAAATGTAATATTAATTTTTTTACAACTATTTTTTACAATTTAGATTATTTTCAAATGCACTCGTAAGATGATTTTTTTTATCATCTTCCCACTTTTTGAATGCCTCGTAAAATTTCACTACTTATAATTAATACGGCTTCCTTCTTGAAATCTGTTATGATTTCATCTTCATCTATAGAATAGTCATCATCAAAAATTGATTAATCACTCATTTTTTAAAATTCCAATCCACTGTAGCGTATATGGGGTTAGAGTATTGAACACAAAGCTGTCAGAGCCTTCGGTCACGTGAAACAAGTGACAAGAGCAGTGGGCAAAAGTATTTCTTCTTCAAGCCCAACCAAACGGCGAAAACGCGTACTTTCGCCGGAGGGATAGAGAAATAGTACATTTCTTAACGGGTACAGAAAGGCTTTATTTATGAAACGAAGAGTTTGCGTCCCGAGTCGAAGGCGAGGGTTGAAACGAGTTTCGTAAAAAAAGCCTTTACGTATAAATTATAAAATGTATTTTTCAGCACGAGATATCGAAAAGAAGCGATGAAGTTGCAATTTTTAGGTTAGAGTGCTGAAAAATATTTATTTGAAAAGTATTGTTAGTTCAATATTAGATTATTTTATAAGTAAACAACATTTTAATAAAACTTTTTTTTTCGTTTATATTCTTTCACTCAAAAGTAATTTCATGATATATTTTGAAATTTTTACAGCTCAATGTTATTATTATATTCTATTTTCAACATTTTTCAACATATTTGAAAAATCATTTTTCAGTGATGTGACTAACCAAATGTTTTGTATAAAAAATATAACCTTTATAACTTAGGTAATAATAGATATTTTGAGCTTAAAGACAACAGGGATTAAAGCCACCAAAAAGACAAATCCTTACCAAAATATCAAGTGAATTAGATGCTTTTTATTCAAAAAACGTTCGATTAAATTTTAATCACAAAATTATAAATATTTTTGTGACTTTGACCTCGTGTAGCATAAAAATAATACGTAAACAGTTAATAAAGCACACAACAAGTTGGTTACAGGGTTGCAGCATTTTGAATTTAATGAATATTTAATTCAAAATATAATAGAATCTTTAATAAAATAGTTTTTAATTAATAAATCTTTTCTAGTATATTCAAAACCTAAAAGTGATAAATTTGGAAGCCTAAAGATTAAAACGCACTAATGATACTTTAAAGAAAATTAAAACAAAAAATTTATTCTTTATAAAGTTTAATTCTTAAAATTTGCACTTTTCAAAGATTTATTTGATACTTAGCAAAAGAGTAAAACACACTTTCACACTGTACCGGGCCTAGTATAAACTCGAAACATAAAAATACATTTATTTTTTGTCTAACCCGAAATAAATGTATTAGGTGGAAGAATCTGGGATTTGAACCCCGATCTTTCGGACCGAACGCTAACGCTTTACCGCTTGAGCCGTTGTTCAATGCGACTGGATACTGACTATATGTCTACATATAGTTAGGCCCGTCACATCACCCCCCCCCCTTTAAATTTGTGAAACTTAAATGGAACGCAATTTTACAAAAAAAAACTTTATCGCTTATAGCACCTTTTACCCCCCTTTAAATTTGTGTTACATTGTTTCAAATTAAATAAACTTATATAATAATTTTCCAATTTTAACTTTTTACATTATTTAAATAAATTCTAACTCGCATCAAAATCAAAACAAATTAAATTCTTTTAAAATGCATAATTCGTAATTAGTAATCAATCATACCATGGTATTCAATTTTGCTGGGCCATGAAAATGTCAAATTCTTCTACGGACATACGTGGGTGACATAAATTTTCCCATAATTTTTCTAAATCCTCCATGACTGCTAGTGCTTCCAAGGTCTCAATTTTATGATTCACCTTTTTTTCCAAACATTTTATTTTCTTCTCCACCTTTTCTATTTCTTCATTTAAAAATTTTCTTTTTTCGGCTCTAGAGGTTTGCGTGTATTTGGTTTCGGTTTTTCTTCTAATTGTTTGTATATGTCTTCCTTCCACTGGTCTAGGTTTTTCCGACATTGTCCATTTATTTTTCCTATAAAGAATTTTCATACACTCTTCTGTATGTCTATACCATTTTACTCCTTTGTCTTGCTCCTCTGTATTTGAGGTTTGCGTAGCTGCTTTACAGGAGGCGATCACACCCGTAACTTGAGCAAAAGCTGGCATTTTGTCCTCGCAGTATAGAGATTTTGCATCCACTGTAATGAGTTTGACGTTCACCCTGTATTTATACCCTATTGTGTGATTGACTGTATGTTTTTGTTTTCTATTTTACTTTAAATTCGCAACTCCTATGTTTCCCTCGGACGGTTGCCGATCAACGCGTATTTCCCGCGCACCGCGAACTCGCCGCGCTATTGCGTACGACCCCGAAGTCGACCGTATTACTTTTTTCTTGTCGTAGTTTGTAGCGCAACCGAGCGCTAATATCATATAAATATTACTAATACTTATTTTTGTTTATCTAGAATATACGCTTAGTTTATTAATTATTAAACTCTCGTGTAGTTATTCTCGAGACCTCGTATCCCTATCCTGCTTACCCAGCCGCACAGTAGTTCCAAATGCGAAAAAAATGGGCAAAATTCTCGACCCGGCATGCATTTTATCGTACGGATTTTTTTTCTGTGCGAAAAAGTATCTTTCACTACATAGAATACGAAACCGTGCAGGCGAAATCGCCAAAAATAAAGGTATTAAAACCCACTGGAAGCGAAACTCGAATATACGAGTTTTTGAGTGTTATTTCTTATATAACTTCATTTTTTCGTGTTTAAAAGCACCTTGAAGCCATGATTTTGATTAGTATTATTGTTAGTAAACGTAGGGTAAGGTGTCCCGCTATAAAAATAGTGTAAATAATAATTTTAGACTATCAAAATCATTTTTTCTTATGGAAATGTTGAAAATTCCTATTTTCATGCGTTAAAGCACACTGCTTAATACCTATATCGTGTGCGTACGAGCATTTACGCACGCGTATTTATGACTCTGTTTGTTTACGCGTGTATGTGTGTGTACGTATGTGTGTGTGAGTATGTATGCGTGTTATTTTTGTGTTTCATTATTCGCTTGTATGTCAAAATCCTCGAAAGCTAGCGATTTTTGAAGGATTAATTAACAATAATTAATTACCTAAGCCTGTACATTTATTGCATCCTACAGATACTTTTTTTTACACCTTTAGGATTATATTTGTGTATTTATAGCTAATGCACATATTTAATTTTTATTAATTTCATTGTGCTGTAACTTATTCAGCATTTAACTTAATCAATCGAGATTGACACATGTTTTAAAACTACAATAATATTGCTTAACAAATCCAGATTCAAGAATATACCATCTATAGAAACAAAATGCCACACATTTAAATTAACGATGCTCAATCTTTTAAAAAACCTATAATTAGACTTTTTGACGTTCTGTACATTCAGCGTCAAAAATATCATAATTGCAATAATGCATTACTGTTCTTTTTTAATTAATAAACACATCTAGAGGTTTTAGATCACTGTGCCATTAAAACTAAAAAGTTATGATCATTGAAATATAATACTTTGACGCGTGAATTTATATTTTTAATGTCATTTTTTAGCGGCACAGTGTTAAAATATATGTAATTTTGCTGGTTAATCGTGTGATCATTAAAAAATAATATACTAAATCACGAGGTCAGATGCTAACTCGCTAGCGTGTCTAATATTTAAATTGTAGTGTTTTAATCGTCTTCATATCTTCTACTTCATCCAATTTGACACCCTTGTATGTAGTTTTTTTTGTATATACTTTTTATGGGAAATATTCTTATTTTTGTAGCGCGTTAAAAAAACAAATCACACAAGTTAATTACTGATTATAATGTATATTTATACAAGAAAAACAAAGTCTAAAAGCTGTGAAAACAAAAAAAACTTTTTTTTTAAATTCAAAATCTAAAAATTTTTGAGACACACCCATATGTACATATGCTATAAATCTATAAATATACTCCTAAAGGTGTTAAAAAAAGTATCTGTGAGTTAGAAAAAATGTACAAGCTTAGTTAATTATTTATTGCTAATAAAGCCATCCATGAACCTCCGATTTTCGGGAAATGTCGCAATTAAATGTGAATCTAAGAAAATCTAAAAGTGAACCTAGTTGTAAATCTTTAAATATACTACTAAAAGTGTCAGAAAAAGTATCTGTCAGTAGTAAGTGATTATTGTTAATTAAATCTTCAAAAACCCCTGGATTTCGCGAATTTTCATATATAACTGTTGTGACATTGTAGTTATACTACATGTCACTTAGAAATAAAATAGCGAGACAAGGTATAGTATAGCACCTGTCAAGCTTACTATGCGAAGTAAGCGTGCTATACATACCAATCAAGTCCTAATAGACACACATATGCGAATGTGTGAAACCGATATAGGCTTACAGTGCGTAGTAAGCAGGAGAACTCGAAGCAAAGGAGATGCGACTCCTGACTGCGCACAATTGCACACACACACACAATGCTCCGTTGATCCAGCATCCTAATGCCTTGTCCAGCACCAGGAATGACCCGTACCGTATCCCCAGGCCCCATCCAGCCTTGAATGCCCTCTCCAGCACCCAAGAGAAGCCTCTGATGTTGAGCAGCCCAGGTGAAGACTCCAGGCCTTGGAATGAGGTAGCGCCCTTGCGCTCAAGCAACGGTGTACTGCCAACCAGAGTACCTGAAACGGTAATTAATTACCAAGTTGGTCGACTACTAAGGAACGAGGATGGAGAAGCTATAACCAGGCATAGCTTCTCCCAGGTATGTCAGCAGGACCAAAAGGAAAGGAGATGACAGGTTTAGTTTGAGGTTATGGCAGGCACAAATAAACATCTATATAGAGCCCGAGGAAAGTAGATAAATTACCTCGGCGGCACTCCAAAGGACGACGACGATTCACCGCCGCCTGGCTCCGCTCACTGAGGGCTGTTATGGGGCGCCGATGTGCTCCAGCTGTCCGGACACTCCGAGCCGAAGATCCCGTATTGACAATATACGGCACCTGCAATAAAGAAACTCGAGGGGCTTGATTTAGCTTAAAATCAAGGTAACACGGAACGATTTTAAAACTTACCTCGCAGATAGTCTTCTCAGCAGGGTCGCAATTACTCGATCGCCATCCAGCACCAAAGAAAGTCAACATCGTAGACGACATCTCCGTCGAGGCAGCGAAACCATGGCCCGAGCGGCCAGTACGAACCGAGCCGAGCGCGCACGACTCGAGACGCGAGAGTAGGCGCGCCTGCGCAATACGCAGAGGAGAAACTCTCGCTTCGTGCGTGCCGATAATCGACAGACTGCGACCGACCACCGATCTTGTAAGACGCAATACCGCAATTTTTAAAGGCTACGTGTGTGTTCGAGGGATCCAGGAGACGAGCGTCCAGGTGAGCCGTGCTCCTTCCTCCCAAATCCAGCTTCCTTAAAGTGTGTGTGCGCGACGCGTAGTTAGGTGCGGGACGGCCCGCAATCGCGCGAACGCGAGCGACCGCCGCCAACGTGACTGGTATTTTTGAACGGCAAAGCACCGGCTTTGCCGTGCAATACTCGAGAGCACATTAAGTGCAATAAACCTGCAATCTCTTTTTTTTAATCAAGTTGTTTGATTTGTGTTTTAATCGTGACTCCACCCTAATCCCCAGTGGATACGTCACACTGTGGAAGTAATGAAAACCATAGGTGTTCTAAATACTCCCAAGGATCTAAAAAAAAAGTACTCATAAGTTGCAAGAAATATGCAGGGTTAGTTGATTAATTATTGTTAATTGAACCTCCAAGATTTACCGGATTTTGGGCATTTCTACAATTAGACATGAAATTAATGAAAATTAAATATGTACATTAGCTATAAATACACAAATATAATCCTAAAGGTGTAAAAAAAAGTATCTGTAGGATGCAATAAATGTACAGGCTTAGGTAATTAATTTTGACATACAAGCGAATAATGAAACACAATAATAACACGCATACATACTCACACACACATACGTACACACACATACACGCGTAAACAAACAGAGTCATAAATACACGTGCGTAAATGCTCGTACGCACATGATATAGGTATTAAGCAGTGTGCTTTAACGCATGAAAATAGGGATTTTCCACATTTCCATAAGAAAAAATGATTTTGATAGTCCAAAATTATTATTTACACTATTTTTATAGCGGGACACCTTACCCTACGTTTACTAACATGAATACTAATCAAAATCATGGCTTCAAATTGCTTTTAAACACGAAAAAATGAAGTTATATAAGAAATAACACTCAAAAACTCGTATATTCGAGTTTCGCTTCCAGCGGGTTTTAGTACCTTTATTTTTGGCGATTTCGCCTGCACGGTTTCGTATTCTATGTAGTAAAAGATTCTTTTTCGCACAGAAAAAAAATCCGTACGATAAAATGCATGCCGGGTCGAGAATTTTGCCCATTTTTTTGCATTTGAAACCACTGTGAGCCGCCTCCGCGGACGCGTCAACCTTCTAGTTGATGCGCATCCTGAGCGGCCGAGCCTCGTGTACTTCAACAGGCACGAGCACCCGGAAAGTACATTCTTTTTCCTCCTGTCCCGGGTGTGACTCGGTTCCGGCGGTTCTCCTCGCGGTAGAGAATCGCTATCGTTGTTAGCGGCGCATCACCGGGATATCGTATTTGCACCACGGCTAACGTCCGTGCGCGATATCGCTGCATCGTGGGACACGGCAGCGCGATACGTAGGTCGCGCAGGTAAGTCCGCTCGACAGCGGTGCTCGACGAGGAGCATCGGCTAGGATCAACCCGTTACAATATGATATAGTTAAACATTTACTTCTCTGGCATAAATCGCAAGTTTTTAATATTTTACTAGCTATGAACGTTCGCTTCGCTCGCGATTTACATATACTGATGGTATGACAAATATGAAAAATTTTTACATAATTGTGCACAACCGTATAACGGAAGTGTCTTATAATTTTGTCATCGAAAAAAGTGTTGTTCCTCAAATATCTCAAAAAGTTGTCCATCAATTTGATTGAAATTTTAAGGTTATATTCTTTATCATTTGGGAACTTTATAGTCCTATTTCCAGTTATAATGATATTTACAGGTTCATAAATACAGTTATTCTTCAACAACTCAAAAACTTGAGGTTCTACAAAAAAATTTAAATGGACGAAATATTCGTTTCAAAATTACAAAACATTTTCTATGAAATACTTTGCAATTGGAAACGAATTTCTTTAGATAAACATATATAAAAGCTTAAAAAAATGCTAAATGATCAATAATACACGTATTTTTGTAATAAATGAAAAACTTCAAATTCTACATAAAAACTTTATATAGACGAAGTGTATGTTTTAAAATTCCAAAACTTTTTTCTATTGAACATTTTGCAGTTCGAAAAAAAATTTGATTAAATATCAAGTATAATTAATATAATATATATATCATATTAATATAACATAATATAATTAATATAACATATATATCAGTTATATGTTACTTAAATTCCATAATCAGTTTCAGGAATTGAAAGTTCTGAAATCAAAACAGACTAATCGATAAGTATTTTCTACTAACCCACAAATTTGTATTTTAATTAAATATTTTTATATATTAGGTACTTTATATATTTTTATATATGAGATCACTACATAACCGCAAAATATCGACAAAACAATTTGAGTCCGCATAAGTTCACACATATGTTTATATATTTATATATTATAGTTTATAAATTATATAAATAGTCAATATAATAAATTAATTATGAAGTAAAAATTAAAACAGTTGACAGTATTATAAATCTAATCATGTAAATTTGAATAAGGTTATTATATTTTAGGTTATTCGATAGAATAACGTATATAAAACCAATAACCCTATATCCAATAACCGAATATCCGGGCTAACCTCTCTACGGGGATAAATTCACTCTTACGTTATAATATTAATGAGGAAAGAATCATTCTAAGATCATTCAAAGGACCGGAGGTCAATTAATATTATAACCTAAAACTGTGATTTACAATTCTTGGCCAAATACAATTTTTGTCATTTGTACGCATAAGTACCTTATAAATTATTAAATTAAATAATCAATATAATAAATTAATCATTGAGTACAAATTAAAACAGTTGACAGTATCATAAATTGTAATTTTTTTTAATTTAATAAAATGATAAAAATGTTATATGTAATATATTTAAAAAAAATGAAGGTCTCGAACAGCTTCTAACCCGAGACCTTTTGAATAACAGTTGCATATAGCGTGCGCCTTAGCGCTCACGGTTACCGCATCTATACGCTGTTAAAATATCAGAACTTGTATTTAAGTTGTGCCTCCTGGTGTGGGGCTTACGGTTAAGGATTTATTTTTTTTAATGTTACTCATTTGAATTTTGGCTTATTTATTAATTTAGAATTTTAATTAATTTTTTTATAATTTATAAATAAAACAGAATTTGTCAGATGTTTTGAATGTAGTCATATACTTATTGTCGAGTTCGTACTTCCCGCCGGAGTAGGAACTAACCTGAAGATAGTCGAAAGATTTCGCGCATGCTTCGTATGCCAGTAATACATAGTCCATCTCTCATAAATGTTTTTTTAATCTTTTAAATAAATTTATGATTTTTTAAACATTTTAACGTTGGTTCAATTAAAAATAGAAAAGGTTCAATTAAAAATTTCAAAAATATATTTAGAAATACGTTGAATAGTATTTTTTTATTGCATATAATTAATATTTGCAGGCTGGCGTAAGGGATGTCCGACAATATTTTATTATTTAACTAACTATTAATTAATTTTTCAATGCATTTAATGCTTGAGCAAATTAAACAAAGTCTTGATTTATCTTTTGTCAGCTTGAGCTAATTAAAATACGTATTAATTTCTTTTTCTTATTTATTATGATAAATACAATAAGAACTTAAATATTCCTAAAACTTTTTTAGGACTTGTTGATTTAACAGCTGATAATAATACCAATGAAAAAGAACTTGACGAATTAAAACATATTAAAATATTATCAAATTTAAAGGAATCAGAAAGAAAAAGAGCGTATAAAGAAAAAATTACAGATGAAATGAAAATAAAGGAAGCTGTAACAAAAAGAGAGGATAAGGTAAAAATGACCAATGAAATGAAAATAAAGGAAGCTAAAAGAAAAAGAGCGTATAGAGCAGAAAGGACATATGAAATGAAAATAAAGGAAGCTGAAAGAAAATGAGCGAATAGAGGTAAAATGACGAATGAAATGAAAGTAAAGGAAGCTGAAAGAAAAAGAGCGGATAGAGCTGACATAACGAATGAAATGAAAATAAAAGAAGCTGAAAGAAAAAAAGCACATAGAGCAGAAATGACGAACGAAATGAAAATAAAGGAAGCTGAAAGAAAAAGAATGAAAAGAGCAGAAATGACAAATGAAATGAAAATAAAGGACGCTGATAGAAAAAGAGCGGATAGAATAGAAACGACGAACGAAATGAAAATAAAGGAAGCTGAAAGAAAAAGAGCACATACAGCAGAAATGACGAATGAAATGAAAGTAAAGGAAGCTGAAAGAAAAAGAGCACATACAGCAGAAATGACGAATGAAATGAAAATAAAGGAAGCTGAAAGAAAAAGAGCGGATAGAGCTGAAATGACGAACGAAATGAAAATAAAGGAAGCTGAAAGAAAATGAGCGAATAGAGGTAAAATGACGAATGAAATGAAAGTAAAGGAAGCTGAAAGAAAAAGAGCGGATAGAGCTGACATAACGAATGAAATGAAAATAAAAGAAGCTGAAAGAAAAAAAGCACATAGAGCAGAAATGACGAACAAAATGAAAATAAAGGAAGCTGAAAGAAAAAGAATGAAAAGAGCAGAAATGACAAATGAAATGAAAATAAAGGACGCTGATAGAAAAAGAGCGGATAGAATAGAAACGACGAACGAAATGAAAATAAAGGAAGCTGAAAGAAAAAGAGCACATACAGCAGAAATGACGAATGAAATGAAAGTAAAGGAAGCTGAAAGAAAAAGAGCGAATAGAGCTGACATAACGAATGAAATGAAAATAAAAGAAGCTGAAAGAAAAAAAGCACATAGAGCAGAAATGACGAACGAAATGAAAATAAAGGAAGCTGAAAGAAAAAGAATGAAAAGAGCAGAAATGACAAATGAAATGAAAATAAAGGACGCTGATAGAAAAAGAGCGGATAGAATAGAAACGACGAACGAAATGAAAATAAAGGAAGCTGAAAGAAAAAGAGCACATACAGCAGAAATGACGAATGAAATGAAAATAAAGGAAGCTGAAAGAAAAAGAGCGGATAGAGCTGAAATGACGAATGAAATGAAAATAAAGAAAGCTGAAAGAAAAAAAGCACATAGAGCAGAAATGACGAACGAAATGAAAATAAAGGAAGCTGAAAGAAAAAGGATGAAAAGAGCAGAAATGACAAATGAAATGAAATAAAGGACGCTGATAGAAAAAGAGCGGATAGAATAGAAACGACGAACGAAATTGAAAATAAAGGAAGCTGAAAGAAAAGAGCACATACAGCAGAAATGACGATGAAATGAGAATAAAGGAAGCTGAAAGAAAAAGAGCGGATAGAGCTGAAATGACGAACGAAATGAAAATAAAGGAAGCTGAAAGAAAATGAGCGAATAGAGGTAAAATGACGAATGAAATGAAAGTAAAGGAAGCTGAAAGAAAAAGAGCGGATAGAGCTGACATAACGAATGAAATGAAAATAAAAGAAGCTGAAAGAAAAAAAGCACATAGAGCAGAAATGACGAACAAAATGAAAATAAAGGAAGCTGAAAGAAAAAGAATGAAAAGCAGAAATGACAAATGAAATGAAAATAAAGGACGCTGATAGAAAAAGAGCGATAGAATAGAAACGACGAACGAAATGAAAATAAAGGAAGCTGAAAGAAAAAGAGCACATACAGCAGAATGACGAATGAAATGAAAGTAAAGGAAGCTGAAAGAAAAAGAGCGAATAGAGCTGACATAACGAATGAAATGAAAATAAAAGAAGCTGAAAGAAAAAAAGCACATAGAGCAGAAATGACGAACGAAATGAAAAAAGGAAGCTGAAAGAAAAAGAATGAAAAGAGCAGAAATGACAAATGAAATGAAAATAAAGGACGCTGATAGAAAAAGAGCGGATAGAATAGAAACGACGAACGAAATGAAAATAAAGGAAGCTGAAAGAAAAAGAGCACATACAGCAGAAATGACGAATGAAATGAAAATAAAGGAAGCTGAAAGAAAAAGAGCGGATAGAGCTGAAATGACGAATGAAATGAAAATAAAGAAAGCTGAAAGAAAAAAAGCACATAGAGCAGAATGACGAACGAAATGAAAATAAAGGAAGCTGAAAGAAAAAGGATGAAAAGAGCAGAAATGACAAATGAAATGAAAATAAAGGACGCTGATAGAAAAAGAGCGGATAGAATAGAACGACGAACGAAATGAAAATAAAAGAAGCTGAAAGAAAAAGAGCACATACAGCAGAAATGACGAACAAAATGAAAATAAAGGAAGCTGAAAGAAAAAGAGCGGATAGAGCTGAAATGACGAATGAAATGAAAATAAAGAAAGCTGAAAGAAAAAAAGCACATAGAGCAGATATGACGAACGAAATGAAAATAAAGGAAGCTGAAAGAAAAAGAATGAAAAGCAGAAATGACAAATGAAATGAAAATAAAAGAAGCTGAAAGAAAAAGAGCGGATAGATAGAAACGACGAACGAAATGAAATAAAGGAAGCTGAAAGAAAAAGAGCACATACAGCAGAAATGACGAATGAAATGAAAATAAAGGAAGCTGAAAGAAAAAGAGCGGATAGAGCTGAAATGACGAATGAAATGAAAATAAAGGAAGCTGAAAGAAAAAGAGCGGATAGAGCTGAAATGACGAACGAAATGAAAATAAAGGAAGCTGAAAGAAAATGAGCGAATAGAGGTAAAATGACGAATGAAATGAAAATAAAAGAAGCTGAAAGAAAAAGAGCGGATAGAGCTGAAATGACGATGAAATGAAAATAAAGAAAGCTGAAAGAAAAAAAGCACATAGAGCAGAAATGACGAACGAAATGAAAATAAAGGAAGCTGAAAGAAAAAGGAATGAAAAGAGCAGAAATGACAAATGAAATGAAAATAAAGGACGCTGATAGAAAAAGAGCGGATAGAATAGAAACGACGAACGAAATGAAAAATAAAGGAAGCTGAAAGAAAAAGAGCACATACAGCAGAAAATGACGAATGGAAATGAAAATAAAGGAAGCTGAAAGAAAAAGAGCGGATAGAGCTGAAATGACGAATGAAAATGAAAATAAAGAAGCTGAAAGAAAAAAAGCACATAGAGCAGAAATGACGAACGAAATGAAAATAAAGGAAGCTGAAAGAAAAAGAATGAAAAGAGCAGAAATGACAAATGAAAATGAAATAATGACGCTGATAGAAAAGAGCGGATAGAATAGAAACGACGAACGAAATGAAAATAAAGGAAAAAGCTGAAGAAAAAGAGCCATACAGCAGAAATGACGAATGAAATGAAAATAAAGGAAGCTGAAAGAAAAAGAGCGGATAGAGCTGAAATGACGAACGAAATGAAAATAAAGGAAGCTGAAAGAAAATGAGCGAATAGAGGTAAAATGACGAATGAAATGAAAGTAAAGGAAGCTGAAAGAAAAAGAGCGGATAGAGCTGACATAACGAATGAAATGAAAATAAAAGAAGCTGAAAAAAAAAAGCACATAGAGCAGAAATGACGAACAAAATGAAAATAAAGGAAGCTGAAAGAAAAAGAATGAAAAGAGCAGAAATGACAAATGAAATGAAAATAAAGGACGCTGATAGAAAAAGAGCGGATAGAATAGAAACGACGAACGAAATGAAAATAAAGGAAGCTGAAAGAAAAAGAGCACATACAGCAGAAATGACGAATGAAATGAAAGTAAAGGAAGCTGAAAGAAAAAGAGCGAATAGAGCTGACATAACGAATGAAATGAAAATAAAAGAAGCTGAAAGAAAAAAAGCACATAGAGCAGAAATGACGAACGAAATGAAAATAAAGGAAGCTGAAAGAAAAAGAATGAAAAGAGCAGAAATGACAAATGAAATGAAATAAAGGACGCTGATAGAAAAAGAGCGGATAGAATAGAAACGACGAACGAAATGAAAATAAAGGAAGCTGAAAGAAAAAGAGCACATACAGCAGAAATGACGAATGAAATGAAAATAAAGGAAGCTGAAAGAAAAAGAGCGGATAGAGCTGAAATGACGAATGAAATGAAAAAAAGAAGCTGAAAGAAAAAAAGCACATAGAGCAGAAATGACGAACGAAATGAAAATAAGGAAGCTGAAAGAAAAAGGATGAAAAGAGCAGAAATGACAAATGAATGAAAATAAAGGACGCTGATAGAAAAAGAGCGGATAGAATAGAAACGACGAACGAAATGAAATAAAGGAAGCTGAAAGAAAAAGAGCACATACAGCAGAAATGACGAATGAAATGAAAATAAAGGAAGCTGAAAGAAAAAGAGCGGATAGAGCTGAAATGACGAATGAAATGAAAATAAAGAAAGCTGAAGAAAAAAGCACATAGAGCAGAAATGACGAACGAAATGAAAATAAGGAAGCTGAAAGAAAAAGGATGAAAAGAGCAGAAATGACAAATGAAATGAAAATAAAGGACGCTGATAGAAAAAGAGCGGATAGAATAGAAACGACGAACGAAATGAAAATAAAGGAAGCTGAAAGAAAAAGAGCACATACAGCAGAAATGACGAATGAATGAACATAAAGGAAGCTGAAAGAAAAAGAGCGGATAGAGCTGAAATGACGAATGAAATGAAATAAAGAAAGCTGAAAGAAAAAAGCACATAGAGCAGATATGACGAACGAATGAAAATAAAGGAAGCTGAAAGAAAAAGAATGAAAGAGCAGAATGACAAATGAAATGAAAATAAGGACGCTGATAGAAAAAGAGCGGATAGAATAGAAACGACGAACGAAATGAAAATAAAGGAAGCTGAAAGAAAAAGAGCACATACAGCAGAAATGACGAATGAAATGAAATAAAGGAAGCTGAAAGAAAAAGAGCGGATAGAGCTGAAATGACGAATGAAATGAAAATAAAGGAAGCTGAAAGAAAAAGAGCGGATAGAGCTGAAATGACGAACGAAATGAAAATAAAGGAAGCTGAAAGAAAATGAGCGAATAGAGGTAAAATGACGAATGAAATGAAAATAAAGGAAGCTGAAAGAAAAAGAGCGGATAGAGCTGAAATGACGAATGAAATGAAAATAAAGAAAGCTGAAAGAAAAAAAGCACATAGAGCAGAAATGACGAACGAAATGAAACTAAAGGAAGCTGAAAGAAAAAGAATGAAAAGAGCAGAAATGACAAATGAAATGAAATAAAGGACGCTGATAGAAAAAGAGCGGATAGAATAGAAACGACGAACGAAATGAAAATAAAGGAAGCTGAAAGAAAAAGAGCACATACAGCAGAAATGACGAATGTAATGAAAGTAAAGGAAGCTGAAAGAAAAAGAGCGGATAGAGCTGACATAACGAATGAAATGAAAATAAAAGAAGCTGAAAGAAAAAAAGCACATAGAGCAGAAATGACGAACGAAATGAAAATAAAGGAAGCTTAAAGAAAAAGAATGAAAAGAGCAGAAATGACAAATGAAATGAAAATAAAGGACGCTGATAGAAAAAGAGCGGATAGAATAGAAACGACGAACGAAATGAAAATAAAGGAAGCTGAAAGAAAAAGAGCACATACAGCAGAAATGACGAATGAAATGAAAATAAAGGAAGCTGAAAGAAAAAGAGCGGATAGAGCTGAAATGACGAATGAAATGAAAATAAAGAAAGCTGAAAGAAAAAAAGCACATAGAGCAGAAATGACGAACGAAATGAAAATAAAGGAAGCTGAAAGAAAAAGGATGAAAAGAGCAGAAATGACAAATGAAATGAAAATAAAGGACGCTGATAGAAAAAGAGCGGATAGAATAGAAACGACGAACGAAATGAAAATAAAGGAAGCTGAAAGAAAAAGAGCGGATAGAGCTGAAATGACGAATGAAATGAAAATAAAGGAAGCTGAAAGAAAAAGAGCGGATAGAGCTGAAATGACGAACGAAATGAAAATAAAGGAAGCTGAAAGAAAATGAGCGAATAGAGGTAAAATGACGAATGACAATGAAAATAAGGAAGCTGAAAGAAAAAGAGCGGATAGAGCTGAAATGACGAATGAAATGAAAATAAAGAAAGCTGAAAGAAAAAAAGCACATAGAGCAGAAATGACGAACGAAATGAAAATAAAGGAAGCTGAAAGAAAAGAATGAAAAGAGCAGAAATGACAAATGAAATGAAAATAAAGGACGCTGATAGAAAAAGAGCGGATAGAATAGAAACGACGAACGAAATGAAAATAAAGGAAGCTGAAAGAAAAAGAGCACATACAGCAGAAATGACGAATGTAATGAAAGTAAAGGAAGCTGAAAGAAAAAGAGCGGATAGAGCTGACATAACGAATGAAATGAAAATAAAAGAAGCTGAAAGAAAAAAAGCACATAGAGCAGAAATGACGAACGAAATGAAAATAAAGGAAGCTGAAAGAAAAGAATGAAAAGAGCAGAAATGACAAATGAAATGAAAATAAAGGACGCTGATAGAAAAAGAGCGGATAGAATAGAAACGACGAACGAAATGAAAATAAAGGAAGCTGAAAGAAAAGAGCACATACAGCAGAAATGACGAATGAAATGAAAATAAAGGAAGCTGAAAGAAAAAGAGCGGATAGAGCTGAAATGACGAATGAAATGAAAATAAAGAAAGCTGAAAGAAAAAAAGCACATAGAGCAGAAATGACGAACGAAATGAAAATAAAGGAAGCTGAAAGAAAAAGGATGAAAAGAGCAGAAATGACAAATGAAATGAAAATAAAGGACGCTGATAGAAAAAGAGCGGATAGAATAGAAACGACGAACGAAATGAAAATAAAGGAAGCTGAAAGAAAAAGAGCACATACAGCAGAAATGACGAATGAAATGAAATAAAGGAAGCTGAAAGAAAAGAGCGGATAGAGCTGAAATGACGAATGAAATGAAAATAAAGAAAGCTGAAAGAAAAAAGCACATAGAGCAGAAATGACGAACGAAATGAAAATAAAGGAAGCTGAAAGAAAAAGAATGAAAAGAGCAGAAATGACAAATGAAATGAAAATAAAGGACGCTGATAGAAAAAGAGCGGATAGAATAGAAACGACGAACGAAATGAAAATAAAGGAAGCTGAAAGAAAAAGAGCACATACAGCAGAAATGACGAATGAAATGAAAATAAAGGAAGCTGAAAGAAAAAGAGCGGATAGAGCTGAAATGACGAATGAAATGAAAATAAAGGAAGCTGAAAGAAAATGAGCGAATAGAGGTAAAATGACGAATGAAATGAAAGTAAAGGAAGCTGAAAGAAAAAGAGCGGATAGAGCTGACATAACGAATGAAATGAAAATAAAAGAAGCTGAAAGAAAAAAATCATATAGAGCAGAAATGACGAACGAAATGAAAATAAAGGAAGCTGAAAGAAAAAGAATGAAAAGAGCAGAAATGACAAATGAAATGAAAATAAAGGACGCTGATAGAAAAAGAGCGGATAGAATAGAAACGACGAACGAAATGAAAATAAAGGAAGCTGAAAGAAAAAGAGCACATACAGCAGAAATGACGAATGAAATGAAAGTAAAGGAAGCTGAAAGAAAAAGAGCGGATAGAGCTGACATAACGAATGAAATGAAAATAAAAGAAGCTGAAAGAAAAAGAGCACATACAGCAGAAATGACGAATGAAATGAAAATAAAGGAAGCTGAAAGAAAAAGAGCGGATAGAGCTGAAATGACGAATGAAATGAAAATAAAGAAAGCTGAAAGAAAAAAAGCTCATAGTGCAGAAATGACGAACGAAATGAAAATAAAGGAAGCTGAAAGAAAAAGAATGAAAAGAGCAGAAATGACAAATGAAATGAAAATAAAGGACGCTGATAGAAAAAGAGCGGATAGAATAGAAACGACGAACGAAATGAAAATAAAGGAAGCTGAAAGAAAAAGAATGAAAAGAGCAAAAATGACGAATGAAATGAAAATAAAGGAAGCTGAAAGAAAAAAAGCACATAGAGCAGAAATGACGCACGAAATGAAAATAGAATTGACAAATGAAATGAAAATAAAGGAATCTGATAGAAAACTGAAAGAAAAAAAAACGAAAAAAACAGAAATGACGAATGACATAAAGGTAAATGAAGTAAAGAAAAGTAAAATGTATTATAATAGTATGACAATACATCTAAAAACAAAACAAAATGAACATAAGAAATTAAAACAAAATAAAAGAAAAGCAAACACAGAATTAGAATATGATTCGAAAGATATAAATTCAAAAATAGGTTTAATTGCAAATATAGCTTTTTTGAAAACACCATCGAATTAAATTTTTTAGGAAGTTTAAATAATCATTGTAATTTCTGTAAAGCAATACACTTCAAGAATGAAATCTCACATGATAAAAAATATACTAACTGTTGTCATAAAAATAAAATATTTTTAAATAATGATAACTCATATCCAAAAGAATTAAAAAATGTATTATTTCAAAATACTTCAATAAGTACAAATTATAAAAAAAATATACGGGGATACAATAATTCTTTTGCATTTGCTAGTTTTGGGTTAAAATTAGTAACTTTTAATACTCCTGGGCCACAAGTATTAAAGATATGTGGTCAAGTATACCATAATTCATATGCATTACATCCAAATAAAAATGAATTTCCAAAATATGGACAATTATATATAATCGACAATGAAATAGCAAATAAATATAGAGCGAAAGATTATAAAATAGATAAACCTGATATAAATTTATTAAATGAATTATGTAAGTTTGTAACAACACATAATCCTTGTGCAAAAGCATACAAAATGATGTATCAAATAGAAAAAGAAGAGATTAACAGAGCACAAAATAATAACATTACACCACGTGAAGTAGTTATTGACAATTGTGCAACAAATAAGTCATATTTTGCTTCATGCAATGAAGTTGCTGCAGTATATGTAGGAATTGACGGAGAACCACCAATTGACCGTGATATTCGTATTTATCCTAAATCTGATAAACCACAGATAATAAATATTCTCAGTAAACATCTCGACCCAATGTTATATGTAATCCTACATGGAAAGAAATTCAAGAAAATTTGTTACCATATGAAACAGCTATAGATCGTCCGGATTTAATATTACGCGTTTTTAATCAAAAAGTTAAAATTTTAAAAAATGAACTTTTAAAAAAAAGTATTTTTGGAGAAGTTAAAGGTTATGTTTATGTGATAGAATTTCAAAAAAGAGGATTACCACATATGCACATGTTAATTTGGTTGCATAATGATGATAAATTACGAGATGTTGATCAAATTGATTCTCTTATAAGTGCTGAAATACCTGATGAAATTAAATATCCTAGATTATACAATATAGAAAAAATAATATGATACATGGTCCTTGTGGAATGCAAAATAAAAATAGTGTATGTATGAATGAAGATAAAACACGCTGTACAAAAAAGTTTCCTAAACCATATGTTGAACAAACAAATTTTAATTCAGATGGTTATCCTTCTTATCGCCGAAGAAATAATGATAATAAAATTATATATTCAAAACATAGAATTGCAGATAATAGTTTTGTCGTGCCATATAATCCATATATATTATTATTGTTAGAATGTCATATTAACATCGAAATATGTAATACAATAAAAGCTATAAAATATTTATTTAAATATTTTCATAAGGGTCCTGATACTGCTTTTGTAAAATTCACAATGGAAGTCATTAATGATGATATGGATAAAAATAATGAAGAGGTATATAATTATGATGAAATATCACAACATTTATCTACTAGATATGTATCTTGGAATTTAAATTACATCAACAATCTTATGCTATTATAAGATTACCTGTTCATAAAGAAAATGAACAATATATATTTTTTCAAGAAGGACAACAAAATACATTCATTGATAAAAATATTGATACAACATTAACATCATGGTTTAAATTAAATAAAGATGACGAGAATGCAAAACAATATCTATATACTGAAATTCCTTATCATTATGTTTTTAATAAAAAAATTAAAGCATGGACTAAAAGAAAACAATTTAATAAACCTATTATAAGTAGAATGTATTTCGTAAATCCAAATAAACGTGAAACATTTTTCTTACGACTATTATTATTACATGTACGAGGTGCAAAATCATTTGAAGATATCCGAACTGTAAATGGTATTGTTTACGATACGTATGAAACTGCTTGTTTATCGAGAGGTATTATTAGTACTAATGATGAGTGGGATAAATGTTTAGCAGAAGCTACAGTATTCAAATTTCCTAAATCTATGTGCAAACTATTTGCATTTATTCTTGTATTTCAAACAGCAATTAATGCTTTGGATTTATATAATAAATATAAGATTCATTTTATGGATCCAAATTTATCAGAATTTGAGGGTGAAAAAAAAGCTTTGTATAATATTGAAAAAATCTTATTGTTACATGTAATGAAATTAAATGATTTTCATTTACCTAATATGGATAATTATGAAGTAAATAAAGAGTATGATGATGAATTAGATATACATGATCATATTAATACCTTAGAAACTTTAATAAATTCTTTAACATTTAATCAAAAGAAAATATATGATTTAATCATCAATGCAACAATTAATAATATTGGAAATAAGTATTATTTCATTGATGGTCCTGGTGGTAGTGGAAAAAGTTATTTACATAATGTAATTATTACTTATTTAATATCAATGAATATTCCTTTTCTTACAATGGCTTGGACTGGTATTGCTGCTAATTTATTAATTAATGGAAAAACTGTTCATAGTACATTTAAATTACCATTAAATATAAATGAACAATCAACATGTAATATTAGTCCTAATTCAGAATATGGTACTTACTTAAAAAATATTAAAATTATAATTTGGGATGAAATTTCAATGGTATCTAGATATGCTTTTGAAACAATTGATAAATTTTTCCGAGATGCGTGTAAAAATGATCTTCCTTTTGGAGATAAAATTATTGTAACTTCTGGAGACTTTAGACAAACACTACCAATAGTACCACATGGAAATAGAACTAAAATTATTGAAACTTGCGTCAAAAGAAGTTGTTTATGGCCATATTTTTCAAGGTTATCATTGACTGAAAATTTAAGATTGCATAAGCCAGATACTAGTTTCAAAAAGTGGTTACTTGATATAGGAGAAAATAAAAATTTAACAAAATATGAATTAAAAAACAATGTCAAAGAAATACCAACACAATTCATTTGTGATAACAATTTAATAACAGAAATCTTTGGAGATAAGATATATCCTAATGATCCAACATTAAAAAATAAAGTAATATTATCGCCTTTAAATTCTAATGTATTAAAACTTAATGAAGATATAGTAGAAAAAATTGATGGATGTAGTTATACATTTTATATGACGATAGAGTAGAAAGTGATGATAATGATATTACAAGAATCAATCCCAACAGAATTTTTAAATTCATTAACACCCAATGGATTACCTCCACATAAATTAATATTAAAAAAGGGTGCAATAGTTAGTTCTTTGCGAAATTTAGATATCAATGATGGACTATGTAATGGAACAAGAATGATAATCAAGGATATAAAACAGTATGTTATAACAGTAGAAATAATTGCAGGTAAAAATGCTGGCAAGATAATATTATTACCACGTATTGATTTATATCCATCATCAGAAGAAATTCCGTTTCATATGATAAGAAGACAATTTTCAATAAGACTTAGCTTTGCTATGACTATAAACAAAGCTCAAGGTCAATCCTTTGACACAGTTGGTTTATATTTGAATACTCCTGTTTTTAGTCATGGTCAATTATACGTAGCTTTATCAAGAACAACATCAAAGGATAATTTAAAAGGATTTATAGATAATAAATCTATTAATAAAAATGATAATATAATAAAATATAGAAATAAAAAACTTATCCTCAGTGAAAACGCAAAAATTTATACAAAAAATGTAGTTTATTCAAAAATATTTGAATATTAATTTTATATATATATATATATATATATTATTTTTTTCATTGTCTAAATACTTACATATATATAAATGTATTAAGAATTATAAATATACTTATAAATATGTTATTGACTGAATATTGGCTGAGAAATCGTCATCATAATTAAATAATTAAAAAATAAACTTATTATTAATTGTTATGAATTAACTGAATATGAGTTGTTACGAAATAATTAAATATTGGCTGAGAAATCGCCATCATAATTAAATAATTAAAAAATAAACTTATTATTAATTATTATGAATTAACTGGCTATGAGTTGTTTCGAAATAATTAAATATTAGCTGAGAAATCGCCATCATGATTTATTTAAACTTATTATATATTAGATGAATAATTAAAAAAAAATAAACTTATTATTAATTGTTATGTATTGACTGAATATTGGCTGAGAAATCACCATCATGATTTATTTAAACTTATTATATATTAGATGAATAATTTTAAATAAATAAACTTATTTTTAATTGTTATGTATTGACTGAATATTGGCTGAGAAATCGCCAACATAATTTATTCAAACTTATTTTTTGAAATAAATAATTCAAAAATAAACTTATTGTTAATTGTTATAAATTGACTAATTATGAGTTGTTACGAAATGATTAAATATTGGCTGAGAAATCGCCATCATAATTAAATAATTAAAAAATAAACTTATTATTAATTGTTATAAATTGACTGAATATGAGTTTTTACGAAATGATTAAATATTGCCTGAGAAATCGCCATCATAATTAAATAATTAAAAAATAAACTTATTATTAATTATTATGAATTAACTGGATATGAGTTGTTTCGAAATAATTAAATATTGGCTGAGAAATCGCCATCATGATTTATTTAAACTTATTATATATTAGATGAATAATTAACAAAAAATAAACTTATTATTAATTGTTATGTATTGACTGAATATTGGCTGAGAAATCGCCATCATGATTTATTTAAACTTATTATATATTAGATGAATAATTTTAAATAAATAAACTTATTATTAATTGTTACGTATTGACTGAATATTGGCTGAGACATCGCCAACATAATTTATTCAAACTTATTTTTTGAAATAAATAATTCAAAAATAAACTTATTGTTAATTGTTATAAATTGACTAATTATGAGTTGTTACGAAATGATTAAATATTGGCTGAGAAATCGCCATCATAATTAAATAATTAAAAAATGAACTTATTATTAATTGTTATAAATTGACTGAATATGAGTTTTTACGAAATGATTAAATATTGGCTGAGAAATCGCCATCATAATTAAATAATTAAAAAATAAACTTATTATTAATTGTTATAAATTGACTGAATATGAGTTTTTACGAAATGATTAAATATTGGCTGAGAAATCGCCATCATAATTAAATAATTAAAAAATAAACTTATTATTAATTTTTATGAATTGACTAAATATTGGCTGAGAAATCCCCAACATGTTTATTCAAACTTATTATTAGATATATAAATAATTAATAAATAAACTTTTTATTAACTGTTCTCAATTGACTGAATATTGGCTAAGTAATCGACATCATAATGAAATAATAAACTTATGATTTATTGTTATGAATTGACTAATTATGAGTTGTTACGAAATGATTAAATATTGGCTGAGAAATCGCCATCGTAATTAAATAATTAAAAAATAAACTTATTATTATTTGTTATAAATTGACTGAATATGAGTTGTTTCGAAATGATTAAATATTGGCTGAGAAATCGCCATCATGATTTATTTAAACTTATTATATATTAGATGAATAATTAAAAAAATATAAACTTATTATTAATTGTTATGTATTGACTGAATATTGGCTGAGAAATCGCCAACATAATTTATTCAAACTTAGTTTTAGATATAAATAATTCAAAAATAAACTTATTATTAAAAATGTTCTAAATTGACTAAATATTGGCTAAGTAATCGCCATCATAATGAAATAATAAACTTATGATTTATTGTTATGAATTGACTAATTATGAGTTGTTACGAAATGATTAAATATTGGCTAAGAAATCGCCATCATAATTAAATAATTAAAAAATAAACTTATCATTATTTGTTATAAATTGACTGAATATGAGTTGTTTCGAAATATAACTTATTATTAATTGTTATGTATGACTGAATATTGGCTGAGAAATCGCCAACATAATTTATTCAAACTTAGTTTTAGATATAAATAATTCAAAAATAAACTTATTATTAAAAATGTTCTAAATTGACTAAATATTGGCTAAGTAATCGCCATCATAATGAAATAATAAACTTATGATTTATTGTTATGAATTGACTAATTATGAGTTGTTACGAAATGATTAAATATTGGCTAAGAATCGCCATCATAATTAAATAATTAAAAAATAAACTTATCATTATATAACTTATGAAATCACCAACATGTTTATTCAAACTTATTATTAGATATATAAATAATTAATAAATAAACTTATTATTAATTGTTATGTATTGACTGAATATTGGCTGAGAAATCGCCAACATAATTTATTCAAACTTAGTTTTAGATATAAATAATTCAAAAATAAACTTATTATAATTGTTCTAAATTGACTAAATATTGGCTAAGTAATCGCCATCATAATGAAATAATAAACTTATGATTTATTGTTATGAATTGACTAATTATGATTGTTACGGAAATGATTAAATATTGGCTAAGAAATCGCCATCATAATTAAATAATTAAAAAATAAACTTATCAGTATATAACTTATGAAATCACCAACATGTTTATTCAAACTTATTATTAGATATATAAATAATTAATAATAACTTAGTATTTAAATTGCGAATTACTAAATGAAATATTGGCTAAGAAATCGCCATCATAATTAAATAATTAAAAATAAACTTATCATTATATAACTTATGAAATCACCAACATGTTTATTCAAACTTATTATTAGATATATAAATAATTAATAAATAAACTTATTATTAATTGTTCTAAATTGACTGAATATCGGCTGAGAAATCGCCATCATAATTAAATAATTAAAAAATAAACTTATTATTAAATAGTTTATTATTAATTAGAGACATAACAATATTGTATATTATATATATGAATTAACTAAATGTGACTAAAAATCGTCATAATATTTTATTCAAACTTATTATTAGATTTAAATAATTAAAAAATATAATTATAAACTTATTATAGGAATTATTATGAATTGACTAAATATAATTATTACGTAATGATTAAATATTGGCTGAGAAATCGCCATCTTAATTTGTACAACCATTTGTAATGTGAGTGTTATTATTGATAATTTTATTCTGAATAATAACAATCTCAACTCTGTAAAACACAGAGAGCAAATGGATTACACATGAAATTCTCTCCTTCATCCACTACCTCTTCCTCTTGTGAATAATAATTATCATTATCGTTATGAATAATAACATAATAATTAAAATAATAATAATTATAATTATCATTATCAATATTATGAATAATCCGAGGATTTTGAAGAGTCCCGCACCTCGGCAATAAATTGATTTCCCTCCCTCTTAAAAAAAAAAAAAAAATCATTATGATTATTATTATCATTATCATTATCATTATCATTATAATTATCATTATAATTATCATTATAATTATCATTATGTTTATCATTATGATTATCATTATCATTATCATTATTAATAATAATAATTATTATTATAATAATAATAATTATTATTATTAATATCATAATCATAATCCCCTCTCTCGCTCCCACTATCTCCCTCTCTCTGGCACGTAACATAACATGCGCTCAATACGTATCGTCTGACGGGGAGGGGGCGCGAAGCAGCCGGGCATATATAAACTCCGCGCGCACTCACGAGATCCAGTGTGTTCTGCACACTGACGAGTACCATGACTTATCAGTCATGGAAGCTCTCTCTCTCTCTCCCTCTCTCTCTCTCTCTCTCTCTGGTGGGTATACGGACGTGCTCAAAATCTACTAACTCTCGTTTCGTATTACTTGTACTCACGTTTACTTCTGCAAGCTTTCAGCCAGGAGGAGGGGTTCCCTGGAGTGGCGATTCTAATCTGATATAATACCAGGTATTTTTTATCGCCCGGGAATCCTTATTTTCTCCTCCAAAAATTTGGCCACGGGAAGAGGTTAGGTTGCCTTTTCGCACAAATTGGCGGTTCAGCGGCGGCGATTTCGCGCAGGAGATCAGCGCCTCTACTGGCTCTCACCTATATTAAGGGGTCGGCCGCGTCTACCTCTCCCTCAACTCTCAAGGCTCTTGTCAACGCTATCTTGGAAGGATGCAGCCGGCTACGCGCACCACCTGTTTCGTCTGCGGTAGAAGAATAATTAAAAAAGATCATGCGGAGGTATGTCCGGGATGTGGAAATCTCATCCACACTAACTGTTTTGTTGTTCTGCCCGACTCGAGCGAACCGCGCTGTTGCCGACTCGCGAGGAAACCTGCTCTGTCCGTGTCGCATGAGGGGGCAGCACCTCCCGGGACGGTTTCTCCCGATGCTGAGCTCGCGCCAAGCGCCGCGCACACGACTACGACCCCCACCACGGGGACGGCCAAACGCTTAGCCTCGCCCACTTCGCCGCCGTGTGCGCAGGTTGCTAAGCAACCTCGCGGCGCCGCGCCCACTGACAGCAGCTCCGGCCTACCCGCGCAACCGACTGGTGCCGTCGACATGGCCGCTCTTTTCTCAGACTTCGCGAGCCAATTAGAGGCGAATCTTGAGCGCACGGTCTCACGCATCGAGTCTTCGGTCCAGGGATTGACCAGCGAGATCCGAGACCTCAACGCCCGGGTTTTCCAATTGGAGGCGGCGACCGAAGAGAAATTCTCCCGCGTTTCGGACCGTCTGGGAGCGTTGGAAGCGGCGAATGAGTCTATCCGGGGTTTGATTGGGGACGTGCGTAGCAACAATTCGAGTTCAGCGACACCGGCAATTGCATCCTCGTCGGACACCTGTGAACTCTTATTGGTTGGTGTCCCCGTGGACTCGGCTTCTTCGGACGGAGAGGTGGTGGATAAGGTCCTCAATGCCATTAACCTCCCTCGCGTATGCTCGCAAGTGGTCGATATTCGTCCCTGGCTTGTCCGGAACAGGCCAGGAAGTCAAGATCCGAGACCAACGACATCGACAGCTCGTACTCCCACTTTTAAGAGTATTGTTTTCCGGGTTTCCTCCCCATCAACCAGGGATTTAGTCCTCGAAAGGGCGCGCTTTCTCAAAGGCTTAACCACCGATTCGCTCTTTGGTTCGGGGGGGAACTCGTCAATTTTTATTCGTGCACTGTGGCCCAAGGAGCTGCACACTCTTTTTAGTCAGGCGTTGCGTCGTTCCGTGGTCCTAGGCTTTGCGAGACCTATTGTAAAGGACTACACGGTTTTTATGCGCAGAGTTAAGGGAGGGCAGCTTATCCCAATTTATTCTGAAGCAGGTTTAAATGAAATCGCGGTAAATAATCTTTCTCCTCCGAAATGAAGGTTGTCCGGCCAGACGTCATTACGTTCCCTCAATTCCTTCTCCATTTTTCATGTTAATATAAATCGTTTGAAAACTCATTTTGCATCCATTGAATCATTAGTCCTTCCATCAAATCATGATATCATAGCCTTATCAGAAACCTTTCTCACGGAACACGATTCCTCCAACATGCTGGGCCTTCCTGACTACACCTTGCACAGACTTGATCGGGCTGGTAAGGAGGGGGGAGGGGTGGCGGCTTATTTCAGAAATAATCTTGATGTTAGGCTTTTGGCCCACTCCGACCCCGTCTTTTCCAATACTCCTGAGTTTATGATTTTCCGCGTTAATAACAATACCGACTCGTTGTTGTTTTGTGTGGTGTACAGGAGACCTGCAGCGGCCTACCCCTCTAAATTTTTTGATACTTTGACAAATTTTTTACATACTTGCGACCAGGTGGTCATCACCGGCGATTTTAATGTTAACATGTGCATTAAAGATGGGGCGTCCGCCATGTTGGATTCTTACTTAAATTCATTGAACCTCTTCCTCATTAGATCTGACCCTACTCATCATACGCACTCATCTCATACATGGTTAGATCTTTTTATTACACGTAATCCTCCGCCAGCTTACTCTTATTCTAAGTCGGCAGTTCCCTTTGCAGCAGGACACGACTTTATTGTTCTTAATTTGGAGTTTGCCAAACCATTGCCGGCTGCGAAGAGAGTGTACTCGCGGAACCTGGTTCAGATCGATCCACCGGAGGCTGTTGCCCTTTTCACAAATACATTTGGTCATCTTTCATCTATTCCTAGTACTCCCACTGTATTGTTCACGTCGTCAGCTTCTCATCCTTCATCGTCGTCGTCTGGCCGTTCCCCTCCTTATTATCTGTCTTTACAGGATACGCAATTTTCATCATCTTCATCTTTTACTCCCATCAGCATTCTACTTTCAAACCTCGTCACAGCCATCCTTCATACTTTTGATTCTCTCGCTCCCGCTAAGCTCATCACCATTAAAAACATCAACAAATCCTGGATTACGCCACTCATTAAACAAAGAATTAAGTCTCGCAATATGGCGTTTAAGAGATTCTTGACCACTGGCCTGAGCTCGGACTATCAATGCTACAAGGAACTGCGTAATCTTGTTAGAAATAACATAGATTCCAGTAAATTTCTGCATTTTAATAGTAAGATAGAATCTGCTTCTAACTCGTCTGGCTTGTGGAAAGAGCTCAGGAACATGGGTCTCACGTCCAAATCATCTCAATCACCTCTCAACATTTTTTCACTTGATCAGCTCAATATCCATTATGCATCTGTTTCTTATTCACCCCTTCCTTTCTCATTTGATCAACTTCAGTCCCTCATTTCGGCAACAGACATCCTGCCCTTGTCCTATCCGTCTATTTCATTCAACTTCGTTCCTATCACCTCACAGAGGGTACTTTCTATTATATCTAGGGCCACCTCCAAGGCTACGGGACATGATGGTATTTCGGTTCCGATGCTGAAACTCTTAGCTGCTCAATTGGCGCCTTGTTTGGCCGATCTATTTAATTTATCACTCTCTACCGGAACCTTCCCTAAGCCTTGGTCCAGGTCTCTGCTTTTCCCGTTAGCAAAGTCGAACAAGGTAATCTCGCCGTCTGACACTAGGCCCATCGCAAAGCTCTGTGAAGTCTCTAAAATTCTTGAAAAGATAGTTCACGAACAATTTACTGAGTACCTTAACTGCAATAATCTAATTATTGAGAGGCAAGCAGGCTTCCGCCGGGGGCATAGCACTCAGACGGCTTTAATTGGGGTCCTGGATGATATTAGGAGAGCCATAGACAAGCGTAAGATCACCATTCTTGTTTTGTTCGACTTTTCAAAAGCCTTTGATTCGGTTCCACATGACTTGTTAATTCGCAAATTACGCTCCCTGGGCTGCTCGGATACGGTGGTTACCTGGTTTTTCCACTATCTGGTAGGTCGCTCCCAAGCGGTAGTGGATGAGCTGGGGAGGAGCTCGGCCTGGCTTGACACGTCTAGGGGGGTTCCTCAGGGCAGTGTCCTGGGTCCATTGTTATTCTCTATTTTTATAAATGATCTTCCACGTGTTTTATGTTATTCAGATCACATGATCTTTGCAGATGACACCCAGATCTATCACTCGTTTTACCCAACCGAACTCGCTCAAGGTGTACAGAGAATTTCGGAGGATGCAAATGCGGTTAACGACTGGGCGAGGTCGAATGGGCTGAATTTAAATGTAGGGAAAACGAAGGTGATGGTTTTGGGTAGTCAGGCTTATATTTCGCGCATTGACTTGGACTCTGCCCCGAGGGTTACAATAGGGAATAGTTTTCTTGAGTATGAGACGGAAGTCAAGTCTCTAGGCGTTTGGATTTCGCCTACCCTGGATTGGTCTCGCCAGGTCGCGTCAGTGTCACAAAGGGTTCACGGAGTTCTTCACTCCTTAAGATTTTTTAAGCGTGCGCTCTCACGTAGAAACAGGAAGAGGCTGGTCGAGGCTTTAATCTTCCCGCATTTTGATTACGCATGCGCGGTTTTTCATGACCTAGATGCTACTAGGAACTTAAAGCTACAAAGGCTATTAAATGCGTGTGTCCGTTTTGTTTGGGGAGGGATTCCGTGGCGGGAGCATGTTACGCCTTACCGTCTTAAGCTGGGGTGGCTGTCGGTCGAGCTTAGGAGATCCTACTTCATTGCCACTTCCGCTTATAACATCATCTCTCATAATTCCCCCTCTTACATAGCTCGCCATTTCACCATTCGAGACGCTTCATTTCCTTCCCGCTCTTCCTCACGTCTCCCTCCCTCGTCCCTTTTTTATCCTCCCCCTAGAACCGAAGCCCTGAACAACTCCTTTATCATCACTGCCTCTCGCCTCATCAATCAGCTTCCGTTCACTAATTTCGACCCTCTCCTCTTCAGTTCATTTAAAACTTCCTTATCATCATACCTTTCTGAGCTCGACCGACAGGCTTGGGAGGGGAGGGTTAGGTGTGAGGGGTTAAGCTGCCCTTCCCTGCCGGAGGTGTAATGTATGTCTAATGTATGTCTATTGTTACTTATTGTTAATTTATTTTTCTTGCGTTATTTGTATCATTTTATGAATTGTTATTGTTTTACTATTGTATTTCCGTCGTTGTATTTTAATTTACTGCGTTTATTGTATCTTTGGGTTTTTAATTGGTTATTACTTGGCTTTTTCCTTTTGGCGCTGCGTATTTTTATTTTTATATTTATTTTTATTATGTTTATTGTTATTTTTTACTATTGTTAAATATTTTATTGTTATATTTTATTTTTGTATATATTTTTATTTATACTTTTATATTTTTATATTTTTTATATTTTTTATATTTATATTTTTATACTCTTATTCTTGTTTTATCAGTATTATTAATGTGCGCAGTTATTTTCCAAAGTGTATACGGGGTCTTACCCCTCAATACCCAATAAATAAATCAAATCAAATCAAATCAAATCTCTCTCTCTCTCTCTCTCTCTCTCTCCCTCTCCCTCTCTCTCTCTCTCTCTCCTCTCTCTCTCTCTCTCTCTCTCTCTCTCTCTCTCTCTCTCTCTCTCTCTCTCTCTCTCTCTCTCTCTCTCTCTCTCTCTCTCTCTCTCTCTCTCCCTCCCTCCCTCCCTCCCTCTCTCTCCCTCTCTCACTCTCTCTCTCTCTCTCTCTCTCTCTCTCTCTCGCTCGCTCGTTCTCTCTCTTGCTCGCTCGTTCTCTCTCTCGCTCTCTCGTTCTCTCTCTCTCGCTCGCTCGTTCTCTCTCTCGCTCTCTCGTTCTCTCTCTCTCTCGCTCGCTCGTTCTATCTCTCGCTCTCTCGTTCTCTCTCTCTCTCGTTCGCTCTTTCGCTCTCTCGCTCTCTCGTTCTCTCTCTCTCTCGTTCGCTCTTTCGCTCTCTCGCTCTCCCGCTCTCGGACGGACGGACGGACTGACAGAAACAAAATTTTAATATAATAATAGACTACACAGTTTTCGCAATTTAGGAAAATAAAAATATTCCAGAATCATTAAATATATTTTCCTCTGACCAACATGTCCATAATAAACATGTAAATTTGTAATTAATTTTTTTATAATACTTTCTGGTATTATTTTCCATATGTGTTATTTTACATACATAATGATTTATGATTTTATATCTACTGAAATTCTCATTTCTGTCTATTTTATTTAAAATCTTTAGGCAAAATACATTTTCATTTTGTAATTTTACTAATTCTTCAAAATTTTGAATCAATTCTTTATCAATTGAATGCTTCATTATTGCAGCTATAATAATTTCAGTATTTTTAATTTCAAACTGTCCATTTTCATTTATGCGATTTAAATAATCTGCAGTTACATTTTTCACACCCGGTAGATATTCTAACTTAAAATCAATATCTTGGATCAATAAAACCCATCTAGTTAACCCATTTCCTCCCAAAATGTCCATTTTGGCCATCAACTTTCAACAACTTATTGCTATTTGTTTTCACAACTCCCAAAAAATGCTAAAGCCATATTCCACTATTTTCGAGGTCGCTCTATCGATTCATGCCATTTAGAAAACGGAAAAATAATTTCCAGCCCCCGAATTTTCCATTTAAAAAAAAAAAAAGCTTGTTTTTAAGGATTTTTTTTTCAAAAAAGTGCAATTTACAGTGCTTAATGCACTTAGAAATTTAGTAAAATGAATGAAAACAGGGAGGTCGAGGTCCAGTGTATAGAGTTATGCTATTTGGATATTTTATTTTTTTCGTCTAAGGGTTGTAAAACCACCCCTAAATAGGACAATTTGACAATAACTAAGGTTGAATATGTATATTCACATATACACATATGCGTATGGATGTTTATGTTTTTGAGGGCGCTGATTTCGATTTTTAAGTTAAATATAGGAAATTCAAGATGGCGGACCCAATATGGCGACTGATAAATTTTGATTTCGCGTATTTTATCAAACTATGTTAAATCTACTGCAGGAATCTCTTTCGGATTGTTGATGATGAATCCAACGTCATAAATTCAGAACTACACAATTATAAAGCATGTCTTCAATATGGCCTATTCAATATGGCGACCATTTTTTTTTCAAATTTTCAAGTTTTTGTACTATAGGAAGAAGGCTTGGTGTTCGGGGATTTTTCGGTCCGCCAATTACAATTTTTATGTCAAATTTAGAATGTATTTCGTAAAATTAAAAAAAGAAAAAAAACAAAATCAAAAAAAGTAAAAAAAAGAATAAAAACAAAAAAAAAACAAAAAAAAGTAAAATGATTCTCGGTACATGTCTACCTCCTCGCGGTGAGAATCGGTAACAGTTATACTTACATACTGGCTAAAGACGTCGAAAAAAATTTAAGAACTGACAATTCGAAAAAATAGTCGCCAAACTGAATCTGCCATTTTGAATTTACGAATTTGAATGTTGCAGTTTTGACCTTGCATTCGTCAACAACAATCCGAAAGAGCTTGAAAAAAAATACGCGAAATCAAAATCTATCGATCACCATATTGGGTCCGCCATCTTGAATTTCCTATATTTGACTTAAAAATCGAAATCAGCGCCCTCAAAAACATAAACATCCATACGCATATGTGTATATGTGAATATACATATTCAACCTTAGTTATTGTCAAATTGTCCTATTTAGGGGTGGTTTTACAACCCTTAGACGAAAAAAATAAAATATCCAAATAGCATAACTCTATACACTGGACCTCGACCTCCCTGTTTTCATTCATTTTACTAAATTTCTAAGTGCATTAAGCACTGTAAATTGCACTTTTTTGAAAAAAAAATCCTTAAAAACAAGCTTTTTTTTTTTAAAATGGAAAATTCGGGGGCTGGAAATTATTTTTCCGTTTTCTAAATGGCATGAATCGATAGAGCGACCTCGAAAATAGTGGAATATGGCTTTAGCATTTTTTGGGAGTTGTGAAAACAAATAGCAATAAGTTGTTGAAAGTTGATGGCCAAAATGGACATTTTGGGAGGAAATGGGTTCTAGAATTACCAAAATGACTTTGCTGCAAAAAACTTAATGGTTCATGGTCAGTTCTTATAATTAAATCTTTTGTTCCTCTTAAAAATATATCTAATTTATGAATAGACCATACAATTGCAAGTAATTGTTTCTCCGTTGTAAAATAATTTTTTTCACTCGCTTTTAACGCTCGACTTATAAAGATAACAATTCTTTCTTCGCCATATTCAGCAACTTGAAAAAGAATACCATCAATTGCTACGTCACTTGCATCCGTTGTTAAAATAAACGATTTATTTATATCAACAATTTTTAATATTATATTTTCATTAAATAAATTTTTTATCTTATTGAAAGCTTCGAAATGTTCTTTCTCCTAAACAAATTTAACATCTTTTTTTAATAAATTTAATAGTCGTACAGTTTCTTGGTCATAGTTCTTTGCAAATTTCGAATAAAAATTGATAAATCCCAATTAAAATTTTTTATATCTTCAATTTTCTTTGGATCTGGTTTGATCCCTTTACTAGTAACAATATTACCCAAAAATTTAATTTCTTTTTGGACAAAATTTGATTTCTTAAAATTTAATCTCAAATTAGCTTTATTCAATCTGTGGAATAATATTTGTAAATGTACTAAATGATCCTCAAATGATTTTGAAAAAACTAATACATCATCTACAAACGTTAATAAAAAATCATCTGAACCCATTATTATTTTATTTAAACCACGCAAAAGTGCTGCACGACTAATGTTAATTCCAAAAGGAACTACATTATATTCAAGTGTAAGTTAATACTTGCTCTATTTCCGGTGGTGATTCATAATCGTTTTTCAAATTTAAATTTAAATTTCTCGCATCTAAACAAATTCTTATAGACCCATCTTTTTTAGGTACAATTACACATGGATTTATAAAATTGCTATTAGATCTGCGTATAATTCTTTGTTCTAACATTCTATCTACTTCAATTTGTACTTTATCTCGGTATTTAATTGGAAAAGGGTATAGTTTTTAATAATACTCATAATTATATTTTAATATTAATTTATACTTAAAATCTTCTAATAAACCTGGACTATTTTGAAATACGTGAAGACATTCCTTCAAAACATTTATTAATTTTAATTTTTGTATATCATTTATTTCATTACACGTTATAATTTTATCGTTTATTTCGACGTCGGTAATGTCAATCGCTTGTTGAAGATTTTCCCATTTTAACGTATTATTTATTATATTCTCATTGTTTAAAGAATTATAATTTTTATTCAATTGAATACTCTCATTAATATTACAATTGCTATTTTTATATTCATTATCAAATTCAATAGATAATGATTTATATTCATTTTTATTTATTAATTTAAAATTATAATAAATGTTCCTTTTTTATCCTCACTTTCAAAATTGATCTGTTTGTGTTCAGTATTTATACACATTTTAAGTTTTCTTTGTGAATCATATCCTATTATGCAATCTTTTACTAATTTAGGTATGATTGAAAATATTAATTTAGTTTTTATATTATTTATTTCAACGTTTACCATAATTTGTTTGCTGATACGCGTAGATTTTAATCCCGTCGCACCTTTTATTATTTTTCCCGAAATCGGTAAAGTAGGTATTTTTTCCAACATTTTAATATTTTTAATATAAAATTCCTCCGAAATGCAAGTTACTTCGCTACCAGTATCAATTAAAGCATCTACTTCAATATTTTCTAATTTGATTCTTATTTCAGGACAAGAAATAGAGTGATTTTCCATTATAAATTATTATCTTTAGGATCAATATCAAATATCAATTCCTTCTTAGGATCCTCATATATTGTATTTATTTGTATATATTTATTTATTTTATTTGGGATTTCCGAATTAGAAAATACAACTATATCTAGTTTTCCTGACTACACGTTCGATTCATGTTTTCATCATTTAAATTATGAATGTCAGCTATAACTTCAATTTTATCATAATTTTTATCTTTTCGTTCAGACAATTTTTTATTTTCCCGTATTTGTTTATCAAAATGTTTTTTTCTTTGTTTTACCTGTATTGAATTAACTAAAGGTGTGCTATTCCTATGATAATCATCTCGATACTTTTTATTTTGATATATTAAACTCTTTGGATTTTCTTTTTGCTCAATTTGACTTATTTTTGGTTTATTACTATAATTTTTATATGATTCTTGTGGATTCTGTGTATGACTTTAATATTGATTCAATCCTTTATCATATTTTCTATTCTTATCAAAATCAAAATCTGATAAAATTTTTAATAAATTTTCTTTAGTTTTATTTTGTTGCCCTAAAATTGAATATTTAATAGCGCTTTCAAAATGATCAACTATATTTTCCACTAATTTTGATTCTGTTAACTCATAATTTAATTCTTTAGCTAACCCTAAAATATACGTCGCATATTCAACTCTACTACTTTTTCCGCTTGCATATTGTCCGAATTCAATAATCCTACGGTTTTTTCTTTGTATTGTCGAATCCCAATATCGTTCAATAAATTTATTCTTAAAGTCTTGAAAATTATTAGTCTCGTTTTCAATCAAATACCACCAATCTTCAGCTGCATATTCTAACGCTTGTGAAAGAGTACACATCATTTCATCGTGAGTTGATGCCGTAGTATTTATGTATTTTTCAATTTCTTTAATAAAACGAATAGGTGTTTAATTTTTATTCCCTTTAAATTTTGGTAAAGTTAATTTCACTTTATAACTACAATTTTCTGTTTGCGTAGTATTACTTCCTAAAGTATAGTTATTTCTATAATTTTGTTCTAATTTATCTATTTTAGTAAAAATTAAATCTATTTTAGTAAAAATTAAATTATTGTTATGTTCTAAAGATTTATCAATTAAATTTTTTACTTCACTCACTTTAGCATTTTCAAGATTAAAATCTTCAAAATTATTAAAATCATTACTTAATTCGGTAAATTTTTTCTTAGCCTCATCATTTTCTTTTTCAATTAACAATAAACGTTCTTTCATTTCCTTATTTTCATTCATCAAGTTTTTTACCGTTTCTGTTAATATACCAATTGGTTCATTATAATTTTCTTTCAAATTTGTTAATTGTTGTGTTCCTTCGGATTTACTTGTTTGAAATAAATTACTAAAAAATTCAATCTATTGTTCTATTTCATTATCTTTATCATATAAATCTTTTAATTCTTGAGTAACAGCTTTTTCCCAATTCATTCGATAATGATTCAAACCCTCAGTTTCATTTCGTTCTTTAGCTTGCTCAATATTTAACATAAATGTTTCCGAATTTCTCTGATTTAAAGCCTTTTTATTAACTAATTTAAACAATTTTTTAATATTTTAAACCTAAACTTCTCAATCTTCAAATATATAATTTAATTTAATTTTAAAGTTTTAAATTTCTTTATTAATTTATTATTTATTAAAGCTTTTATTCAAAATTATTTTATTTTAATTTTGGATCCTGGCAGGATCGCCAATTTTTGTGTAACGGGCCTAATATAAACTCGAAACACAAAAATACATTTATTTTTTGCCTAACCCGAAATAAATGTATTAGGTGGAAGAATCTGGGGAAGCTAAAGAATTAAACAAATAATTCTTTCTCAGCCCAGTTTAACCTCCAAATTAAATAATTTGATAAATTATGATAATGTATTAATAATTACAATGTCTTGGGGAGACATAGAATTAATCAAATAATTCCATATTATCCAATTTTACTTTGTATTAAGGGTTTTTAGGAATGCGAGATAACTTGGGAAGAATTGAAATTAATCCAATAATTCCATATCATCCAAGTTACTTCTCTGATTATGGAAAATGGAAGAACTTTGGGAAAACGTTAAATCAAACAAATGATTTCATATCATCCAAAACTAGCCTTTTATGACACGGTTACGTGGTATTAGGTAAGGTGAAATGAGCAAATCGCTAGAGCCATTTAAATTTTAAAATATATTATATTTGATAAACGCGGTCCGACCTGTTAGGGCGCCCGCGAACTCTAGACGAATGCTGCCTTCGGCCAGAGTGACCAGTTGGCGATTTTTTTTCCTTTTCTCTCTTACGTATATTGATGTTTATTAAGCAAGAGCAACAAGGAGAAAAAATCGCCATCTGGCAACCCTGCCCTCGGCAGCGATACATCTTGTTATATACGATTAGTTTGGTAGAAGGGATCGACTTCCCACTTTTTCCACTTTTCCACCTGGATCCTTGTAACTCGGTTTCCCTTTCTCCTTCCTTCTCATATATACATATGTGATCATGTTCGTTGTGTTTTTCCTGAGATCGTCTACCTTATTCTTTCTGTATGTTTCTGCCTTAGATCTTTCGCTAAATTTATTAAAACGTCTTTTCTTATATTCTATTTTATATTTATTAAATTGTTAACAATTATAATAATATTATTAATAACAATCATTTCTACTCTCTTGCCTTTGCTTGATAGAAATTATTTATTTTGAATTAATTATGTAATTATCTTCTTTTACTTAATAATTTTAATATCCATAATTTATTTTATTATTTAATCCATTTCTATATATTTTAAATATAATGTAAAATTTAATTATATACATTTTATATTTTTATAAACCTTATAAATTATTAACTTTAATCTATTTAATAATCTTTAATCTATTTTAGCTTATCGTATTGACTTCATATTTTTGGCAAAAGTAGCAAAAAACATAAAAATTTCAATAAAATTATAAATTGTATCAATATTCATTATTTATTTATTTAAATAAATTAATTTAAATTATTAAAAAAAACTACCGCGAGTTGAATTTATACCCAGATCTCTCGGACCGAATGCTAACGCTCTACGGCTTTAGCTGTTGTTCAATGCGACTGGATACTGTGTAACGGAGTGAATCTTTGCCGGGACCTTGCTCAGATTCCAGGATTCGGTCAGGAAGGAAATTGAAATGATTATACCGTAATGTAATTGTAAAAGACTAACTATATATATATATATTTATAAAGCTATGTTGTGTACAAATAAAAGAATAAATGGGATCGCCGTTTCCCCTGCTGACTGGGATGCGAACTTAGTTAATCTAGAATCAAATAAATAAGCAATACTTAGTACTACGCGACTTACAAACTTTACAATGCTACCTTATGACTAGTTTCCTAAACGGACGCAACTAACGGTTATCGTGTATGTTCACACGGAAATACGGTTCGGGATAGTCCACGTGTGCTCACGAGGATACGGTCTGGATAATCCACGTGTGGTCACGAGGATACGGTCGGGATAATCTACGTGTGCTCACGAAGATACGGTCGGGATAATCCACGTGTGCTCACGAGGATACGGTCGGGATAATCCACGTGTGCTCACGAAGATACGGTCGGGATAATCCACGTGTGCTCACGAGGATACGGTCGGGATAATCCACGTGTGCTCACGAGGATACGGTCGGGATAATCCACGTGTGCTCACGAAGATACGGTCGGGATAATCTACGTGTGCTCACGAAGATATGGTCGGGGATTTTAATAACCTTACGTGTGCTACGGAGAGGATTAGACACCACGTGTGCTTACGAGGTGACTACGGTAGGATGCGGTTACGGTAACGGTCGGTGCGGTATACGGTAACTCGTGTTTACGAACGTGTGCTCACGAACGTATCTACGGGCGCCTGCACCAGGGTTAGGATTCAGTCTGGCCGTGTGCTCACGACCAGCTTCCTCCGGCCCCTGATCCAGACTGGTTACAGCGGTTCTCGGCGCGCCTTATATACCCGATCTGCGTGAGCGCGCATGCGCAGAACGCGGTTGCCCCACTCCGAACGAGGTCAATGAACTGGCCGATAGGCGCAGTAGTGGGGGAGCGGTTAATGACCCTAATCTATTTATAGCGCGGTCGTTGAACTCGCGTTTAACGGCACGTGTTAGTCGCGAAGCTATCTTACAATACTACGAGTCTTAAACCTAATGATTAATTATACTTGTTAACTTAATAATTATTATGCTAAATGATTAATTAGCGCGTTTAATTATTGCGCGTCGCAACTGTCTATATGTCTACATATACAGGCCCTTCACAACACTTTATACTTTTTGAAAATGAAAGTTTTATTAATTGAACAAAAGTATAAATATAAAATTAATGTACACTACCGCTCAAAAATTTAAACTCAAATGGAAAAATTTACTCAACTCAAAAGTTTTGTAACCCCGATTAAGGAAACCTACGGAAGTTTGTTTGAATGCTAATTTTAAGAACTTTGGATTAGTATGTAGCTAAAATAAAAAAATAATTTTGTTATTAAATTTAAAAACAATAAGAATCATACAGATCAATAACTACTAGAAACATAAAAAATTCTTTTTTATTAAAGATATTACAGATATGAATGCAATTAAAAAATTATTGCACAAGCTTTTGCAGGTTTCTGTAACATTATTTGGACCGGAGACAAAACTTTAAAGGTAAGTCAATTTTTTCTATGGTGAGCTTGAATTTTTGAACTTTGATGTGTATCTATAAATGTTCTTAACATACATTATTAACCTAAAACTATTATAATAAACATAACCTATCCCTAAGCTTGCCAAAGGGTTCAATTAAAATGCTCGTCTGCATATAACGATAGAAGTGCGTCGTCGTAGCCGCAAGCGTTAAATATATGTCGTTCACAAAATGGTGTTGTTTAAATAATTTGATAATTGTAATTGTAATTGCACATTTTTTACCGATGTCTCAATAACTCTGTGATATGCTTGAAGTTTGCACATAAAAAAGCAAATTATGCGTTGCTTTTAAGTTATTAGATAAACATTTATTAGGAAATCAAGTAGTTATCGAGTCAACACACTTGAGAAAAAAGAATACTCTAAATAAACTTGAATGTCCGCTGTTAGAGCATATTTATAGTAAACTTTAATTTTATTCCATATTTATTAATTAACATATGTATTTTTAATTTACCGATAGTAATATTTAAGTATACTAGGAGAAAACTTGAAGTGGATTTTTATCTAAGTAATTAAGAAAATACATTTTATAACACATAACAAGCCATCTTCAAGTAATCTAGAGTAATACATAAAGCATATTTTAAAATAAAGAATTTTAAATAAATCTATATTATATTAAAATGCTTCCTTACTAATTTTCTCCAACCTAAAACACCTATACATTCAAACATCTATTACACATACACATATTTTATTGTAAAAATCTATATTATATTAATATGCTTACATATATATTCATATATATACATACATACATATATACATACAAACACACATACATACACAGATACATACACACCCATACATACATATATACATATAAACACACATAGATACTTACATACACACAAACATATACACACATATGCGTTGAAGATAATTTTGATCATTTTTTTCAGTAGATTTTTTTAAAAAGGGTTAATATTGGGTGGCGAGTTTAATTTAAAGAGGGGGGAGGGGGCAAATTTGACCAGGTCACCCTGGCCACCTGGACATCGTCTCCAGCATGTGACAATTTTTTTTTAAATTCATACATTTTAGCATGTAGTATTTCCAGTAGATGATATCCGGATGACCTGGAGGTTACCCTGGTCACCTAGACATCGTCTCCAGGAAGTGATCTTTTTTTTTCAAATTCATGCATTTTAGCATGTAGACTTCTAAGTAAATGATATTCGGATGACCTTGAAATCGCCCTGGACACCTAGACATCGTCTCTAGGAAGTTACAATTTTTTTATCAGATTCATGCATTTTAGCATGTAAACTTCTAAGTAAATGATATTCGGATGACTTTGAGGTCACCCTGGACACCTAGACATCGTCTCTAGGAAGTTACAATTTTTTTTATCATATTCATGCATTTTGGTATGTAGACTTTCCAGTAGATGATGTCCGGATGACCTGGAAGTTACCTAGGCCACCTAGACATCGTCTCCAGGAAGTTACAATTGATTTATCAAATTCATGCATTTTGGCATGTAGATTTTCTAGTAGATGATGTCCGGATGACCTGGAGGTTACCCTGGTCACCTAGACATCGTCTCCAGGCAGTGATCATCTAAATATAAATCTAAAAAATCATAAACAAAAAAAATTCAAGCTTTTGAACTATGTAGAAGTTTGTTAAAATCGTTTACCCAAGTATTCTAATACTTTTTTTCAAATACTTCATTTGAAAAAAAGTATTCGACAAATTCTTTGTTTCGAATCAATATTCGAAATGAAGTATTCGACGAATACTTCCATTCGAATACTGTATTCATTTTGAAGGATTCGCCGAACACTCCTTCGAATATTTTAGTAATCGCTTTTAATCAACTTCTACATTGTTCAAAAGGTTGAATTTTTTTTTTTGTTTTTATACTTTTTTTCTCATTTTTTCATTTTCTCATTTTCCCTCTGCATTTTAGGCTGGGGACTATCATATTTTATGAATATGGCTGCATTAAAAATGAGTATTATTATCTTTTTTTTGTTTCAAGTAATATTTGTAAGTGCTATTTTTTTTGGTTGCTGCTTTGTTTAAACATATTTATTATTAATTAATAATAACAGTTGTAAGTGTTATTGTTTTTAGTTGTTGCTTTGATTAAATATACACTATAATTAATATTGATATTGATATGTAATTGATATTATTTGTATTTGCTGCTTTGTTTAATATACAATATTAAAATATTATTAACATTCGTAATTGATATTAATATTATTTACTGTTTTTTTAAATATACATTATTAAATTATTATTTCTATTTCTTTAAATTGGCTATGGATTCACACTCGAATCCGGTTTGCCACCATTCAAACGTAATGCCATTTAGGACTTTTATTTTTATTTTTTCCCTATAGTGGTGTTGCACTTGTACCCCCTTTACTTATTGCTAAGAAAGGAAATTCATGTGCAACACAACTGGCCCTACAGTTTAAGGTGGGATCCGAACCACCAGAACCACGGTGTTGAAAGTTTTAGCACATACACTTTTTGAAAAAAAGTCAGAGGTGCCTGTCTCGGGAATCGAACTCGGACCCTTCGCATGAAAGGCCGAGCCCCAATCCACTGAGCCACCGCGGCTCTTATATTAAATTATTAGTAATATTCGTAAGCGTAACAGTTTATAGTTGCTGCTTTGCTTAAATATATACATTATTAAAGTATTATTAACATTTGTAATTTTTATTGATATTAGTTGCTTCTTAGTTTAAATATACATTATTGAATTATTAGTAATATTTGTGAGCGCAATTGTTTGTAGTTGCTGCTTTGTTTAAATATACATTATTAAATTATTAGTAATATTTGCAGGCGCAACTGTTTTTAGTGGCTGCTTTGTTTAAATATACATTATTCAATTAATGGTAATATTTGTTAGCGCATCTATTTGTAATTGCTGCTTTGTTTGAATATACAATATTAAAATATTATTAACATTAAAATATTATTAACATTTGCAATTGATATTAATATTATTTGCTGTTTTTTTAAATATACATTATCAAATAATTAGTAATATTTGTAAGCGTAACTGTTTATAGTTGCTGCTTTGTTTAAATTTAAATACGATAATACCAACTGAATTTTTAAATTCAATAACTCCTAATGGACTTTCTCCACATATTTTAAACTTAATATTAGTACAACAAATATTACTATTAAAATAATTTATATTTAATCAAACTAAATCAGCATCTAAAAACAATTGTGCTTACTAATATTACAAATATTTGATAATGTATATTTAAATAAAGCAGTAACTTAAAACAATAGCACTTAAATATATTACTACTAATTTAATAATGTATTTTTAAATAAAGCATCAACTAAAAACAATATCACTTACAAATGTTAATAATAATTTAAAAATATATGTATGTTTAAACAAAGCAGCAACTACAAACAGTTGCGCTAACAAATATTACTAATAATTCCATAATGTATATTTACAAAAAGGACCAATTAAAAACAGTGTCACTTACAAATGTTAATAATAATTTAATAATGTACATTTAAACAAAGCAGCAACTACAAACAGTTGCGCACACAAATACCACCAATAATTTAAAAGTGTATATTGAAACAAAGCACTAACTAATATCAATATCAATTACAAATAGTTAATAATACTTTAATAATGTATATTTAAAAGAAAAGTAAATAATATTATTATCAATTACGAATGTTAATAATATTTTAATGTTAATAATATTTTAATATTGTATATTAAACAAAGCAGCAAATAAAAATAATATCAATTACAAATGTTATTAATATTTTAATAATGTATATTACACAAAGCAGCAACTACAAATAGATGCGCTAACAAATATTACCATTAATTGAATAATGTATTTTTAAACAAAGCAGCAACTAATATCAATATCAATTACATATCAATATCAATATTAATTATAGTGTATATTTAATCAAAGCAACAACTAAAAACAATAACACTTACAATTGTTATTATTAATTAATAATATATATAATAAACAAAGCAGCAACCAAAAAAATAGCACTTACAAATATTACTTGAAACAAAAAAAAGATAATAATACTCATTTTTAAAGCAGCCATATTCATAAAATATGATAGTCCCAAGCCTAAAATGCAGAGAGAAAATGAGAAAATGAAAAAATGAGAAAAAAAGTATAAAAACAAAAAAAAAATTCAACCTTTTGAACAATGTAGAAGTTGATTAAAAGCGATTACTAAAATATTCGAAGGAGTATTCGGCGAATCCTTCAAAATGAATACAGTATTCGAATGGAAGTATTCGTCGAATACTTCATTTCGAATATTGATTCGAAACAAAGAATTTGTCGAATACTTTTTTTCAAATGAAGTATTTGAAAAAAAGTATTAGAATACTTGGGTAAACAATTTTAACAAACTTCTACATAGTTCAAAAGTTTGAATTTTTTTTGTTTATGACTTTTTATATTTATATTTAGATGATCACTTCCTGGAGACGATGTCTAGGTGACCAGGGTAACATCCAGGTCTTCCGGACATCATCTACTAGAAAATCTACATGCCAAAATGCATGAATTTGATAAATCAATTGTAACTTCCTGGAGACGATGTCTAGGTGGCCTAGGTGACTTCCAGGTCATCCGGACATCATCTACTGGAAAGTCTACATACCAAAATGCATGAATCTGATAAAAAAATTGTAACTTCCTAGAGACGATGTCTAGGTGTCCAGGGCGACCTCAAGCTCATCCGAATATCATTTACTTAGAAGTCTACATGCTAAAATGCATGAATTTGAAAAAAAAGATCACTTCCTGAAGACGATGTCTAGGTGACCAGAGTAACGTCCAGGTCATCCGGATATCATCTACTGGAAATACTACATGCCAAAATGTATGAATTAAAAAAAAATTGTCACATGCTGGAGACGATGTCTAGGTGTCCAGGGCGACCTCAAGCTCATCCGAATATCATTTACTTAGAAGTCTACATGCTAAAATGCATGAATTTGAAAAAAAAGATCACTTTCTGAAGACGATGTCTAGGTGACCAGAGTAACGTCCAGGTCATCCGGATATCATCTACTGGAAATACTACATGCCAAAATGTATGAATTAAAAAAAAAATTGTCACATGCTGGAGACGATGTCCAGGTGGCCAGGGTGACCTGGTCAAATTTGCCCCCCCCCCCTCTTTAAATTACACTCCCCACCCAATATTAACCTTTCTGAAAAAAATCTACTGAAAAAAATTATCAAAATTATCTTCAACGCATATGTATGTATATGTTTGTATTAAATTAAATTATTAAATTAAAATTAATTTTAAATTCCCCAAAACTTATGTCAGATTCTTATAGGTTGTTTGGCAATTATTTGATGACTTTTTAAAAATCTTGTCCCTGGCTCGTATACGGGCCATCCTGGCCTCTACAGATTAAGAAGTAATATAAAATGATTCAATATGATGAAGTATATTTTTGGAATTGGTAATAAATTAGCTAAAAAGTAGCTAAATGTTCCTGTAGGTTTTTTTTAATATCGCTCAATGACCTCGCCAGCATAATGCACCCCAAATTTTCGTAGTAATTTTTTTTTTTTTGATAAAGCGGAGTTTCAGTGGTCCAACTGGTGGTGAAACACCATAACTTTAACCCTTTAATCTTTTTAATTAACCCAAAATTATAAAAAAGAATTTAAAACAATGGAAATTTGTCATATTTTGGCAATACTTTAAAAAATGTCAAGAAAGTGATGAAAATAACTGTTTGATTTTAACACTGATCATTTCGGCTTCGAATTAATTAGAGGGCCAAAATTATGGCTAACTAACTTTTTTTATAGTATAACAATATACTAAATTTGTAATAAAATCGGTTCATCCAACCCCCTCCCCACCCCCCAAATGAAAAATATTTTATGTGTGTACATTTTAAATATATACAATATGTGGACATAATTCACTTTCTTTCTGACCACACGCACACACAGCTTCTTTATAATAACCTATAATGATCATTTTACATAGACAGAATATATATACTTATTTTTTACTATTTGTCATCTTTATTTTCTTTCTGTATTTTATTTTTATCATTACTAGCGCCAAAATTTAACAGTATACTTATCTTTCCTTAACTTACACCGTTACAGAGCCCTTTTTTAAAAATAATTACTACTTTTTCATAAAAAAAATTATAACACTCTTTTTGAGTTTATCGGCAAGGTAAACCGCCATTTTCCCTTACACATTGACTTAATACAAGTACTATACCAAAATGTCAACATATTTAATATAGTACACTTTATAATGAATATGAAACACAAATCTTTTTAAAAATAATTACTACTTTTTCATAAAAAAATTATGATACTTTTTCTGAGTTATTTCGGCAAGGTAGACCGCCATTTTCCCTTACACATTGACTTAGTACAAGTACTATACCAAAATATGAATATATTTAATATAGTACACATTATAATAAATATAAAACACAAATTTTTATAATTATATAAACTAAATGTATTGACTGTAATATTACACATATAATATTACAATATATATAATGCCGCCAAACGAGCGTTAGCGAGTGAGGCAACTGTTGCTAGTTTTTGTATTAAACAACTTCAAGTAAACTGGTAATACTTGAAACATACTCCAAGTTAAACAATCAAAAATAATTCCTCCATAATAAATAAAAAGAAATATCAGAAAAGGGTTTTTCTCTATATAGTAATATATAATAAATTAAAAATAGTAATGTATATTTTAACAATAATTTATTTAAATATTATTCAAATATATGATAAACTTGTTCAAGTAAGCGTCAAAAATGTTATCATTAAAAGTGTAGATAAAAATATTAAAGAAAAACAAAAAAAAATACAGGTGCCAATTAAATAGCACATTGCAATAGGTTGTTTCTTTAAAATATGAGTTTCTTTGATAAGTTGTCACAAAATATACCAACATTTTTAATAACTTTATTTTCTTCTAGGTAGAAATATAAATTGTTTTATAACAAATTTTTACTTATTCTGCAATGTCTAACTATAATATTGTCGCGTCCCGACGAAAATTATATTATTATTTTTCGTAAAAAGTACTGCGTAGTTTAGAATAAAATTACGGCGTAGAAGAAAAACGAAATAAGGTTGATAAAGAATAACTCTAAGTAACTGAGTACTTCAGAAATTATTAATAATCTAAAAACGAATCTATTAAATTTGAAAAATATTATATTAAAGAAAAATTACGTTCAATAAGTATCGCGAAGAGCGAATTTATTGAAAACGTTTCATGGAATGAAATTTTGAAACAATTAAGTATAACTCTACGAAAAATTAATGTAAAAATAATTATTTGTTTAGGATTCATAAAATGTGTGGAAGAGGGTAATAGGGAAAATATTATTCGCGAAATGCATGAGTCTGCTTGTGCAGGGCATAAAGGGGTAACAAAAACCTATAAACGTATAAAACAACGTTTCTATTGGCCAGATATTAAGAAGGACGTGCAAAACTACATTAGACATTGTTTAACTTGCCAACTAAAAAAATTGATTCGTGTTAAAACTAAACAACGTATGATAATAACAGATACTCCGTACTCGGTTATGGTATCCATATCGGTCGATCTGGTGGGACCATTCCCCAGATCTCGAAATAATAACAATAATATATTAACCGTTCAATGCAACCTTTCAAAATACTGTATGGCGATACCTATACCAGACGCGACCGCGGCAACGATCGCCGAAGCGATCACTTCAATTTTTAGCGCCCCATTGTTAATTATCTCCGACCAAGGTACATCATTTTTAAGTAGTCTGATGAGAGAAGTAGCGAAATTTTTTAAAATTAAACAAGTTAAAACCACGGCTTATCACCCTCAGTCCAACTCCGTTGAGCGTTTTCATAGCATCTTAGTAGATTATTTGAAAACAATGATAGAAAGAAATGACGCATGGGATGAGTTATGCGAATTAGCCGCATTTTCGTATAATACGTCAGTACATGAGGGTCATCTCTACACACCCTTTGAAATTGGTTTTGCACGAAAAGCGCGACTACCATCAAACGAACTTTTAGACCCACGAGAACGAGTTCCAACGTATGATGATTACATTATAAATTTACGGCAACGTTTAAACGAAATACAGGGAATCGCGCGAGAAAAATTAATAGCCTCTAAACATAGGTCGAAATTCTATTACGACAGGAAAGCCAATCATCAAGAATTTCAAGCAGGGGATAATGTCTGGTTATTAAAAGGAGGGAAGAAATACAAACTAGGCGATCAATATACTGGACCACATCGGATTTTAAAAATAGTTAATAACAAGGGAAATGTAAAAATATAGCTAGCTCATAATAAAACGAAAATAGTGCATGTTAACAGGTTAAGATATTCATATATGGAGCCTTTGTAGTGCCTAAACATATGTATATAATAGCCCCAATGTGCTCGTGAATATGTACACGCACATATATATATATGGGATATTCCACACGAAGTGGTCCGATCAAAATTTTAATATGCTCCAAATTTTGGGTACACATTGTAAATGTTTTTCAGAATACAGAAAAAAATGTTTAGGTACTGGAATCTATTTGCTCAAAAGTTATTCTAACCTCAAAAAGTGGATTTTTCCAAGTTTTTTTCAACACCAGCTGGGTTTACCACTATTTAACTCAAAATCTATCAACTTTTACTATAGAACATTATATGTAACATTCGTTGCTAATTGTGTCTGGAATTTATTCTTCTGGGTTAGATTTTCAAATCTCAAGGTCAATGTCACAAAAAGCACATGTCAATATTCAAATTCAGAAAAGCGTAAGTGCGCCACAATTGATTTTTTTATCCAAAAGTCTTGAAAGGTATTGCTCCAAGCTTTCTTTTAGACTTTTGGATAAAAAAATCAATTGTGGCGAATTTGCACTTTTTCAAGTTGAATATTGACATGTAGTTTGTATAACATTCACCTTGAAATTAGAAATTCTAACCTAGAAGAATAAATTCCAGACACAATTAGCAACGAATGTTACATATAATGTTCTATAGTAAAAGTTGATAGATTTTGAGTTAAATAGTGGTAAACCCAGCTGGTGTTGAAAAAAACTTGGAATAATCCACTTTTTGAGGTTAGAATAACTTATGAGCAAATGAATTTTATTATCTAAAAATTTTATTCTGTATTCCGAGAAATATTTGCAATGTGTACCCAAAATTTGGTGCATATTAAAATTTTGAGCGGACCAGTTCACGTGGAACACCCCATATATATATATATATATATATCTCTATAATATATAAATATTTCGCCGCCGCCGCCGCCTCCGCCGTGTCTAAGAATTCAGAATTCAACATATATATATATATGTTTTATATATATATATATGTCATGTATATGTTATATATATATATAAGTGTGTGTGTGTTTGTGTGTGTGCGTGCGTGTATGTGCTTGCGTGTGCGTGTGCGTGTGCGTGTGCGTGTGCGTGTGTGTGTGTGTGTGTGTGTGTGTGTGTGTGTGTGTGTGTGTGTGTGTGTGTGTGTGTTTTTGTGTTTTTTTTTTTTTTTTTTTTTTTTTTCCGAAGAGGTGGAGAAATGCTTAATGCACCATGACTGGAGCCATGCGAGACTCCCCGTGTGTAGGACTCTCCTATCGCAGGATGTCGATAGACATACCCACTAAAACTCCACCTCTTCTTACCTTTATTCCCCCGCGGAAACCGCCGCAAGGCATTACTTCGCGGGGGGAGACAACGGCTAGGTTAGCCCACTAATGTTGCTATCGCAACTCTTCTCTCCTCTTCTCTTCTGATGAGACCCAGCCTGTCCACTACGGACGTACAGAGGGTTACCACCGCGTTCCATCCCTCCTGAGAGTCAAGCAGGCACGCCCCGATGCCCTCAGGGGTGAGGGGACCGCTCCAAGTGATATGAAATTGGTCCCGTTCCTCCCTGAAACGAGGACACCGTAGGAGGACGTGTTCCGCGTCTTTGTCCACCCCTGGACAAGCCGGGCACTCTGCGCTGCCGTAGACCCCTATACGAAATAGGTAACTACGGAAGCATCCGTGCCCGGTCAACACCTGGGTAAGCTGGAAACTGACGAAGCCGTGTTTTCTGCTCGCCCACTCCCGGATCCGCGGGATGATGCGGTGGGTCGAGCGGCCGTCCCTGGCTGAGTCCCATCTCCGCTGCCACTCCTCTACGGTCCGCAATGACCATCGGTTGTGACAGCGGTTCTCTTCTAGGCGTTGCCCACCCTCACGGTGTCTTTCAGCTCTCTCGGCTGCCAGGAGGTCGAAGGTGGCGGTCCTCGCGACCACCGAGAGCGCAATGTCAGATACGGTTCGGTACGCCCAGGCCACCCTTAGCGCAGCTATCCTGCAGGCTCTCTGGCACGGAGCACCAAAGCTCTTGTGCCTGTTCAGGGCATCAGCCCAGATAGGAGCTCCGTATAAAATTACGAAGCTCACCACCGAGGCAAGGAGAGACCTTCGCGGTTGCTGGGGTTTCCCGATGTTGGGCATGATGCCCGCCAGCGCACGGGCCACCTTTGAACGACAGCCGCGCGTCTACTGTGACCCCTAAATACTTCAACGTTTTCACCGACCGTATCCGTTCTTTACCTACCGTGAAGGTGGCGGTCCTCTCCTTTTTTGTGCGAGAGATGAGCACCGCCTCCGTTTTTTCCGCCGCCAGACTAAGTCCGTGGTCTCTCAACCAAGTGGCGATCACTTCTATAGAGACGTCTCCGAGATATTCGATCTCTTCGACACTCTTTGCGACCACCACTAGCGCCACGTCGTGTGTGTGTGTGTGTGTGTGTGTGTGTGTGTGAACATACACTTTTCCAAATATCCATATGTGATATATACAATGGGTTAAAAATTAAATACATTAATTATTGCATTTTTAAGATAATTCTATTATAAATAGTAATGGCAAAAGAAAATTCAAAATTTAACAGTGACAAAATTAATACAAAAATTTATTTATTTATAAGAAAGTTTTATTACTCTTAAAGTACAAAACATTAAGAGGACGTCGAAGCTAGCATTTTTACCATCAGAGTAACTCTACCTAATGGCACATATTCGCAATCAGTTTCACACTATTCTTCGTTATTTGCTGCTAGATTTCAATGAAATTTGCACAGGATATATAAAATGATGCAGAGAATTGGGCTGTGCATCGAAAAGCGGCGAAAATTGAAAGAAAAACCTTTCTGATTAGTCTAAAACTGCTAACCCCAACATCGATGCACCCATACAGCGCCACCTTTTGGGGAATATCCTTACTACATACGTATAACGTACGCGGTTGGGGTTAGCAGTTTTAGACTAATCAGAGAGGTTTTTCTTTCAATTTTCGCCGCTTTTCGATGCACAGCCCAATTCTCTGTATCATTTTATATATCCTGTGCAAATTTCATTGAAATCTAGCGGCAAATAACGAAGAATAGTGTGAAACTGATTGCGAATATGTGCCATTAGGTAGAGTTCATCAGTTTTAGACTAATCAGAAAGGTTATTCTTTCAATTTTCGCCGCTTTTCGATGCACAGCCCAATTCTCTGCATCATTTTATATATCCTGTGCAAACATTGAAATCTAGCGGCAAATAACGAAGAATAGTATGAAACTGATTGCGAATATGTGCCATTAGGTAGAGTTACTCTGATGGTAAAAATGCTAGCTTCGACGTCCTCTTAATGACATAGAACTTTTAGCGATGATCCTTCGTCATTGAATAAATTTATTTTAGGAGGTAAAGTTTTATTTAGATCCGTTTAAGATACTCCAAAACTTTAATAAGTTTTTACTAAATACTACAATTAAGTATATGCACTTTACTATTTTTGGTAAGTTAATTTTTTATTAACATTTATAATTATTAAAATTAAATTTAAGCTTTATAAGAATTCATATAGTTTAAAATTTACAGTTAACATTTAATATGTCTCTATTATTTTTATTATTTTTATTCTGATTTCATTACACTAAAGTTTGGTAAAAACCTTTATTTATAAATTATAATCGTATTAAAAAAAAAATTAAATTTTTGGTATAAAACCAAAGCACTATAGCAATACCTCCAAGGTGTTGTGTGAAACTGTTTAATTTTTAAGGCGATATAAATAGTTTGCCGCCGTTCGGTATAAGATTTCAGGGTTCTAATATATGCCGCTGTGTATAAAAATTTTTCACTCCCCTTATATGAGCATACATATATGTATATATATATATGATTCCAGAGTCCATAGTACATACATAGATACATATATATATATATATTGTCACACCACACTGGGGATCAGGGTGCGGGTGATGAAATTAATATCAATGATAAAATACAGAGAGTTTATTATATGATATAAATTAGATACACGGTTGCCAGTCGTGCTCGCGGCTAAATATTAACGGCTGCTAATTATTAATACTAACGCTTAATTAATTATAACGGCGTAAGGGCTCGATATTTGGCTCATATAATTTCACGCGCGGCGATATAGCTGTTGCTCGATCGAATACCGGCTCGATCCACGAAAATGGCGACGCCGGCCACGTGTGCGAATACACGAAAGGGGAATTGCGGCACACACACCTTACGAGGAAAGGAACACGGTAGGGATAGCACTTTTGCACCAACCTTATGTCGTAATTTCTCGCTCTCAATTGCACCCCGGTGCACGCTCTCAGACTCGCTTATCGTACGGGAAAAAACAGTCGATCGGCTCACGAAATCTCCTCTATACGTCTCGTCACGGCCGTGTTCCCGAGCTCTCTGTGCTTCGTCCTGCGAGAGCGCCGCGCGCATGCGTCGCGACCGTCTCCGCGCAGTGCGAGCGCGGCCTTACAGCGAGAGCGGCTTGATGTTGTTGTTAGTGTTCTGCTAGGCGGTTCGAGTGAGACGACGATGACGACGACTGGCGACGGCGAGGCTGCTATTTGGTAATTATAACCTCGTTCCTTATTAATTATCGGCTAATCGATCCGTGGTTTTATTTCCAGATGGACGACGAGCCTTACTGCCGTGGTTAACGGGTCGTGGCTGCTCGGCGGATGCATATACGTGTCGCTATCTCCGTCTCTCTCTACTTCGTGGCTTCTTGGCTGCTGAGACGTCTCTTCACGACGTCGGCTCCGGAGGCTATTCCTCGGTTCTACGGCGCGGCTGCTATAATACGGTAAGGAGTCACTTGACAGGTGCCTTGTTATTTAGTTAGTATATGTGAGCAATGTTTATGCTCACATAACCTCTAACCCTGGCTCCTATACACCTCTACTCCTGTACACAGTCTTGTGTACTCCAACCTGCTCCTTAGTCTCGAAAAACATACTCATGATTATGCCTTACAGGTTGATCTCCCTGTACGAGTCCGTTGCTGTTGGATGGCTCCTTTTGGCTTGAGGCTATTACGGATATGCTGTTATAATTGCTGCAACAGCCGTCTTCTTGGTATTTTGGACCTTGATGCCCTATCCATGCTCTTATGCTGCCTTCGCACACAGCTGATGTCTCCAGGCTCTTCGAGTGCTGTTCGTCCTGCATGTAGCCTCTTGGTGGCTACTGGTTTCCTCGACTCTTGTGTTTGATGGCTCCGCTTCTGCTCTTGGTGTAGCTTGTTCGGCTTAGGGGGGTTATCTTCTTATATAGGTAGCTAGGGATATATGCTCGGTGCTATATTTATTTAATATACGGTTTAGGTAGGTAAATTGGATTATAGGTAGGTAGGAATGTGTGTGTGCTCGCTTTGCACCCTGCCAGGCACACTTGCCTTGTCACAATATATATATATATATATATATATGGGGTATTCCACGTGAAGTGGTCCGATCAAAATTTTAAAATGAATAAAATTTTGGGTACACATTCCAAATGTTTTTCAGAATAAAGAAAAAAATTTTTAGGTACTGGAATCTTATTTTGGTTATTCTAACCTCAAAAAGTGGATTTTTCCAAGTTTTTTTCAACACCAGCTGGGTTTACCACTATTTAACTCAAAATCTATCAATTTTTAATATAGAACACTATATGTAACATTCGTTGCTAATTGTGTCTGGAATTTATTCTTCTGGGTTAGATTTTCAAATCTGAAGATCAATGTCACAAAAAGCACATGTCAATATTCAAATTCAGAAAAGTGCAAAGCCGCCACAATTGATTTTTTTATACAAAAGTCTAAAAGAAAGCTTGGAGCAATACCTTTCAAATAGTCTGTAGCATTTTTATGGCCTTCAGTTCTGTAAAAAGTTATGATAATTTAAAAAACACGAAATTTTTTTAAAAATTTAAATGGGAATTATCATGTCATTTTTTGTGAATTTTTTCTCTTTCTTTAAATTATCATAACTTTTTACAGAACTGAAAGCCATAAAAATGCTACAGAATATTTGAAAGGTATTGCTCCAAGCTTTCTTTCAAACTTTTGGATAAAAAATCAATTGTAGCGCACTTACACTTTTTTTAAGTTGAATATTGGCATGTATTTTATATAACATTTACATTGAAATTAGAAATTCTAACCCAGAAGTGTGTGTGTGTGCGTGTGTGTGTGTACGTGTTATTTGTTTTTTCAAGAATAGATAATATACGTATTTTTTCCGTGCGCAAAAAAAAGTTGTGAATATAACTTGAAAGAATGTGTATTAGTTTACTTATTCCTGATAAAACTCATTAAATAAAAACGGACCTAAAATTTAATGTAATGTTTTTAAAAATATGCACAATTTTTCGAAGATAAAATAAATATTAATCAAGTATAACATACACTTTTCCAAATATCTATATGTGAAATATACAATAAATTAAAAATTAAATACATTAATTATTGCATTTTTAAGATAATTCTATTATAAACAGTAATGGCAAAAGAAAATTCAAATTTTAACAGTGGCAATATAAAATACGAATTACATTTCAAAAGTTTTTCGAAAATTATTATTTTAGTAGTTTTTAATTTAAATATTATTCAAATCAAATTTAAAAATTGTTTGGATATATAAGTAAGTAGATTACGTATATTTATATAAAACAATATTTTAAATAAACAAGTATGTATTTATTAGAAACAAAAGGTTATTTAAGGCATGTCTTTGTTTATAATAATTAAAATAAATATATGGGCTCTGTACCTAAAGGGAAAAATAAATTGGATATAATTATGGATTAAAATGCAAATTTTGAAAGAGGGTGCAAATTACGAATCACGAGAGAAATGGAAGAAACAGGTTTTTATTTATATAGCGCTAAAATTTTATAAATAATTCTTTAAAACTAATACAAAAATTAATTTAATTAAAAAGAAAGTTTTATTACTCTAAAAGTACAAAATATTAATGACATAGAACTTTTGGCGATGATCGTTCGTCATTAAATAAATTAATTTTAGGAGGTGAAGTTCTATTTATAACCGTTTCAAATAATCCAAAATTTTAATAAGTTGTTAACTAAAATACTACAATTTAGTAAGTATATGTACTTTACTATTTTTGGTAAGTTAATTTTTCATTAACATTTATAATTATTAAAATATAAATTTAAGTTTTATAAGAATTCATATAGTTTAAAATTTACAGTTAACATTTAATATGTCTCTATTTTTTTTATTATTTTTATTCTGATTTCATTACTCTAAATTTTGGTAAACTTTTATTTATAAATTATAATAACTATAGCAATACCTTCAAGGTGTTGTGTGAATCTGTTTAATTTTTAAGGTGTCCATGGTAGTGAAAAAATAATACAATTTAAAACGTTATTTTAAATAAATTAATTACGAAAAACCTTTTTCGAATTAAAAATAGGGGGTTGGCGCGCGAAGCGCGGGGGGGGCGAAGCCCCCCTAGTATATATATATATATATGTATTTTACAGTTCTAAAAGGTCGTCAATAGAATAATATTTATCATCTTTTAATCACAATTGTCATACATTCTACTTAAAACAAAATTATTTCAATCCATCTGACTTTCTACAAAAAAAGGTATAAAAATAATATGTATATATCTAAATTAACGACGGAAATAAACAATAAGGAAATAATATTTTTTATTATAGAGAATGATCATTACAAGATAAGCATATAGTCACTTAAATGAAATAAATCCACGATTATTAAATTAAAAACGAATAATGCAAATAAAAAAAATAAGGTCTTTCTCATTACTCTTCTCGCTTAAGATAAAAATGACGTTAATGTACATAGGAAAGAAAGGAAAAAGTTTACATTTTTCAATGTCAGTTGAGCTTAGTCAAATTTAAATTTAACTGCTAAAAAGAATGGTTTACAATAAAACAGAATCATTGGAGTCTAACACATCACTAAATCTAAAACCTATATCCTATCCTTCCTAAGGAGTGCTTAATTGCACCCTTTCCTCCTCGTTGTGGTAAATGCTCCAGCAACACCGTCACTTATCCTTCCTAAGGAGTGCTTAATTGCACCCTTTCCTCCTCGTTGCGGTAAATGCTCCAGCAACACTGTCACTTATCCTTCCTACATACCATTCAAAATGTAAACCTATATAAATAATTACAACTGAACTCACCTTGTCTCTAGTAATTTTGTTAATTAGTCGTACTTTCTTACAGGACGCGCATGTATAAATATATAAGGAGAGTTTGGCATAATAGAAAAAAAAAATCTAACACTAGGTTCAATGGACATAGGAGAATCTGTACAACAAAATAACGATTGCAAAGAAACGAGAAGAGGAGGGAAAAGAAAGATTTTTTAAAATTAATAATTAAAAAAAAGATGTTGAAAACTTCATAAATTAAAATAATTAAATAAAGTAAACTCACCAACAGTATCAATACACATGTCGGATAAAATCATGGATTCGAATTCAACGTATGAGAATATTTCTAATATTGATTTTAATAAAAAAAAATTCAGAAAATTGGATTAATTTGTAAATTTTGTGGATAAATTTCAAAATTTAACTATTAATAAAAACAATAATAATAAAAATTGTACAATTTAGTATTTATGCCAATGTAGTTCATACTAGTAATATAGTATATTACTAATATAGTAGATTAATACTTTGTTCATAAATACTGGACTATTATTATATTATATGGAACACATCATTAGCAATGAGTTAAAATGAATAAATAACGAAATTTTAATAAAAATGGAAATGAAGTTTTTACAGCATAATATTATTCTATTTATACGATTTATTTCAACATGTTTGATCAGTTAATTTCAAAGATATGAGCAACCAAATATTTTGTACAAAAATATATAAATCTTTATAACTTGAGTAATAATTGATTTTGAGCTGAAAAAACAATAGGAATCGAATTCTTTTCCAAAATTTCAAGTGGATTAAATGTTTTTCATTCCCGAAAACGTTTGACATAGAATCCCCACATTTTTAACATATTTATTTTAAACTAGTCGATTTAATTACTTGAAATTTTTAGTTTATGACCATTAAAATTCCTTCATCATAAATTTTATCAGAACTGTTGACTGATTAATTTATAAAATACAAAATATATTTAAAATTAAAAAAAACAACTAACAGTGCTAATTGTTCAATCCAAAAACGAGCGGATTGATTTTTATATTCTCTATAAAGTACAGTTAAACCAATTGAAAAAAATTAATAATAATATTAAAATTTTTCAAAAATCGAAAATTGTCTTAAAAAAATTGTTACGGGAATAAATAACCAGTCTTTTCCGGAAATTGGAAAATAAAAAGCAAGCAATACACGCCAGCTGAGCGATATTTATCGAATAGTTTACACTCATGCAGCGCGTACGCATGCACACACACACACACACGCGTGAGGCGTTCCTCTGCTCCCTTGACGGGGCAAAAGTGGAGGGAACCGCCGAAGAAAAAGCACGAGGCCTCACGAATGCCTTAACAGCGGCTTGCGATGCCTCTATGGCCGTGAAGTTCAACCCTCGCGGCCGCCCACCAATAATCTGGTGGAGTGAGGACATCGCAGAAAAGAGACGTGAGTGCCTGCGTGCCAGAAGGCTGCACCAAAGAGCGAGGGGAACACCGCGGTTCCAAGATCGTTCCGCAGAATACAAACAAAAGCGGAGGGATCTCAAGATGGCCATCAAGGCTGCCAAGAGAAGGTGTTGGCGGGAGCTATGTGAGGAGGTGGACCACGACCCCTGGGGCAGACCGTATAAAACGGTTATGAATAAGATCAACCACGGGGGCTCTAATGCACCCACCGACCCAGTTTTTCTGGACGGAGTAGTCCGCCACCTGTTTCCAGAACATCGGAAAAGGGCAGCAGAGACGGGCCTGATGGCCACATTGGTGCAGCCGAGTCGCCAGACATTAGTGAAGCCGAACTGAGGATGGCCGCTAAAGGTATTTCCGTACGTAAAACCCCAGGGCCGGACGGAATACCTAGCCTGGCCGTCAAGACAGCGGCGATGAGTGATCCAGGCTTGTTCCTGGACGCATTCAACGCATGCCTGAGAGAAGGTTGTTTCCCGGCTCAGTGGAAGACGCAGAGGCTGGTACTCCTACCGAAGGGAAACAAACCCCCGAAGCTGCCATCATCTTACCGCCCGCTCTGTCTACTGGATATAGTTGGGAAGCTCCTGGAGCGGCTTCCGAAAGGGTCGCTCGACCATGGACACTGTAGGCAGAGTTGTTGGTATAGCCACAAACGCCATCAATGCTGGTCGGATTGCAAGGCGGATGTGTGCCATCATCACCTTGGACATCCGGAATGCCTTCAACTCTGCCAGATGGGACGACATCATGCTGTCCCTGCAGCACTTCCAAGTGCCACTCTATCTCAGGGAGGTCACCTCGAGTTACCTGACTGACCGTACTCTGCTCTACGACACCGACGACAGTGTGCACTCCCACAACATCACGGGAGGTGTGCCGCAGGGTTCGGTCATTGGGCCCCTACTCTGGAACGCTGTCTATAACGGCCTGCTTAGGCAGCAACTTCCGGAGGGTGTCTCGATGGTGGCTCTCGCGGACGACGTGGCGCTAGTGGTGGTCGCAAAGAGTGTCGAAGAGATCGAATATCTCGGAGACGTCTCTATAGAAGTGGTCGCCACTTGGTTGAGAGACCACGGACTTAGTCTGGCGGCGGAAAAAACGGAGGCGGTGCACATCTCTCGCACAAAAAAGGAGAGGACCGCTACCTTCACGGTAGGTAAAGAACGGATACGGTCGGTGAAAACGTTGAAGTATTTAGGGATCACACTAGACGCGCGGCTGTCGTTCAAACACCATCTCGCGAACGCAGGCTCAAAGGCGGCAAAGGTGGCCCGTGCGCTGGCGGGCATCATGCCCAACATCGGGGGACCCCAGCAACCGCGAAGGTCCCTCCTTGCCTCGGTGGTAATTTTATACGGAGCTCCTATCTGGGCTGATGCCCTAAACAGACACAAGAGCTTTGGTGCTCCGTGCCAGAGAGCCTGCAGGATAGCTGCGCTAAGGGTGGCCCGGGCGTACCGAACCGTATCTGACATTGAGCTCTCGGTGGTCGCGGGGACCGCCCCCTTCGACCTCATGGCAGCCGAGAGAGCTGAAAGACACCGTAAGGGTGGGCGACGCCTAGAAGAGAACCGCTGCCACAACCGATGGTCATTGCGGACCGTAGAGAAGTGGCAGCGGAGATGGGACTCAACCAGGGACGGCCGCTGGATCTACCGCATCATCCCGCGGATCCGGGAGTGGGCGAGCAGGAAACACGGCTTCGTCAGTTTCCAGCTTACCCAGGTGTTGACCGGGCACGGATGCTTCCGTAGCTACCTATTTCGTATAGGGGTCTACGGCAACGCAGAGTGCCCCGCTTGTCCAGGGGTGGATGAAGACGTGGAACTCGTCCTCCTACGGTGTCCTCGTTTCAGGGAGGAACGGGACCAATTTCAAATCACTTGGAGCGGTCCCCTCACCCCTGAGGGCATCGGGGCGTGCCTGCTTGGCTCCCAGCAGGGATGGAACGCGGTAGTGACCCTCTGTACGTCCGTAGTGGACAGGCTGGGTCTCATCAGAAGAGAAGAGGAGAGAAGAGTTGCGATGGCAGCAGTAGTGGGCTAGTCTAGCCGTTGCCTCCCCCCGCGAAGTAATGCCTTGCGGCGGTTTCCGCGGGGGAATAAAGGTAAGAAAAGAGGTGGAGTTTTAGTGGGTATGTCTATCGACATCCTTCGATAGGAGAGTCCTACACACGGGGAGTCTCGCATGGCTCCAGTCATGGTGCATTAAGGGGGTTCCAAAGACAATTTTTATCCTCCCTACCGTATCGACTGAGTAAATCAAATAATCGATTATAATTAGATAATTATATTAGTATGCGGAGAAATAATAGTTCATTGCCCTTCGTATATGGATTATTTAAGTGTATGTAAAATTTGGGACAGCAAAATTATCACGTTTTTGTTTAAACCCTTACCAAAAATTTTGAGTATGCTGCGCCCGTCTCACATTTTTGGTAAAGGATTAAATACAAACGAAATAATATTTTTGTCTCAAACTTTGTACATAGTTAACTTATTCATATACGAAGGAAAGTGTACTCATAAATATATTTCGTATATTAAAAAAAAAATAGTAGACTTTAATACCGCAACAGTAACAAAATAAAATCTTACGCCATAAATTACCGTTCGGTGACGCTAGCGGTAGAATAATACGAAGGTTACGCGAGCACAATAGCCGCCATCTTAGACTGTCGGCAGTACGGCAAACTGTCAACTTTTTTCAAAGTTGTCGATTTGACGTGCAAACATATTGATATGCACACACAGGAATCATGGAACAAAACTTTTATGTTTATTGGTTAAACATTTAAGCAAATTAATGAACAGGCGCATTTTAGTACGCTGGAATAACCATAATACTGAATGTCTATTATTAGTTGGAATGTGGGGACTTCGTGGTGCGTGCGCTCCGTCGATCGCTTGCGTACACGCACCACGAAGTCATTTTTACCGCTCGATTCAACCCGTTTGATTATTATAAAAAAATCTTTCAGTATTCAGTGTCATCTTATTTTCTGATTAAGTTAAACATTTATGCAAATTATTTAACAGGCTCATTTTAGTACAAAGGGAATAACCAGAATACTCAATGTCTATTATTAGTTGGAATGTGGGGACTTCGTGGTGCGTGCGCTCCGTCGATCGCCTGCGTACACGCACCACGAAGTCATTTTTACCGTTCGATTCAACCCTATTGATTATTATAAAAAAATCTTTCAGTATTCAGTGTCGTCTTATTTTCTGATTAAGTTAAACATTTAAGTAAATTAATTAACAGGCGCATTTTAGTACGCTGGAATAACCATAATACTGAATGTCTATTATTAGTTGGAATGTGGGGACTTCGTGGTGCGTGCGCTCCGTCGATCGCCTGCGTACACGCACCACGAAGTCATTTTTACCGCTCGAATCAACCCGTTTGATTATTATAAAAAAATCTTTCAGTATTCAGTGTCGTCTTATTTTCTGATTAAGTTAAACATTTAAGTAAATTAATTCACAGGCGCATTTTAGTACGCAGGAATAACCAGAATACTGAATGTCTATTATCAGTTGGAATGTGGGGACTTTGTGGTGCGTGCACTCCGTCGATCGCCTGCGTACACGCACCACGAAGTCATCTTTACCGCTCGACTCAACCCGTTTGATTATTATAAAAAAAATCTTTCCGTATTCAATGTCGTCTTATTTTCTGATTAATTAAACATTTAAGTAAATTAATTAACAGGCGCATTTTAGTACGCAGGAATAATTAAAATACTGAATGTCTATTATTAGTTGGAAAGTGGGGACTTCGTGGCGCGTGCGCTCCGTCGATCGCCTGCGTACACGCACCACGAACTCGCATTTGCTGCTCAATTCGCGTGTGTCACGTCAAATTAGAAAAATTAAATATATTGCTGCTACGTTTATAAGATTTGAAATAAATATATTTTACCGTTATAAACTAACAATATATATAACGATAAAACGTTTCTGAACGAAGTCCACGAATGTCTCATCTCCGTCGGGATACGAGATACGACCCGTCTAGTCCGTGCGCGCATGCGCATTGCGTTGGAATCGACATGATGCACGCGTACGACGTACTGCTGATGATATGGTGCTTTTTATTAAACTCCGGCTTGCTATATGATTTTGTTTAGAGGTAAGTTGCTTAGCCGTAGATGAACTTTGTTATTTATATAGTTATATTACAAGTGACAAGGTTGGTGTTCCCCTAACCTCTCAATTGATATCAAAAGGCAACTGTATACCTTTTTATGCATCCTTTCTTCCTGTTCCCAAGTATACCATTATTTAGTAGCTTGCTTTGTCTGATTTTTTAATATATTCCCAGAAAACCCTACACTGGGCGTCAACAATGATCGGAGCCAATCTGAGTACGTATTGCTGTTCCTCAGACTTGGACGTGGTGCAACGGGCGGATTGTTCATTGTGTTGCTTTTTCTTTAATACCGGCTCACTACAGGGTTAACGTGTAGTTCCGGGTTTTATTTACAGGTAAGTTGCTTATCCGTAGGAGCACATCGTTATTTATATAGTTATATTACAGGTGAGAAGGTTGGTGTTCACCTAACCTCTCAATTGATATCAACAGGCCATTGTATACCTTTTTATGCGTCCTTTCTTCCTGTTTCCCATCATACCATTATTTAGTAGTTTGCTTTTTTTCTGATTTTTTAATATATTCGCAGAAAACCCTGGACGGGGCGTCAGCAATCATCGGAGCCAATCTGAGTATGTGCTGTTGTTCCTAAGACTTAGACGCGGTGCAGCTCCTAGAAGATATACTACCCTTCAGCTCCTGGGCTACTGAGTGAGCTAATGATAGTGCTCATCCTGGTTCCTTGGGTCTGTTCCTAGTCAAAGAGACTAATCATATGTGCTTTTTTCCATACTAGGAACGCTTAAATGCTGGATTCTGGAACAGTTCGTAATTATTATATTTAATTTTAGTTATTAAAAAATTGAACAGTTTATTAAAATTGTTGTCGCTCCATAGTGAGTAAAAGTATCAATTGCTTGTAATTGTGCAAGTGCAGAACTGTAAGCCTAATTGCCCACTCTATAATGAGTAATCAATCCTAAATTTATGGGATTAAGGCATTAAAAATATTTCAGTACGTAACTGAATTTATAAAAAAGGTTTATGGTTATAAAAAAAATGATAAAAAGAAAAATGTTTTAAATGATTTAATTATAAATAGCAGTACACAATTATTATTTATAAATATCTTACACGCTATTAAAAAACATTTATTGGATTAAGATATTCTATAATTTGAGTTATAGAATAGGATTATTCACGCAAGCCCAATGATTGCTAATAACTGTTCGTAATTATTATATTTAATTTTAGTTATTAAAAAATTGGGCAATTCATTAAAATTGTTGTCACTCCATAGAGAGTAAAAGTATCAATTGCTTGTAACTATGCAAGTACAGAACTGTAAGTCTGATTGCCCACTCTATAATGAGTAATCAATCCTGAATTTATCATACACGCTAAAAAGACATTCTCAAAGTTAGAGAAAAAAAAAAATTTTTTGGTTCTTGATCAATAGAGAATAAATTTCTTCAAGCTTAGGTTATGTTATCTCCACAAAATCAAATCACAGTGTTAGTATAACTACGCCATCTACCGACATCATTTGAATCGTACGCTAGATGGCGTAGTATACTGATAATGCAACCTACTATATCGACGGCAGGTCGATAATACAGTCATAAAATTGACTTTGGAACCCCCTTAAACATTTCTCCACCTCTTCGGAAAAAAACACACACACACACACACACACACGCATGCACATTGTTAAAACGGTAAGTGTTGCGGAAGATTGTCACTCGGCCTCTGTAGCATTAAATGCTACGTGCTATCTACCCGCGACTGGAATGTTGAATGACACAAGCAGAGCTTTCCTCCGTCTGCGCAACAAAGTTCCTTGGTGTTGTTCTTAATAAGAACAATATCCACAAAGAGCTAAAGACTATGGCGAGAGCAACAAGCAGGGTCCTTAGTGAATACGCGCGGGTGAGTAGTGCTCTGTGCTCGACAGCGCCGAAAAATAAAGCGGTAGGTACGCGTAAGAATGGAATGTGCCAAGTGTCGCCTATTTCCCACGCTGAGACGCATCAAAGGAGGGCGGTGGAGAGGGAGAGACCCTCGCCACCTCAGCATCCTCCGAAGAAGAGGAAGAAGGAGTAAAAGCAACCCGCAACAAATTTGAGTTAAAGTAGACCAGTAAACCAGTCAAAGGTCCCTGACTGGGCTACGGTAGTGCTCAGCAGAATACGCAGCCAACGATGTCGGAGGGCCGCCTAAGGTGTCCGAAAAATATATAGCAGTCCTAAAACCAGCTCGTCCCGACGCCATTAAGATCAAACTGTCAGGAGGGCGAGATTATGCCATCTTTCGGCAAGCCATCAAAACGGCTAAACGCAAGTGCTGGTGCGAATTTTGCGAGGAAGTGGACCGCGATCCCTTGAATAAGCCGTACAAAATGATGATGAATAAGATCAAACCCAGGGGCGCCTCAACACCATCGTGTCCACATTTTCTTGACAGAAAGGTACGCCACCTATTCCCACAACATCAGGAACGGGCAGCCGAGACAGGCCTAATGATGACAGACAGTGCAGTTGCGCCGCCAGACATATTAGCATAACCAGGTTGAAAATGGCTGCAAGGAGAATATCCTGTCAACGAGGAATCGACCACCGGAGAATCCGTCCTCGTACCGTCCGCTTTTGCGGTTTTGGCCAATAATCTAACCACCATCCAGCGGCGGATTAGAGTTTTACGGGGCCCGGGACTAAAATAGGGATGCGGCCCACTTAAGGGCAGCAATAATTTATGAAGCGAATATAAATAATATTTTTGTTATTAGTTATACATTTAATATATATGGAATATCACAAATATTTCTTACATTTATTATTATAAACATAACTCTTTGGAATTTTATTTTAAAAGACAAATTTTTTTACACAACTAAAAATATTTTTTTTATTGATTTTGCTCTGGCAAAATTGCTTATTAAATCATTAAAGTTAATTGATCGAAGTAAATCAACTTCAATGCTTAGCCTAGCCAATGTGGATAGTCTTTCATCTAACATAGTTGATCTATAAATATTTTTGATACTTTTTAGGATGGAAAATGACCTTTCAGCTTCGCAGTTTACTATCGGAATCGTTAATAAAAGTCTGTAAGCGATGTAGATATTAGGGAATACTTCAACCATTTCCATATCAACAATCCAGTTTACAACTTGCAAAGGAGACAAGATTTGATCATTTTTGCTATCTGTTTCTTCAGTTCGATTAGAAAAAAAACCTTTTGGTTGTAACTTTAAACGGGGTATAAATTGTTTTAATTCTAATATTAAATCACTTTGTAAATCATCTGGATAAGCTATTATGAGGTTTGTTGCTTTGGCTTCTAATTCAATATTCTCTATAAATAATAATTGCGTAAGAAAACTAATTAAATTAATAATATCGTTATACGCTCCACTTCGTTTTTGCAACTTAGAAACAAGTTTATCTATAATAACATAAAATGTATTTATTCTAAAATCATCAGTCGCACTCAAACTATTAACTTGTACTTCCTTGTCTGCAAGCTTACGAGTGATTTTTCTTTTTTCGTTACAGTAGGTAGCTTTTTTATTGACTCTTGCTGTTGTTTTTTCGCTTTGCGCTTTTCTGCCCCGCTCGGGTATTTTCGTTTTAACATTTTGTTGGTGTAATAAAGCGCATCACTCAAGACAACAGTCGTAACTAAACTATTGCAAACAGATCGATGAAGTTCGCCGCTCACGAACTTTGTTTTCGTTATTTTCCGCGGAAAATGTTTAGCGGAAAGGTCTCAAACCCAACGGCGGCGCCGCCAATTCGACATTTTCCACGAATCGAAAAACGCATTAAGTAGCTTCTCAGTACACTTATTCAAATTGTTTTATATTGAATAAGTTAAGAAGAATACCGTTTCATATTTATTTTGTAAATTAATTTTAATTTTTTTAAATTTATTTTTAAATTAATTAATGATTTATTTAATTAATTTCAATTTTAATATTGATTTTATGAATAGATGTATGGATAAACTTATATTATGTAAACACTAGTACCGCAGGCAAAAATAAGTGCGATTTTTTGTTATATTTTAAATATCTTGTTGGTTATTGGGATCTAGCTTTAACCAAACATTAATAAGAAAATAATATTAAGTGTAAATAAAATTTAAAAGTTACGAATTTTTTGCTTACAGCGAAATGCGTAGTATGATGATTTATGATATTTTGTACATACTACAGCCCCTGCTAGCCCCCCCTATGATCCGCCACTGCCACCATCGTTCGAAAGCTCTTAAAAAATATGAGCTTTCGAGCGGCGTTAGATCAAAATCAATTGTGGCGTGGTCGCCTTTTTTTGATAATCAATGTTTCCAAGTGTACCATTTCTTCGAGATTTTAAAATTAAGAATTGTAACCTGGGTAGATAAGTTCTAAAGATTATTTTGAACAAAAGTTGTATGTAATGATTTTTTAAAGAAAAAAAAACAAACAATAAATTTTTAGATAAATGGCATTGAAAATAGCAAATTATTGTTTTTAAATTGCAAAAATTTCCATTTTTCATGGTGGAAATACTCTCAGTCAAATTATGTTTAACACCTAAATATTTTTTTCTATTTTCTGTAAAATATTTCCAGCCTATTCTCAAAATTTGGTGCGATTTAAAGTTTTCATCGTACCACTTGACGTGAAATAGCCCATACATATATGAAGTATTCCACGTGAAGTGGTCCGATCAAAATTTTAAAATGCATCACATTTTGGGTACACATTGCAAATGTTTTTCAGAATACAAAAAAAAATTTTTAGTTACTGGAATTTATTTGTCCAAAAGTTATTCTAACCTCAAAAAGTGAATTTCCAAGTTTTTTCAACACCACCTGGGTTTACCGCTATTTAACTCAAAATCTATCAACATTTACTATAGAACATTATATGTAACAGTCGTTGCTAATTATGTCCAGAATTTATCCTTCTGGGTCAGAATTTCTAATCTTAAGGTCAATGTCAAATAAAATACATGTCAATATTCAACCTAAAAAAAGTGCAAGTACGCCACAATTGATTTTTTTTATTCAAAAGTATAAAAGAAGCTTGAAGCAATACCTTTCAAATGGTCTGTAGCATTTTTATGGCCTTCAATTCTGTAAAAAGTTATGATAATTTAAAGAAAGACAAAAAATTTACAAAAATTAACATGGTAATTTCTATTTAAATTTTTTTTTAAATTTCGTGTTTTGCTTAAAATTTGTAATTTTTTGATATTTATAATGCTTTTTATCAACTTCTTGCAACAATGCTTTATGATTTCCACTGTAATTTTCAGCGTTTACATATTTAGTAATGCTGCAGCCGTGTTTTAATATTTTAGTTTTGATATAGAGGACTTATCACGCTGCACTGGCGATTAGGGTGCAGGTGAGGTGGATAATAGATAAAACAGTATGTATAATATTATCCGCTCCGTTAATGATAGACATGTGGGTGCCAGTCGCGTCTCTTTACGCGGTCTCAACTCTGCTGCGAATCGGGCTCGGAGGGGTCGGGTGAAAAATAGAAAATGCGCGGAACCTGGCTCACAGCCGATTATACGTATGCAATCGGTAATTACGGGGTCGCGAAAATGCTCGGTTGAAGGCTCCGAATACTCGTCCCTGACGAGTCAAGTTACCGCCGACGGCGTGGCTGTGTGTATATATATATTGTAACGGTATTAATTATTAAAAGACGTTTTGAATTAAATTAATATCGTTTAGTAAACGCGAGCATTCGATATAATTGCTTTTCTCGGAAACGGCGCGGCGAACGAACAACGATCCGTGCGCAAGGGAGGGAGAGAGGACCTCTGGACGGCCCACGGAAAATTTAGTACGGTAGAGGAAGAGTACGACAGAGTACTGCGAAGGACGGTCTACACTACGGTTTAGCTGGGCCGTGCTACGAGCGAGTAACGATACGTGCGAGGAAACTACCGCGACGCAGACGAGCGATCGAGGATCGGTACGTTTCCCGAGGTACGCGTGCTATCGCCGTGGACGAGAGAAACGCAGCGAGCGCAAGGAAGTGGGGCTCGACGTAGTGGTTCGTGTGGGAATCGTGCCACGAAGGAGACGGTGCGCGACGTGCTCCGCCGTCTTCCCTTCTGTGTTTTTCCTTGGTCCTTTGCCTCGACGAGAAGGCTACCTGCCCGATAGACGGCTACGAGGCCTAAGGCGTAGTTGGCGTCCGGGACATCGTAAGGACGCCACATCAAGCGTAAGTCGGGATAAAATCCCTTACTTTAATACCGCGTGATCGCGAGCGGATCGTCGTTGCAAGCGGGCAACGCGTTCGAAATCGAGAGCGAGAGAGAAGGGACGACTCGGCCGGCGACTCCCGTCTCTCTCACTCTAATACTTAGAAGTGAACCTCGTTATAAGCTTTCCTCGTGGTTTAGCTTAGGACGATCCCGCCGAGGGATCGACGCGACTTCATACGAGACACTATTACGAGATACTATTATTTGGAACTTTGCATAACGTATATATGATACAACCGCACACCTTATCGTATTTATTTATAAACTTCTTTAGTTGTAACCCGTTTATCCTTTGATTTCATTTAATAAATCGAACGTGATTAAATCTTCAACTTGAGTTTATTTACTTTTGCATGTATGTGTCGTGTTGTCTGTAGAATTCGGAATATTATAAAACCACTTTGTAGAGGCGAGACTCACGCCGAGTAATGAGTCTCTCGAGTTCACGTACTCGGAGGCTAAGGTAAAGGTAAGACCGAGAAACAAAGACGGAGAGCGCGGTGCTTCCCGTGTCATCATACCCGGACGGCAAGGAAAAGCCGCCCGATTTAACGGAGGTACCGGTATTGCATTGTGCGGCCGAGGTAAGTACATCGGTACGCGCGGGCCGCATTGACTGCATCGGGAGAGGTAGAGACCCCATACCGTGGCCCCTATGGCCATGCTTCTAATTTCGGTCTTAATTAGAGGCAGACCCCGTTACAATATATATATATATATTTGAGTACTTCCAGTATATTCTTTATAAATGATAATAAATTAATTTAAATAATTAAAAAAAATATTGCCGAGAGTTGTATTTGAACCCTGATCTCTCGTATCGGACGCTAATGCTCTACCGCTTGAGCTACTACTCAATGCGACTGGAGACTGACTATATTTCTACCTATAGTCAGGCCCGTCACTATCTATATGTAGCTTGTTTTCTCGTTTAAATCAGTTTTGTATTGACAGTTGTTATATTCGTGCTGTCCCTTATACAATTTTATCTTGTGTCTGTATTGTACTATATATATATATATATATATATATATATATAGTATTTTAAATGTTTGTTTATTTATTTATTCTTATTTATTTTTATTTATTTATTATTTTTATTTTTGTTAACCACATGAATAAATACTTAATACATGGGAACGAAGGGAGATGCAAATTTTGTTTTGATGAGAAAATTCTGGTTTCTGTGAGTGTTTTATTGATATTATTCGGTTTTGTTGGTATAATAAATAATTATTGTATTAATTGCAGATTAACATTATATTTACCTGACAAATCCATTAATGGATATCATGACATAATATAATGTAACAGGTATAGATATATATATATATATATATATATTTATAAATTGTAAAATTATTGTCAAAGGTGATTGTTAATTAAGTTTATAAATTTATTATTTAATAAAGGAATGCACCTGAAGAAGGAAAAGAAAAATGTTTCCGAAACGTCTTACAAAAATTACAAATTGTCTCGTTAAATCACGCGCTTAATGTGTTAAGATATAATTGTAATATTTGATTTTCTATTCGTATAACCAGTTTTTACCTAATTAACACTTGCTTTCAGATTGTTTAAAGTATATGTGTGGCAAATTAACAATAATTGTACTGCAGTATCAAACGTGGATAACGACACTTTTGGATCAGTTACTGATTCTTCCAGACGATTCTTCAATACACATTATTTTAGCAATATTGCCTCTAATACGCATTTCAAGTTTAATACGTGATAATATTGTTATAATATTACGGAAAGCTCTGTATCATAAAGGTATTCATACACGTCGAATGGCTGTTCTCGGATTTATGATAATCCTAAAAAATTTAAAACTTTCTACATTATCTGCCTTTAGTCAATCTCATTCATTAAGCTCACAAAATATTACGTCTTCTTCATCTATTCTTACACAAGTATGTATACGTGTTGTTCTGTGTGTATAGTTGTTTATGCGCGCACGCGTGTTTGCATGTATAATATATACGGGGTGTCAATTAAGTCCAGGTACGGCTGAATATTTTCTCAGGTAAAAAATTCTCAAACATGTTAAGCTTAACTTTTTTTCTTTGGAAATTTCTCATGCCAGCAAAATTTAATAACTTAAAGGGTTATTCCAATGTCATTTTAACTGTAGAAAGATGCTCGGATAGCTTAAACATTTTTTGAATTTTGAATTTTTTAATATTTTCATCGAAATAAAGCTATTAATCAAGTTCTTTTTTAAGCGAAATTCAGTGGTGTCCATAAATTTTTTTTTAGTGATTGGACTTCTTGATAATTACGTAAGAAATTACCACCACTTTCATAAGAAGTAGTTTATCTTAAAAAATATTCAGCCATTCCGAAACTTAATTAAGTCTCAGAGAATCGGGGTACGTGTCTAGCCTCAAGCTACTCTACTCGTAAACATTCACTTTTGGTTTGATTCTAAGTTGGGAACGTTGGATTACTTTTAAGTGGAAAAAATAAGCTATTTGAATTTCTCATACCCCGGCTCTCTAAGGGTTAAGTAGACTCCCTGTATATACATATACATACAACCTTACATCATTTTTAAACAGGCAATTATGGAAAGATCAACACAAGGAGTTTTAGATCCATGGCACAATACAAGTTTATGCCGAGAAATCCTGGCTATTTTAAGCAAATGTTTTACGCAGGAAATAGAAGTTCGTTCTCATTTATATAAAGGTATTATTATTATAAATATATTTATTGGATGTAATTCTTGTATTAAATAATGTATTTAGCCAAATTATTTAAAATTTATTTTTAGATACTTCTCATTGTAGAGGAAAAGTTAGTAACATGTATTCGATTGTTCAAAATAAATGCGAGGTCATATAATTTTTGTATCGAATTAAGAGGACGTCGAAGCTAGCGATTTTACCGACATATAGGAGTAACCGTTTTAGATTTTTATTAATAACTAAACGAGTTGATGAGCAATTTTGGCACTAGAGCACCATTCTATATAGCGGTATACGTAATCTGTCAAATTCATTGAGTATTTATGATGAATAGTGCGAAACTGTAATTCACAATAATCAGGCTATGTTGCATAAAAATTACAGTTGCGTACTATTCTTCGTAAATACACAATGAATTCACAAAATTTTGTCAGATTACTTATATTAGTACATAGAATGGGGCTCTAGTCCAAAAAGTCCCTGAAAACTGGTTTAGTTATTGATAAAAATTAAAAGGATCACTTATTCAGGCTTTTTCAGGTTATGTCGCATAAAAATTACAGTTTCGTGCTATTTTTCGTAAATACTCAATGAATTTGCATCAAAATTTGACAAGTTACTTCTAGTACTGTATAGAATTGGGCTCTGGTCTCAAAATTCCCCAAAAAGTGGTTTAGTTATAGATAAAAATTATAAACGGTCACTTCTACATGTCCATGAAAATGCTAGTATCGACGTCCTCTTAATATAAAAATGACAGTCAGATTGAAATTTAAACGTGCAGGATATTAATTTACTTGACGGATATTTGTTAATAAACCTGTTTCTGTATCTGGTGGAAGCTAAAAGTAATTAGTTAATTAGATTAATTAATAAATTTCGAAATTTTGCATTTCATCGTGAAAAAACACTATAACTTTTACACTTGTGATGCTGGAGACATAAAATTTGACAGTAAATTGTCCAAATGAAAACAGATAACGACTGGATGTTGGAAGTTTACATGCATGATGATATTCAGTTGTAAATTTGTATAGCCATGTTAATTACTTAGACATATATGTTACTCGGATTGAAAACTCTGCGTTAAGTTAATATAAACCAAAGTCATACAAAATAATGTGTCAAAATTAAAAATTTGGCAAATGTTCGATGCTACTACTCCTTGCGTCACATTAAGTTTCGAATTCATCTGATTATTTTTATGATAAGTTTTTCAAGTAATTATTTAAATTTTACGCAGGCCATTTCATTTTATCAGTATTGTTTATTAAAAATAGATCATTCGTTAATAATAAAATTTGTTTAAAACATTGTTATTATATTGTCTCACATGACCCCATAAACTAGATATGTAAAATGTTTATTATTCCTAAGCCCCCATAAGCAATAAATCTGAATTATACATTTCTCATAAGCTCTAATAAGCTACAAAGGCAAATTAATTTCCCGTATAATTAAGTTGTCTAATTTATTATCATGTGGTGAACCAATACATTACTAGAAACTATAAATTATCTCGACAGGCCCGGTCATGAAGACGTTGCGTATTGACTGGGACCACATTGTCCGGTGCTGTCGAGACGAGGACGATTTCAGCCACAGCGGGAGGTCCTTGCGCGCGCAGACGAGCAGGGAACGTGAGTGTTGTCTCTTATCCTGAACGCCCTCTTTTGGGTATAACGCTCAGGATGAGATTAATTAGTTACCGACCCCAGTAGATGATTCCCTTAGTTCACCAAAAATAATATATGTTTAAGAGAACATTGTAATGATTAATATAGAATATTAGAGTCTTTGCGAATCATAACTGTGTAACCGATAGGGTTATTCCCGTAATTATTTCTAAGCATCCCTACTAAAAATTATCACGTGATTATCGCGTGGATAACTACGTGATTATCACGTGAATATTTATGTGATAATCACGTGAGATTTTCGACCATTTTTCCACGTGATTATCACGTAAATATCCACGTGATAATCACGTGATATATGAAAATTTTTGTTTTTTTATAAATGTAATCTTAGACACGGAGTTGATGGGATTCAATATCACAGAAACTAAACTGGCCATTCACAAAAAAATCCTTTATTCGCCACGTTATTAATATACGAGGTAAAGTAAAGGCATAGAATATGACCCAAGTCGCTTTTACCTTCCTACTTTGCCTCCATATAAGCCCTACGCGCACGCTAATCTATAGCGGGTAACTGGCAGCCACCTATCGGTCGAAACTGTTTTGAAATATGACAACTGCACTTGCTCACGGTATTACCAGTTACGACCGATAGGTGGCTGCCAGTTACCCGCTATAGATTAGCGTGCACGTAGGGCTTATATGGAGACAAAGTAGGAAGGTAAAAGCGACTTGGGTCATATTCTATGCCTTTACTTTGCCTCGTATATTAATAACATGGCGAATAAAGGATTTTTTTTGTGAATGGCCAGTTTAGTTTCTGTGATATTGAATCCCATCAACTCCGTGTCTAAGATTACATTTATAAAAAAACAAAAATTTTCATATATCACGTGATTATCACGTGGATATTTACGTGATAATCACGTGGAAAAATGGTCGAAAATCTCACGTGATTATCACATAAATATTCACGTGATAATCACGTAGTTATCCACGCGATAATTACGTGATAATTTTTAGTAGGGATATATTTATTACTAGATATTAATTCGTTATTATACTAAAAGTCGCGCGTAGTTTTTGATCTTTGTGAGGCCAATTAGATCGTTGCTCTGCGCATGTGGCAACCGATCTGTTTATACATGCAGTTTAGCCTTGCTACCAGGGTTGCCAGATGGCGATTTTTTCTCCTTGTTGCTCTTGCTTAAGAAACATCAATATACGTAAGAGAGAAAAGGAAAAGAAATCGCCAACTGGTCACTCTGCTTGCTACTAAGATTTTGGTCGAGTAAAGAAGTACAATTCATGCATTATGCCGCTATTAGTAGCAGGTATGTGCGTATTATTGGAGGTTTCTGCAATAATATGTTGCGGCAGAATCAACTCGAAATTCAAATATATGCGCGGAATGACATTATGACTTCGCGATTTTTCGGCATCGTCCGAATTTCCACCAATTGAGACCTGTTTCCTGAAAGAATGGAGAAAAGGGGTAGGCTAAGTTCGATTAAGGGGATGTCGGAGCTATATAGCCTCTGTCGATAGCCGCTCGATCTCAATGCTTCGAATGACGCTGTAGTCATGTGTCGATTTTGACGATAAACGTACTTCAAACATAAATTATAAATTTTACAGCGACAGCTTTACAACTTTACAGCTGTTGAAAGATACTTTCTCCCCTAGCTATGACTAAAACTAAGGTAATTGTAATATTTCTCTTGGCAGTAAATGTTTAATTTTTTTAAAGAAATGGTAATACGTTGCGTATAGTATTGCGGCATCTCCGACATCCCCTTAACAAAAGTGGTCGATTGACCAGAAGGGGTGTTGTGTTTTCCCGGTACCGAGAACATGCGCTTGCTTCTGTGCTAGATAATTTGTTGTCGATGAATTTTTGATCGTATTTTTCGGTACTCAAAGCGTTATTTTCCGGTGATTGTCCGGAGATGAGATGAGAAGGCTTCCGGTCATGAGATTGTTTTGGAGAGACTTGGGGTATCGTGGTCGTATTTGACATTAGGTATAATTATGTGCAATAATTGACCAAATAGTAAGTAAATCTATATGTATTCAATATTGAATTCAAATATAAAAGTGTAGAATGTTGTAAATAAATATTTAATAAATATTTAATAATTGATTTAAGAAAGGTATAGCCTGATGAGGATGGAAGACTTGCATCGAAACGTCGCCAATTAAATAATTACCTGGGAGCCGCGGTGGCTCATGGGTAGAGCTCCCGACTCTCACACCGAGGGTCGTGGGTTCAATCCCAGACGTGTACCTCTGAAAATTTTTTCATGTGCATTTTTCGAACACCGCGACTCAGTGGCTCGGCGTGTCACTATAATGTGACGCCAGTTCAGGTGCGCGTGCGTTTCGTGCACTTGTCAGTGCATGAGAGGCACGGGCATCTGAACTATAGGGAACGTTAGGGACGCGAAGATGTAAAGAGGATCGCGGTGGTTCCATCGGGAGGACAGGAAACTGTAATTTTTAGACTAATTACAATGACCGATGATATCTTCCGATGGACACAAGCACCACTGTTTCAACTACATGTGCTTTGTTTACAGACACACCGTTCACCTCCGTCGCTGATTAGCCCTGGCAGCATAAATAGAGCGACGTTAAATAACAAAAAAAAAAAATAATTACCTGGTTTGTTCACCAAAAATCGATCTTTAACTTTTTGTTGAAATACTTTAATAACAATATCTAGTCTGTCAAATGCAGCTTCATATGCCTCCAGATTCTCTGTTATTTCTTTCCACTTTGGATTGCATGTCCTTGTCATAAATAAGTCAGGCTTTTCATAACGATTTACTAAACTCATTAAATTAATATAATTTTGTTTTAAGAATCTTGGAATGCCAATAAAATTTGATGGAAGAATACAAATTTTTCCGATTTTTATATTTTTAGTTTCTTTCTTTTGATGTAAATAATCATTGGCGCCTTTATAACAATCGTTTCTTAAAATATCTTGATTTTTTTATAAAGTATGATCTTGTGGTTTCAATTTTTATAAAAGCATGAATTTCTGCCTATTTAAAAACTTTTTTCATTAATTAATATATAATTATAAAATAGTAAACTTGAAATATTGTTATTCGTATATTTGCATTTCATTTTAGGCATCCATCCGTATCCTACATTTGGATAAATAAGTGGATAAGTCATATGATCAGTGTGTTTAGTTATTAAAGGGATGTTAATTGGGTTGTCATCTCTTGATTATATAACAATATTACGTTCTTCAGGATGAAGTCCATTTTTTCCTGCAAATACCATGGCTACTTCATTGCAAGTAACTTAATTATATGTATTTTTATGTAATTTTTCGTTTTGTTTTATAAACATGGTTATCGTTTTCGATATACAACCACTTTTAGGACATCGCTCTATCTTTTTTTTTCAACTTTATACATCATTTTATAATGTTTAATACAAGGGTCAATATTTGTCAGTAAGTTGTCTAGTTTACTTAAAAACTCTAATTTTGTAACAGAATTATTTTTATATCTTTTTCTTTCAACTGAAGCTAATTCATTGTCGAGAACACATAATTTTCCGTATTTTCGAACTTTATTTTCATTTGAGTGGGCCATTACTAAACAATTTGTCAAAATTAGCTCCAAAGCTTGCCAAAGCTAAAGCACTATTGTATATTCAAAAATTTTTACGAAAATTGATACTATCTTCTGATAGTCCAGTAGCTAATTGTTTTAACTCATCTGAATATATTAAATTGAAAAATGTGTACACTACCGGCCAATTGCTTTTGCCCACTTCGACTCAATTTTACCCGTTACAAAAAGTATCGTAACTTGGGTAAAAATTGAGATAAATAATCGTTCGACAGCTCATTTAAAAGCTTGAAGCAAGGGCTTTTTAATAGTTTACCGTCCCTATTTAAATTTTTTGTTTTTTAATGTTTTTAACATAAAAATCAAAATGTATAAAATTTGGATTTTCTTGTTCGTCTTCATTTTAAAACTGCACTTCAACCAAACATCGAAAAATAATTTTATAAAAAAAATTGAAAAGCTTGAATCAAGAGCTTTCGAACGCACTATATAAACATTGTTTTAAAGTTCTTTTTATGTTTTGACTGGTGGTTTTCTTTTAAAACACGTCTTTTCTTCAACTTTATGTATCTCGGAAGGATTAAATTTAAAAAAAAAATGTCTAGGAGAAAAAGTGTTTGATTTTATCTTAAGATTATGTACAAATTTTTCAGATTGTTTAGAATTTTTTTTTAATTTGATAAATGAATTGATTATAAAGAATTTTCTAAACTATACAGTTAATAGAATTTTAATAATTATTTTCTGTATATAGTGTACATTTTCTGTATTTGGTAGTAAAGAAAACCACCAGTCAAAACGTAAAAAGGACTTTAAAACAATGTTTATATAGTGCGTTCGAAAACTCTTGATTCAAACTTTTCAATTTTTTTTATAAAATTATTTTTCGATGTTTGGTTGAAGTGCAGTTTTAAAATGAAGACGAACAAGAAAATCCGAATTTTATACATTTTGATTTTTATGTTAAAAACATTAAAAAACAAAAAATTTAAATAGGGACGGTAAACCATTAAAAAGCCCTTGCTTCAAGCTTTTAAATGAGCTGTCGAACGATTATTTATCTCAATTTTTACCCAAGTTACGATACTTTTTGTAACGGGTGAAATTGAGTCGAAGTGGGCAAAAGCAATTGGCCGGTAGTGTACATCGTTTAGCATCGATGCTGCTCCAGCATCTGTTCCAATTTCTTTTACAACTAATTTTTTAACTTCCGTCAATATCATTTCAGGGCTATTATTAGATTTACCGATGGCAGTAAATTATTTTCTAATAATTATATTAATAATTGTAGTGAAAACTTAATGAAAGGTCTAAGTTCCGAGCGAAAGAGCGACTCGACAGTAACCTCTGGCTCGATATACTAACACTACCTTATTGCTAACCTGTCTATCCATATGATCGTAGCAGAGAGAGAAATGATTAGGCATACGAGTTTATGATAGACACTTCTAAATGTTGGTACCATGTCCAACGACAACCATAAATTTGATATTCATACAAAAAAATTAATGGAAAATGGCTAAAAATATCGTTATACTAGATTAAACTAATCATAAAAAAATTTTCAAGAATAAGGGTCATGCTTATGATTTTTTTTTAACAAATTAGTTGAAATTTTCAATTATTCAGGTGAATCATTTTGGGCAAATAGAATGAGTTTTTAAAATATTTACTTTTTCTATCTCCTACTGAAGTCATCGTTAATTGATATTCATACAAAAAAGTTTAATAGAAATTGCTAAATCCATAATTTACTTCATTATAAACTAATCATACAAAAATTTTCAAGAAAAAGGATCAAGTTGATAAATAAGTTGATAAACTGCTGATAAATCCTATCAAGCGCGATTATTTACAAAAAATCTTTTAAGTGTATTGCATTATGATTAATGAAAATTTCAAATTTTAATAATTACATAATCTACGTTTATGTATTTTATAGAAACATATCTCATGCATTCACAATTAAAATACTACTGAGCGAGCGTTAGTGAGCGAAGTTTCCGTTGCTAGTTCAGCAATTAAGTTGCAATAGATATGTGGACGATACAATTTTGTGTATTCGGGATAACAAATTATTCTATGCGTTAGATATTTTTAACAATTACTATATTGAATTAAAGTTTACTCATGAAAAAAAATAACGATTATATAAACGTTTCAGAAATATCATTGATCAGCGATAATGATAGACAAATAATTACAAATTGGTCTATTAACCTTTGAAGGGCCAGGTTTTGAGGTTTCGAAACCTCCTTTGATATACCCAAATTCATGTCTTGTATCACCCATCAACTATGTACAATGTTCCTATCATGGACCGAGCCGATATATTGATTCTACGGCCCTGGAGGGTCATGAAAAATTTTTAGTTCGGAAAAATAGGAATAAAATCATATTCGCAGATTTTGAGATGTACTGCATCCAAATCTGGAGTCTAATCGGTCACAACTGGTCATGATCACGAACATTTGAGATCAAACAAGGTCAATTCAAGGTCAAATTTAGAAAATAATATAGGTATTCAAAATAAAATGATATCCAAATGTTTTGTAGGGTGCTGATTCCAAATATGATTCCAAAATTGTATCTAAGAGTATCCCGAGGTGCTACATCTGAATCTGACACCTGTTTGATTGTGAATATACATAAGTATACTCATTCTTCTGGGTATATCTGGCCATCTCAGGGTTTATGTCTTTTGGTTCGTGCTTTTTTTTTTAGAAATGTGGAGTTTTAGGCCTTCTACTCTCCTTCTGCTTCACCCTGAGCTAACGACGTGGACGTAGATAGTAATGCAGCTCCTTTTTTCATTTGTTTTTTTATTTTTTATATTTTCCTATTTTTTTATACATTTTTTTATTTGTTATACATTTTTTCATCTTGTCAGAAGTCTATTTTGTATTTTTCTTACATTGCTCTTCTAAGATCTATATGAATCTATCGTTAACATCTGACTTTATGTCTTTCTTTTATTTTTTATAATTTTTTCCAACTTGACCTAGGTAAGACTTCTTTGGTGTGATAAGTTTCAAAATACGACATAAACCGCAATTGCCTTCTTTCTTTTTCTCTTGGTCAATTTTCTTAGGAAAGTGTTACCCAGTAAGTCGAGAGTCATTCGACTGACATCAATTTACTGACCAGCTTGGGCATTATTTTTCTGGTTTTCTTCACGGTCCCATACTTACCAGTATCTTTGTCATAATTCATAAAGAATTCAAAGTAAGCTAATGGAATATGCACTGTCTTTTATGGAAGAGAAATATACAGAATCGAAAAATACATCCTCAACTCTCTCAGGATCATCAAAGATTTCTGAAGAAGCATTTGGTTGTGATTCACCAGTCCTATCCTTAGCATACTTCTCTGTTCTGATTCACCACTACTCCAAGCACTCATTATTTTGGCTCAAGGAAGGAAATTTCTGTTGTAGATTGATAATAGACTCTATGAGTTGTTACGCTGAATACCACAATTTTGTATGTATGGAAAGACCAACTCAAAATCAAAAGTTATTCCGTAGGGAAGATAGTAAAAATAACTATCAAAGTGAAAAACGAGAGAAGATATTCAACTCAAACAATGAAATGAAAAGTACGAAAGTATTGTAACGGTGAAGTAACGATAGAGTAAGGGTTAGCAAAAGCTCGTCGTAAGCGAATCGTCGAGTCTCGTTTTTTCCCCGGACTTATACCGTTGAGACGACTGTTCTTATGTCAGGACGAGAAACGACGGTGTTTCGCAACGTAGCGGTCAATAGTGGAATTAGCCTCTCTTCCGCGTCGGTGGCTGTCTGTATGCAGGCGTTCTATAAATGACTTATGCCACAGCATGAATACGCTTTTGTCAAGTGTATCCTCTATGATTTTGTACCTGGTGTCTTTCTATTATACGATCATGTTGAAATACTGTTTGAACTACGTGACTACGTTGTTTGTTACTCATACGTATAACGTCATACGTATGCTCAGAAATCCTATATTAAATTAAGGGGGATCCCGTTATGGACGTTCTCCGGTTCTCCGGTTCTCCGGTTTTGAGATGTGACTATTTTATTCTTAATTAGAAGATCAGTTTTATGAATCTGGAAAATTTTTTTCACATTCAGACAGGGTGGCAAGTAGATTTCTCAGTAGATAATGCGACGATGACCTCGAGGTCACCCCGACCACCTGGACATCGTCTCCAAGAAGTGACACTTTTTTTCTCATATTCAGACATTTTGACATGCAGGCTTTCCAGTAGACGACGTTCAGATGACCTCGAAATTAACTGGATGATTAAGTAATGTGTGCGAATGTGTTTTTAGTTAATAAAATATAATTTTTATTCTTATTTATTATGAAATTAATGGTAAATAATTCTTATAAATATAATAAAATTAAATAAAATCATTATGTACTTTGCATACAATTAAATAAAATCATTCACAACGATGTACGCGTTTGTTTCCATATAATGAATAGTTACTTGATTCTGTATGATTTGTAAAAGAGGAATCTATATATAATTAATATTCTATTTTTTACTTAAATAAGGATGACAAATTATAGATTCTGTATTTGGTCTATGACTCAATGAACTTCTTACCTGTTTTCTCGTAAACAATATAAATACATAATTAAATTTCTTTAAATAAATAAAAATATTCGTAAGAATGTATCTATTGCTTTACATATTGTTGGAGTGGCGGAGTAAAAAAATACACTGTGAGGTCTTAGTAATAATATAATATAAAATAATAATAGAGTGGCAAAAGCCTGTCGGCACGTCCGACTACATCGGAGTCTTGGCGTAGAGTCTTGAAGAGTATAGTACATAATAGGCGGTTAGAGTATAGACGCGAGAATGCGCGGTACGCTTGCTCTCGCGTGAGCTCGTGTGACTGCACAAAATTGTAAACCAATAGATGGCGTTACGTGTACCATTTCGGAGTAATATAATGAACATAAATATTTACATATTACAACACATATAGTCAGTACACTGAGAAATGTTTCGGATAACTGCTGCACTAAACATGTGCAGTAACGGAATTTTAAGATTTGAGTGGTTGCTCTCCCAGTTTTTGGCGCTGCCGCACGAAATCTCGGTAAGACTGCTGTTAGAAGCTAGCGGTCTATAACTGCATAAAAAAGAAGACATCACGTACTCGATAAATGATGAAATTACAACAAGAGTTTTGAAAAATATTGTAATTCTTTAGTAAATTTTATTATTATGTTTTGTTATTAAATTTATTATTTATATTTACTATAAAATACTTTGAAATAAATATTCATATAACCTACATTATAATCTCGTTATAGATGACATGAAATTTGAACACAATATATACCTATCTTGTTATCTTAATATGTGGATATTATACAACCTGCTACTTGAAAAATAATATAATAATAATAATAATAATAAGGAATCGGTGAAATCATTCAACCGCAAAGAGAAACTATGTAAAAAATAATAAACTAATTTTTTTCAGATATTATTTACAGATATATTAAAAATTATACACTTCAGTTACAAATTGTATTTCGCTATTAGATAGTAATTATTTTTTACAATATAAGGCATAAGCGGCGCGATTATAGGTAAGTTTTCGTAGTTAATTAAGCATTTTTTTTCAAATCTTGAATAACATTAGCATGATGATTATCATCATAGCTTATTTCCTCGAATAAACGTACTTCAAAGTAAATGTGATTAATATCATTGACAATAAATACAACAAATTTCCAAATTTTTTTCGGAACTTTGCAAATTAGTTACAATAAAGCCTCCAACTTCATAAAAAATACCACAGATTTCGATTTTGTCATAGCAAATGTGCTGCTCATTTTTCGTTGTACTGCAATCAATTTTTCTTTGACAATTCGCTTTAATATTTCCGAACATAATATCCTTGTGCAGCTTAAGTATTTCAACTGTTTCACAAAGCCTTAGAAATTGCTTAATAGTATAGATTTCATTAAATTTCTGGTATTATTAGATGTTAATGCATTAGACTTTATGAGCTGGTGAAACGATTCAAATCGCATACTCCAAAATTTCGATACAGGACCATTATATAAAATGACTCTAGGATAATGAATCATATAATGAAATTTTGGTTTAAGATTTCCATAAATATCAATGTATAACTGATTTAATTTTTTAATTGAATCCTTTAATAATACTACATGCGCAAGAGTATACCGTTAAATTAGAACGTTCAAACGTTAAAACGTTAGAGTAGAACGTTAAATTTATTTTGTTTTATTAAACCTGCGACTCGGTCTAATACGTCGCACTCTGGCTGGTGGTCTTTTCCACCGATAGATGGAGACGACTTTACTCGTTGGAGAGAGTTATTGTCTTCCTCTATATATATAGCCGCATAACATCTTACTGGCGTCGCAGTTCATCTTGCGACAGGCGTCTAAGGTATGATCTCCAGTTCCTTACTGGGGAGTCCAAACTTGGGATCGAGGACGAAACACCTTCAATTTTTTTTTTTAATTTTTGAAAAAGGCCGTTACTCTGGGAAATTCCACCAACTATAGTGGACAAAGGGTATAATGGGCCTGCTTTATTCCAAAAATAAAGCGTTTAGTTCGGAAAGACCGATAATCATATATAGATTTATTTGTGTTAAGTATGGCAAAATTGAAACTTTGTATCCTACTATTTAAATTGTGTAGGGTAAAATATTTTTTTTCAAAAATAAAAGTCTGCAAAAGAGGTTCTAAAACATAGTAAGCTACTCCTTCCAAGAAATCGTGCATCTAGTCAATATTTTCAGTTATATGAAAATTGTCAAGTTTGTGGAATACACATTTTTCTTTAATTCCCGTCTTTGCTGCATTTGCTATCATTACATCTATGTCATAATTAAGTTTGTTCCTTAATAAAGAGACATCTTCTTCAAAAAACTTCTAAAAAAAACTTTCAAGCTATGTTTTAATGGAACTTTATAACCATACATATTTTCTGGTACCACAATATTATTATCATCTGATGTATGTTCATACTTAAATTTCGTTCCTATAAAAAATTCTTTAGGTTCTATGAAACCTTGTTCGCATAGAATTGTCAAGAGCTTAATTTCACTATCAAGCGAATCAAATATATCAGCGTGATACTGACAACTTTCTTCTATAAGTCTTGGAGCATTATCACCGATAGTTTCTTCTTTCAAAATTTTTAATATATCCCGCTTAATCGATGGCAAGTATATACTATTATTAAATTCTTTAAAATAAATTGTTATTTCTTGAACAAGTTTTCTGGAAAGATTAAAGCTACCATATAAATGTAAAATAAATCCCATTAAATGATTTAATATTAAAATAAGATCCGTTTTTATTACAAGATGTAAAAAATAAATTAATGAGCCGTTAGCTCAAGAAATAACTTAAATCAATGAAAAAGTAACTTTTTAAACATTACATTTAACAAAAATGATAGCAAATTGCAAGATTAAGGAGATGATATATCTCTTCTAAACCTAATTAATAAAAAATTATATTGAGGGCAACTTGTTCAACAATAAATTTTGAAACATAAGCGGTAGATTTCTTAAAATTAAATTCGTATAGCACTTTTTCCACAAATTGCCACGTAAAGTGGCATAGATAAGGTAATACCTGCAGCACGCATAAACATTTACAGCAGGCGTCTACTGCGCTCGTAATATCGCCGTATTTATAACAATTATCGTTTAAAGCAATACAAATTTCGGCTTCTTTTAATACAGCTACGCAAATAATATAGGGATGGAATCAAACTCTACTTGTTTAAGCCACTTCTCATGATTTTTCCTATTTGCCTCTAAGTCTACAGCATTCTGCAAAACAAAAATTAATTCCAAGCTCAAAATTTTTTAATTGTTATATACCTAAAGCGCAAAAATTGATTGGGTCAAAGAATGAGGGTAAGTCGCTGTTTTAAAAATAAGGGCAAGATTCAGAGAAATAGAGTAGGGTTGTTGAACTCAAATTATAGGGGCTTTTCTAATCAAAAATGCAAACTGAAAAAAGATTTTACAAAGATTTACTTTTGGTTGTAAAAAAAACAAAATGCTTATTTTTAGTGTTAGACATGTCTTTAAAAATTAGAAAAGCTGATTAAAATATATTAACACAATATCACAAAGCGTTTATTAATTACGTAATGTTATAATATTTTGTAAATGTAATTCTAAAAACTTTACTTAAAAATTGTTTTAAGTACCTTAATACGTAGAATAAAGCAATTTAATATTTCTTCTTTTGTGAAGCGCACAATGTCATCGTTAATTTTTCGTGTCTTCATTGGTTTAGTGTGTAAAAATAGCAAAAGAAACGCCAATAAACTGTCATGCGTACCTGAGGTTCATAAGAAAATCTTTGTAGTTTTATATAAGTAGAATGTATATATTTCTGGCAACAAGGCAGTACCTGCTTTAATTAAATCTTCGTTTCCTACTAAAAACTGTTTAACTACAGCGGAATGTGAATTGGATGAAAGTTTGATGATTTTCTTTGCCCAAGAAGGCCAAGAGTTTTGAACAGCTTTATTTATGCCTTCTGCTTTTGTCTGTGAAATATTACTGCTACTTACGTACGATTGAACGGTTGCATGGAAATCTAATTCGATCTGTATTTATCAGTATAATAAATAATTAAGGATATTAATAATGTAAAAAATAAAAACTTAACTCAAAACATTTTAAATTACAAAAGCTTTATTTAATGCTAAATTTGTTAAAGATTTGCTTCTTACCAAAAGTATACCATACGGCTGGCTTAGGCAGAGAAAGCTTGCAAAATATTCAGATATCGACGTACATTTTATATTTTTTTCCTTTCTTGTTAATACTTTCTTACGTGATTGAAAAGTCTCCTCCCACTTCTTTATCACCTTAATAGCCTTATAATTTTCTCTACTTGGGTCTGTTAAACATTTTAGATCTGAAACTGAAATAGAAAATTAATTTGTCAAGTTAAGTTAACATTGATATGTTACGGCTTAATCATTTTCAATCTGAGAGAATGGTATCGAGAATAAGTACAAAGATAGATCAGAATATTCTGGTAAGAAGTATGTTTTTTTAGAAATATGAATATTCCTATTTTTACTTTGAGAATTTCGCTTGACTGGCTTATCTTCTTCGGCATCAATTTTCCTCTTTCGATTAAGTTGAATCAAGCCAGCATTCCTCAATTGGATCCGCAAAATTTTGTAGTGGTTATACAAAGCACCGCTTGGACCAGTAGTTTCACCTCCATCTGCCAATACTTCGTCAACTTCTTCTATCTCCTCACCGGCTGATGTATCTTGTCCCTCTTTTTTGGATTTAGATGAGCAATACGGAATATAAAAGAGGTCTCCCAGTTCTGTCGGAAAAAGTTCCACAATTTGATCCCGATAAAATAAAAAATCCTTTGCGTATATTCTGCAAAATAAAATATTTTTCAAAAGCCGATAAATTCAAATATTAAATCATGCATGTAAATAATAATAAAATGTTTTTGTTAAACAAATGTAGACTTTTCAAGATCGCAGTTAATTTTCAAGCTTATGTTAGAAAGAGGAAAAAGATTAGAAAAATAATTAGTAGTAGAGTTAGTAATTTTAGTCTTAATTTTGTTTCAATGATAAATAATCTTACTTATAATTTATTTGATTCTTAGTCAATAATTTCAATATTATTAAGTTTTTCAGCGATATAGTCAAGGTACTTCGATTGTTGATACATTCCTAATATAATTCGACCTTCTCAACTTGAATGCAAAAAGTGGTATAAGCTATTTTTTTTAAATTCAAAAATATCTAAAAGAAATTGTAATTTGTAAATAAAATTAGTATAGAATAGAAAAGATATTGCGGGCACCAAAGGAAATCTAATTCAAAATATTAGTATGTAAACACCTGTTGTTGAGGTTATAGAATCAATCGACGTTTCGATTATACAGTTATTATTCTCTACGGAATTAATAGGAGTATCAGTTTCGGTAAATGTTATATACTCATTATCATTCTGATTCTTCGTCATCAGATCTAATTGAATGTGTTCATCGCTTAACGAGTACCACAATTCTTCAGTAACATCATGAGCTATATGCATTAATAATAATAAACAATAATAATATTATAATCTTTATAATCTTTCTTTAAACAAATGTGCAACAATTCAAGTCAATTCAATTTTAGGGTTGAGGCTTGTGATGGCTCGGTCTGTAGGGCATGGGGCTCGTAATCTGGAGGTCCCAGGTTCGATTCCCGGCCCCGGCCGATTGATACAAGCACCACTGGCGAATGTATTTTCAACAAGTGCTTTCTTCACCAAGACATCGTATGACCTTTGTCGCTGATCAGCACCGATTTGGGAGCATAAAAAGAGCGACGTTAAAATAATGAAAAAAAAAATTTTAGGGTTATATTGTCATGCAAAATATTTTATAATATATTTTTGTAATTAATACATGAAAATATTACTTACATGCAAATACAGTTCGCAGCTTTGACAATTCAGGGTACTTTTTAAAGAAATCATTCATTTTAATAAAATGTTTCTTTGAGTTTCACACCGGAGCACACGAGCACTGTTTATTTATGTCATTATTTGCCATCACCATAGTAGCGTCTTTGCTCTTCGCTTTTTGTGCAGCAACGGCGCAACACTTTGACGGCTACCGACTAATTTTCATGCAAGAATTGCCCAAAATGTTTGTACCAATTATCTGTACGGTTTTTTACATTAACAGTACGGGACAGAGAAGCAGTTGCCCAAAACATTTCCCAGTGTAATTTCTTCTATTTATTCTTTTGTTCCAGGATGACAAAAATTTTACCAAGTTTTCAGCGCTATATCTTTTTCACTAAACGCGTCAGGAAAAATTCGCGAGTTATCATTTCCGATAGTATAAACTCTCCTCTTTCAAATGCCGACCTTAAAATTGGCTCACGATTTTCCTAGAAAAAGTTATGGCGATTTTTTCACGAAAAAGCATGAGATTTTCAAAGTTTTTCTTTAAAAATGTCAAACTTTGAATATAAAAGAGGAGAGCTCAATTATTGGAACTATCATAACCGACAACAATGGAACCTGCCCTTCAAAATGTCATAAATATATTTTGGAAATTCAAGATGTCGGATTCAAAATGACGCCTACAATGGGAAAAATCACAAAAATGCGGATTTCGTTATAAATACTATATTTTTTTACGCAAAAAACTTTTTCTTACTATTAAAGCCATTATAAATTAAAACAATAAGATGTTTCTGTCGAAATTTAGAATATAATAAAATTTAAATTAGTAGTTTTAAGGATATTTAAGATAAAAAATCGTTGAATTGATATTTTCTTGATTTTTTTTAACTTTTAACCTTTTATAACACTAAAAACACAAAATACCTTTTTTCTGTAAATTACATGAAGTTTAAGAAAAAAAATTGCCTAAGATCATTGAACGTACCAGAAATATTCAGCATTATAAAGAAAACATTGAAATTGTGAAAAAGTGGTTTCGCTCCAAGCTACCATGTCAGAAAAAATCATACAACTTGCTTTAAATGTACTTTTTTAACCCTGTGAATTACAGAGTGGATGAATAATTAGTAGAACTGTAAAAAAAACTTAAGCAAATTGATATTTTATCACCATGTGTTACTGATGGCTACTCAATTGTACCACAGTAATTAACAATTTTGCAATCTATATATACATTTACTATCCACACAGCATGAAAGATTGCAGCAAGCATGCAGCAAGCTTCCCTGAAAGATTCGGAATCTATCAGAAAGCTTTCATGAAATATTGTTGCAAACTAAAAATGTCCGGGGCACATTGACGGCTACAAGCTTTCACGGAATATTGTAGGAATCTTACAAAAAATATTGCGGGAACATTTCTAGGAAGCTTCCTACAAGTTTCCAGGAAGTTATCGGAAAGTTTTCTAAACCCTTCAGGAAGCTTTCATGAAAACCTTCTGCAAGATTTCTTGTTAGGGTGTATAAAGGTTTAAGTAATCTATCAGAAAGCTTTCATGGAATATTGCTGCAAACTAAAAATGTCCGGAGCACATTGACGGCTACAAGCTTCCGCGAAACATTGCAGAAATCATTCAAGAAATATTGTGGAAATATTACTAGGAAGCTTCCAACAACTTTCCAGTAAGCAAGTGAAAAGATTCTTAAACCTTTCAAGAAGCATTCATGATAACTTTATGCAAGCATCTAGCGGAAGATTTCCGCAAGAATTCTTAATAAGATGTATAAAGCTTTTAATAAATCTTGCAGAAGTCTTTCAAGAATCCTTACGAAAATCTTTACAAACAATACGTTCCATTTAATAAACAGTAAAAACGAAATTTTATTATTAAAAAAAATTGTAAAACAGTTTTTATATTAAATATTTAACACAAATTGCAAAGAAAGTTATAACCTACAGCGGGAAACGAACCCCGGATGCACGCATGAAAAGTAAACGCTCTAACCACTACGCTATATCGCAACGCTTGCAAGGCTGCTTTTAGAACTTGTATATAATGATCAATCCATTTAAGTGAATATAATTATTAATATTGTAATTATTTAATTATTTAATCAATAGTAAATTAAACTTAAATATAAATGAAAGCATTTAGTAAATAAATATTAATGATCTTGCATCTCAAAATGTATTAATTTAAATAACACTTAAAAATTATTTTTCAATTCAAAAGATTGTCTTATTTATATAGTTATCATTTTATCGTTATTTATTAATCAAATATATTCTGTAAAGTATTTACCGTAATATATTATATCATGGAAAATAGTAACTAACCACTGAGAGATTGCAAGCTTTCTTGAAAGGCAGCTGATAGATTGCCACAAACTTTCTGACCACACTCAAAAAAGGTTCATTATGCATTCCCGATGCATTATGCAAAAATGTTTCACGAAAGATTGCGCCAATAAACAGTACCCATACTTTATAGAATGCTTGCGTACAAGCTTCCAGCAAGATTCCAATGCAATTTTTGTAAAAGGGCAAAATACAATATTTTCGGCAAGCTCGCAAGTTCTATAAATTAGCTACAGACCAAATAAAAAGTAACTTTTCAACGTTTAAATAGATTTTAAGGATTTAGGTTTGGGAAAAAAAATTGCGACGAAACTCATTTTTTGCATTTTAAGGTTTATTTTATGTCTTGCAAGTACCTATATATATAATTGGGGCAATTAAAATTGTTTAACAGATTCTACAGAAAATTTCCAAACTTTCTTATATTTAACATGTATAACAAAAAAATTAATAGGATTTGGGTTATAAAGCGATAAATATAGTTAAAAAATAAAAAATTTCATTAAATTTCAATTTTTTAATTGCTAGCAGCATTAAACGTAATTAAAATACGCTCTAAAAATTTAGCTACATCTTTTTTAACCCATTTCTAGAAGATTCCACTAGAAAAAAAAATTTTTAATTTTTGACTAAATCACTTCACGTGAAATAGCCCATATATATATATATATATATATATACGTGCGAAAGATGATTTTTGACTCGCTTCGCTCGAGCGTTAAATTTGTAACTTTGAAACTGTTACATTTTTCATGAAAACGAAAATATATTTTTCTATTTTTAAGATAATAAATTCAGTTTACAAAGTGTTCATAAATATATATAAATAACTTTGTGAATTGAGCTATTTTTCATCAGTCTCTCTTCCAGTTCTTAAATCCTCGTTTTTATTCACAAAAAAGAAATTCACATTAAACCAATTTTGCGCAATGTTAAGTAAAAATTTTATTAGGTATTATTATTTTATGTTGCTCTTATTTTAGTTTATTTTTTTTATTCTTACTTTTTTTATTTTTGCTACTCTGCACATTTAATCGATTCAAAGCAGGCTAAGAGGGCATATGTTAGGCCCTTTTTGGGTGTTCTGTATAAATGGTGCCTCTTAGATTAATTTTCAATCATAATTTAAAAAGGGACCTAACTCGAGACATAACTCCACACAACCCTTCAAATACTATTCATGAAATTTATGCTAAATTCGTCCTCAGTTTGAACCCAGTTCTTACAAAATCAGTACTACATTATAATGAAATTAGTACTACATAAGAATGAGATTGGTACCAACTTTGTATCATATTGGTACTTTAGTAAGCTTAAATATCATTATAGTGTTTCTAAAATAAATAAAAAAATAAAGAAATAATTTATTTGAAAATAAATTACGGGGTATTGTAAAATACACATTTATAGAGGAATAAACTAAACATAATGAATTTCAAGTTTATTATTGTATGCAAATACTGAAAAAATAAAAAAAACCAGAGTAGTTTTAGTAAAAAAACACGCTTTTTTAAAAAAAGGAAGAGAGATAGAGAAAAAGTCCAAGGAGAAAAAAGATGCTATTTTACTCATAGAATGTAGATCTACATCTTGATATGAGATATGAAAAAAAAATTTTTTTCCATTTTCTCGCATATAAAAAAGTTAAAAAATCTTTAATTGAGTCTCAGTTAATACAGTATTTTTAAAATTGATATTATTCTATAATTTTTTAATTCAATTAATGTTAATTTAAACACTAGCCATATTACCTCGGTCGCTAAAGCTCCCTCGGTTGAATCACATTTTTGCTGCTAGACGTTGATTATAAAGTATAGTCTTAAATTTATTATTAGTTTATAACAAATAAATTTTGAACGATTTTGATACAATTATTTTATTTTATTTTCAAACCAATTTTATTCATGTGCTTTAAACTATTAATTAAAATTTGTTGTTATATTATTAAAACAAATAAAAATAAATTATAAAATATTTTATTTTAAAAAATGTATACAATTTATTCCTTTTACTCATCATGATATTTAACTATAACAGTTTCTTTTCGAATGTTGGTTTGTATTATTTTCTCTCTGCATTTACAGTCATATAATGAACGTAAATATAATGTGTATTAAAAGTTTCAAATATTTGATTTTCTAACATATATATATTTCAAAATTATGTATGGTATAATACGTAAATATTTTAAAATTGATAAAAATATACGTTCCAATATGGCTGCATTAAAAATAAAATAAATAATATAATATGGCATCTCGTATATTCGTATTTATTTTATATATTTTGTAATTTTTTGTTTCATTAATATCTAAACAAAGTTCTAAAATAATATCACTTTTTGCAGACAATGTATTCTAACAAGTATTATCAAAATATTTTAATTGATATTTAATTAATGCTATATTAGACAATTAATTATTTTAAAATTTGTATATTTTATAAATAATTTTGTCAATAAAATGTCGTTTGATCCAGGCAATGAATTTTAAATTTGTTTATTTCTCCAGTATTTTAGTAAAAAAATGTCGCTTGATGCAGACAGTTGATTATTTTAAAATTTATATATTTCATAAATAATTTTGCCAATAAAATGTCGCTTAATGCAGACAACTAACATTTTAATATTTGTTTATTTCTTAAGTAATGATATATTGAAATATTGCTTGATGTAAATAATGTATACTTGAAAAATATTCTTTATTAAACGTAATTTTATCTACAAATTTGATCTGATGCTCATATCTTATTATTTTATAATTCGTTTGCCTAATAAGTCGACCTTAAATTGATTTTTAAAAATAAAAAAAAACTATTTAAGTATCAAACACTTCAGAAAAAACTATATTCGTTGTATATATTATTACATTATTATTTAAATTACTCTCATTTATATTAAGTATATCTCCTTCTGTATTAGTGAGTATCATTGACGATTTCGAAAATTTTATTTTTAGATTTTTTTCATCTGTAACTCTTGATAATGCAACATATAATTGACCATGACTAAATACAGGTCTTAGTAAATATAGACCTACTTTTTTAAATGATTGATCTTGTGCTTTATTTATGGTCATAGCGAAACTTGGTCTAATAGGAAATTGTCGTCTAACCATATTGAAAGGTATATCATCCTTTGATGAACATACATCTATTCTTGGAATCATCACAATTTGTCCTGAATTTTTACCTGTTATAATTTCTCCATATATAATGTACTGTTTTAATTCTGTAATCATGAGCCTGGTACCATTACATAAACCTCCATCTAAATGCAAATTCCAAAGTAACATAACGATCATTCCTTTTTTTAATACTAATTTATGCGGTGGTAAACCATTTGGTATTAATGAATTTATAAAATCTATTGTTATTGTTTCATCCAACTTATTATTTTCATCATTAGTAATACTATCAATGCTTAAATATATCTTACCGTCACCTTCAATTCTTTCAATTATTTCGTTATTAATCGCTAAAACATCACTATTTATAGGTGAAAGAATTACTTTGTCTTTAAGAGTATGTAAATCATCAATATTTATTTTATTACCAAAAATATCATCTATCAAATTATTAAATGTAATAAATTCTGAAGGAATTTTTATAACGTTATTATCAATTTCAAATTTTGTAATATTTTTATTTTCTCCAATATTTAATAACCACTTTTTAAACATACTGTTTGAATTGACCAATCTTAAATTATTATTTAATGTAAGTTTTTGAAATAATTGCCATAAAGAACTACTTTTTACACATGATTCTAATATTTGAGTTCTATTTCCGTATCGAACTATAGGAAGTGTTTGTCGAAAATCGCCAGATGTTACTAATATTTTACGACCAAACGGTTTATTATTTCGACATAAATCAAAGAAAAAAATATTTATAGCTTCTAATGCATATTTACAAGTCATTGATATTTCATCCCAAATTATTAATTTAATATTTTTTAAAATTTGACCTATTTGTGAATTTGGTGAAATGTTGCATGTTGATTGTTCGTTTAAATTAAATGGTATTTTAAATGTTGAATGGATAGTTTTACCACCTATTAATAAATTTGCTGCAATACCAGTCCAAGCAACTGCTAACTCTGGTATTTTGTTTAATTTCACAAATTTTATAATAGCATTTAATTAATAACTTTTTCCACTACCACCAGGACCATCTATAAAATATAAATTTTCTTTTTTTTTATCGAAAACTGCTTCTACTATTGTATCAAATATTGTTTTTTGTTCCAATGTTAAAGATTTTAATAATATTTCTATGTAATTATCTTCATTTGCAATAATATCATTATAAAACATATCATTGTGATTTTCATTATCAATATTATCAATATTAGGTAAATTAAATTGTTGCAGTGTTAAATTATGTTATATTTATTATAAAGTTTCAAGGCATCAAAATTGTGATCAAATGATATAATGCAAGCGAAAAGTATTCACATAGTGTCTGTGGAAATGGAAAATTATTATTTTCTTCTAAACATTCATCCCATTCATTATCAGTAATGATTAAACCTCTAACTATACATGCTTCATAAAATGTATCGTAAACAACGCCTTCGTATGAGCGTATATCTTCAAAAGATTCCGCCCCACGTACATGAAGTAATAATAATCTAAGAAAAAATCGTTCTCGATCTTTAGGATTTACATGAAACATTCTGACTAGAATGGGTTTATTAAACTTTTTTCGCTTGTTCCATTCTTTTCTTATCTTGTCGTAAACATAATATTGAGGAATTTCACCATAAAGATACTTCTTGGCTGTCACATCAGATGAATTTAGTAAAAACCAACTTGTTAATGTTGTTCGATGATTTTTATTAATTAATTTGTCTTCAGATCCTTCTTTAAAATAGACAAATTGTTCATCTTCGAGATGTACAGCTAATCTATATATTGCATGTGATTGCGAATGTAATTTATATTCTTTCATACGATACATAGCCTCGGGTGGACAAACATACCTTGTAGAAATATTTTCGGATATTTCGTCACAATTTAGAACATTGTCTTTTTGCACATTTTCAATTTATACATTTTTTGTTTCTGTATTACTGAATTTTATTAAAGTTGTATCTGGGCCTTTGTAAAGATATTTAAATAAATATTTTATAGATTTTATTGTATTACATATTTCTACGTTAATGTGACATTCAAGTTTTAGAAGTAGATATGGATTATATGGAACAACAAAACTGTTATCCGCGATTTTATTGTTGGAGTATGTTATTTTTATTTCGTTATTTCGTCTACGATAAATTAGATAACCATTAGGAGATGTTTGTGTTTTAGTACTAAAACATTTTGGATAATGTTTTGTACAATATATTTTACTTCCATCCATACATACACTATTTTTATTCTGAATTCCACAAGGACCATGAATCATATTTTGTTTTACTAATTCATATAATCTCGGAAATTTATTTTTATCAGGAATTGCTGCACATATGATATTATCATTTTGATCTGTATTTCGAATTTTGTTTAGTTCAGTTAACCATAATAACATATGAATGTAGGGCAGTCCTCGTTTATGAAATTCTATAACATAAATGTAAGAATTAACTTGACCAAGAATTTCGTGTTTGAATAATTCCTCCATTAATACCTTTACTTTTAGGTCAAATACACGCACTATCAGATCTGGTCTGTCAAGCGTATTTTCATATTCTAATAAATTTTCTGTAATCTCGTTCCATTTAGGATTGCACGTCATTGTCAGAAAAATGTCTGGTTTTCCATTATTTTGCATTATGGTTGTTGCATCTAAAAAGTTCAGTTGCATCGCTCTAGGACTACCTATATAACTAGACGGTAGTATAATCATTTTACCAATAGACACATGTTTATTATTATTATTCGTAATTTATGCTGATCTTTTCTAATAAAATACAGACGAGTATTTTTAACTTTAGACCATGAGTTTAGGATAAACTGGTTTGATAAACTTTTGAGATTTAAACATGGATTAAATTCTTTTCGAATACTAAATCTATATGAATAATATTGCAAGACAGATATTATTATATTTTTTTCATCTGATAAACTTTTCATACATGGTTCCCAACCTGAATCACCAAAAGGAAATATTAAGGGGATGTCGGAGCTATAGCCTCCATCAAAAGCCGCTCGATCTCTCGGTTTCGAATGGCGCTGTAGTCAGGTGTCGATTTCTACGATAAACGTACTTAAAACATAAATTATAAATTTTACAGCTACATAGAGCTGTTGAAAGATACTTTCCCCCCTAGCTATAACTAAAATTAAGGTAATTGTAATATTACTCTTGGCAGTAAATGTTTATTTTTTTAAAGAAATGTGAAATACGTTGCGTGTAGCATTACGGCAGATATAGATTCATTGAATATGAGACGTATTTCACATTTCTTTAAAAAAATAAACATTTGATTCCAAGAGTAATATTATAATTACCTTAAGTTTAGTCATAGCTAGGGGGGAAAGTAGCCTTCAACAGCTCTATGGAGCTGTAAAATTTATAATTAGGTTTTTAAGTACGTTTATCGTAGAAATCGACACCTGACTACAGCGCCCATTCGAAACCGAGAGATCGAGCGGCTTTTGATGGAGGCTATAGCTTCCGACATCCCTTAGTAATGGATACACCATTGAGCATTCTTTGTTTATAGATTACAATGATTGAACTTTAACTTTGAAGTTTTACATAAATCTCTGTTAGAAGTGTCTTTCTCCATTTTCTCCAACTAAATCACGATAGAATTCATTACATACTGCTAATCAGATGTTTTAATGCTTTAGTATTAACTTTTTATTTTGATTTAGTAGATTTGGCGATTTAATTGCTTTAGATGCAACAACCATAATGCAAAATAATGGAAAACCAGACATTTTTCTGACAATGACGTGCAATCCTAAATGGAACGAGATACAGAAAATTTATTAGAATATGAAAATACGCTTGACAGACCAGATCTGATAGTGCGTGTATTTGACTAAAAGTAAAGGTATAATGGAGGAATTATTCAAACACGAAATTCTTGGTCAAGTTAATTCTTAATTTATGTTATAGAATTTCATAAACGAGGACTGCCCTACATTCAATGTTATTATGGTTAACTGAACTAAACAAAATTCGAAATAACAGATCAAAATGATAATATCATATGTGCAGCAATTCCTGATAAAAATAAATTTCCGAGACTATATGAATTAGTAAAACAAAATATGATTCATGGTCCTTGTGGAATTCAGAATAAAAATAGTGTATGTCTGGATGGAAGTAAAATATATTGTACAAAACATTATCCAAAATGTTTTAGTACTAAAACATTTTGGATAATGTTTTGTACAATATATTTTACTTCCATCCATACATACACTATTTTTATTCTGAATTCCACAAGGACCATGAATCATATTTTGTTTTACTAATTCATATAATCTCGGAAATTTATTTTTATCAGGAATTGCTGCACATATGATATTATCATTTTGATCTGTATTTCGAATTTTGTTTAGTTCAGTTAACCATAATAACATATGAATGTAGGGCAGTCCTCGTTTATGAAATTCTATAACATAAATGTAAGAATTAACTTGACCAAGAATTTCGTGTTTGAATAATTCCTCCATTAATACCTTTACTTTTAGGTCAAATACACGCACTATCAGATCTGGTCTGTCAAGCGTATTTTCATATTCTAATAAATTTTCTGTAATCTCGTTCCATTTAGGATTGCACGTCATTGTCAGAAAAATGTCTGGTTTTCCATTATTTTGCATTATGGTTGTTGCATCTAAAAAGTTCAGTTGCATCGCTCTAGGACTACCTATATAACTAGACGGTAGTATAATCATTTTACCAATAGACACATGTTTATTATTATTATTCGTAATTTATGCTGATCTTTTCTAATAAAATACAGACGAGTATTTTTAACTTTAGACCATGAGTTTAGGATAAACTGGTTTGATAAACTTTTGAGATTTAAACATGGATTAAATTCTTTTCGAATACTAAATCTATATGAATAATATTGCAAGACAGATATATTATTATATTTTTTTCATCTGATAAACTTTTCATACATGGTTCCCAACCTGAATCACCAAAAGGAAATATTAAGGGGATGTCGGAGCTATAGCCTCCATCAAAAGCCGCTCGATCTCTCGGTTTCGAATGGCGCTGTAGTCAGGTGTCGATTTCTACGATAAACGTACTTAAAACATAAATTATAAATTTTACAGCTACATAGAGCTGTTGAAAGATACTTTCCCCCCTAGCTATAACTAAAATTAAGGTAATTGTAATATTACTCTTGGCAGTAAATGTTTATTTTTTTAAAGAAATGTGAAATACGTTGCGTGTAGCATTACGGCAGATATAGATTCATTGAATATGAGACGTATTTCACATTTCTTTAAAAAAATAAACATTTGATTCCAAGAGTAATATTATAATTACCTTAAGTTTAGTCATAGCTAGGGGGGAAAGTATCTTTCAACAGCTCTATGTAGCTGTAAAATTTATAATTTATGTTTTAAGTACGTTTATCGTAGAAATCGACACCTGACTACAGCGCCATTCGAAACCGAGAGATCGAGCGGCTTTTGATGGAGGCTATAGCTCCGACATCCCCTTAATGGATACACCATTGAGTCAATGTCTTTGTTTATAATTGCAATTGATTGAGGTTTTTTTCCTTTTTGAAAAATACATATATCTCTGTTAGAAGGTGGTTCTCCATTTTCTCCAACATAGACGATAGCAATTTCATTACATACTGCTATTTGCGATTTGTTTTTTAATGCTTTATCTCTAGTTAAATACATTTTAATTTCTTGAATTGGACCCCTAGTAGAAATTTGGCGATTTTAAATGTTTTGAGGTTAGAAATAGCCATGTTTTAGGTCATAACTAGCCATTTTCTATCGATCTTTTAGAAATGCCTTGTTTCTACTTTAAAAATCGTTTCCATTTCTACTAGGGACGATCTAATCTTATTGAACGTTCATGTTCTTCGTGTTCAATTTCATGCATCATTTTATAAGCACTTGCAAATGGATTTATGTCACGTAATATACTGTAATATACTAATCATAATATCAGTATTTTACTATTATTCATTTTCTGTTTGATAATCTCAGAACTAGATAATTAGTAGATAATAAATAGATTTTTCTACTGCGTTCGCATTTTCAATAGATTAAGCACAACCTCAAAATATTAAATAGAATGTTTTGTGCGTAAGTGTACTGGAAATTCCGCAAAATTTGGCTTATTTGATTGTTTAATTAAATACTAATGATAATTTAATGGTGTTTCCGTTTTCAATACTGCTGTTTTATAGACTTTTATATGTATTGTAGTGAATGTTTTAATTACGTTGTTTTAAGGGGATGTCGTGCTTAGAAAATGGTTATTTTTTATCATTTTTTATAAACAAACCAATGAATTTTTGAAAAAATCCTGAACGTTAGGCCCTTAGGCATGTTTTCAACAATGTACCAACATTTTTCCAGATTTTTATATCGATAATTTCATTATGATGTTTGTGTTGAAAAATTATGCTTTTTTTGACTTCTAATTACCGACCAAAAATTGTTTATTCAATTATTATTGAAAACATTATTTTTTCTTAAAAAATCAAAACGTCAGGCCCTCGCTTTTGTTTTAAGCTATCCGTATGAATTTTGTCAGAATTTTAATGCAATATTTTCTTAAAATAAAATTTTTGAAATCGTCAATGATACTCACTAATACAGAAGGCGATATACTTAATATAAATGAGAGTAATTTAAATAATAATGTAATAATATATACAACGACTATAGTTTTTTCTGAAGTGTTCGATACTTAAATAGGTTGTTTTATTTTTAAAAATCAATTTAAGGTCGACTTATTAGGCAAACGAATTATAAAATAATAATATTTTTCAAGTATACCTTATTTACATCAAGCAACAGTTTAACATATCATTACTTAACAAATAAACAAATATTAAAAATATACTAATTTTAAAATAATTAATTTTCTAATATAGCATTAATTAATTATCAATTAAAATATGTTGATAGACATTGTTAAAATACATTGTCTGCAAAAAGTGACATTATTTTAGAACTATGTTTAGATATTAATGAAACAAAAAATTACAAAATAATTATTACCTATAATAACGAATATACAAGATGCCATATTATATTATTAATAGCTCCATTTTGCAAAAATTGTAACAAAATCACTATCTATTTCTTACCTATTTAAAGGATACATCAAGTAGATTCGGAAAATAAAATTAAAAATTTGATAATTTGAACGAGTCTATAAAACGGCAGGATTAAAAACGGAAACACCATTAAATTATCATTAGTATTTAATTAAACAATCAAATAAGCCAAATTTTGCGGAATTTAAAGTACACTTACGGACAAAACATTCTATTTAATATTTTGAGGTTGCGCTTAATCCATTAATTATCTAGTTCTGAGATTCTCATTCCAGCAGGGTACGTTACTATATATTTAAACAAGTTATTTTAATATACGAATAAGGTGAAAATTCTTAATACATTGCCCGTACTGAAAGTATTAACTACGACATGGTTAGATTTTCCTTGGGTAGATTCGTTAGATTTTTGCACTACTTAAATACGTTAAAATTTACAATTAATGAAAACTGTTTTTTTTTTAATTTATCACAAACTATTTTTTGTACAAATAATTTAAATCAAAAATTAAAAATTATTTCGAATGTACGTTTTCTGAATTTCTCCATTATTATTAATTTACTTATTAACTTAATTAAATTAATTATTAATTAATCATAGTCAACGACGGCTTGGATGACATTTTATTATTATCTACTTGAATTTACAGAAAGTATTGTCACTTCTCGAGGTCGGCCGGACATCATCCACAGGAAAGTCTGCATGCCAGTCCGCTTATATTTGCAAAAAATACTGTCACTTCCTAAAGACGATGTGCAGGTCGTCAGGGTGACCTCCAGGCCATCCGGACGTCGTCTACAGGAAAGTCTACATGCCATTCTGCTTGAATTAGTAAAAAAAATGCCATTTCCTGGAGACGATGTCCAGGTGGTCAGGGTAACCTCCAGGTCATCCAAACGTCGTCTACAGGAAAGTCTACATGCCATTCTGCTTAAAATAGTAAAAAATATTGTCACTTTTTGGAGACGATGTCCAGGTGGTCATGACCTATTCACCGTAACACACTTACCCTTATACATATACGTATATATAAAACATAATAGAAGGACGCCCAATAGTGAATGTCGGACGCCGGACGCCGGACACTTTTGAGGAAAAATTTTAATTATAATAAGATTTTTCAAGTATAATATTAAATAAAAAAAGTGATTTTTAAAATTTTTTGTTATGCTAAAACATGGAAAAGAATTATTTTGTTCAAATCTCATTTAAGCTGCAGATCTATGTTCTGTGAGTAAAATAGCATCTTTGTTCGCTCTGAAGTTTTTTTCTATGTCTGTTCGTTTTTTAAATATTTCGATTTTGAAAAAAGCGTGTTTTTTTACTGAAAACACTCCAACATTTGTAAAATATGGGTTTAAAAAACGCTCAATCTCTCATTTTAAAGCTAAAGCAATTACCTTCCAAACCTCGTTGGTTTTTTTGAGCTATCTGTACACTAAATCTACAACGGATCAAAAAGAGACATGTTGTTTAGTGTTTTCATCTCTTTTTAATACTTATAAAAAACACAAATTTGAATTTTTGAACTTTTTGGATTTTTTAAGCTACAACGTTTTGTTGCTAAGCACTAAAACTTTGAAATTTTGAAAGCATGTGGTTGAGAGTGTATTTTGTACTAATTTCCAAAAACTTGATGGAAACTTTTGAGGAATCTTTCCACAAAGCAGGTCAGCTGTTCATTGTAGTATATTTTAGTGAAACATTTTTGCATAATTCATCGGGAATATTCCTTGATATATTGCTGCAATCTTCCATAAGCTTCTGGAAGCTTTTTGTGCGAGGCGTTACGTAACTTTTTTGAGCGTGTCCAGAAAGATTACAGTAATCTATCTAGCTGTCTTTCACGAAAGATTACCAGTTTTATTAATGCAATATTTTAATAAGCTTTCACGCAACCCTAATTTTATGTTCCACTGCAACTTATCGTGCTTTTTACCGAAAATTTGCAGGAATCTTGCCAGAAACATTGTTTTTTGATCATTCACAAAAATTGCATTGGAATCTTGCTAAAATCTTTTATGCAAGCTTTCTGCAAACTACTTACTAGAAATTGCCGCATTCTTTCTCTGAACTTTTCTGGAATATTAAGCATCAATATGCCTTATGCATAACTTTAAGACAAATGAACCAATTTGAGCTTACTTCAGTTTCAGTGTATATTTCTATTTGTTTCCGAGATATAAGCGATTAAAATGGGAGTAATTTTTCTTCAAAATTTACTTTAGTGGCTTTTAATTTTCATAAATCAGAGCGTTAGAGTCTAAAATTTGAATTTCTCCATATTTTTATATTACAAAACGTATCCCAGAGTTTGGTTAAGATCCGTGACCTGAAGCTGAGACACTCTCCTAGTTAGTGTATCTATAATAAATAGTTTTTTAATATTTTAATTTAGTTTATTATTATTTATATTTTTCTGTAATTTTATTTATTGCAGTTTATTTTATAACTGTAAATAAATGTACATAAATTTATATAAATGATAAAAAATATATACATTCGTAAATAAATCTAAATAAATGTAAATATCTGTAATGAATTATATATACGATTATAAAAAATTATTTGGTGCCAGTAAATTTTTCTTTGAAATAATCAGAAATGTAAATAACAGTATACAAATATAATTAAAGATATATAAATGTAAATAAATGTAAAGAAAAGTAAATAAACGTAAATAAAAGTAAATACAGTCTCAATTGTCACATTTAGCTGCATTTATATACTTTTATTTACTTTTTAAAATTTTCATCGGGGAATATTTGCGGCAACATTTCAGCAAGTTTTCATGCCAGCTTAATTTTATTTTCCACTGTGACTTTCGGTGCGGTTTGCTGAAAACTTGCAAGAAGCTTGCTGGAAATATTGTCTTTTGATCGATCAGAATCAATGCGTTGAAATCTTGCTGGAAGTCTTTTACGCAAGCTTTCTAGAAGTTAGTGACCAGTGATTGCCTCATTCTTTTTCTGAAATTTTCTGGAACCTTAGGCAGCAATATTCCTTGAATGGTTGCAAAATATATTTGAATAGCTTGCATCAAACTTTCGCTGTATCATTTCTTTGAATCTGTCATAAATCATGCTTAAATATTTTTGGTTGTCTTTCATGAAAGTTTTCTGTGATGAAGTTTGAAACATTTCTAGAAATGTTGCTGCAATCTATTGGCAATGTTTCATGCAATATAACATTTTATCGTTATTTATATATTTCTTGGAATGTTGCTACAATTTTGTATAACGCTTTCGAGGAATCTTCGTTTGAAAGATTGCTGCAAGATTCAGTAAAGTTTTAGAAAGGTTGCAGAAAACTTGCAAAGGAATATTGCATGAATCTTTCATCGGAAAGCTTTCATGCTAAACATATTTCCAATTGGATTTATAATAAAGGTACAATAATTAGTCTAGATAAACTTTATAAAATAATCAAGATTGCATATCATTAGTATCCCTGCATTCATCCTTCATAGAAGTACAAATATGATAGGTTATACTAAATTTAAAAAAATACGGTATAGTCATTTCACTGGATATAATAGTATGAAAATGTTATTGACTTTATATAATAGCACATATGGTTATACCTGGGATCAAGAGTACTTAAACTATACAAAATTTATGGTTTGATACAACAGCAATTGAAATTAAACTGAATTAAAAAATTATGTGATGCATTTAACCTTCATAGAAGTATATGTTAGGTTTACTTGTCAGTTACCTATAACTGTTTTGATCATCTCTAAATTTAATACAGGTTAAAACATTCATTTAAACATACTAATTAGTTGAAATAATTGTGTAGGTTGTTAGGAAAAATTTAGTTTATTGATATAACAAATTATTTAAATATTATTGAAATAATAAAGTTTGGAATAACGTTCTTTCACAAAAGCCGCCATTTTGATAAAACTAGAAAGGAAAAAAAGTTTAAAACAAGATTCTATAAACGTCAGATTTTCGGATCGCGATTTCTGTCAGTAATATAATTGTTTTAATCCAACAAGAACAAAAATTAATTTAAATTAAAAAATATAAGAGTTTTAAATGTTGTTATTAAAAAGTCGAAATTAATAATATAATCAAATTCTTTTTACAAAATAAGTGGCTGATTCTGAAAGAGCACCTTTGAAAACCCTCTACATAAGATTGTAGACAGTAATAACTTTGTTTTCCAAATGAATTAGGTACTTGAAAATGTGTACACAAAAGTATGCATTTGCGCGTTTATAGTTTTAATCCTTTTCGGCCCAGATGGACACTTTTTTAATACGTTTTGGAGCGTTAAATGTAACGATGAAAAATTAGTTTAAAAAATCACATTTCCGATGTATTTTTTTCTGCTCTTTCGAATGCCGTTATGAGAATTGGTGCCAAATTCTTTTTAAAAAAGTTATAAACAATTTTTCCCAAAAAAATGCCAAATTTTCAGAATTTGGTTCTCTAACTGAATTATTTACTAGAGAAAACGCTTTTAGGAATGGTCTTTGAGAAATAGATATCGTGACAGTAAGAGTGTCCAAGTTTCCAGATGGTATTTTCTATTTTGTAAAAATTCAAGACGGTGGCTCCAAAATGGCGGCCGAAACATGAAATGTTTTAATATTTATAGAGTATACTTATAAATCGTAAAGATTTCATGTTTTACTACAGGTTTTATGGTATATAAGGATTTTTGAGATCGCTGATTATGAATTTGTTATTAAAATTTCAAAATTTAAAATGGCGGATTTTTGAGTTTGACGCAAATGTAATGTAAGCAGATATGGCAAGATTAGTTACTGCACGATTTTTTTTTCCATCTTTTTTCTGCCTTATGTGATGGCATGCTCTTACTTTTAGTTTTAATTTGGTAATATTCAGTTATATTCATAGTCAGCGATCTCAAAAACCCCTATATACCATAAAACCTGTACCGAAACATGTAATTTTTTATGATTACTTGAGTTTTTACAAAATATAAAATACCATCTGAAAGTCTGGACACTCCTGCCACGATATCTATTTCTCAAAGACTATTCCAAAAAACGTTTCTTCTAGTAAATAATTCTGAAAATCTGGCATTTATTTTAAAAATTATTTATAACTTTTATAAAAAGAATTTGACACTAATTCTGACAACGGCATTCGAAAGAGCAGGAAAAAATACATCGGAAATATGTGTTGATCAATTATTTGAACTAATTTTTTATCATTATATTTAACGTTCAAAAACGTATTAAAAAAGTGTTCATCTGGGTTGAAAAGGGTTAAGTGGCGCAATTTGTCATTACTTAAGATTATGGACTATGCATTATTATTTAGTATTTATGAATAGAATATTAAATTTATATTAATTATATGTAGTTCACTAAATTAATTTGTTTTTAACCAAAACACTAAATTTTTTATGTTCTTTCAACGATCTAGTTCTTACTTTTGATACTTATTTTATTTTAAACCTTTTACGCCCAAATTTTTCCTGTTCAAAAATATAGAAATGTATTAATTCCACATTGTCATTTATTAATTAATTAATAGAAAAGACTAAGAAAAATCATTTTTCATTATAATCTGTTTCAGCAAATTGTGACTAAAAAATTAATTTTTTTTTGCATGTGGTGTATTAGAGACTTAATTGAAATATAATTATCTAAAAATGGAGAGAAAATACTCTTAAGATATCATAATATAATAATATGAGTACAATATTATAGAATTAAATATTTTATGAGTATTTCTAAGAAATTAACATTTCCGAAAAATTTGTCAATTTTGGTTTTTTACCGATAAAAAAATTATGAATATATTAAAAAAATATTTTTTTTAATCAAGAAAGTAGACACTATAATCTTTCAATTACGCTATTGTGGGTTAAAAAATATTCGTTACAATATTATTTGCGATTTATCTAAATTATGTTACATGAGAGTAACGCAGAGCGTAAAAAGGGTTAAATTTATTTGGCTACCGGTACTTTTCTTGCTACCGTTAAAAAGTACAAGTCTTCAACTGTAATACCTTATTTTTACATTAATATATGCAGAGTTTCTGTACATTGAAGCTTTAATTAAAAAAAAATGACTTCCTTATGGCAATTTTTACCTAAAGTATTGATATTCGAATTTGCGCCTTTTTTGGCCAAAATTAAGTGTTGCGTTAATTTTGTTGCCGAGTGTATGTAACCTGTTTGCAATGTTTGTAAATGAATAAAATACGTAAATTTAAAATATCTTTGCAGGTAATCGTGTTTTTGAGCTTGACACCATATTTAGATACTACTAAATCATTGGATCTAGTGGCATACGGCTATACTAAATAATAAAATGGTTAGTTTAACGAAATTTAAAATGGTGGCCATCAAAAAAGATATGTTTGCCCATAATAAAATTTAATGAGGGTACACTTTGCATACATGTTTTATTTAACAAAAATGTTCAGAATTGATAAAAATATGTTATAAATTATAAAAGACTTAGCATTGGTAAAAAAAATACGTGTTGAATTTTATCGAATTTCTCGAAATATTTTTGACATTTTTAAAAAATAATTAAATAAAAAAAACAAATCATTAAAAATTCTTAAAAATTAGACGCATGTTTTTTGACTTATTTTAAGCACTTTTTATTACACAACATTTTCTGCAGAGTGGATTCATATCGAGAAAAAAATTGAAAATTTCATTATTAAATTTATGTTCAAATATGGCTACTTCAGTGATCATTATTTTGAATTAGGTTATACTAATTAACCTAACAGTTTAGTATTGGTAATTTTGTTTCCAAATCCAACAATTTAACACAATCTGAACAACGTATCACGCTCGACAACAGGATTACTTGCAAAAAATTCTCAATTTTTTCGCATTTTGATTTGTTTAAACAACTGTGTTGCAAAAACGGATACATATATCGTAAATATGTCCGAATTTCGAAAAAAACGGAAAAAATTCATCAGAAATGATATTTTCAAATCGATTTCTTAATTTTTTTCTTTAAGAAGCAGATCATTAAACGAAAAATCAATTTGGGGCGTTTTGGTTAAAGCTATTTTTTTATAAATACTATTATTACAATTTATATTTTATTTTTTTCAGCCTTACAAAAAGGATTCATAAAACATTTTAAAAAATCGTTTAGAAAAATTAAAAAATACAATAATTATTAATCATTTTAAATAAATTATTAAGATTATTATTGTAACAGTGAATTCTTTTGTAGAATAAACCGTTTTTGTAATGGTTTTGACAGAAGAACAAAAATTAATTGTAAAAGGCACTGGATCATATAGCGGCGATGCTTCTACGTTAAATGATATGCAAGCAACTATTTTGGTTTAAAAACCATATAATATTAAATCGGTTCCAATGAATAAAGAATACATTCAATTATTATTTTCTGAAAATTATGAAAAAGGGCATAAGATTTGTATGTACTAAAATAATGGAACGGTACACATTTATGATAGTTTCAATGCTAAATGTTTGGAAGATGAAAATAAAATTTACATCCATAAAATATTTCCAGATAGTCGACAATTAAAAATTGTTTTTGATACACTACAATTTCAAAGTAATAGCTATGAATGCGGAATTTTCGCAATAGCTTTTGCTGTCTCTATAGTATTTAATTTATGCCCGTGCAATTTAAACTTCGATATTTCCCAAATGCGTTTACATTTACTAAAAATATACGAAACACGTAATATTACAATGTTTCCAGTTTTACAAAGTATTAACTATAATGTTGTCAAATTTATTCAACATCCTGTGAATTACCCTACAAGATCGCTTAAAAAACCAAAAAAAAAAACTAGAAAATGAAGCATTGCGAAAAAAAGAAGTTTATATAAGGAGTAAAAATATTAATGATCGCAAAATACAAGATAAAATACTAAGGAAAAAACAGCGAATCATGTTGAAAAGGCAAACTATGAACGATGACCAATTAAAAAATGATCGAGAAAAAGAAGCATTGCGAAAAAAGAAGCTTATTATAATGACAACAGTGGCCAATGTAATAAGAAAGAAAATAAAAAATTGAAAAGAAATTTATTAAACAAGGATAAAAAAAAGGTATCGATAAATTAGTACAAATGCGTTTAAATAAGAATTTAAAAAGGCGCGAACGTATGAAAAGTGACAAAGACATGGAAATGCCAATCATATTACTTAAGAAATTAAAAATTGACGATGGAAAATTTATAAATAAATAAAGAAAAGATATAAATTAAATAAATAAAGAAAAGATATAAATTTAAAAGTATTAAAAAATCGTATCTTAATTAAAAATGAACAAATTCTGAAATTAGTAAGTAAATCCAATTTAATAGGTCGAATAGCCAATGTAGATTTTGATGAGAAAATACTTGTCGAAAACAATTTAGATTATATATCTGAAACTTGTAAATATTGCAATGCTAAGCACTTTGCTTTTGAATACACGAAAGGTAAACAATTTTTTAATTGTTGTCACAAGGGAAAAGTAGACTTGCCAAAACTTCCTCCTTATCCACAAAAATTAAAGCAATTAGCTACAGGTACATCAGAAGATAGTATTAATTTTCGAAAAAATACTCGAATATATAATAATGTTTTAGCTTTTGCAAGCTTTGGAGCTAATTATGACAAGTTATCTAGCAGTAGACCGCAAATTATAAGAACTTGTGGTCAAATATATCACAATATTTTTGCATTACACCCAAATAAAAGTGAGGCTCGGAAATATGGATAATTATATGTCCTCGATAATGAATTAGCTACAGCTGAAAGAAAAAATTCAAAAAATAATCTAGATACAAAATTAGAAATGTTAAGTCAATTAGACAGCTTAATTAGGCATGTTAATCCTTATGCTGAAGCTTATAAAATGATGTATGAAGTAGAAAAAAAAGAATCAGAACGATATCCTAAAAGTAGTTGTATACCGAAAGCACTGTATAAATGATAAATTACATAAAAATACATATAATTAAGCTACTTACAATGAAGTAGCTATGGTATTTGCAGGAAAAAATGGACTCCATCCTGAAGATCGTGATATTGTTATATATTCAAGAGATGACAACTCAATTAATATCCCTTTAATAAGTAAACACACTGATCCCATGACGTACCCACTTATTTATCCAAATGGAGGATATAGATGGATGTCTAAAATGAAATACAAATATACGAATAACAATATTTCAAGTTTACAATTTTATAATTACAGACTTTGTGTGATAAATGAATTTAATCCATTAGTAAATAGTCGATTGTAAAGGGTCAATAATAAATAAATCCAATTTATTTATGTATGCTTTTAGCTCCTGAAGAGGTCTGCAAACCTAGCAGAAGAAACGTTGTGCACATACATAAATAAATTGGATTTATTTATTGTTGACCCTTTACAATCGACTATTTACTAATTCAACAATGGAGGGTGAAAATTACAAATTGAATTTAATCCATATTTTAATATGGGAAAAATTTCTCGACAGTTTGAAATTGATGCATTTGTAAAAGTTGCACAATCAAGATTATATTTTATAAAGAAAAATCAAGATATTTTAAGAAGAGATTATTACAAAAGCGTAATGGATTATTTACATTAAAAAAAATGAATCTGAAAATGTAAAGATAGGAAAAATGTTTATTTTGCCATCAAATTTTGTTGGGAGTTTAAGATTTTTAAAACAAAATTATATTGACTGAATGAGTCTGGTAAATCATTACGGAAAACCTGACTTATTTATAACATTGACATGTAATCAAAACAGGAAAGTATAACTGAATATTTAGAAAAACATGAAAAGGCAATTGATAGACCGGACTTAGTAGTTAAAATATTTCATCAAAAAGTAAAAGAATTTAAAAAATTGGTAGTTCAACAAGGTATTTTAGGAAACTGTATCGCTTACACTTATGTTATTGAATTTCAAAAACGTGCTCTTCCTCACATGCATATGCTATTATTCTTAGATAAAAATTATAAAATCAATACTCCAGAAAAAGTTGGTGAAATCCTAAATGCAGAAATTCCAAATGAAGATATCTATCCACGGTTGTGGAGAACAAAACACAAGTTCACCTTGCATGAATAATGTCACAAAAAACGTACGAAGAATTTTCCAAAAAGATATAATAATAAAACCACTTTAAATTCATCAGGATATCCATCGTATATGCGAAGAAATGATGGCAAAAAAATCAATTATAAAGGTAAATATTACAATTGAGTAGCTGATAATCGTTCTGTTGTTCCATATAATCTTTATTTACTATTAAAATTTAATTGTCACATTAATATCGAAGTATGTTCAACAGTACAATGTATAAAATACTTATTCAAATATTGTTATAAAGGACATAACTGTGCCTATATTGAAATACGGGATGCAAGTATCAAATTATCAAATTCGTTGCCGCTGAATTATTACCTGGAAGTTAGTGACATTAGAAGACAGAGTGATAAAGATATATCGAAAGTCGATGTCATCAAATATACTGTATAATATAAAAACACAAGCAGCAAACGGTTTTAATAAAACATTCAAATTCCAGAGAAAAAATAAACATTATTAATGATAATAATAAAATAAAACATTATTTTATTATACATTACACATTCCAAACTAAATAAACATTAAAAGTAAATTCAATTATAATAAGTAGATTCAAAGCAAACTATAGAAGTATTTTCAGTTCACTTTTACAATTTTATAACTCATTTTCCATATTTTCAATCGTTAAATGCATATTGTTCGAACTATCTATTTTTTTTCTGAAGTTTGAATTTTTGGTTAAAACCGTTTGCTTCTTGTGTCTTCATATTATTCAGTACGATACTCACCTAGTACAACCTCACAGTACAATACTCACCTCAGTACAACCTCACGTGAGATTTTGTATTAGGAAAATCAAATTCACTAATTGTTTTATTATAAAATTATAGATATATTATAAAAAAAAACAAACGAAAATGAAAACTACCTCATGGTTAGAATAATTCTGGTACATGCCTTTGTACTTAGGCATTTCTTTATTCGCACTTTCAGGAAATGAATCGCCAGATAACGAATACTTTGACTGAGATGATGACGGCTGTTGTTGTTCGAGCGACGATGTTGGTATAGTTAACTCGACATTGTTATATCTAGTACAAACAGTATTACTTATTGACGCAAATGGCCGCGTTGGTAATAGAGGTGGTAGCTGCTGTGACTGTTGTAGATCGGGACCACTGTTCGAGGTCAACGATAGTAATAATTGTAGTGATATCGAAGCACCCTGTTAAAATATAATGACCAAATTTTCAAAATTAGTAATGCAGAAAATTTTATCTACGTGTGTTCTCAAAGTGTTCCAACATCGTGGACTTACCACTCCTAAGCTCATTTACTTTTGCGTAGTCTTGACAACTTCTTCAGATTTACCCATAGTGTCCGAATCATGTCTATTTTTCGATCACGCTTGTTAAAGTTGGTTCGATGACAATGACCTCTTCTGGGGTGACAGATCCTGCCAGAGCCGATGGAGCCCGTTCTATTGCAATATTGCGAGAGGTTTACGTTCTGTTTTTGAGCTTGATGAGGTTGAGCTTGCAACGTAGACACTGTGGAATTATTTGCAGTCGGCAGTGTTACTATGTTCGATCCATCTGGTAATCGGCGTATGCGATTTCCCGACGATGAAGCTTCAATACCGCTTGCGCTTTCCAATACGCTTATGTTGCGACGCTTAGCAGCTTGTGATCTCGAGAATTCATTTATTTAAGGCTAAAATTTATAAAGTATACAATTATATTCATTTAATGATAATTTGAATAATCGAGATTTAAAAATTCGCAAATTAACACGAATTTTTCATTTAAAGTTTACTTAAAAAATATCCAATCTTAACATGAAATTAATAATTTCCAATAAATTATAGAAAATTTTTTATAAAATTAATTTACCTCTGCTACTATAGACACTTCGATAGTTTTAAATTTATCGAGATATTCTTATAATTTAGTATCAACATAAAGTTCATCTAAGTACTTATAATACTTAAAAAAAACGCCCAGAATTTTTCCAGTCCATAAAGTTGATCTAAATAAAATTAATTAAAAACAAAGAATTAGTTAATTAAAACAAAGATGATTTTAATGGCAATGATTGCGGAGCACTACCGTAACTATACTTGTAACGTGGTCCTCACTTGCGTGGCCCGTAAACCACGCTACTCGGTTCCACTTTATTTAATATATATATATTACCTTTTAATCCGGTAAAGATCGTATTTAATATTTTACTGGGCGTCAGGTCTTACCAAACAATAAATAGCTTCCCGGTTCGACTCCTCAGGACGTGGCTCCAACGCCAATACGGAGGTGGCGAAACCAACGACGAATTTTATCTCCTTCGAAAATGCGTGGCGGTAAATTATCGAGGTATAGGTTAATAAGTCAAAAATAACTCAATGCTTCGATTGAACTAGATTATAATTTAATTTAGTTTATTCCTTCAAAATTCCAATTTCCGATCACTACGGGTGATCACCGTTACAGTTTTTATTGACGAAGTAAATTCGGCAAGTTAAATTTCCGCGAACTAGCCCGATCTTCCGATCACCGATAACCACGTAGTGTTAATTAATTAACCCGATATTCACGTCTTATAAGCTCCGGTAATAAATAATAAACCGTTTCCCAACCCTTAAAACGGACAAACTCGAATTCGCGGCACGTGCTAAAATGGCGGCGCGGCTCGCAGGAGGTCTATACGCGACGCGCAAGAAATCCCCGGCGATTCTTTCAATCAATAAATTAATTGATGGCCGTGCAGCCCACTTACCGCAACGAAAAGCAATCTTCTTCAAAATAAAACAACTCTACTATATAATAACGATAACTACTAATTCTACTCTCAATTAACTCCTACAATTCAGATATTCCAACTTAAGGTTGCGCACGGTGTACTATCAATTAGACTATCCGGCTACGAATGACGATCGGGACTCGTAGCATCCCGCTCGTCCTCGTAGTTCGTCAAAGCGCGGCGCTGATTGTCTTCTTCTTCCTTGTTTTTTAACCAATAATATCCTCCTGGTTAATTAGATGATTAACTATTACCGCCGTCCGCGCCATCTATTCCCGTACCAATCTTCTTTTCCTCAGTGACGGAATAACGAAATAATCCGTATTCCGTTGAGGAACTGACTTGCGCCTCCACCAATGCAACAGGTGTGTCTTCTTTCTCTCTCGTACACACACGCTGTAGATGGCTACTTCCCGCTCATTCCGTCGTTCCCCTCCTCGGTGCGCCGCCATGTGCCGCGGCGTGCATGTGCGAGAGCAGCGAGCGCCGCCCCCCTCTCTGCCGCGCTGACCCTAGTATACGAGCAGACTGCCGAGTCCGTTGCACGCGAGTCGGGCGTCGTTTGTTTACACGACGGCGAACGGGTTTTTATTTTGTGTGTGTGAAAAGTACGCCAGTTCCTGGGTCGTCGTCTTCGTGGCTGCCTTCGTTCTCCATCACCAGGTCGTCGGGAGATGGTATTGGATCTACGTGGGAACATGGTTGGACGTCGGTAGCGGTATGGTTGTATCATTCCTTCTTCATTATTAAACTTCTTCCTTTCTCCAATCCTCCGATTTCCTCAACAAATCAATAAAAACCCTATTGATTCCTTTCCTTTACGTACTAAAATATCGGTGACGAGAATGGCTCGGGCCAGGATTCGTAGCCGGTGTTTACTTCCTTCCTAACCTCTATCCCCATATCCTATATATAATATCCTATACACATACATAACTTTCTTATTATAACTAACTCAATCCTTCTATAAATCCTTCTATCCTAACCTTATATGTATTCTAGTTTTACTTATTATTAACCTTTCAGGTACCCAACGCTACCAAGGAGCGGACCCAGGACCAAAAGGTTCACCCAGGACTCATCGCCTCGAGGGAAAATGGAATCACCATGGGCAGTACCCAGGACTCATCGCTTCCAAGGACAGGACTCACAGGGATAGCATCGTTGGATCACCCAGGACTCATCGTCTCAAAGGTATGATATTGTATTATAATCTTATTTAACTTATATCTATTTCCTCTACGCTAACCTTATAACTAACTATATACACTAATAACGCTTTTTCTTGTTTCAGGTATGTCCCTTCGACCAGGCTTCCCTCCAATAACAAATTATAAAATAATAATGGTGTGAGGTTTACCTCACAACTAAAACATCAGTTCGATGGTATATAAACTGATCGTGAACCATCATCATCTGAAAAAAGAATTATATAGTTTGTCATATGAAAGGTGCATTGGCATCAGATAAATAAGAAAACCTATTTTGACATAGGAAGCTACTTGTGAGGAAGCTAATTGTAAGGGAGCTTACCTTGAAATGCTTGCATTACCGAGATCAGGTATCACACAGTTGTTTAATACTTCTGAGTTCATTCTGTAATTTGGTTTACACTTGGTATACAGCTCTGAAAATAAATTGTTTGTTAATATATAGAAAAAAAAAACATATTACAGTCATATAATAATCAATGTATTAATAGATAAATTTGCATTACTTGTGAGGATTTAAAAGAAGTCTCAGTTTTGGGAATACTCAAGCAAACTACCTCTTCCTCTAATTAAAGGAAAATATTGCCAAATATATATATTTTTTTGCTCGTAATTGAAGTCTGGATGATTAAGAGTCGTTACATAGTAGTAATAATTCTTTCAAGCGTTGATTATCCTGTGCAAAGTTGGTCTCATATAACAAATTATTCTTTATACAATATTACTACACAAGAATAATTACAGTAATGCAGTAATGCTATGTACAGTACAAGTTTTCACTGTGTGTGTCAGTCATGATAAGATTTGTCGATTCAACCACAAATTCAAATGGCAGGCACATATTTAACAACAGTATTTAGTGTTACGTACGTAACCTGAGGTTGTGTGGGATTTAGGTTGCGGTTTGCCACCAACCGGAGCTGGTAGGCACGATTGGAGGATCGGGTTGAATGGAAAAGATGAAGTTTCTTTACTGCTTTTTATTCCTTCTAATTTGGGAGAAAGGCTTCTGTGTGTGTGTATGTGAATTGACTATTCACGCGTCGATCGTGGTGCGCTAACGGATTTCTTCCGTGCAACCGCCTGGTCTGTGCGCTGGATCTGTTCTGTGTTCATCTGGACCGGGCGTCGATTCTGTTCTGTGTCCGCCTCGTCTGGGCGATGGCTTTGTTCTGCGTGTGTGACCGCCTGGTCTGGGCGCTGATTCTGTTCTGCTCGACCGCCTCGTCCGGGTGCCGATTCTCTTCTGTGCATGTGACCGCCTGGTCTGGGCGCTGATTCTGTTCTGCTCGACCGCCTCGTCTAGGTGCCGATTCTGTTCTGTTACGAATTCGGCGGATCGGCTGCTCGAGAAGCATTCCGCCTGTGGTGGGAGGCTCCTTTAGTCAACGTTTCCTTGCTGCATGGATTCGGGGTTTTTCCGTAGATACTCTTTGGACGGTGCCAAAATTGCTATGGTTGCAATATTAGCCTAGCAACAAGTATCTACAGCCTATTGAACGGATCACGTCCGAGTGCGAAACAACAAACTATGTTTGTTGTCAATCGGACCAGATGCAATATGACGCTCAATTATTTATGGCGCCATCGCAAATGGTTTTGCTGCGATAATTGAAGTATTGCGCGGTATAAGAAGATCCAACATAATCTTGGATCGTACGTTACAAGTAACAACATCTACATTACATCTAGACGCTTATAACTGAAATATAATAATAATAATATAATATCATTCATAATTATCTTATAAATTATCTTTAAATTTAATTACAATGTATTCTACAATTTAAAACATAAATATAATATAAAAAAATAAATATTACTTAGTTATTGACAACTTACAACTTAATATTTTCAAAAATAAATAAAATATAAATCTTATACAATAAATAAATTCACTAGATAATAAATAAAAATTATTTACCATCCAAAAATAGTTATTATTCTATTATTTTCAAACACTGCCAGCATTGGACAAATACTGGACAAGAGTTTCCGCTATTTTGTAATGCTCACTTAACTTTATATTAGAATAACTAATATCATACAGTAAAACTTCATGAAGATCATATAAAAACTATGTGTATATTACATATATATATATATATATATATTTTTTAACGTCGCTCTTTTTATGCTCCCAAATCGGTGCTAATCAGCGACGGAGGTCATACGATGTCTTGGTGAAGATAGATCTTGTTGAAAATACATTCCCCAGTTGTGCTTGTATCAATCGGCCGGGCCGGGAATCGAACCTGGGACCTCCAGATTACGAGCCCAACACCCTACCGACCGAGCAGGCCTTATTTATATATATATATTATAACGGTAAGTGAGTTACCGATCAGGTAAGCAACGCGAAAGAGGATATACAGCGCGACGTGTGCACGAACGCGGGGAAATCGTGCGCGCCCAGTAACAAAGGTATCAAGTTCGCGCGCGCACGGCGAAAAAAACGTGTTTTGAAGCCGGTGTGACTTTTTTTACTTGATAAAAATAACTGATAGGCCGGTGCGTTTTGTGTGTGGGTGTGAGGTACTTCTCTCCACCAACCTCCACGTCGGTGTGCGGAGCAGCACGTCCCGCAGTAAGGAAAAGAAGGAAGACAGGAGTCGGCAGCCTTCCCGACCGTTGGAGTGAGAGAGAAAGATAGCGCAGAGGCCAAGCTCTCTCAGTCGCCCAACCTTTTCCCGCCGATACACATTACTCAGATTCGCGGTAAGTGGTGCACCACGTTTAAACCCGCATGTCTTATTAATATTTCGTATCCCGGTTCACCTGGTACAGTCCAGGAGAGGAAGCGTTCCTCTTTTTCGCCCTCTCGTGACAAATCGCGTCCAGGTAGACAGGTCGGTGGTTTGCGGGAGCCACTTCACGAGAGAAAGCGTGCGTGACGTAGGCAGCTTCTACGTCAGAGATACATACGTCACACGGTGTGACGTACAGCCATCAGGTTAAGCAGCCGATCATTCCCGGATCGGTTGCTTATTTCTCATCCGTTAATAAGTGTTAACTCTCCTTAAATTGGTAAAGTTAATTTATTGTTGTTTGATTGTTTATTCAATAAATTGGCTCGACGAGGCGATCTTTCTCGCCGATTAACATAATATATCGATTGTTGATAACGTTTTTACCGGTCATAGTTCTCTCCCAAGAATACCGCCCTCTCCGGCGTATATTCTGGTTGGCAATTTTGGGCATAGGGCCCAACACACAATATTAAAGTCAAACGAGGTGTTTGACGTTGTTAACGGCATTGCACGGCAGTCAAAGTGATTCCCGGCCGCATCGTGGGACTGTACACTAAGGTTGGTAAGTTGGGATAAAAAAATATAAAACAGTAAAAACTAAGAATTTTTTGATTTTATGTTACTTAAATATATTTGTCTTTTCAAATATTGTAATCACTTTTTTTTAATTTTTCTTATGTTATTTAACTAATAAGAAAAGAAATTATTAACATTTACATGTTATTAATAACATTGTAATTTAAAATAGAAGTTAGTAACACACTCTTCATGTACATATTTCAATTTATGACTTTGTTCACTGAGTTTTTCATTTGAGAAATTCATCACTTTAAACATAAAGTACATACAGGGTGTCCTAAAAGTAACCAACATAGGAAAAATGTAACATGAGATCGAATCGCAAATCACGACAATTTATATAATTAAAATCTTACAAATAATAATTAATGTATTGATTCTCCATCAAGTCTAGTGGCGATACCGAAAATAATACATACATGTAACGATTATTAACATCAACAAAATTAACGTGGCCGGCGGGCAGTCCACTTACCGCACGCGGGTCCTCACAATCAGATTGTTCCAAATCAATATATATATTTCCCTCAAGATCTCTCCACAGAATATTATAACTCCAACAAAATATATGTCTCCAAAATCGATATCTCCGTGCGAATATATTCCAGCAAATCTATCTTCATCAACAAAACAAATAATCAAAACTCCGAAAAATACTCAATAATTATAGAAAGCGCCGGCGTCTCTTTTCATGGATCAGCTAGTAATGACCTCTCCTCCTTTTTCCACTTTCTTCTTCCTTTTTCGTCAATTTTCGTCAAGGCCGACCCGCGGCGCTGTCAACTTCCTTCATTTGAACATGGCATCCGTTTTCCATTATTGGCAGGTCAACAGGTGTTATCGATCCTACTGCCACCTTTATTCCTTCCGTAATATATATTCTAATTTAGCGACGCAAATATTATCGTCAATACCAAGTGTTAACTGGGCTGGCACCTCCACTTGTGCAATTCGCACTCTTGTTCTCTCCCTTACGCACGGAAGTTGAGTCTGAGAGAGTCCCGCGCTTCGTTGCGCCGGCGCGCTCTCTCGGTGATCCTCGTGGTGCATACGAGTGAGCCCCCCCTCTCTGCCGCCGCCTATGTACACGCGTACGGCAGTACTGCTTCGCGCGCGAGTCTGATCTCTTTCCGTCTCTCTCACTTTTGTGTTTACGGGAAACTTGGCGCTTATGTGGCAATCCGGACCCAGCGTGGCTTCACGGCGACGACGTCTACGAGGGAAGGAGGTGTTGTTCGTGCGGGTCGGCGTCTCCATCACATTCCATCATCAACAGCGAGTAACTTCTCTTGTCTTCAACTAATTTGACGTTTACGGTAAGTGCTCTCTGTTTATTCCTCTCTGTGGTGGTGTGGCGGCTTATGTTCGGGAAGATTTTGGGGTAAGGGTCATCGCGCACTCTGAACCCGTTTTCTCGAATACTCCTGAATTCCTGTTCTATGTTTGAAGGGCAAAACCGATTCTTTGGTGTTAGCAGTGGTATACCGCAGGCCATCAGCCGCATACCCTACAGAATTCTTTGAAGTTTTGTCGGACATCCTACCGAGATACAAATACGTAATAGTCACTGGGGATTTTAACATTGATATGAATTCCTCCGGTGCTATGGCAAATAAGTTTAGGGCAAACATATCAGCACTGGGAGTTTCCCTCATCCAGTCAGAGCCAACGCATCACGCAATGACGTCGGGCGGGCCTTCTCATACATGGTTGGATCTCTTCCTTATTCGTGAACCAATACCCGATTACGAATATGTTATAACGACAGCTCCCTTCGCAGCAGGTCATGATGCTATAAGTATTACTCTTCGGATTGCTTGCACGCAGACAGACGTGAGGGAATTTGGAAAACGAAATTTGGGGGAGATCAACCTTCATAACCTCGCAACCACATTCAACTCATCTATTACCTCCTTGTCTTCATTACAATCATTCAATCATCCTAGGCATGACCAGTATATTTCCATGAATTTATCTTTATATAACTATCAGTTTAGTTCGCACTCACACCATAATCATTCATCAATTACCAATCACAGCACGATCTCAACTACTGTATCACTCATAAGCAAAGCAATTCTTTCTACATTTGATATATTAGCACCATTAAAATTTCATTCTATCAAAACTAAACATAAGCCATGGATTACTAGGGATATTAAAGTGAAAATTAAGGACAGAAACGCAGCATTTGGAAGATTTCGAACTACTGGTTCAATTGAAGATTACAACATATATAAAGGTCTTCGAAATCATATCTCAAATGCTGTAAACTCAAGTAAATTTCACTTCCTAGCAAATAAACTTAAGAGTACAAACGATCCCAAGAAATCCTGGAAATGCCTCAAAAACATGGGCCTCAGCTCAAAGACACATCCATCGCCGTTTAAATTTTTTCACATCTCAACAGTTAAACAGTCACTACGCTGCTGTCTCAAATCATGTCCAGCCACTATCTATCCAATCGTTTTCAACCATAGTATGCAATTCATGTCCTTTGTCACCCTCTTCCTCCTCTTTTCACTTCTCCAATATAACTGCAAAAGAAATTCAATATGCAATTCGGGGAGCATCCTCGAGGGCAGTGGGGATTGATGGCATATCTGTGGAAATGTTAAAGTTGTTAGAGCCTCAATTAACTCTGCACCTCGTGGATGTTTTTAACGATATGCTTTTAGCTGGGTATTTTCCTGAATGCTGGAACAGGGTGCTACTGTTTCCTTTGGCGAAGTCAAGCAGGGTGGAATCATGATCTGACACAAAGCCGACTGCGAAGCTTTGTGAGCTTTCGAAAATTTTGGAGAGACTTGTGCATAACCAGTTATCTGAATACCTAGAGAAGAATCATATTCTTATTGATAGACAGGCAGGTTTTTGTAAGGGTCATAATACCCAGATAGCACTCCTGGGTCACGATTCTTGTTCTGTTTGATTTCTCCAAGGCTTTTGACACGGTACCTCACGATAAACTAATTCAAAAACTTAGTATTATTGGTTGCTCTGATAACGTGCTAACTTGGTTCTATCGGTATCTTGTGGGTCGCATGCATGCAGTGGAGAATGAGTCTGGCGAGCTTTCGGATTGGCTGGAAATTAATGCAGGAGTGCCTCAGGGCTGTTTTATTGGTCCAAAACTTTTTTCTATCTTTATTAATGATCTGCCGAAAGTCCTTACACATAGCGATTATATGCTATTTGCCGATGATGCCCAGGTCTACCATTCGTTTTTTCCTGCAGAATTTGAAATGGGAGTGCAACTTATTACACAGGATGCTAATGCAATAGCCCTATGGGCCCACAAAAACGGACTTAAACTAAATGTTAAAAAATCGAAGGTTATGATTCTGGGTAGCCAGGCCTTTTTATCGCGCATTGACTTGAACACTGCCCCTAAGGTTAAACTGGAAACGGACTTCTTGGATTATGAATGTGAGGTTAAATCACTTGGGGTCATGATTACTCCATCTCTTGATTGGACAAGGCAAGTGTTATCTATCTCGAGTCGTGTGCATGGTGTTTACACTCATTGCGATATTACAGAAAAACTTTGTCACGTGGTCTTAGAAAGAGACTGGTAGAAGCACTTGTCTTTCCACATTTCGACTATGCGTGTGTGTAAGATCAAACCAACTTCAGATACGAACTTAGCACATCAATTTACTTAAGGATAAAGAGGTATTCTAGCATTATGTTTTTGAGCCGATATATCGACTTTTTAAAGATTAAAGAGACTTTCTATGCTTTGGTGTCTATACATTGGTGGACAAAGCAATTTTATTGGAAATTTAGTAAAACTGATATTTAACTGGTAAAAGAATTTCTAGAAAACAACTGCTATCCAAGGAAGCTTTTAACCGCAAGGTACGAAAAATATTAGAAAAACTTAAATACGGACATACTAATGTTCAACTTAATGGTAGATCAGTAACAAATTATAAAGCAATTTTTAAGTATTCCATTGGTACCTAAATTTTATGAAACAATATTAGGTGCTATGGAAAATGCCGAAAATTTGTAATAAACTTGATAATGTTATTGGTAGGGTAAAGACAGTTGCAGTGTAGAATTAAAGAGCATCAACCTAATGTGAATAAACCACAATCGCACTACGTGATAAATAATCGTATGTTCATATATGATCATGCCTTTGACTTGAACAATGTCAAAATACTAAATATTGAAAACAATTGGCATAGAAGTCTTGCGACTGAAATTATACATATTAAGTCACAAGATAATGTGATCAACGTTAAAGAGGACACAAAGAATTTTAGTCTCCACTACAATAGCATTATCAGCAACATTAAAATCAAAACTATCATAATTTCTTTCTTCCTTTTGTAACATAACCTCAAAATTTTATTTGTTAGATGTTAATTAAGCTATTGATTTAATTGCGCGTGGATCATGCGCTAGATGAATTTCAAGATGCGTCCCGCGATAAATTAAGAATATAATTGTTGTATAGAAAATAGTTTTTACATTTAAATAAAAAGTTTTTTGAGGGTAAAAGGTTTAATATGGATATTTTATAAATTTTAAAAAGTTTTAATATTATTTACCGTTCAATTTTAATTATTATAAACGTTGACTGCAGTTTTGGATTATTACACATATATTTAGCCATTTTTATTAATAAATGATATGAATATTGTACTTTATGACGTTATTGTTATAATTCTTAAACAACTTTTTTGTAAAATTCTTGTCATTGTTTTTTAATTTATTGTATAATTTGGAGATTGAAACTTTCTCGCGGAGGGTGGGGATAGGTGTGTCATAATCTAATTTGAAATAATTCCACAGGTGTGATTATGAATCATTCCTTATTATTAACTACCTGTGATATAAATTGATTTGTCATTTTAATAATCTCACTGCCGCATGCTAAATATGCATTATTGTATGTTAATTTATTTTGTGTTATTTCTCATTTATTTATTTAATATATTCAATTTTAATAGGATAATGTTGATTATAGACCAAACAACAATAGAAAGGAATAGATCACACATAACCTTAATTTCTGCGCAAAGATATATTTATTTATTTATTATTATTTTATGTTTAATTTGTTTTCAATTAAACGAGGTCAAGGGCAAAATAAATGGCATTATTACCCATGTAGCTGTATTTAAGGAAGATTTAATCGACGTACTTTTGACACTACAAACAACGGGAGATATAATAGACTTGATGCGTGTATAGCAATTCTGAAACAGGGAGCCACCGCTTTGAAACAGTAAACTTAAGTGCAACGCAAACTTAATTAAATCAGCGCGTTCCGTCTCACGCCTTAGTCGATTCATTTGAAATTTTAATACTCGGAATTCCTGCCGAGGTCTTAGTCAAGATAGGGCTACCCTTGTTTTAAGCCCAAATAGTCGAACTACGCCCGTAGATGCCAAGAGATCCAGGACAAATATGATTCCTACAGGGGGGTCTTCCTGCACCCATACACAGCCGAGAAATGAACAGTCTACTTCGCGTGGTCTAGTCTTTCAATTAAATACGGCAATGGCTAGAGACGCTGTAAGAGAAGGCAGTATTTTCGCTGTTCACTTTGGCCTAAGCAGGTCCATGTGATGTGGACTACTTCATTACGTGAGTCTAACAGATTACACTACGCGAGACCGACGGTGCGCGACCTTAATGTATATATTAGAGTCTCTACCAATAGTCCTCCTATTTTAGTTGAAAGCAATACCAATTTTAAAGTTTTCCATCCGCGATAGATCATACACAAATCGACGAAGAAATGGAAATTCAAAAGAGTCATATACCCGAATGACAGGAAGTTAACGAAGCCGATATTGGTGTATTTCATGTAAATATCAATTGCTTAAAAACGCATTTTTCAATTTTAGAATCAATCGTTTGTCCATGTGCATATGATATTATAGCTCTCACGGAAACTTTTTTAACCGAGCATAATTATTTAGGCTAGATTGATCGGGTAAAAGCGGCGCGGGGTATATATGTGCATGGGGCTTATAGGGGAGAAATATTGACTAATTCCTACCCGACGTTTGACAACACGCTTGAGTACTTAATTCTAACAGTCACTTGTAATTTGTTCAACCTACTCATGTGTGTTGTTTACAGACGTCCGGGTGTTAACTGGGTAATCCATTTTTTTGATGTCCTAGCTGGCCTTCTTCCCCTGCACAAAAACGTAGTAATTACCAAAGATTTTAATATTAAGATGTGCGACTCAGATAGTGCAGAAGCAAATGAGAAAGTCGGTAAGTCGGCTGGCAGAGGTGTGCCAGTACTAGCGCAAATCCTCAGCCACAAGTCTCATAAACACAATTGTCCCACAAACATTCGACCTTGATCATATCGATGCACTTAAGACCATCCTACACCAACAGCTGCTTAGGTTCGATCGTCAGAACTGGAAGAGGCGTGTGCCTAATGAGGACATCCAGGCCGCTGAGATTCCGCCATTGTTTTGACTTTATTTTCACTTAATTTCTACTTATTGTTAGTTTTATCCCTTACTTAATCCTAGTTTTGACCAAATTGGTCATGTGATGAGTTGTCGGACAATATAAATAACAATTGGCATTAGAGTTAACGTTGTAAATAGACCATATTGTGTTTATTGTTATTGCGCTCTGTACACGCACCGGTCATATGCATTCAAGCTATACTTACGAAACTGTGCGAATTTACCTATTCTGTAAGAAATGTGCAAGCTATACGTCTAATTTAGTATTTAGTTTCTACTATTAGCGTTACATCCTATTTAATCTTAGATGAACTTATCTATCGTGTCTACGCTATTATTTTTGTAAACATACTTAGTATTCTAAATCTGTACATTGCGCGATCTTAGTTTTTGTAAATATTATGTATATACTTGTTATACAGCACCAAGCAGAGAGTCGATGGAGTTTTACGTTCACTGTATGCAATGACCTAGACCAAACAAGGAACATGAAGCACCAGCATTTGCACAATACTTATGTTAGATTTGTGTGGGGCAGCCTGCATAAATATGAGCATATCACCGTTCAGGCTAAATCTACGATTGCTGTCAGTCGAGTCTAGATGATGATTTTCATCGGATCATTAGCATTTAGTATTTTAGACAGAAATATTTCTTCCAATTCTTCCCTGTCACTCCTTGTAAGGTTTTAGCAACTATCTCAAGGGCTACCTCTAAGGCTATGAGCAATGACCAAAGAATTTGGTCACGCTGGTGATTCCTACAACGGGTCCCTGTTGATTCACAAGTCTGCAAAAAAAGATTTTTGAATTGTATTAAGAAATTGAAGAGTCATTTTCGAAGTAATTTTTCATGTAGAATCCGAATAAGGGGTCCGAATTGCTCTATCACGTCAGGATTTTAAGATATCCTAACCTACAAGTGCAAAAATCGCAATTTTTGGCTATATTTGCGGTTATGTAGCATTATCATATTCTATTTTCTCGAAAAACAACCAATGGTACCTCAACGTGTAAGTCTTATTCTTTTAAATGCCGTTGATTTTGCTCAAATAGCTTATTTCTGCATTGAGATATTTCATTTTAAATTTTTTGAGTTTCGTCAATTTCGTTATTCTCTAAATTCACATGATTCTGTAGTCTTTGAAAGTCTATAAAATTTAATGTGTATCAAGTTTTACGAACCAAAACTAAGTCCTAAGTACCTTGAAGGGAGCGACAAGGGGGTCAACATCGCTAAACACGGTCCACAATTATTCTTACGCCAAATCAGCAAACCCTGAACCCAAGTATGCCAAATCCACGTATTCCAAACTCCAAATCCACAATCAGAAATCCAACAATCTTGATCACTTAATTAACATGAGTCCTATTGCCTCTTACAAAATATAATAACCTTACTTTTAGCGCTATCCAGAAACAACGACGCACAGTGGTTTCAAATGCGAAAAAAATGGGCAAAGTTCTCGACCCGGCATGTATTTTATCGTACGGATTTTTTTTCTGTGCGAAAAAGTATCTTTTACTACATAGAATACGAAACTGTGCAGGCGAAATCGCCAAAAATAAAGGTACTAATACCCGCTGGAAGCGAAACTCGAATATACGAGTTTTTGAGTGTATTTCTTATATAACTTCATTTTTTTGTGTTTAAAAGCACCTTGAAGCCATGATTTTGATTAGTATTATTGTTAGTAAACGAAGGGTAAGGTGTCCCGCTATAAAAATAGTGTAAATAATAATTTTGGACTATCAAAATCATTTTTTCTTATGGAAATGTGGAAAATCCCTATTTTCATGCATTAAAGCACACTGCTTAATACCTATATCGTGTGCGTACGAGCATTTACGCACGTGTATTTATGACTCTGTTTGTTTACGCGTGTATGTGTGTGTACGTATGTGTGTGTGAGTATGCGTGTTATTTTTGTGTTTCATTATTCGCTTGTATGTCAAAATCCTCGAAAGCTAGCGATTTTTGAAGGATTAATTAACAATAATTAATTACCTAAGCTTGTACATTTATTGCATCCTACAGATACTTTTTTTTACACCTTTAGGATTATATTTGTGTATTTATAGCTAATGCACATATTTAATTTTCATTAATTTCATGTCTAATTGTAGAAATGCCCAAAATTCGGTGAATCTTGGAGGTTCAATTAACAATAATTAATCAACTAACCCTGCATATTTCTTGCAACTTATGAGTACTTTTTTTTAGATCCTTGGGAGTATTTAGAACACCTTTAGTTTTCATTACTTCCACAGTTATATATGAAAATTCGCGAAATTCAGGGGTTTTTGAAGATTTAATTAACAATAATCACTTACTACTGACAGATACTTTTTCTGACACTTTTAGTAGTATATTTACAGATTTACAACTAGGTTCACTTTTAGATTTTATTAGATTCACATTTAATTGCGACATTTCCCGAAAATCGGAGGTTGATGGATGGCTTTATTAGCAATAAATAATTAACTAAGCTTGTACATTTTTTCTAACTTACAGATACTTTTTTTAACACCTTTAGGAGTATATTTATAGATTTATAGCAAATGTACATATGGGTGTGTCTCAAAAATTTTTAGATTTTGAATTTAAAGAAAATTTTTTTTTGTTTTCACACGTTTTAGACTTTGTTTTTCTTGTATAAATATACATTATAATCAGTAATTAACTTGTGTGATTTGTTTTGTGTGATCAGTAATTAACTTGTGTGATTTGTTTTTTTAACGCGCTACAAAAATAAGGATATTTCCCATAAAAAGTATATACAAAAAAAACTACATACAAGGGTGTCAAATCGGATGAAGTAGAAGATATGAAGACGATTAAAACCCTACAATTTAAATATTAGACACGCTAGCGAGTTAGCATCTGACCTCGTGATTTAGTATATTATTTTTTAATGATCACACGATCAACCAGCACAATTACATATATTTTAACACTGTGCCGCTAAAAAATGACATTAAAAATATAAATAATTATTAATAATTTTAAACACGAAAAAATGAAGTTATATAAGAAATAACACTCAAAAACTCATGTATTCCAGTTTCGCTTCCAGCGGGTTTTAGTACCTTTATTTTTGGCGATTTCACCTGCACGGTTTCGTATTCTATGTAGTAAAAGATACTTTTTCGCACAGAAAAAAAATCTGTACGATAAAATGCATGCCGGGTCGAGAATTTTGCGCATTTTTTTCGCATTTGGAACCACTGTGCGACGTGGACGTAGTAAGGATTGTTTCCTTCGGGGTGCTTAATTAAAGTGAGTCCCCTTGCCTCTCACGAACCGGGGTGCTTTTTTAACGTGAGTCCCCTTGCCTCTCACTATTTTTTTTTTTTTTTTTTTTTTTTATTTTGTTTAACGTCGCTCTATTTATGCTGCCAGGGCTAATCAGCGACGGAGGTGAACGGTGTGTCTGTAAACAAAGCACATGTAGTTGAAACAGTGGTGCTTGTGTCCATCGGAAGATATCATCGGTCACTGTAATTAGTCTAATAATTACAGTTTCCTGTCCTCCCGATGGAACCACCGCGATCCTCTTTACATCTTCGCGTCCCTAACGTTCCCTATAGTTCAGATGCCCGTGCCTCTCATGCACTGAAAAATGCACGAAACGCACGCGCACCTGAACTGGCGTCACATTATAGTGACACACCGAGCCACTGAGTCGCGGTGTTCGAAAAATGCACATGAAAAAATTTTCAGAGGTACACGTCTGGGATCGAACCCACGACCCTCGGTGTGAGAGTCGGGAGCTCTACCCATGAGCCACCGCGGCTCTCAATGCCTCTCACTATATTTATCATTATGAAATCTTTTTTTTCTTATTTTCTAAATTTCTCGCGTTAGGTCGTCTTTTATGTTTGACATGTGGCTCATCACGTTGAAAAGACCAACAGTAGTCTGCCAACATGAATGGAGACCATTTTACCTGATACCGTCGTTTCATTTCTTTTATATTCTATTGAAAACGCTCTCCTTGTTCCTCGCTTTCATCACCTAAATTTTCTGGAAATCAATCTAAGTGAGAATGCAAATAATGTAATTTAATGTTCATGTTACAACCTAACTTCTTGAAGTTTTCAAGCATATCTTTGACTAATTTCTTATAATCACTTTCTTTTTTATTACCTAAAAATCCCTTCACAACTTATTTGTAGCTGGTCCAAGCATTTTTTTCAACGGAAGCCATCACATTTTCAAAGTCAGTTGTTTTCATTAATTGGCGTCTTTGTGGTCCAACAAATATACCTTCTTTTATTTTCGCATCAGTCAAAATGGAAAATTCATTTATAAGGTACTTAATACAAGTGGCATCTTTGTCAAGAGCCTTTACGAATTGCTTCATAAGCCCTAGTTTTACATGGAGTGGAGGTAGTAGAATCTTGTTGCTATCAATTAAGGGGTTTTGGAGAACGTTAGGGTCTCCTGCTTTAAGAGAAATACGGAGAGGCCAATCTTTTTCAACGTAATGCATATTTTTATCTCTGCTATCCCACAAACATATAAAGCACGGATATTTTGTGTAACCTGACTGTAGTCCAAGAAGCATAGATATAATCTTCAAATCGCCACACTTTCAAGTTGTGATGTTTGTAATCAATTGCATAAAGAATAGTTTTTACATTTTCATATGATTCTTTCAAGTATACAGAATGTGCTATAGGTATAGAAGCATATTTAATTGTGTTATGCAGCTAAATTGATTTTAAACTCCTCTTGGATGAGTCAATAAATATCCTCCAATTCTTAGAATAGTACATTAACCCTAATTTTTGCATTAAGCCATCAATATAACTGCAATAAACGTAATCATCTTCTTTAGAAAAGAATTCTATTGATGATTTTTCCCGATGTCTAAACCATGAAAAAGTAGTTCCAGAGGCAAGAAGATTTCTTTCCATTAGTCGTGAACCTAGGAGCTCCGATTTATCTTTAGGCAAGCCTAAATCTCTAACCAAGTCATTTAGTGTAGCTTGATCAAAAAGAACTGGCTCAGAGTCAGTTTTATCATCAATAGTACTCATCATCTTCAACTGTATCATCTTTAACTTGTTGCTTCAATAGGGGAGGAGTTGCAGGTTTATCATAAGAATCATAAGGCATTTTTTTGTTACACTTGTAACATTTGGATATTGTATTTTATTAGCATTTTTACTGTTGAAACCAAAAATTTTCACAAGCCCCCAACTGATTTGATGTATATTGTATTTGTATACTAGTGAACACAGTTAGGTAAAAGAAATTACGTGAAAGGACAAAAGTTGTGACACTTTAAAACCGTTCTTTAAGAGGAGGTCGTAACAGAAAAAACTGTCAATCAAATATGACAGTTATAGTGCAAAAAATTAAATTTGTATTCTGCACTATTCTTCTCTCTTAATGGATCAAATTACGTCAAATTTTGCATAAATGATTCATCTGGTCTAGAGAATAGCGCTTTGGTGTTCATGTAGTTGGAAAATTTTGTATTATTATTAGTTGTCCCAATTTATCTGACCATTGTACGAGATGCTGTTTTATTACGGTTCTTCACTAATTTTTGCATTTTATGCTACGTCATGATACAAAACTTTACCAGAACAATCGAAATTAAGTATAGAATGGCGCTCTGATAACATTTTGTACCAAAATTATGCAAATGTGCTAAAATTAGTTTGCAAACAATAAACAGTTTTGCAGGTTATCTGCGAAAAATATAAGTTTTTTTATTTTGCCTAAAGGCGGCGCTGCGCAATATTTCTATAGTCCTCGATCTGTTAGCTATTACTGTTGAGAGCTTACTTATCTATTGCTCTGTATATTACTAAGTATTATACGATTCTATAATTTTTTTTTACCACACCACGCGTAAAGTGCGTACTGTACTCCCTCATTTCGAGAAGTAAAGTGACTCGAGTACGCCCTGCAAACTATCTTCGTGTTTGATAAGAGAAACAAAAGCAAATCGGAAATAAGGTTAGACCTAATCGTATTATCGATGTCACTTTACTTCTCAAAATAACGGAGTTCAGCACGCAATGTACGCGAGGCGTGCTAAAAAATAGTATATGCATCACGGAAGTACAGTAAGCAAACCGGCACTGCAGAAATGCTGCCCTCGCTTCTCTCGTGCAGCAACTTCACGCAGAGCCGCCTTTGCTTACTTTACTCCCTAGATGCATAATCTACTATTTTATAACCTTAAATTGTCAAATATATCAAATCTGTTAACCCATCAATCAGATTTGTACGACCTCCCCTTAATATTTATCCTCTTTTCATTTCATTTTCATCCTATTTAAGGTGTTTAGGGATGGGTCTGGGTAACATAACTTTGTGTACTTCTTTTCTTATAATAATGAATTCTTTTCGATGAAACTGTACTGAAATATTCTGAATGTCAGAAGTAAGAATACTTTTAGAGCGCTGTTAACGGTTTTCACCCCTTTACATCCTCTTAAAGATATTCAGGAAGCAGGTGAGGTTCTAAAACTTTCTGTACATAGTGACCTTACTCAAAGAAATTTGTTTCTATTAAACTACGTCAAAATATGTACAAAAGCCGAAGGTAGACTACTTTAAGATTGTTTTTTACCGTCTTTTTAATCTCTTTAGAATATTTAGGGGATGCTTTAGGTGCTAAAACTACTTTTTATTTTGTAAGAACCAATTGAATTTTCATCAGGGTGCAAAAAAATGGAACGACGGTATCAGGGAAAAAGGTCTCCATGTATGCCTCATAAACCTCATAAAATCACTAATTTTCATGTATTTTCGGCCATAAGTTACAACAGCGGTCTTGGCCAATAATCTAACCACCGCCATTCGAAAGCTCTCGAAAAATGTGATCTTTTGAGCATTAATAGATCAAAATCGATTGTGGCGTGGTCGCCTTTTTTTGATATTCAATATTTCCGGGTGTCCTATCTCTTCGAGATTTCAAATTAAGAATTGTAACCTAGGTAGATAAATTCTAAAGATTATTTTGAACAAAAGTTGTTTGTAATGGTTTTTCCAAAAAATCAATAGATTTTGAGATAAATGGCTTTGAAAATAGCAATTTTTCTAAAAAATTGAAAAATTTCCATTTTTCAAGGTGGAATAACTTTTAGGTAAATTATTTTTAACACTTAAAATTATTTGTCTATCTTCTGGAAGATATTTCCAGCCTGTTCTCAAATTTTGGAGCGATTTAAAATTTTCATCGTACCACTTGACGTGAAATAGCCCACATATATGTATGAATTTATTAATTACAGCGCAATATTTGCATAGTGTCCCTATTTTTAGAGCCCTTCAAACGCGAACATTCGTGCACTTGTCACAAAAAATGTGGTATGCGCCAAGGGCTAAGTGGGCTTTTATGCCTCGTGTGTTTTTCCACACTCGGCTTAAAAAAGCCTACTTTACGCCCTAGGGACACAATATACTATTTCCTGCGGAAGATTTTTCATTAATAATATTCTTATTATTTCATCATTCTCTTTATTTACTAAGATCTCAAACAAATACAATCAATTATTTTTGATAAAATGGCTGATATTGAAACTTGGAGTAGTGGCGAGTCTGAACTTGAAATACAAGATTTGAAGAATGAGGAAATTTATGAAGTTGATTTGGTAGAGAATTATTATGATGAAACTCAAATTTTTGTAAACGTGCATTTTTATCCATCAATCAAAGATTTTCAAGGTACTTCTAAAATAAATCTTAACATCTCTATATCGGGGAATAAAGCAATCAATTACTTTAAATTCTTTGTTGATTCCCCTCTGATTGAAAGAATTATAGATGAGACGAATCGCTATGAAAGTCAGAATCATGAAGATCGGCAATCCCATCGGAAACTTGATCTCCTCTTACAAAAGCTGAATTTGAATGTTTTCTTAGCCTTTTAATTCTAAACATTCACTCTGTTGATTCTGGGTCATGCTAAGAGCGAAAACTAATATATTTTTTTATAATACATCAGTGATAAAAATGCATATCATTTTTGGATCTCATTTTTGGACTAAAATACTACAAGTACTGAAGTTCAAATACAATTTTCAAGGTCAAGGATGTCTCCTAAACATCTTTTTATATTTTTTTCGTATTCAGCGCATCCAAATACGTCTAAAAGCACTCCTAACTCGCCAAATTAAATTTTTAACATTGCACCTTACGTTCCAGACGGGACTGGTCGATATATCGACCACCAATTTTGTCAGGCACTCCATCTGACACATGTTTTCATTTTATGCACAAATATTGTGTAAAAAAAGTCGAATTTCAACGTCAAAATCCCCGTCCTAAAAAGGTTAACGTAATGAGCAACATGTCCAACACAAAAGATGATATAACACGAGAAATTTAGAAGATAAGAAAAAAAGATTTCATAATGATGAATATAGTGAGAGGCAAGGAGACTCACGTTAAAAAAGCAACCCGGTTCGTGAGAGGCGAGGGGTCTCACGTTAAAAAAGCACCCCGGTTTGTGAGAGGCGAGGAGACTCACATTAATCAAGCACTTCGGTTCGTGAGAGGCAAGGGGACTCACTTTAATCAAGCACCCCAAAGGAAACAATCCTTACTACGTCCACGTCGTTGTTTCTGGGAAGCGCTAAAAGTAAGGTTATTACATTTTGTAAGAGGCAATGGGACTCATGTTAATTAAGTGATTAAGATTGTTGGATTTTTTATTGTGGATTTGGAGTTTGGAATACGTGGATTTGGCGTACTTGGGTTTAGGGTTTGCTGATTTGGAGTAAGAATAATTGTAGACCGTGTTTAGCGATGTTCACCTCATTTTCATTCCGTTTAAGGTACTAAGGTGTCAGTTTGGGTGCTGAAACTTAGAGTACATCGTCTCCTTACTCTTAAAAGTCCACTTATATTACACTACGCCAAAAAGTACGTGGAATGTCAAAAAGTGAAATACTTTTCGATCAATTTCAGCATTTTTTGCCCCCTTTTCCCCCCCTTCAAATTACTTAGGGCTTAGTTTCGGGTCGTAAAACTTGATGCACATTAAATTTTAGTTTTAAAAATCCTATTGTTGTAAAAGAACGTGATACAAATGTCAAAAGAAAAATTGAATATAATGCCACTTGGGAAAATTGAACATAATGCCATTTGGACGTCAAAGACTACAGAATCATGTGAATTTTGAGAATAACGAAATTGACGTAACTCGAAAATTTTAAAGTGAAATATATCAATGTAGAAATAAGCTATTTGAGCAAACTCAATGGCATTTGAAAGAACAAGACTTACACGTTCGGAATTGTGTTTTCGCACACGAACACTGCAGCAAGGTTTGCACGCTCACGTCACTGTCGGGTTCTCTAGGCCCGAGGTCGGCACGATTCAAAAGTCGAATCTGAGGAGTGCCGTCGTTGTGTGCATTTAAATAAACTTTTCCTGTAACACTTTTTGGTAGAGCTCTGATTGATCTAACCAATTAGCGACGAGCGCGTATTAAGTGTTACAGAAAGCGTTGTTAATACTCGAATATATAGATGTTTTAAATATGAAAAATTATTTTTATATTTAAATATATGTAACATTATAGATGGATATCTTATGAGACATCACAACGGCAAATTTCGTAACTACGAGACTGAGGTGAAATCTCTAAAAATTTGGATCACTCCCGCATTGGATTGGTCAAGACAGGTCGCGTTTTTAATATTTACAAGTTTATTCTTTTGCATCAGAATATGTAAAAACTTGTTGATGTGCTTATCTTTCCGCACTTCGGTTACGCGTGTGCGTTGTTCAATGACCTTGATGATTCCAGAAACTTAATGCTTCAGCGCTTACTAAACACTTGCGTGCATTTTGTGATTAGGGTTACATCCCCTGGAGTGAACACGTAACGCCTTATCGTCTTAAATTAGATTTGCTGTCTGTCGAGCTTAGAAGATCCCTATTCATCGGCTCCTGCGCATTTACGATCTCACATAAATTCCCTTCCTACATTGCTAATCAGTGTATTAGTCACCTGCCCCTTTTCTTTACCTATCTTCCTCCCAGAACTTAAGCCTTGAAAAACTCCTTTATCATTACTGTCTCTCGCCTCATTAATCAGCTTCTTTACACTGACTTTAATCCCCTCTCATTTACTGCATTTAAATCCGTCCTCTCATCTCACCTATCTGAGCTCTACCGTCAGGCTTGAGACGCTAGAGTTAGTCGCGACAGAATTGCTTGCCTTCCCCTTGTCCGATCTCTAGCTTTAACATCGTGTATTTGTTTATATGTTTTTATTTTTTTTGAACCTAGCGTTTTTTGTTTTTTCTCATTATGCTAAGATTATACACAGTCGCCCTTTCACTATTTTTATTTTTATTTCAAACTGTTATTTTGTGCGTAATACATCTAATTATTTGGCTCTACTGCAGCTCGATACGAAATTATGTTAAATTAATTTATATTCATTACGTTTGCTTGTTTTTATATTTTTACTTATTTATTTATTTATTTACATTTTTTGTTATTACTCATATATTTTATTTATCTTGTTATCTTTTTATTTTGTTACTTTATTCTGGAAATGGCGACCATCTTTTTTTATCCTGTGTCATCTATTTTGTTATGCGCCCCCTGCTGCCCAATAAATAGTATCAATCAATCAATCTCTCTCTCTCTCTCATTTTCCCTCCTACGCTCAATCTCATTCTCGTTCTATATTAATTGTATTTCGCAATATAGGCCGAGAATATGGTATTCCGCGGCATCTGTCGAGCCTTGAGAATGAAATTAGTAGTTTATGCAACTAGTGCATAGAATGAATTTTCATCCACTAGTGTGATCGGCGAACACGAGTGAATAGCGGCGCCAATTTTTTTGTAACATTGTGAACATTGTGTGTAACATACTCTGTGAGAAATAAATTTTATTGTCTAAAGTGCAACATCAATCAAAGATCACAGAAAAAATCATTTCTATATATTTTGCAGAATCAGCTATTACATTTCGAAATTTAATAATTTTTGGTAATTTGTTTGAATAATTCTTGATAAATAATTGGGATCACATAATTAAAACCACGGGTTCCTTATTTTTTTGCTACGCCATGCATGCAATAGTTAGTTTAGGGCTATTTCGGTTAGATTCGGCTTGGAATATAACGGGTTTGTCAACACTCGTCCAGGTTGAAATTATTTATCATGATTTTACAACAACAAATTGAGCTCTGACAAAAAAGGGTTGTAAATGTTTCCTTCATAATTTTTCCCGTAGAATCGAGTACCGCTATAAGTTTCTATAACGTTTGATAAACAATTAGAATCGCTAAAAGAAAAAACACGAGTTCCTTTTTTTTTTACCACGCCATCGATGCATTAGTTAGTTTGGTGCTATCTAGGCTAGAGTCGATTTGGGTATTAATGGCTTATATGGAATATGATTATGTGGAAAAGGGACTAAAAATAGGAACAAATGGCATACCTTACGCATACTATATCAAAAATCAAGTTTAGGTTTTCTCCGACATAGTATGCGTAACGTATGCAACTTCGTTCGTATTTTTAGTGCGTATAGTGAAACTTATCCGTATAATAATATTCTATTTAATATCCATAACTATATTTCTTTTTTATGTGTATTTATTTATTTCCATTAAATTAAGTTTAGGTCGTGAGGCTTGCAATGGTTCGGTCGGTTAGGGCGTGAGACTCGTAATCTGGAGGTCCCAGGTTCGATTCCCGGCCCCGGACGGTTGATACAAGTACCACTGGGGAATGTATTTTTACCAAGTACTTTCTTACATCCTATAACCTCCGTCGCCGATTAGGACCTAATTGGGAGCATGAAACGAGCGATCTTAAAATAGTAAAAAAAAAGTTTATATCGTGATTATATCCAACTTAAACATCTTTTGTTTTTTATGCTTTTCAACGCGGTATAAGTGGTTAAAATTTCACACCTTTAATAAGACAGTTTTTTATGTATTTTTCCCGCAGAATCTACATCTAGAGTTGAAATAACGATATTTGTATCCATCTTTTTATCATCCAAAGTCCATGAAAAAATCCGTAAAACGTGGTTTCTCGAAAATCGGGATTCTCGAATCAGGGTGGACACATATATAAGAAAGAGTTGACATAAGCATATGTCAGTTCACACAACTTTTTTTTGTTAATCTGCATTAAATTTTGCTAGTGTAACTGAGGATACTAACATTTTGTTTGCGTACTTTAATTCATTTAACATGGTTATAACATGGTTTTGTTGAACTATTTTATTTAATTAACATTAATATACAATTTTTATCTAATTTAATCTAGATACTGATTTTTTCAGAAATATATTATGCTGTTGTAACAAATAAAAATTTAGCTGAATATATAGTAGATATACTAATGGAGCATATTGATGAATTTTGCGGAGACAATGGACAAATACTAATACCATTAAATTTTAGTAAATGTTTTTTGATACAAGGTATAGAAATAATACTTCAAGAACCTATAGCAGAATTACTATTTACTTTGCAGAAATTATATGTACTTATTGCATCAAGAAATTCATCTACTATTGATAGACTGGCTAATATTCTTGAGGCACTGTGCAAATATATGAGTGAAACAACTTTAGATCAATTATTAACAGTTAAGTTGACATTTATGTAAAAACATTTATAGCATCATCTAAAATTATGCTCAGATATCGATCCACTGATGATATATATATATATATATATATGGGCTATTTCATGTCAAGTGGTACGATGAAAATTTTAAATCGCTCCAAAATTTGAGAACAGGCTGAAAACATCTTCCAGAACGTAGAAAAAAAATTTTAGGTGTTAAAAATAATTTGCCTAAGAGTTATTCGACCATCAAAAACGGAAATTTTTCAATTTTTTAGATAATTGCTATTTTTAAAGCCACTTATCTCAAAATCTATTGATTTTTTTGAAAAAACCTTAGAAACAACTGTAGTTTAAAATAATCTTTAAAACTTATCTACCTGGGTTACTAATTCTTAATTTTAAAATCTCGAAAAGATAGAACACCCGGAAATATTGAATATCAAAAAAGGCGACCACGCCACAATCGATTTTGATCTAACACCGCTCAAAAGATCACTTTTTTCAAGAGCTTTCGAATGGCGGTGGTTAGATTATTGGCCAAGATCATTATGAAAGTTATGCCTCATAAACCTCATAAAATCACTAATTTTCATGTATTTTAAGGCCTAACTTTCACTTTATTGAATATCAAAAAAAGGCGACCACGCCACAATCGATTTTGATCTAACACCGCTCAAAAGATCACATTTTTCAAGAGCTTACGAATGGCGGTGGTTAGATTGTTGGCCAAGACCACTGGTGAAAGTTAGGCCTTAAAATACATAAAAATTAGTGATTTTATGAGGTTTATGAGGCATAACTTTCATAATGATCTTGGCCAATAATCTAACCACCGCCATTCGAAAGCTCTTGAAAAAAGTGATCTTTTGAGCGGTGTTAGATCAAAATCAATTATAGCGTGGTCGCCTTTTTTGATATTCAATATTTCCGGGTGTTCTATCTCTTCGAGAATTTAAAATTAAGTATTGTAACCCAGGTAGATAAGTTCTAAAGATTATTTTAAACAAAAGTTGTTAGTAATGTTTTTCAAAAAAATCAATAGATTTTGAGATAAATGCCTTTAAAAATAGCAATTTTTCTATAAAATTGAAAAATTTCCATTTTTGATGGTCGAATATCTTTTAGGTAAATTATTTTTAACACCTAAAATTATTTGTCTATCTTCTGGAAGATATTTCCAGCCTGTTCTCAAATTTTGGAGCGATTTAAAATTTTCATCGTACCACTTGACGTGAAATAGCTCATATGTATATGTATATATATATATGTATACACTACCGCTCAAAAGTTTGGGTTCACCTAAATAAAAATTGACCCAACTTCAAAGCTTCATAACTTTGGTGCAAATAATGCTACAAAAACCTGCTACAAACCGTTCGAAAGGTAATTTAAAAAGCTTTAAAATGACCTGGTGCTAAAGTCTATTTTTTAATTTTTTATTTGTGTAAAAAGCCAAAGTTTAAAACTGAAAAACTGAAAAAACTAACAAAACGTAAGTAAGTTTAAATAGGCAAATTAATTATATTTATACATATACATACATTTAAATTTTAATATCATTAATATAACCATCTCGACTATTGACATCTCTAAATGTGTTATGCACTTATAACGTGTGTGCTTAATTTTTATATAAAAACCTATAATTTGTTTATTTGGTATTTTCCGAGATTAAAAAAAAAAAGTAATAAAAACGCTTGTGTGCATAAAAACTGTCGTAACTTCCTTAAAAATGAATCTAGGATAAATTTAAAAAAAGCATTCGAAAGCTCTTAAAAAATGCTTTAACATTCATTGTATAACATTTAAAAATACACCTCTTCCTGGAAAATGTAGGCATTTATAGAGAGACCTGTTTTTTTTTTAGTTTTTCAATTTTAAACTTTGGTTTTTTACACAAATAAAAAATTAAAAAATAGACTTTTGCACCAGGTCATTTGAAAGCTTTTTAAATTACCTTTCGAACGATATGTAGCAGGTTTTTGTAGCATTATTTGCACCAAAGTTATGAAGCTTTGAAGTTGGGTCAATTTTTATTTAGGTGAACCCAAACTTTTGAGCGGTAGTGTATATATATATATATATATATATATATATATATATATATATATATATAATATTAAAATGCTTCCACTTTTATAGTGCCAAGGGGAGTGCACGCACGTCCGGAAATGGATCTTATCCTAATTTTGGGATATTTTTTGTAATATAAAAATACGAAAAAGCTGAGTTATTGCTGTCTTATGGCCACTATTACAAAAGATATACGAAATTTAATAATAACTTCCATAAAATGCTTCCTTTTCAATCGCTTATAATTCTAAATAAATAGAGGTAGACACTCAAACCAAAAAACGGTAAGAAAGATGAGATGAAATACATGCAATTAAAAGAAAATGAAGCTTAAATTCGTAAATTAGGAGCAAAGATATGGAGAAAATAAGAAATTATAAAATTTTAGGCTCAAAAAGTCAATAAATTTTTAATAAAATATCTTCAATTTCTTATTTTTTTCCATTTTTTTGCTTCAAATTTTCCAATTTAAGCTTCATTTTCTTTTAATCGCATGTACTTGATTTCATCGTTCTTATCGTTTTTTCGTTTGAGTGTCTACCTCTATTTATTTTAGAGTTATAAGTGATTGAAAAGGGAGCAGTTTTTATGGAAATTATTATTAAATTTCGTATAACTTTTGTAATAGTGGCCATAGGACAGCAATAACTCAGCTTTTTCGTATTTTTATATTACAAAAAATATCCCAAAGTTAGGATAAGATTCATTTTCTGACGTGCGTGCACTCAACTTGTAAGTCATTTTCCGAACAAAACTTTTTCCGCCGTCGTATGTGACGTCCCGTCGTAGGAAATCGTTATTATATTATATCTACATATTCTTTATTTATATATATATATATATACAGGTATGATCATTGGTGACTCAGCATAAAAGTGGTTCTTGCAGGAAGAGGAAAAAGGAGTATTAGTGGCGGAAAAGGGTTGCACAAAAATGATGAAGGACTCAACGCAAATAGTCCGGTGCATTACATCTGACCCGGGGAGTCCGGCAGTGAGTGCCGAAAATGATTCTTGATGCAGCTTATATAGCTAAAGAGAGGGCTCCCTACTTTCCTTTTTTACCTTCAGGGGGACAGTCATGCCGATCTGGACCGTCGCATACTATTACGTCAGGCTAATGTTGTTGCCGACGTTTCTTCTTCAGTTCTTCTGATAAGATTCAGCCGCTTCACAATGTTAGTAGCAAGGATAACCACGGCATCCCATCCACTCTGTGATACGAGCAGGCACGTCCCTAGACCCTGTGGCGTACACTTTAATGCGGCACAGGTGGCTGCGGAAGCGTCCATGGCCAGTGAGCGCCTGGGTGAGATGGAAGATGACGAAGCCATACTCCTTGCTCAACCATCTGGCGATTTCGGGGATGACGCGGTGTGTCCAGCGACTCTTGCTGGATGAATCCCATCGTTGCTGCCATTACCGATAGGTGTTGACAGTCCATCTGGGGCCCCAATTCTGGTCTTCTTCATTTCAGCTCTCTCGGATGCTATAAGGTAGGTCCTCCGATGGAGAGTAATCCAGCGACCACCGAGAGGACGATGTCCGATACGGTGCGGTAGGCTCGGGCCACGCGTAACAGGGAGCCCCGTAGCTCGCGTTCCTCATCCATGCATCAGCCCAAATTGGTGCTCCGTATAAAATTACGAAATTTACCACCGACGCGAAGAGGGACCTTCGCAGTTGCTTGGTTCAGTAGATTTTCTCTGAATGATAGTCGAGCATCCAGCGCGACCCCAATGTATCGGATGAAGTCCACCGACCGGACTTGCTTACTGCCAACCGTGAAGGTGGCGTACGTCCTCTTTTTTCCAGGAGATGAGCACCGCTTCCGTTTTTTCCGCCGCCAAACTCAATCTCTGGCCGCTCAGCCAGCCCGCTACTATCTCGATAGAGATGTCTCCGAGGTATTGAACCTCCTAGATGCTTTTCGCGACGAGAACAAGTGCAAGGTCGTCTGTGTAAGCCACCATCAAAACACCCTAGGGGATCCGCTGTCTCAAAAGACCGTCGTAAACGACGTTACGTAACAGCGGCCCCAGGACCGAGCCCTACGGTACGCTCCCAGTGATGTTATAGGAGCGCACACCTGCATCAATGTCGCACAGCAGGGTCCGATCCCTCAGGTAGCTCGAGGCGATTCGAAGATAAAGCGGTACTTTAAATTGTTCTAGAGACAGCATGATGTTGTCCCATCTTACCGAGTTGAAGGCGTTCTTTATGTTCAGGACAATGACTGCGCACATGCACCTGGCACTTCTGCCGCCTCTGATGTCATTTATGGCGAGCTCGACAACTCGGTTTATGGCGGTTTATGACGATAACGATGTCTGCCTTTTCTTTCTGACCAACTAGAGCAGAAGGTCTTGGGCCACCACACAGTGATTGAGGTTAATCTGCATTACCTTAATCATTTTTTATTTCTGATCGGCACCCCAGCCTTCTACGGTGCCTTTATTGCGTCCGCGCAGTTCACTGCTTTGTGATCCTCTCGGCGGCATCGCTAGCATTGCGTCGATCGGTCGACCGCTCTATTGCAGTCCTTCACGATGTGCCCAGCTTCGTGACATCTGTCGTGCCGCGAGGACCCTTCTCGTAGCCGAACTCTGCAGTTGACCAATCCAATTTTAATTCTCTCGTTTTGCAACAACTTTTTGGCAGCTGCTGTTTAGAGCTGTATGGTTGCGGATAGAGTGCCACTATATGAGCCCCTGATTTTAGTGATGTCAGGGGCCGCCACGTTTGGCTCGATCTTTGCCGCAATCGCCGCGATTACCTCCTGTACTGTCGTGGACTCGTTCATGTCCTTGATGGAGATGGACGCTTGACGCTTTGATCTTAATAGCATCTGGTCGTGGAGGTCTCGCTCCAGTCTTAGGTCTTGATGTGCCCTTGGGCAGTTTGCTGGCCTCCTTCTGTTGTTGCTGCACTGCGGCTGGTTGCCCGTCTTTTTTTGCCCTTTTTTTTACAACTGTGGTCCAGTCAAGAGCTTTTGACTGTGAGTGTATGTAGACATACATATCCTTATGCTGACTTTCGCGGACTTATGTCGACATTGGCATAATTCTAGACTACACGAAAGGGTTCTTATGCCAACTCAGGAACATTTTGGTTATAAAATTGAAATTTTTGTTCAAATTGAAAAGCGAGTTTAGCCCTAAAAAGAGAGTTCGTGCACGTTAATGTGATAACCTGTGGGATGATTATTTTTTAAAAACATAAACCAAGTCTATACTAAAGATAGAGTATGCATAAGTATGCATTCATGTATTTACGCCTTTGTAATAATCTCTTCTTAAAATATCTTGATTTTTCTTTATAAAATATAATCTTGATTGTTCAACTTTTACAAATGCATCAATTTCAAACTGTTGAGAAGTTTTTCCCATATTAAAATATGGATTAAATCCATTTATCACAGAAAGTCTGTAATTATAAAATTGTAAACTTGAAATATTGTTATTCGTAAATTTGCATTTCATTTTAGGCATCCATCGATATCCTCTATTTGGATAAATAAGTACAAATACTATTGCAACTTCATTATAAGTAGCTTTATTGTACATATTTTTATCTAATTTATCATTTATACACATGGTAACTGCTTTCGGTATACAACCACTTTTAGCACATCGTTCTGATTCTTCTTTTTCTACTTCATACATCATTTTATAAGCTTCAGCATAAGGATTAACATGCCTAATTAAGCTGTCTAATTGACTGAACATTTCTAATTTTGTATTTAAATTTTATTTTCAACTTTTTATTTCATCTGTAACTAATGTATTATCGAGGACATATAATTATCCATATTTCCGAGCCTCACTTTCATTTGGATGTTATGCGAAAACATTGTGATATATTTGACCACAAATTCTTATAATTTGCAGTCTACTGCTAGATAACTTGTCATAATTAGCTCCAAAGCTTGCAAAAGCTAGTGCCTTATTATATATTCCAATATTTTGCGAAAATTAATACTATCTTCTGATGTACCCGTAGCTAATTGCTTTAATTTTTCTGGATAAGGAAGAAGTTTTGGCAAGTCTACTCTTTCCTTGTGACAACAATTAGAAAATTCTTTACCTTTCGTATATTCAAAAGCAAAATGCTTAGCATTGCAATATTTACAAGTTTCAGATATATAACCTAAATTGTTTTCGACAATTATTTTCTCATCCAAATCTACATAGGCTATTCGACCTATTATATTGGATTTACTTACTAATTTTAGATTTTGATCATTTTTAATTCAGATATGATTTCTTAATACTTTTAAATTTATATCTTTTTTGGTAATAATTGGTTCATCATATACGTTATAAAGTTTTCCATCGTCAATTTTTAATTTTTTAAGTAATATGATTGGATATATATGCCTAAAAAAGAAAGAACTTTATTCATAACTTCCGGGTTATCGAGACTACCGTAGATGCCGCTCTGTTGCCGACGTCGCGATTCGCTGTAGGGTAAGGGAAAGGGGATGAAGGGAACCAGAGTCTCTCACACACTAGCACTGGTACTCGGCGGTACCTTAAGCAGTGAAAGTGAATTTTCACCAACCATTTTCTGGAGGAGATCGGCGCTCGTCTGTCAAATGGCTATATCACTCTCACTCTCGCTCTCACTCAATATCTCGTTTGCTCATAACTGGCTAATTTCGGCAGCTGGCTAATTTCTCTCTAGTCGAGTCGGCGGACCGTAGAACTCTGGCTCTCGATCGTATCGCGTGCCTACGCATTACGTACCGTGCACGCGGTACATCGAGCGCGAGTCGATTACCGCTATCTTCGTATAGTACTGGCGCACGTCCGCTGTATGGTATACGGTGTCCTGGTGCTGTTTACGTCTCGGCGATGCGGTTGTAACTTCCTTCCAGGTAACAATTATTTGTTCCATATTTCTGTGTTTTGACTTATTAGTACGATATGAGTTTCAGACACGAAGCTAACCGGACGCCACATCGCTGTCCGAAGCCGCCGCGACTCTCTTTCCGGTCAATCCCGGTGACCGATATACGTTCCTCATACAGCTCCAGGTAATTGTCTAGTTGTGAGGATTACGCAAGTATGCGTATTTATTTAATGTATATTTTAATAGGTCTACTATACACATTGTTTATGTATGTCAACCTAACCTCATTTTGTTCTATACTGCTCCTTGTACAGCTGCAGTGTTTACATGCAGCTGTACATGTATTTTCTTGATCCTTGTCCTCTACATACAGCTGTATATAGTCTTCCCTGCTCCTGGACCTCTTAATGTGTGCTTGTAGTAATCATGTTGCTCTTTTACAATTGCATACTGGTTGGCGTTGATGATTCCACAGCTTACTGCCTGGATAGTGCCTCTTCGCATTGTCTGCAGTTATGTGAAACTAAGGAGGGTCCTCGAGGCTTCTTCATTTATAGCCTTCCTTGATTCGTCTTCTTTGCGGTGTGAGACTCGGAGGAGCCTATCTGATGCTAACCGAGCTCATACAGAGCCTTCAACGCCAAGACCATCCTAGTGTTTCCCCGGTGCTTATGTATGCCGTGCTTGGGATTGGGTTTTTAATCTGTGAGGGTAGGCAGGATTTATTTACCGTGCGGGTAGGTAGTTATAGGATAAGGATACATGGTAGGTAGACTTATATTAGCGACTCGTTTAGCTTGTGCGGATAAGTAGGTGTTCGCTTGGGGTTCGGTAACTATTATTACTTTGACATGTGAAAAGCACATTGTCACAATATATATATATATATATATATATGAGAGATTCCATGTGAAGTGATTCAGTTAAAAAATAGAATTTTGTTTTAATGTATGGAATCAGTAAAAAAAACTACATGAATAGAGTGTAGTTAAATTTTTAGACCTAAATTTCCATTAGTACCAGAGCTGTAACCAATCAAAAAATCGAATTTTTTGAAAAAACGACTTTTTGGCCATTTTTATCATTTAATAACTCAAAATCTAACAATTTTTTCTTATACACATTAAATTTGAAAAAGTTTATAAATTTCAAGAAGAATCTGTTGAAATATTTCATTTATATTAGTTTAACACATTGAATATAGTTATAATTGAGAGCCGCGGTGGCTCATGGGTTGAGCTCCCGACTCTCAGACCGAGGGTCGTGGGTTCGATCCCAGACGTGTACCTCTGAAAATTTTTTCATGTGCATTTTTCGAACACCGCGACTCAGTGGCTCGGCGTGTCACTATAATGTGACGCCAGTTCAGGTGCGCATGCGTTTCGTGCACTTGTCAGTGCATGAGAGGCACGGGCATCTGAACTATAGGGAACCTTAGGGACGCGAAGATGTAAAGGGGATCGCGGTGGTTCCATCGGGAGGACAGGAAACTGTAATTATTAGACTAATTACAGTGACCGATGATATCTTCCGATGGACACAAGCACCACTGTTTCAACTACATGTGCTTTGTTTACAGACACACCGTTCACCTCCGTCGCTGATTAGCCCTGGCAGCATAAATAAAGCGACGTTAAATAACATAAAAAAAAAAAAAAAAAAAAAAACAGTTATAATTAATGAAAACCTTTGTAGTAAAAAAAAGGGTTGTACGATCAAAAATATTTTATCAAAAAAAAGGGTATTACGATCAAAAATATTTTATCAAAAAAAAGGGTTGTACGATCAAAAATATTTTATCCATCCAAGAATCTAATTCATCGATGATTAATTACCTTCAAAATGGTGCAAAGTTTGAGTGCGGCAGAGCATTTCATACAAAGTTATGGTGTTTTTAGGCAAATTTCTTAAAAAAAGAGAGCGAATGCATTTTATGAAAAAAACAGAACAACCGTATACTTGCATTCAAACAACATGGCACTATTATTCTTCAATATTACTAAAATATACTATTTATTGTTAGTCACTAATACTTTTCAATCTCTAAGCTGCTTATAAACACAAAATAGTAGGTATAAGCAGTTATACCTGTTATAACAATTATAAATCATCGATGAATTAGATTCTTGGATGAATAAAATATTTTTGATCGTACAACCCTTTTTTTTACTACAAAGGATTTTATTAATTATAACTATATTCATTGTGTTAAACTAATATAAATGAAATATTTCAATAGATTCTTCTTGAAATTTATAAACTTTTTCAAATTTAATGTGTATAAGAAAAAATTGTTAGATTTTGAGTTATTAAATGATAAAAATGGCCAAAAAGTCATTTTTTTCAAAAAATTCGATTTTTTGATTGGTTACAGCTCTGGTACTAATTGAAAGTTAGGTCTAAAAATTTAATTACACTCTATTCATGTAGTTTTTTACTGATTCCATACATTAAAACAAAATTCTATTTTTTAACTGGATCACTTCACATGGAATCTACCATATATATATATATATATATATATATATATATATGGGATATTCCACACGAAGTGGTCCGATCAAAATTTTAAAATGCTCCAAATTTTGGGTACACATTGCAAATGTTTGTCAGAATACAGAAAAAAATTTTCAGGTACTGGAATCTATTTGCTCAAAAGTTATTCTAACCTCAAAAAGTGGATTTTTCCAAGTTTTTTCAACACCAGCTGGGTTTACCACTATTTAACTCAAAATCTATCAACTTTTACTATAGAACAATATATGTAACATTCGTTGCTAATTGTGTCTGGAATTTATTCTTCTGGGTTAGAATTTCTAATTTCAAGGTGAAAGTTATATAACCTACATGTCAATATTCAACTTAAAAAAAGTGCAAGTGCGCCACATTTTAATTTTTTTATCCAATAGTCTAAAAGAAAGCTTGGAGCAATACCTTTCAAAAGGTCTGTAGCATTTTTATGGCCTCCAATTTACCATGTTAATTTTAGTGAATTTTTTCTCTTTCTTTAAATTATCATAACTTTTTACAGAATTGAAGGCCATAAAAATGCTAAAGACCATTTGAAAGGTATTGTTTCAAGCTTTCTTTTAGACTTTCGGATAAAGAAATCAATTGTGGCGCACTTGCACTTTTTTTGAGTTGAATATTGACATGTAGTTTATATAATATTCACCTTGAAATTAGAAATTCTAACCTAGAAGAATAAATTCTAGACACAATTAGCAACGAAAGTTACATATAATGTTCTATAGTAAAAGTTGATAGATTTTGAGTTAAATAGCGGTGAACCCAGCTGGTGTTGAAAAAAACTTGAAAAAATTCACTTTTTGAGGTTAGAATAACTTATGAGCAAATACCGTCACATAACGAATTGTTGATCCATCAAGGCAAATCCGTACGTTTATAGAATAATTTAATGTTAAAAAGACTAATAATTGTATATATTTTGACGGATACAGAAAGTACAAGTATTAAACTTCCTTTTAGCAATCTCAGAAAAATAAAATAACAGCTATTTTTAAAGTAAGCAACAATCTAAGAAAAAAAGGCGGGAAGTACCAATTTCTGATCAGTAAATTTTCGGTACGTATGCCAATTCTTAATTAAGTCTACTATTCAATTATTGATTTTTTAACCTTTAAATTGTGTGTAGCCACATTTTAATTGATGCAAATCTTATTATTTTATTGAAATAATATACTGATCAGAAATTGGTTCATGATCAATATTTGGGTACCTTACGGTAAATACCAGTATCTAAAAATTTTTTTCTGTATTCTGAGAAATATTTGCAATGTGTACCCAAAATTTGGTGCATATTAAAATTTTGATCGGACCAGTTCACGTGGAATACCCCATATATATATATATATATATATATATATATATATATATATATATATATATCTGTATATATTTTAAATAATTATTCCTCCTTATTTATGTGGAAAAATCTATAGATACTCCTTAATCCTTTTTTATACAACAAATAAATCCTCGGTAGATATGATCAGAAGATACAGAAATACTCTTTGCGATCGATAGAATCAGAATATATAGAAAACACTACTATCTGGAAGATCGATAGGATCAGAATATACAGAAACACTCCTAAATGGAAGATCGATAGGATCAGAATACAACACTGTACGATCGGTAGGATCAGAATGGCGATGATCCGTTTTTCCGAGTCACGCCAAACTTCTTCCCCGATTTTCTATCTCCCTCAATCTCCTAATATCCCTATCTGTTCTCTCTCTCGTTACCTGCGAGGGATACGGCAATATTATAATTCTCCAACCCTTCCGTATCCGTCACAGGTGTAATAAAGCTACCCGTATTTACCCTACTATAGATAAAAATGACAACTAATTTGCATAAGTTATCATTGTCCCAACTAGTATTTCGACTTTCCATATTTAAGGTAATTACAGTCATATAACGTAATATGCTGTTATATTTACCCATACGGAAGTCTTATTCTCTAATAAAATCATCTATTGATTGGTTCAATAGATCACGAAATTATTCTCTAGTTAACAGCGCTAAATTCAAATATACATTTATCTCCGTACTCTTATACACATGTTCCCCCACTATCCGCGTTCCGAATTCCCTAGACAATATGCGTGCAATCCCCGTATCGATACGAGCGCAGACCGCGTGTTCAGTGTGCGCGCGCTTGAATCTAGATCGATTCAAGATGGCGACAACTGAGCGCGGACCGGCACGTAAACAACGTGCCTTGCGACCGTTTCCCCGGGTGTGCGCGATCCCCACCGTCGGGAATAGTACTCGGGTACTACCGCGGAGTGGTGCGCGTCCGGAGGTGCGCGCACGCACCTACCAAGGCTCCTCAGGCGACGCACAGTGATGTTGCTACATCACAATTGTCAAGTGTAAGACAATATTATTTAACATTATATTTGACAATTGCACTATCACTGTATTTTCAAAGCCTGAGGACTCACTTCGACTCTGACAGATTTAGTAGGCTGCGACATTTTTCTATTTATTTGTGAATTTATTATTACATTCATAATATCATATTTCTTCACATATACAATTGTAAAGTTGTTTGTAATAAAATAACTTAGATATTACAAAGCATGTTGGTCGACATGAGGTTAATTTTGTTTATATATCCTAAGATTGATTTTATAGTACATTGCGACACAAGTGCAGTAAAGTAGATTTTCGTCTCGTGCGATGTCTACGCCCGAGCGAAGCGAGGGTGGAACGGCACACGAAACGCGAATCTTCTTTACCGCATATGTATTGTAAGATATTTTATGATACGACGTGTGGAAAGCTCGATTTTAAGCACGTAATTTTTATTGAGTGCTAGTTGCTGAAAGTCGTTCTTTCGTTACGGAGTGTTGTAAAAATATTAATAATAACAAGTCATTATAGGAAATAGATGTTTGCATATTTGTCGGTTTTGAAGTGATCATAATACCCTAACGAAAATTTAAAAAAGTAAGAAAATATAAGAAATAGTAATAAAAGATTTGAAACCCTTAGTACTTATTTTACAAAAAAGAATCTTTTATATGAAACGTGTAAAAATTTATGAAAACTTGATTTAGTATTAAAAATTTCATTCACGTTGCAGATGAATGTGACGGATATGTGAATTCGTACGAGAGACTCATTCACATGAAATCCAGTTCCGTCGATTTCGAAATCGAAACGAAGACCGATACTATGACGATAATGAAGTAGAAGACATTTATAAAGGTTTCATTATTTCTGTCTCTCGCTCTCTCTCTCTCTCTCTCTCTCTCTCTCTCTCTCTCTCTCTCTCTCTCTGGCGAGGGCAAAGTAAATTGGACGCCCGCTGTCTACAGTTTGTACCTATTAAACAAAGCGACATGAAATCAGTGTTGGAAGTAGTAAATCGTGTCGAGGGCAAAGTTGACGAGGTGAAAACCGAAATCAAAGAATTAAAAGCGAAGGTTAGCCTGATCGAGGAGGAAATCGACATAAAGTTTACGGCTATGGATGCGCGTATGGGCAAGTTAGAAGACCGGGTCAGCAGCTTGGAAAAGAGTAGTAAGGACGTAGTTGCAGTGTCCCAACCTCCATCTAAGGACACATGCGAGCTGCTCATTACCGGGTTGCCCAAGGATGCGAAGAAGACGGAAAACGAACTTTTAACGGATATATTGGAGATGCTGAAACTTCCGAAGCTAAGCAATCAAGTAATAGACTTTCGTCCTTGGACTCCGCGGTTAAAAGCAAACTCGGCGGGCTCACCTGCGGCTCCGAAGCTCACGCAAGGTATGGTGATAAAAATGTCATCAGCAACGTCCAGAGATGCGATCATCGAAAAGGCTAGACTCCTGAAGGGACACAAGGCGCGGGATATTTTCGGCGAGGGTGGTGAAAATGCATTATTTGTCAGGCCCCTTTGGCCGAAGCCCGTTTTTGAGCTATGGCAGGCGGCCATATGTAAATCGAGAGAGCTGGGCTATGCGAGGCCCATAGTTATAGATTTTATAGTTTTTATGCGTGAGGTCAGGGACGGACCGTTGAAGCGTATAAGTTCGGAGGCGAATTTTATTAACTTTCCTCCTCTCTCTCCATCTCACACCAAGTGAGACGGGGCTGGTCGGGTGAAAACATCGAAACCATCAAAATCATCAAAATCATCGAGATCATCGAAGTCACTCTCCATTTTTCACTCTAATATAAATCGTCTAAAAACACATTTTGCATCCATCGATGCAATGGTTCATCCAGCCTCTCATGATGTCATCGCGATTACCGAAACCTTCCTTACAAGCCACGATTCTTCAGAAATTATTAAACTGCCGGGCTATGCATTGTATCGATTGGATCGTGAGGGTAAGGAGGGGGGCGGTGTGGTGGCATATGTACGTGAGAGTTTTGGGGTAAGGATCATCGCGCACTCTGAACCTATTTTTTCGAATGCTCCGGAATATCTGGTGTTATGTTTGACAGGCAAAGCAGTTTCAATGGTTTTAGCAATTGTTTACCGTAGGCCTTCGGCCGTTTACCCCACGGAGTTTTTTGAGGTCTTGTCAGACATACTACCGCGATACAAATATGTCATGGTCATTAGAGTACGTGTATGATAATTTCTACCGAGTATGCACTAAGTAAATCTCATAAATACAGCAATTTAATTGCGAAAGGATGCACAGATTCAAATCCAAACTCGTAATTTACCCTCGCTTATCTGTATTGTTATATGTTCGTCTAAGTGTATGATAAACTCTACCCAACAGGCAGTAAGTAAATATCATACATGTAGCAGCTAAATTGAGAAAAGGTGGAAATATTCAGATGTACTCTTGTAATTTTCCTTCACTTAACAATATCACTATAACATTGCGACCGAGATGTACATGCAACAAAGCTGACTACTGATGTAGCAAGGGTATTGATAGTGTAAGATGCGGAGCTGGCACCAGTAACAAAGTATGGTTAAAAGGTGGACTACGTGTACGATAATTGCTACCGAGTAGGCACTAAGTAAATCTCATACATACGGCAATTTAATTGCGAAAGGATGCAGAGATTCAGATCGACCCTTGTAATTTATCCTCGTTTAACTGTATTGTTATATGTTGGTCTAGGTGTATGATAAAATCTACTCAGTAGGCACTAAGGAGATATCATACTTATAGCAGCTAAATTGCGAAATGATGGAAATATTCAGATCTACTCGTGTAATTTTTCTTCGCTTAACAATGTCACTATGACGTTGTAACCTAGATGTACATGCATCAAAGCTGACTACTGATATAGCAAGGGTATTGATATTGTAAGATGAGGTGCTGGCACCAGTAAAAATGTATGGTTAAAAGATGGACTAGGTGTATGATAATTTCTACCCAGTAAGCAGTAAGTAAATATCATACATGTAGCAGATAAATTGCGAAAAGATGGAAATATTCAGATCTACTCTTGTATTTTTCCATCGCTTAACAATATCACTATAAAGTTTTGACCAAGGTGTACATGCATCAAAGCTGACTACTGATGTAGCATGGGTATTGATAATGTAAGATGCGGAGCTGGCACCAGTAACAAAGTATGGTTAAAAGGTGGACTACGTGTACGATATTTTCTACCGAATAGGCACTAAGTAAATCTCATACCTACAGCAATTTAATTGCGAATGGATGGACAGATTCAGATCAACTCTCGTAATTTATCCACGCTTAACTGTATTGTTATATGTTGGTCTAGGTGTATGATAAACTCTACCCAACAGGCAGTAAGTAAATATCATACATGTAGCAGCTAAATTTCGAACAGGTGGAAATATTCAGATGTACTCTTGTAATTTTCCTTCACTTAACATTATCAATATAACATTGCGACCGAGATGTACATGCATCAAAGCTGACTACTGATGTAGCATGGGTATTGATAATGTAAGATGCGGAGCTGGCACCAGTAACAAAGTATGGTTAAAAGGTGGACTACGTGTACGATAATTTCTACCGAGTAGGCACTAAGTAAATCTCATACATACGGCAATTTAATTGCGAAAGGATGCAGAGATTCAGATCAACCCTTGTAATTTATCCTCGCTTAACTGTATTGTTATATGTTGGTCTAGGTGTATGATAAAATCTACTCAGTAGGCACTAAGGAGATATCATACTTATAGCAGCTAAATTGCGAAATGATGGAAATATTCAGATCTACTCGTGTAATTTTTCTTCGCTTAACAATGTCACTATGACGTTGTAACCTAGATGTACATGCATCAAAGCTGACTACTGATGTAGCAAGGGTATTGATAATGTAAGATGAGGTGCTGGCACCAGTAAAAATGTATGGTTAAAAGATGGACTAGGTGTATGATAATTTCTACCCAGTAAGCAGTAAGTAAATATCATACATGTAGCAGCTAAATTGCGAAAAGATGGAAATATTCAGATCTACTCTTGTATTTTTCCATCGCTTAACAATATCACTATAACATTGCGACCGAGATGTACATGCATCAAAGCTGACTACTGTTGTAGCAAGGGTATTGATACTGTAAGATACGGAGATGGTACCAGTAAGAAAGTATGGTTAATAATTAGAGTACGTGTATGATAATTTCTACCGAGTATGCACTAAGTGAATCTCATAAATACATCAATTTAATTGCGAAAGGATGCACAGATTCAAATCTAAACTCGTAATTTAACCTCGCTTAACTGTATTGTTATATGTTGGTCTAGGTGTATGATAAACTCTACGCAGTAGACAGTAAGTAAATATCATACATGTAGCAGCTAAATTGAGAAAAGATGGAAATATTCAGATACATTCTTGTAATTTTTCTTCGCTTAACAATATCACTATAACATTGCGACCGAGATGTACATGCATCAAAGCTGACTACTGATGTAGCAAGGGTATTGATAATGTAAGATGCGGAGCTGGCACCAGTAAGAAAATATTGTTAAAAGGTGGACTAGGTGTATGATAATTTTTACCGAGTAGGTACGAAGTAAATCTCATACATGCAGCAATATAATTGCGAAAGGATGCACAGATTCAGATCCACACACGTAATTTATCCTCGCTTAACTGCATTGTTATATGTTGGTCTAGGTGTATGATAATCTCTACCCAGTAGGCAGTAAGGAAATATCATACATATAGCAGCCAAATTGCGAAAGGATGGAAATATTCAGATTTACTCTTGTAATTTTTCTTAGCTACACAATATCACAGTAACGTTATTACCGAGATGTACATGCATCAAAGCTGACTACTGTTGTAGCAAGGGTATTGATAATGTAAGATGCGGAGCTGGCACCAGTAACAAAGTATGGTTAAAAGGTGGACTACGTGTACGATATTTTCTACCGAATAGGCACTAAGTAAATCTCATACCTACAGCAATTTAATTGCGAATGGATGGACAGATTCAGATCAACTCTCGTAATTTATCCACGCTTAACTGTATTGTTATATGTTGGTCTAGGTGTATGATAAACTCTACCCAACAGGCAGTAAGTAAATATCATACATGTAGCAGCTAAATTTCGAACAGGTGGAAATATTCAGATGTACTCTTGTAATTTTCCTTCACTTAACATTATCAATATGACGTTGTAAATGAGATGTACATGAATCAAAGCTGACTTCTCATGTATCAAGGGTATTGATACTGTAAGATACGGAGATGGTACCAGTAAGAAAGTATGGTTAATAATTAGAGTACGTGTATGATAATTTCTACCGAGTATGCACTAAGTGAATCTCATAAATACATCAATTTAATTGCGAAAGGATGCACAGATTCAAATCTAAACTCGTAATTTAACCTCGCTTAACTGTATTGTTATATGTTCGTCTAAGTGTATTATAAACTCTACCCAGTTGGCAGTAAATAAATATCATACATGTAGCAGCTAAATTGAGAAAAGATGGAAATATTCAGATACATTCTTGTAATTTTTCTTCGCTTAACAATATCACTATAACATTGCGACCGAGATGTACATGCATCAAAGCTGACTACTGATGTAGCAAGGGTATTGATAATGTAAGATGCGGAGCTGGCACCAGTAAGAAAATATTGTTAAAAGGTGGACTAGGTGTATGATAATTTTTACCGAGTAGGTACGAAGTAAATCTCATACATGCAGCAATATAATTGCGAAAGGATGCACAGATTCAGATCCACACACGTAATTTATCCTCGCTTAACTGCATTGTTATATGTTGGTCTAGGTGTATGATAATCTCTACCCAGTAGGCAGTAAGGAAATATCATACATATAGCAGCCAAATTGCGAAAGGATGGAAATATTCAGATTTACTCTTGTAATTTTTCTTAGCTACACAATATCACAGTAACGTTATTACCGAGATGTACATGCATCAAAGCTGACTACTGTTGTAGCAAGGGTATTGATAATGTAAGTTGCGGAGATGGCACCAGTAAGAAAATATGGTTAAAAGATTGACTAGGTGTATGATAATTTCTACCCAGTAGCCAGTAAGTAAATCTCATACGTACAGCAATTTAATAGCGAAGCGATGGACACATTCAGACTTACTCTAATATCTTGTATTGGCTTAACTGTAATGTCATAAGTTCATCTAGGTGTATGATAAACTCTACGCAGTAGACAGTAAGTAAATATCATACATGTAGCAGCTAAATTGCGAAAAGATGGAAATATTCAGACCTACTCTTGTAATTTTTCTTAGCTACACAATATCACTATAACGTTTTGACCGAGATGTACATGCATCAAAGCTGACTGCTGATGTAGCAAGGGTATTGATACTGTAAGATACGGAGCTGGCACCAGTAAGAAAGTATGGTTAAAAATTAGAGTACGTGTATGATAATTTCTACCGAGTATGCACTAAGTAAATCTCATAAATACAGCAATTTAATTGCGAAAGGATGCACAGATTCAAATCCAAACTCGTAATTTACCCTCGCTTATCTGCTGGGATGTCCCGGAAACTGCAAAAAATCCGAGATGCTGTAAATCCGCATTCAGAATCGTCCCAGAAACATGTGTTAGATGTATATATATATATATATATATTTTGTATTCTACTGCACCGGCAAATACTTCTTGATAATTTCTTTAAGAAACTGTAGTAACGTAACTAGTTATAGTCAATCACCGAATGACCGTCCTTTTCTCCTTCGTCTTCGAATATCTCTCGAAAAAACCGATTTGGGGCAGTGAGATCCTGCTTCCTTACTCATTTAACCAATCGGTACATCCCTTAATCAGTTTACCGATGTCCGACACGTAGCGCCACCTATTTTGTTTCTCGTCAGTGAATATCGGAGATTCCAGAATTGCAAATTTCTATTCTTCTCTCTCACACTCAGGCGCGAACATACATGCGAGTCATTCCATTGTTCCTTCGATCCCCCGGCCGGCACGCCTCTCATTGAACTTGTTTGCGTACGTGCATGGGCAGAGTATCCCCACCGCGTCGGTCAAGTCTTGCATAGTGACAACATGTCTGCAGTACTCGTACATGGCAGGGTTATCATTTAGGGTTCTTCTGACCTCTATTATCTAATGTAAATGAGGTCATACTGTGTGAGTGAAACAAAGAAAAAATACCTCTATATGGCAACACTGGTACATGGGGGACGTATTATTTACTTGTAATCATATTCTTCAGTACGTAAAATCACAGCTTTAACGCGTGTATCTCTACGAATTAAATGACTACTTTCATGTGTGTTTCTATTTCACATATTATAAACTACGTAATAAGATATCTTCTGTAACGCTGCCCTGGCGATTAGGGAGCAGGTTAATAACTGATCCCTAAATATTTATTTAAAAGATTTATTACTAATTAACAATAGATATACCGGGTGGGCGCCAGTCGCGTTTACGCGACGAATAAGAACAGGACAACTCGCGGTTGTTGTCACGTCGCCGATTTACTGCGTTTCGCTAACCGTGTTCGCTGTAGGGAACGGAGAGGGGAAGGAGGGGACCAGGGTCTCGCACAGACGTAGTTCGGTACACGGCAGTACCGTCAGCAGAGAGAGGTAATTACCACCAACCTTTAACGGAGAATCCGGAACACTTGGTTGGGAAACTGCTACTGTCTCTCTCACTCTCTCTCTCTCTCTCTCTCTCTCTCTCGCACTCTTTGCTCAATCGTACTCGGACGCTAGTTTTGGGTTGCGTCGGATCAACTCTCCGTAGAGCTCTGGCTCTTGGCGTGCTCGAGAGCCGCGATCGTACCGCGCGCCTGCGCAGTACGTACTTGTACGCGGTACATCGATCTCGCATCGAGCGAGCGAGTCGAGTACCGCGGTGTTAAGGCTGTAGCGGTGACCATGCTGTACGTGCGTGTTGACTTGGTGCAGATCAAGTCTCGGGAATGCTGCATACTTCCTACTAGGTGATTATTACTTCGTTTCTTCTTGCGTCTTCTACTAAGTTGTACGATGTGAGTTTCAGGTACGAAACTCACCTGCCGCCGCATCGCTGCTCGGGGCCGACTCACCCCTCTCTCCTCGACCTCTGTTACTGATCTCCGCTCCGTCTACAGCTCCAGGTAACTACTTCGTCGTGAGGTTTACGCAATCATGCGTATTTGTGTGCATGCTTATCCAAGAGGTCGGCTGTACACGTTGTTTGTGTACAGCAAGCTAACCTCAATTTGTCCTATGCTGTTCCTTGTACAGCTGTAGTGATTATATAGAGCTGTACGTGTATTTCCTTTATCTTTGTCTTCTGCCTATTGCTGTTTATCCTCTTCCTTGTTCCTTACCCTCTTAATGCGTATTTGTTCTCATTAAGTATCTTGTTTACAGCTGTATTTTGGTTGGCGTTGGAAGTTCTCCTGCTTACTACCTTGATACTACCTCATCGCCTTGACTGCTGTACTGTGAGGCTTCGGAGAGTCCTGGATGCTTCCTGGTGATCGCCTCCCTTAGTATCCTGCCTGCAGTGTCAGACTCGGAGGAGCCCATCTGATATGATCTGAGCTCGCCCAAGGTCCTCAACGCCAGGACTACCTTAGTGTTTATGTCGTGCTTGAAAAAATTGAAAATTGTTGAAATGTAAAATAATTGTGCTAAATAGAGAAAAATGAATGCTGTAGGTCATACAAAGACGGAATTTGATATATTGTTGTAAACCCCGTTAGGCATTTTTAAATCGATCAAGTCGTTTTACAAATATCAAAGCTTGAAATAGCATTTGAAAAATGTTTACATATATACATGATAAAAATCATAGCAGTTAATTTCAAATGTGATTGGCTAGCAAGCGAATGCGTATATTATTTCACGAGAGTACAGCACCACCAGCGACACGCGAAGCGAGTAACGCAACAGTGAGAGATCAGACCGAGGTGGTTTGTCGAATAACTTGGTTGGTTGTGGTGATTGAGTGAGCGTCAGGCAGCTAGCTGCGTTATTTAACTTAAAACCATCCTGTACAGATTATACTTATACATTTCATTTATTTTTATATTAAAATTAGTTCTTTCCATTTATAATTCTGAGTGAAAGAAATTTCCACGCCAGTCCAAATTTCCCGGTATTTGAAATATAACTATAGTATCACTATAGGGAACAAACTGAACGTCTTACTACCCAATTATTACGCTAGTTCCAACAATTCCGACAGATGAATATTTATACATTAACCCCTTTTAACAAATAGAACCCCAGCAGCAACGCAGAGCAGACACATTTATACGAATTCGCAGCCAAGGACAATAAGCACCATTCAGAGTAGTGCAGCGAAGAGCAGTAGGGCAAAGCAAAATTAAGCTCAGCCAAACGAAGCAGAACGACCCGAGAAGCAGCAGCAGAAGAAATCTTCTCAGTGTAGAATGGACTTGAAAGACAATTGGTCTAAAGATCCTCTGCTTCATACTCTAATTCTGGTCAAATAATGTCTCGTGATAGGTTTCTTGCAATCTTACACCATTTACATTTTCATGATAATAAAATTACCTCGGAAATCGCTTACCATCCTTCAATGAAAATAAAACCAATAATAGACTATCTACAAAGTAAATTGTCAACCACTCTTATTCCGGGCAACAATTTGTGCGTAGATGAAAACCTAGTATTATGGAAAGGCAGGCTTCGATGCAAGCAGTATATTCCTTTAAAAAGAAATCTATTTGACATCAAACTTTTTGAATTAATAGACTGTGAGACTTGATTCATTTTGGGTTTTATTGTCTACACTGGCGCTGATACTGATTATCAGAAGTTTGATTTGGGTGTTACTGGAGATATAGTCGCTTATTTCTTACAACCTTATTTTTACAAGGGTCATGTCTTATACATAGATAATTGATATACATCTCCCATACTGGCAGAGTCTTTGCATGATCGCAATACAGGAATGTGTGGGACGGTAAGAACAAATAGAAAAGACATGCCAAAATATTGACAATTATCTATAATCAAAACAATTAGAAAAACAATGAAGTGGTATCGCAAGTTGTTTTTCCATCTTATTGATCTAAGTTTATCTAATGCTCATTCTTTATATAAAATGAAAAATGAAGGACCAATGCCCTTTCCTTCATTCCGAATATCGGTTGTTAGATCATTATTGAAATTGGATAATACTAATAATAACATTTGTCGTCTTGTTAGCCCTCCTACTCGATTAGTTGGTCAACATTTTCCAAGGTTTGCTACAAGTCGAAGGTGTCACTTGTGTGCTGTATTGTGATATTCCTTTATTCGTAGCTTCATGTTTTGAAGAATATCACACAAAAGAGACATTATCATAAAGTCAAATATTTAGAGGTGAGAGGCAAGGGGACTTATGGAAATAAAGTACCCCAACGTGAGAGGCAAGGGGACTCACGGAGTCAAAATCCCCGTCCTTAAAACGCTAAACCTCCTCTTCCGCTTGCAGATCAACTAGACACAGCTTTCAACCGTTCAAGGAAGCAAAAGGAGCTATGCTTTATCTGTGATCAACTAGGTCAAATCAAACTGGGCAGCAGAGTGCTCAATCGAATTCTGCTACAGTTGCGGAGACCAGGAAATCTATATTAGAGACAGCCCTAAGTGCAGCACCTAGATTCTTCAGGGAAATGGCAACCAGAGAAAATAAGGATCAGTATGTTCTTATTCAAAACGCCCAACGAGTCCCTCATACAGCAAATACCTGGCATTGATACCCGTTTATTTTTTAACTTACAGTTAAATGGACGCAAATTCATAGCACCTCTTGATGATGGAGCAGTGCACTACTTTATAGGGAAAAGAATGAATGTCCAAAATAAGCTCAGGAGAGTCGCGGATGGTACGATAGTACTAGTACTAGGTATTATTGACGTCTCAATTAATATTGACGGCGACAATACATACGACCTAGACGGTCGGCCAATTCGTCATCGTCGACCAATTGATCAGTCTTATTAAATGATGATTCTTGTTCTACATGTTGACTCTGTCGTTCGTGCATTTATGTGAACGTAGATGCGCCTTTATTCGGATCTTCATTTTCATTCGCATAAGACATGGAATGTGTCTCGATCTGCTTTAGAAAAATTCGTTTTGTTACTTTTTATGTACATCCTCCTTGTAGCACATCGATTCATCGATATAAGCTTCCGCTACTGTAGTCGACTTCCAACCGCTGTGTCTTTTTAAATCATTAATATCTCCTCCTCCGTTGACTAGTAACGTTACAGATGTTCGCCGAAAACTATGACCGGTGTATAATTGCGGGTCTACTAACAATAGCCAAATTGCAATTTGTTTAGGAATTTAGCCTATTGTATAGACACCAATAGGTTGTCGAGTGCATTTTCCATTAAAGTAATGTAAAAAAACACAAATAACATAAGTAAATTATAACGCATTTATTCTTCGCGGTCTTGAAAAGGCTAGAATTGATAACTATTGCACTCGGTCCTTCTTTTATACTTATTCTGTTCACAAGTTTTATTTCTTTATTCTTCGTATCGAAACCTTAGCAGTTTTCTTTTTATCAATAGTTTGTTCATTTACAACTTTCTTATTTATTTTATCTTCAATTTTAGAAAAAGACCAGATACGGAAAAATGTTTACAGGCTGGATAAATAATTTATTAACAACACAGTACGAGCAAGATAGATAATTTAAATGAAATATTGTTGGTTTCTCATTTATCTATATTGTGTGGACTGTTTCGTTAGAAGCCGATGAAGCAGAATTTCTTGCAATTTTTTTTTGGTAGTTGCTTAGTAGCACTTTCTATATCAGATTTTTCAATCAAAATTACTTTAATTTTTTTGCTTTACTTGAGTTAACTATGTCTACCATAGACTTTGCAGAAACATCTCCAGTGTGTAAGGATCCTTGCTTTTTTAACGCTCCAAAGTGCACATTTTGCATTTCTTTGTGATATTTGCATTCGTAATTTTCTGAGAAATCAATCTCAAGTAATATTCCATTAGCTTTTAAATTTTGTTTTATATTATTAATAGCCCTGTGTTGATGACCAGCATTATAAGCATGTTTAATACATACAGAAATATGAGATTTCACTTCTTTTATCAAATCAGTAATTGAACAATCAATTATTTCTTTTGACGTAATATTATCGTTATAAGGAAGGAAATTAGGTCGATATTGGAGAACAAATCTAGATATTATTTATTAGGCGACGTTTCTCAGGCTATATCTTTTATTAAAAAAATAATAATGTTTTTCAATACACATACAATTTGTGTGTATTTATGTTACACTTACTCTTGTTTCATAATTGCAGTGCGATGTATCAGTGTTATTATGAAAATTTTAATATGTAACTAGCCAAAAACGCTCGCTTCGCTCGCGATTAAAACAAGGTTTGGGGCACAATATTGAAAAAAATACAATAACGAAAGAAAATGTAATAGAAGAATCTCAAAATTATAAAGAAGAATTAAAAACAAAGATACTGTAAAAATAAGTATTGACAGAAAACAAAAACAAGAAATAGTCACCAAAAACAATATTGAAGACAAAAATAATAATATATTAAAACAAGGTATTAAAATAAAAAATATCCAGGAAATCCCGTAATTAGTGGAGTCGTTCTGAAATATTTCAGCAATTCCCAAAATTTCTAGGAAATCCCGTAACTTGTAGCGTCATCCCGAAATACCTCATAAATTCCCGAAATATCCTGGAAATTCCACAATTAGTGGAGACATTTCGAAATACCTCAGAAATTCCCGAAATATCCAGGAAATCCCTTAATTTGTAGAGTTATCCAAACATACCACATAAATTCCCGAAATATCCAGGAAATACCATAATTAGTGGAGTTTTTTTTTTAAATATTTCAGAAATTCCCGAAATATCCAGGAAATTCCACAATTAGTGGAGACATTTCGAAATACCTCAGAAATTCCCGAAATATCCAGGAAATCCCGTAATTAGTAGCGTCATCCCGAAATAAATCAGAAATTTCCGAAATATCCAGGAAATACCACAATTAGTAGAGACATTTCGAAATACATCAGAAATTCCCGAAATATCCAGGAAATCCCTTAATTTGTAGAGTTATCCAGAAATTCCTCAGAAATTCCCGAAATATCCAGGAAATCCCGTAATTAGTGGAGTCTCTCAGAAATATTTCAGAAATTCCCGAAATAAACAGGAAATTCCGTAATTAGTAGATTCATCTTGAATTTCCACAGAAATTCGCGTAATATCCAGGAAATCCCGTAATAGGTAGAATCATCCCGAAATACCTCGGAATTCCCAAAAGATCCAGGAAATCCCGTAATTGGTAGATTCATCCCGAATTTCCTCAGATATTCCCGAAATATCCAGAAAATACCATAATTAGTGGAGTCTTTCTGAAATATTTCAGAAATTCCCGAAATATCCAGGAAATCCCTTATTTAGTAGAGTTATCCAGAAATACCTCAGAAATTCCCGAAATATCCAGGAAATTCCGTTATTATTGGTGTTATCCCGAATTTCCTCAGAAATTCCCGAAAGATCCAGGAAATCCCGTAATTGGTAGAGTTATCCAGAAATACCTCAGAAATTCCCGAAATATCCAGGAAATTCCGTTATTATTGGTGTTATCCCGAATTTCCTCAGAAATTCCCGAAAGATCCAGGAAATCCCGTAATTGGTAGAGTGATCCAGAAATACCTCAGAAATTCCCGAAATATCCAGGAAATTCCGTAATTAGTGGAGTCTCTCAGAAATATTTCAGTAATTCCCGAAATAAACAGGAAATTCCGTAATTAGTAGATTCATCTTGAATTTCCACAGAAATTCGCGTAATATCCAGGAAATCCCGTAATAGGTAGAATCATCCCGAAATACCTCGGAATTCCCAAAAGATCCAGGAAATCCCGTAATTGGTAGATTAATCCCGAATTTCCTCAGATATTCCCGAAATATCCAGAAAATACCATAATTAGTGGAGTCTTTCTGAAATATTTCAGAAATTCCCGAAATATCCAGGAAATCCCTTATTTAGTAGAGTTATCCAGAAATACCTCAGAAATTCCCGAAATATCCAGGAAATTCCGTTATTATTGGTGTTTATCCCGAAATTTCCTCAGAAATTCCCGAAAGATCCAGGAAATCCCGTAATTGGTAGAGTGATCCAGAAATACCTCAGAAATTCTCGAAATATCCAGGAAATTCCGTAATTAGTGGAGTCTTTCTGAAATATTTCAGAAATTCCCGAAAATATCTGGAATCCCGTAATTAGTAGAGTTTAATCCAGAAATACCTCAGAAATTCCCCAAATATCCATGAAATTCCCTATTGATAGGTAGAATCATCCCGAAATACCTCGGAATTCCCAAAAGATCCAGGAAATCCCGTAATTGGTAGATTAATCCCGAATTTCCTCAGATATTCCCGAAATATCCAGAAAATACCATAATTAGTGGAGTCTTTCTGAAATATTTCAGAAATTCCCGAAATATCCAGGAAATCCCTTATTTAGTAGAGTTATCCAGAAATACCTCAGAAATTCCCGAAATATCCAGGAAATTCCGTTATTATTGGTGTTATCCCGAATTTCCTCAGAAATTCCCGAAAGATCCAGGAAATCCCGTAATTGGTAGAGTGATCCAGAAATACCTCAGAAATTCTCGAAATATCCAGGAAATTCCGTAATTAGTGGAGTCTTTCTGAAATATTTCAGAAATTCCCGAAATATCCTGGAAATCCCGTAATTAGTAGAGTTATCCAGAAATACCTCAGAAATTCCCCAAATATCCAGGAAATCCCTTAATTTGTAGAGTTATCCAAAAATACCACAGAAATTCTCGAAATATCCAGGAAATACCATAATTAGTGGAGTTTTTTTTAAATACCTCAGCAATTACCGAAAGATCCAGGAAATCTCGTAATTGATAGAATCGTCACGAAATTCCTCAGATGTTCCCGAAATATCCAGAAAATCCCGTAACTAGTGGAGTCATTCTGAAATATTTCAGAAATTCCCGAATTATTTCGGAAATCCCTTAATTTGTAGAGTTATCCAGAAATACTTCAGATATTCCCGAAATATCCAGGAAATTCCGTTATTATTGGTGTTATCCCGAATTTCCTCAGAAATGCCCGAAAGATCCAGGAAATCCCGTTATTAGTAGAGTGATCCAGAAATACCTCAGAAATTCCCGAAATATCCAGGAAATTCTGTAATTAGTGGAGTCTTTCTGAAATATTTCAGAAATTCCCGAAATATCCTGGAAATCCCGTAATTAGTAGAGTTATCCAGAAATACCTCAGAAATTGCCCAAATATCCAGAAAATCCCTTAATTAGTGGAGTTTTTTTTTAAATACCTCAGCAATTACCGAAAGATCCAGGAAATCTCGTAATTGGTAGATTCATCCCGAATTTCCTCAGATATTCCCGAAATATCCAGGAAATACTATAATTAGTGGAGTTTTTCTGAAATATTTCAGAAATTCGCGTAGTATCCAGGAAATCCCTTATTTAGTAGAGTTATCCAGAAATACCTCAGAAATTCCCGAAAGATCCAGGAATTCCCGTAATTGGTAGAGTCATCACGAATTTCCTCATATATTCCCGAAATATCCAAAAAATTCCGTTATTAGTGGAGTCTTTCTGAAATATTTCAGAAATTCCCGAAAAATCCTAGAAATCCCGTAATTTGTAGTCATCCCGAATTTTTCCAGAAATTCCCGAAATATCCAGAAATTCCCGTAATTAGTAGCATCATCCCGAAATACCTCAGGAATTCCCGAAAGATCGCGGAAATTCCGTAATTGGTAGAGTCATCACGAATTTCCTCATATATTCCCGAAATATCCAGAAAATCCCTTAATTTGTAGAGTTATCCAAACATACCACAGAAGTTCTTGAAATATCCAGGAAATACCATAATTAGTGGAGTTTTTTTTTAAATACCTCAGCAATTACCGAAAGATCCAGGAAATCCCGTAATTGGTAGATTTATCCCGAATTTCCTCGGATATTCCCGAAATATCCAGGAAATACTATAATTAGTGGAGTTTTTCTGAAATATTTCAGAAATTCGCGTAATATCCAGGAAATCCCTTATTTAGTAGAGTTATCCAGAAATACCTCAGAAATTCCCGAAATATCCAGGAAATCCCGTAATTAGTAGCGTCATCCCGAAATAAATCAGAAATTTCCGAAATATCCAGGAAATACCACAATTAGTGGATACATTTCGAAATACCTCAGAAATTCCCGAAATATCCAGGAAATCCCTTAATTTGTAGAGTTATCCAGAAATTCCTCAGAAATTCCCGAAATATCCAGGAAATCCCGTAATTAGTGGAGTCTCTCAGAAATATTTCAGAAATTCCCGAAATATACAGGAAATTCCGTAATTAGTAGATTCATCCCGAATTTCCACAGAAATTCGCGTAATATCCAGGAAATCCCGTAATAGGTAGAATCATCCCGAAATACCTCGGAATTCCCAAAAGATCCAGGAAATCCCGTAATTGGTAGATTCATCCCGATTTCCTCAGATATTCCCGAAATATCCAGGAAATACTATAATTAGTGGAGTTTTTCTGAAATATTCAGAAATTCGCGTAGTACCAGGAAATCCCTTATTTAGTAGAGTTATCCAGAATACCTCAGAAATGTCCCGAAATTCCAGGAAATCCCGTAATTAGTAGCGTCATCCCGAAATAAATCAGAAATTTCGAAATATCCAGGAAAATACACAATTAGGGTGGAGACAGTTCGGAATACCACAGAAATTCCCGAAATATCCAGGAAATCCCGTAATTAGTGGAGTCTCTCAGAAATATTTCAGAAATTCCCGAAATATACAGGAAATTCCGTAATTAGTAGATTCATCCCGAATTTCCACAGAAATTCGCGTAATATCCAGGAAATCCCGTAATAGGTAGAATCATCCCGAAATACCTCGGAATTCCCAAAAGATCCAGGAAATCCCGTAATTGGTAGATTCATCCCGAATTTCCTCAGATATTCCCGAAATATCCAGGAAATACTATAATTAGTGGAGTTTTTCTGAAATATTTCAGAAATTCGCGTAGTATCCAGGAAATCCCTTATTTAGTAGAGTTATCCAGAAATACCTCAGAAATTCCCGAAATATCCAGGAAATCCCGTAATTAGTAGCGTCATCCCGAAATAAATCAGAAATTTCCGAAATATCCAGGAAATACCACAATTAGTGGAGACATTTCGAAATACCACATAAATTCCCGAAATATCCAGGAAATACCATAATTAGTGGAGTTTTTTTTTTAAATATTTCAGAAATTCCCGAAATATCCAGGAAATCCCGTAATTAGTGGAGTCCCTCAGAAATATTTCAGAAATTCCCGAAATATACAGGAAATTCCGTAATTAGTAGATTCATCCAGAATTTCCACAGAAATTCGCGTAATATCCAGGAAATCCCGTAATAGGTAGAATCATCCCGAAATACCTCGGAATTCCCAAAAGATCCAGGAAATCCCGTAATTGGTAGATTCATCCCGAATTTCCTCAGATATTCCCGAAATATCCAGGAAATACTATAATTAGTGGAGTCTTTCTGAAATATTTCAGAAATTCCCGAAATATCCAGGAAATCCCTTATTTAGTAGAGTTATCCAGAAATACCTCAGAAATTCCCGAAAAGATATTCCCGAAATATCCAGGATATCCCGTAATTAGTGGAGTCTTTCTGAAATATTTCAGAAATTCCCGAAATATCCAGGAAACCCCGTAATTAGTCGACTCATCCCGAATTTCGTCCGAAATTCCCGAAAGATCTAGGAACTGTTTGTCATATTTCCAGGGACACATAAAGTCTAAAAAAGATATTGTTTATTTATATAATTATTTACAGTAAAATGGGAATTCACAGAAAAATGCTTATTTTAGATATATTTCTAAATATAATTTGTTATTAATATTACAAATAATATATATTTATTATAATTTTTGAATACATACAGTTTATACCTGGCACCACGACAATTAATTGTTGACAACAAAATTAATTATCGGTTGTGCAATTGTAATAATTAATGGTAAAATGTATGTATAAAAAGTTGTACGTACGTACGCGGACTACTGAAACTTCCAAGCCAAAAAACTAATAAAAAACGACTCTTTAAAAAATTTGTAATAGTGGTAAATTTATCCTCGTATCAATGCGATCACAATGGACTCATAAAAAATGACATTCACTAAATATTTTTTACAGTATAAGGGGTTTTTTACTGAAAAATTCACAATTTCACTTATAAAATTTTAATATTATGTAGATAATATATGACCTAATAGTAAGTTAATAAGTATTGTAATTTTAAATTGTAATTTGTATTGTATTGAAATTGTATGTGTATTGAAAAACATTAATATATTCTTAATAAAAGACTAGCTAAAATCCTCACTTGCTCACGCTCGCTCGATGAAATATCATTATATAATAGATAATATTAAATTAAACTAAAAAATATTTTATTATTTAACTACATTGAATTATTATTTATTAAATTGTACCCATATAGATTTATTATTATACGTATAATAATTAATGATTATTATTATTATACGATGAATTAAAATGAGAATATTAAAAAAAATTATCTTAAATATATTAAAAAAACTAGCCATATTACCTCGGTCGCTAACGCTTCCTCGGTTGAATTCCGCTTTTGAGGGTAAATGTTGATTATAAAGTGTAATACTTAAACCAGTTAATTATAAATATATTTTAAATGTTTGAAATATAATTATTTTACCTAATTTTTTTACTAATTTTTTATAACTTTTGTCATGTGTTATAATCTGTTAATTAAAATTTATTATTGTATTATTAAAACAAAAAAAAATTATAAAATATATACAACTTATATTACCTTTACTCATCATGATATTTAACTATAAAATTTTATGCTTGAATGTTGGTTAATTTTATTTTCTCTCTGCATTTACAGGCTTGAGACTGTCATATTATGAATGTAATATTAATCAATTGACGAATGTAATATTATCTACAAGTTACAAAAAATACAAATAAAATATAGATTAAAATATGCTAAAACAGTTGCAAGATTTTAAAGACGCTTTTGAGTAATATATGTTGCAAAATTATTATATGTATAAATTATTTAATTATTTAAATGCCTCGATATAATTATGTTCAAAATATGGCTGCATTAAAAGTAAAATAGTACCACATGTTGCAAATAATTTATTATTTGTAAAAATGGTGTTTTCTGCTAATAATTTTGTTAATAAATGTCGCTAATGGCAGACAAATGATATTATTAATGTTTACAGTTATAAAAGTTATTAGTATTAAAATTGTAGTATAAACAGTTTTAATGTGATGTAAAAAATTTAGTAAATTGAATTAAAATTAATATTGGCTGAATTATGACGCTTGATTCAGACAATTAATTATTTTAAAAATTTATTTTCCTTATATAATTTATATTAAAAATGTCGCTTTATGCAGAAAATTTATTATTTCAAACATTTAGTTTAAATGAGGTAGTTATATAAAAAATGTCGCTCAAAATGCAGACAATTTGTTATTTCAAAAATGTATTTTTCGTAAGTAATTTATATAGAAAATGTCGCTTAATGCAGACAATAATTATTTTAGGACATTCGTTTACGTAAGAAAATTATATAAAGAATATTGCTTAATGCAGATAATTTATTATTTGACAAAAAAAATAATTTTTTTATGAGGAAATTATATAACGAATGTCGCTTGATATAACAATTTAAAAAAAATTTTATTTATGAGTAATTCATATAAATAATGTTGCCTTATGCAGACAGTTTGATACTTTATACATTTGTTCATTTTAATCAACTTTTTTTTGTAACAACATTTTCAGTTGAAATAATGACATTATTAATATTAAATTAATACTAAATTAAAAAATTAAAATCAATTATATTTTTATTTTTTTTAATTTGAGTTTTTTAATATCAAAAATGAAATTTTTATTAAAAAATTATTAATTATTATCTAACACTTCAGAAAAAACTACATTAGTCGCATATATTATTGCAGTATCACTTAAATCGTTTTCATTTACATTAAGTATTTCTCCTTCTGTATTTGTGACTGCCATTGATGATTTTAAAAATTTTATTTTCAAATTTTTTTCATCTTTAACCCTCGATAATGCTGCATATAATTGACCATGACTAAATACAGGTTTTGGTAAATATAAACCTACTTTTTCAAATGATTGACCTTGTGATTTGTTTATTGTCATAGCAAAACTTGGTCTAATAGGAAATTGTCGTCTTACCATATTAAAGGGAATTTCATCCTTTGATTGACTTAAATCTATTCTTGGAATCATTACGATTTGTCCTGAATTATTTTTTGTTATAATTTCACCATATCTTATCTTATCTTATCTTATCTTATCTTATCTCATCTTACTATTATATAAAGAGGAAGCGTTTGTTTGTATGTGCGCAAAAATCTCAAAAAGTACACAATCGATTGTAACAAAATTTTAACTGTAGTTTCTTTTGCTTCATTGTTAAAAAAATAAAAGTTTTTACACTTAAAAGGATGCATGGTAGTTCAGGCGCTGGCCGATAGGTGGCTGACGGTCTGGCGCTGCACGCGACAAATTTATCGCTACTTAGTACATATGTATCAGCCGGGCTCGGTCGTTCGAGTCATCTGAGTTTTACGATAAATATTTATTTTTCGTAAACGTTAAGCTTTCGTTGGATTCTAAGTATTGAATTAACGAGTTCCATTTTTCGTTAAATTATTTGTTTGATTTATCAAAAACATTTGCCTGTTAATTGTTGTGTCACTTAAAACTTTACAAAGTGGCGATCGGCCGTTGCGCCGTTCATGCTACTGGTGAATAATTTACAGCTACTAAAATGTCAAGTTTTTTTAAACTTGGTGCCTTTTAGTCTATGTTAGACAATTGTGTCTACCATTGAGATCACCATACATTGTCTTTAGGGTTTTATTCGTAAATTTTAATATTGCTTCTTATTTGTAATTCTTAATTATTCTTATTATTTACTTACTATTGATTCTTAATTTATTTGTATAGAAGATAAATATATTTTGTGTACAATGCCGAAATCTAATTTATCTCGGAAAACATCCAATGCCAGGCGTATGGCTTATGTTCGAACGAATGAAACCTTCCATGAGCGTGAAGCTCGACTGTCACAATTAAGAGCACTATCTGCTAATAATCGAGAACGCGAAATAAGCCTAATCAGAGAAATGCGTTTATGCATATTAACTATATTGATTTAGAAAATGTAAAAATTGGTGCAATGGATAAAATATGTACTCATTGTTGTGCTAAGAAATGGAAAGATGAAGCGCCTGGCATGTGTTGCGCTGGACGTAAAATTTCGTTATTACAATTTGATGAACCACCGCAACCTCTACAAGATTTAATTTTAGGATTGCATCCACAATCAAAACATTTTCTTGGTAATTCTAGAAAATATAATACTTTGTTTCAAATGACTTCTTTTGGAGCAAAACAAGTTGTGGAAGAGAATTTTATGCCAACTTTTAAAATTCAAGGCCAAGTTTACCATAGCATAGGAAGTTTACTGCCGGCGGCTAATAATAATCACCAATTTTTACAAATATACTTTCTTTCCAATGATGATTAGTTATCACTTCGATCGAATATTGTTCCAAATTTGAGTTGAGAATTATTTGAAACCTTACAGAATGTTTTTCATCTTAATAATAATTTAATTAGAAGTTTTAAGTATAATTTGGAAAAAACATTAAGTTCAAACGACGATTTCAAATTAATAATTCATTCTGATCGTGTGCCTACAAATCAACATCGAGGTCGCTATAATGCTCCAGTTGTTAACAAAGTTGCTGTACTATTGGTAGACGAAGATAAAGGTCCAAGAGATATTGTTCTGCATTGTCGAAATAATCAAATACAACTAGTATTAGACCTTCACCGTTCTTATGATCCTTTTCAATATCCTCTTATGTTTCCTAGAGGAGAAGATGGGTATTATCTTACAATTCAACAGTCTCACCCTAATAATCGCCAAAATAAAACTGTTTCTTGCATGCAATTTTACGCTTACAGGCTTATGATTAAAACAAATTCTGAAAACTATATACATTATTTTAAAAATCTTTTTAATCATTACTGTGTGGACATGATGGCAAAAATGATTAACGAGCGATTAAATTATGTTCGACACAATAAAAAAAAATTACGTGTTGATGAATATATACATTTAAGAGATGCAATTAATCAAGATGCCGATATTGAAGCTGCTAATATTGGCCAACGTATTATACATCCATCTTCTTTCACTGGTTCACCTCGGTATATGCATGAAAAAACACAAGATGCCATGACTTACGTGCGTAAATTTGGAAGACCAGATTTGTTTATTACTTTTACTTGCAACCCTAACTGGCCAGAAATAAAAAATGAACTTTTTCCTGGACAAAAATCATCTGATAGACATTACATTGTCTCTCGAGTATTTCACCTTAAACTGTAAAAGTTTATGGATGAAATAACGAAAAAAGAAGTTTTTGGTAAAGTAAACTGTTATGCATATAGTGTGGAGTGGCAAAAGCGAGGATTACCACACGCTCATTTACTTTTGTGGTTAGATATTAAAATTCAACCTGACGAAATAGATCTCATTATTTCTGCTGAACTTCCTAATAAAGAAGAGGATCCATTATTGTTCGATATTGTTTGTAAAAATATGATTCACTGACCCTGTGGTGATCTTAACCCATCGTCACCCTGCATGAAAGATGGCAAGTGTACTAAAAATATTCTCGCTCATTCGTATCAGAGACACAGACTGGTGATGATGGATATCCAACCTATCGTAGAAGGAAACCTGAAAATGGAGGATGCACGGCTACTGTAAATATACGCGGTACTACCATTGATATTGATAACAGATGGGTTGTTCCCTATAGTGCATACTTATTACGAACTTTTAATGCCCACATTAATTCAGAATTTTGCAATTCAGTACGAGCTATTAAGTATGTTTGTAAATATATTACTAAAGGAGTAGATTCAGCAACATTTTCTGTTAAAAATAACGCAGATGAATTGGATTGCAATATCAATGGTCGTTACATATGCACTTCTGAAGCAACGTGGCGATTTTTTGATTTTTCTATCCACGAACGATTTCCTACCGTGCTCCATTTAGCTGTTCATTTAGAAAATAACCAACGTGTTTATTTTTCTGAAGACAACTTGCATGATGTTCTTGACAATCCGCGTAAAACTACTCTCATTGCTTTTTTCAGTCTCTGTCAATCAGATGACAGCCAAAACACTTTTGTATTCTGAAGTTCTAACTTATTATACTTGGAGTAATAATAAATTCTCTAGAAGGAAACGTGGATTGGATGTCGATGGCTTTCCTGGTATCAAAAAAGATACAGCTCTCGGTAGAGTGTATACGATTCATCCTAATCAAAGTGAATGTTTTCATCTACGTATGCTTTTACATCACGTTCGAGGACCAACCTCATTTAATTATTTACGAACTGTTAATGGTATTATTTATCCAACGTTTAAAGCAGCTTGCAATGCATTAGGTCTTCTAGAAAATGATAATCATTGGAAAGACGCTATTGCAGATGCTTCTATTTCTCAAATTCCATCCAAATTGAGAGATTTATTTGCTATTATTTTAGTATTTTGCAATCCTTCTCAACCACTTATTTTATGGGACTCATTTAAAAAAGATTTCTGTGAAGATATTTTATACCAAGCTAGATGTCGCAACAATGATAACTCCATTACTTATTCTGAAGATATTTTTAATAGAGGTCTTATTGCAATTGAAGATAATGTTGTTAGTCTGGGTGAAAGGTACTTATGTGATTTCGGCTTGCCAACGCCAATTCGTAGCGAGTTAGATGATGAAAACCCTTATGATTTAATGTACCGAAATCCCTCTAATATTAATGAGCTTCAAGAGTACATTAATATTAATCGTCCCAAATTAGTACCCGATCAGCGTCAAGCATATGATTTTATTACGCAAAATGTGAATAGTGTTAGAAAAGAAATTTTTTTTAGATGCTCCTGGAGGCACTGACAAAACTTTTCTAATTAATCTACTTCTTGCATACGTTCGTACAATTGGTAGCTTAGCTATTGGTGGTAGAACAGCTCACTCAACTTTCAAACTACCCTTGAATATCTCATGTGACCAAGAATCAGTTTGTTCTATCCGTAAAAATGGTCCTCTTGGTAAAATCTTTCAAGGTACAAAACTTATCGTATGAGACGAATGTACTATGATTCATCGAGCTCATGTTGAAGCAATTGATCCAACTGTCAGTGATCTTAGATCGTGTGATAAGTTGATGGGCGGTTTAACTATTGTCTTTGCTGGAGATTTTCGGCAAACTTTGCCAGTTATACCTAGAGGGACGAGAGCTGATATAATCAAGGCATGTCTTAAATCATCACCGATATGGAGATCTATTCATAATTTGAATTTAAAACAAATATGAGAGTTTATCTCGGAGGTTGAAATGCACAATTTCCATCACAATTACTCAGTGTTGGAAATGGAACAATGTCCAATGTAAATGACTGTATATCTATCGATTCAAAACTAGGTAAGATTGTGCAAACTATTGATACTCTCATCTCTTCAGTTTATCCGAATATTGATGACCTTTTAGAGAAACCATACTCCTGGCTATGCGAAAGTGCCATCGTTACACCCCAGAACATTTCTGCCTTTGAAATTAACAATACTATTTTAGGTCATGTTAAATGAGACAGTAAAGAATACAGATCGATTGATACTGCAGTCAATACTGAAGATGCTGTTCATTATCCACAAGAATTTCTGAATTCTCTAAAGGGGGTGCCATAGTGAAAAACTATCGACGAAGCGTCGGTAATGTAATAAGCTTTATTGTACTAGTAGCGCCTTCATCCGTTGAAAAATTATATTAATCTATAACCTCACAGTAGATGGCGTCAATAGTACATTCCAGCTATCATATTCATTCACAAATAACATTTGTAGATTGCATTATTTAACATAAAATATGCAGACGATGCAGGAATATTTTAATCAGAATTTTTACATTAATCTTTTTGACAACAATTGCTATACACTTTCCATGCAATCGTTTTCTGCATTTTGATATGCAGACGATGCAGGAATTTTACAACTTAATTTTTACAAACATAATTTGACATTTATTACTACATTTTCCGTGCAATCGTTTTCTGCATTTTTATGCCCAGTCGATGCAGGAATTTTGAAACCAAAATTATTACAATAATCAATTTAACAACTATTGCTATACATAATTCTATGCCATCATTTTCTGCATTTTGTTAGGCAGACGATGTACGAATTGTTACCATAAAATTATACAATAATCATTTTGACAACTACTGCTATACATTTTCCATGCAATCGTTTTCTGCATTTTGATACGCAGACGATGCAGGAATTTTGAAACCAAAATTATTACAATAATCAATTTAACAACTATTGCTATACATAATTCTATGCCATCGTTTTCTGCATTTTGTTAGGCAGACGATGCACGAATTGTTACCATAAAATAATACAATAATCATTTTGACAACTACTGCTATACATTTTCCATGCAATCGTTTTCTGCATTTTTATCCGCAGACGATGCAGGAATTTTGAAACTTTATTTTTACAAACATAATTTGACATTTATTACTACATTTTCCGTGCAATCGTGTTCTGCATTTTGATACGCACCAAAATTATTACAATAATCAATTTAACAACTATTGCTATACATAATTCTATGCCATCGTTTTCTGCATTTTGTTAGGCAGACGATGCACGAATTGTTACCACAAAATTATACAATAATCATTTTGACAACTACTGCTATACAGTTTCCATGCAATCGTTTTCTGCATTTTTATTCTCAGACGATGCAGGAATTTTGAAACCAAAATTATTACAATAATCAATTTAACAACTATTGCTATATATATATTTTTTTTTGTAGTAAAACGTTTTTGACTGTATTACTACACTTTTTATACATTCGTTTTCTGCATCTGATTTATAAAAAATAGTCACTGCAATCAGTATCCGTCCCCACGATGTTGGCTGTAAAAATCTCGAGGCAACTGGGTGAGTATTTAAAAGGATATAAAGCGGAACGAAACAACAAGCGACTTCGTACTCACCGAGAGAGAGAGAGAGAGAGAGATGGACGGAGATGGGTAGAGTGAGAGAAAGGGAGAGAGATGGGAACATGCAAGGCAACCGTGGCCTCTAAATAAAAATATTTTGATTTTTTATCGTCTTTGTTTTCCATTGTTTCCCCGATTAAATAAGCTAAGAATGTCGTCATTCTGCAATGCATAAGCACGACTTTTATTATATGTTTTTTATTGATATAAGGCCGGTGTATGAATTATGGTATTTAACGCCATATTGCTACAACCATTTGCGCATGTGCTTCCACGATAAGTATACAATACAAAGTACAGACTAAGCGCGTCGCGCACTCTAGCGGCGAAATTGGTACTAAGATAACTGTCAATAATATAAACTATTTATTTTTTGTCAATATTATGCAAAACGCAAATACAGAAGCACTAGATAATGGTGTAATATGTCTTTCTACAAAGTTCCAGATCAATACAACAAGGACACGCTAAAAAATTTCTGTACGGAAAAATGAATATTTTTTCCGTGCAAACTTTTTTTAGGGTGTCCTTCACATATTGACTTCAAACTTCGTATAAATGCGTATTATGTGATTATCTAGTGCTTCTGTATTTGCGTTTTGCAAATAAAACCATAATATGTTCATTAAGTGTAATAATGTATCCATCTGACTCGGTCGGTAATAATCTAGTATGGAACCCCCTTAATCCAGCTGGATTTCCACCACACAACCTACAACTTAAAATCGGGGTTCCTATAATACTATTGCGCAATATAAATCCTCCAAAATTGTGTAATGGTACGCGGCTACAAATTAAAGCCATGCGAAATAATATTATTAAAGCGACTATTCTTACAGGCCCAGCGGCAGGAGAAATTGCTCTTATACCCCGCATACCAATGATCCCTACCGATTTACCTTTTCAATTTAAGCGACTTCAATTTCCAATTAAGGTATCGTTTGCTATTACAATTAATAAGGCTCAAGGTCAGACATTTCAGTACGTTGGGATTGATTTGCGATTTGATTGTTTTTCACACGGTCAATTGTATGTTGGTATGTCAAGAACAGGTATATCAGAAAATCATTTTCTTTTATTACCAAACAGTTCACAAACAAAAAATGTTGTCTACCGTGAAGTTCTTTAAAAACATTATTTAAAACCAATGAAAACTGAAATATGGTAAACCTATCTTTATACTATTTTCTATTATTTCGAATTCTATGCAATTACAGAGCGGGCGAAGCCGCGACGGGGGATGCTGTATAGTATATTGTTTTAATTCGGTAATAAAGGGTCTGGTACCATTACATAAACCTCCATTTAAATTCAAATCCCTAAGTAGCATAATGATCATTCCTTTCTTTAACACTAATTTATGGGGTGGTAAACCATTTGGCATTAAAGAATTTAAAAATTCAATCGTAATTGATTCGTCTAATTTATTATTTTCATCATTATTAAAACTATCGATGCTCAAATATACTTTACTGTCACCTTCAATTCTTTCAACAATTTCTTTATTAATAGCTAAAACATCATTATTTCTTGGAGAAAGTATAACTTTGTCTTTAAGAGTAAATAAATCGTTGATGTTTATTTTATGTCCAAATATATCATCAATCAAATTATTAAAAGTAATAAATTCATTAGGAATTTTTGTTACTTTATTATCAATTTCAAATTTTGTACCGTTTTTATTTTCTCCAATATCTAATAACCACGTTTTAAATATACTATTTTGATTGATTAATCGTAAATTATTATTTAAAGTTAATTTTTGGAATAAACGCCATAACGAACTACTGTTAACGCATGATTCTAGTATTTGAGTTCTGTTTCCATAACGAACTATAGGTAGTATTTGGCGAAAATCACCAGATGTTACTAATATTTTACCACCGAATGGTTTATTATTGCGACATAAATCTTTGAAAAAAATATCTATAATATCTAATGCATATTTTGAAGTCATTGATATTTCGTCCCAAATAATTAACTCAATATTTTTTAATATTTTACCTAATTTTGAATTGAAAGAAATATTATATGTTGATTGTTCATTTAAATTGAATGGTAATTTGAAAGTCGAATTTATAGTTTTACCATTTATTAATAAATTTGCCGCAATACCTGTTCAAGCAACAGCTAACTGTGGTATTCAATTTTACAAATTTTATTATAGTATTTAATAAATAACTTTTTCCACTACCACCAGGACCATCAATGAAATATAAATTGTTTTTACTTTTATCGTTGAGGGCGTTTATTACTATATCAAATATTAGTTTTTGCTCAGTTGTTAAAGATTTTAGTAATATTTCTATTTCATCAATTTCATATCATCGATAACATTCGAATCTAAGTAAATTTCATTATCAATTTTTGGTAGTTTAAATTGTTCCAATGTTAAATGGTGCATTGATAAAATGTGGTCTATACTTCTTAGAGCTTTTTGTTCTCCTAAACTTTCAGGTAATTTTGAGTCAAAAAATGTTCTTTATATTTATAATAAAGTTGCAACCCATCACAGTTGCAGTCAAAAGATAGAATGAAAGTGAAAAGTTCACATAGTGCGTGTGGAAATTGAAAGCAACAATTTTTTTGTAAACATATATCCCATTCATTATCAGTAATGATTAAATCTCTCTTCATGCATGCTTCATAAAATCTATCATAAACAGTGTCATTAAGTGATCGTAAATCTTCAAATGATTCGGCACCACGTACGTGTAGTAACAATAATCTAAGGAAAAATCGTTCTCTTTCTTTAGGATTTACATGAAACATTCTTACTAATATAGGTTTATTGAATTTTTTTCGTTGATTCCACACTTTCTTCAATTTATCGTAAACATAATAGTGAGAGATTTCAGAATACAAAAATTGCTTTGCTTTTGCATCAGATTTTATTTAATAAAAACCAACTTGTCAATGTTGTTTCATAATTTTTGTTAATTAATTTATGTTCAGATCCTTCTTGAAAATAAACATATTGTCGATCTTCAAGATGTACAGCCAATCTATATATTGCATGTGACTGAGAGTGCAATTTGAATTCCTTCAAACGATAAATAGCCTCCGGCGGACAAACGTACCTCGTAGAAATATATTCTGAGATTTCATCATAATTTGTTATATTTTTTTTTGCACCTTTTCAACTTCTACATTGTTAGTTTCCATATTACTAAATTTTATTAAAGCTGTGTCTGGACCTTTGTAAAGATACTTAAATAAGTATTTTACAGATTTTATTGTACTAAATGTTTCTAAATTTATATGACATTCAAGTTTTAGAAGTAAATATGGATTATATGGAACAACAAAAGTATTATCCGCAGTTTTGTTTTTGGAGTATATAATTAATGATCTATCATTCCGTCTGCGATAAATAGGATAACCATTATGAGATAATTCTGTTTGTGAAGTAAAACATTGTGGAAAATTTTGTGTACAATACGTTTTAGTTTTATCCATGCAGACACTATTTTTATTCTGAACTCCACAAGGGCCATGAATCATATTTTGTTTTACTAACTCATATAATCTTGTAAATTTGTTTCTATTAGGAATTTCAGCAAATATGAGATTATTAATTTGATTTGTGTTTTGAATTTTATCTTTTTCATCTAACCATAATAACATATGAATATAAGGTAATCCGCGTTTTTGAAATTCGATTACATAAATGTATGAATTAAATTTACCAAGAATTTCTTGCTGCAGTAACTCGTTCATTAATACCTTTACTTTCTGATCAAATACTCGTACTATTAGATATGGTCTATCGAGTGTATCTTCGTATTCTAATAAGTTTCCTGTAATTTCTTTCCATTTGGGATTACATGTCATTGTTACAAAAATGTCCGGTTTTCCATTATTTTGCATTATGGTGGTTGCATCTAGAAAGTTCTGTTGCATTGCTCTTGGGCTGCCTATAAAACTAGATGGAAGAATAACCATTTTACCAATAGAAATATTTTCATTACTACATGTATTGTTAAGTTGATCCATTAAACCTTTATATTGCTCTGTTCGTATATTATGTTGATCTCTTCTTATAAAATATAAACGATTATTTTCAACTTTCGTCCACGAATTGAGAATAAATTGGTTGGATAAACTTTTGAGATTTAAACATGGATTAAATTCTTTTCGCATACTAAATCGGTATGAATAATATTGTAAAGCAGTTATATTATCATATTTTCGTTCACCTGAACTTTTCATAAATGATTCCCAACCTGAATCACCGTATGGAAATATTAATGGATATACCATTGGATCAATATCTTTGTTAATAATTGCAATTGTTTGAGTTTTTTTTCCTTTTTGAAAAATACATATATCTCTATTGGAAGGTGGTTCTCCATTTTCTCCAAAATATACGATAGAAATTTTGGACTTTCAAATTCATTTGGATGTAAAACATACGTATTGTGGTAAATTTGACCACAAATTTTTAATACTTGCGGTCCAGCTGTAGTAAAATCAGCTACTTTTGCACCAAAACTTGCAAATGCTAATAAATTGTTGTAAATTCTTATATTTTGTTTAAAATTTTTATCTTTATTAGATTGTCCTAATAAAATAAGTTTTAAAAGTTTCAGGATACGGAGTGATACTTTCAAGTTTTACTTTGTTTCTATGACAACAATCGGCATACTTATTATCTTTTTTTATTTCGTTTCTGAAATGTTTTGCTTCGCAAAATTGACGTTCGTAAATAAGTTTTCAAGGTAATTGCACTCAATTGTAGATCCATTAAATTCTGCCAACTTATGTACTTTGGTCATTTGTTTTCTTTTTTTACTTTTAGTTATTAGAACTTCATTTTTTCTAGATTGAGATGTACTACATTTTCGTTTTCGGTCTGTTTCACTCTTCATTTTAATGGTTTCATTTCTTTTATCTTCAAATTGTGAAGCTCGAAATTTGCGTGTTTGTTCTGGTTCAGCTAATTTGTGTTCCTTAATCATTTGTTTTCTTTTCTTGGTTTTTATTACTGAGATTTCTTTTTTTTATCTGTAGATTGTGATGCTCTAATCTTACGTTGTCGTTCTGCTTCGGCTAATTTTTGTTCTTCAGTCATTTGTATTTTTTCTTGGTTTTTATTATTGAGATTTCTTTCTTTTTATCTGGAGATTGAGATGCTCTAAACTCACGCACTCGCTTTGCCTCAGCTAATTTGTATTCTTCAGTCATTTGTTCTCTTTGCTTGCTTTTTATTATTAAGATTTCTTTTTTTTATCTGCAGATCCTTCTTGAAAATAAACATATTGTCGATCTTCAAGATGTACAGCCAATCTATATTGCATGTGACTGAGAGTGCAATTTGAATTCCTTCAAACGATAAATAGCCTCCGGCGGACAAACGTACCTCGTAGAAATATATTCTGAGATTTCATCATAATTTGTTATATTTTTTTTTGCACCTTTTCAACTTCTACATTGTTAGTTTCCATATTACTAAATTTTATTAAAGCTGTGTCTGGACCTTTGTAAAGATACTTAAATAAGTATTTTACAGATTTTATTGTACTAAATGTTTCTAAATTTATATGACATTCAAGTTTTAGAAGTAAATATGGATTATATGGAACAACAAAAGTATTATCCGCAGTTTTGTTTTTGGAGTATATAATTAATGATCTATCATTCCGTCTGCGATAAATAGGATAACCATTATGAGATAATTCTGTTTGTGAAGTAAAACATTGTGGAAAATTTTGTGTACAATACGTTTTAGTTTTATCCATGCAGACACTATTTTTATTCTGAACTCCACAAGGGCCATGAATCATATTTTGTTTTACTAACTCATATAATCTTGTAAATTTGTTTCTATTAGGAATTTCAGCAAATATGAGATTATTAATTTGATTTGTGTTTTGAATTTTATCTTTTTCATCTAACCATAATAACATATGAATATAAGGTAATCCGCGTTTTTGAAATTCGATTACATAAATGTATGAATTAAATTTACCAAGAATTTCTTGCTGCAGTAACTCGTTCATTAATACCTTTACTTTCTGATCAAATACTCGTACTATTAGATATGGTCTATCGAGTGTATCTTCGTATTCTAATAAGTTTCCTGTAATTTCTTTCCATTTGGGATTACATGTCATTGTTACAAAAATGTCCGGTTTTCCATTATTTTGCATTATGGTGGTTGCATCTAGAAAGTTCTGTTGCATTGCTCTTGGGCTGCCTATAAAACTAGATGGAAGAATAACCATTTTACCAATAGAAATATTTTCATTACTACATGTATTGTTAAGTTGATCCATTAAACCTTTATATTGCTCTGTTCGTATATTATGTTGATCTCTTCTTATAAAATATAAACGATTATTTTCAACTTTCGTCCACGAATTGAGAATAAATTGGTTGGATAAACTTTTGAGATTTAAACATGGATTAAATTCTTTTCGCATACTAAATCGGTATGAATAATATTGTAAAGCAGTTATATTATCATATTTTCGTTCACCTGAACTTTTCATAAATGATTCCCAACCTGAATCACCGTATGGAAATATTAATGGATATACCATTGGATCAATATCTTTGTTAATAATTGCAATTGTTTGAGTTTTTTTTCCTTTTTGAAAAATACATATATCTCTATTGGAAGGTGGTTCTCCATTTTCTCCAAAATATACGATAGAAATTTTGGACTTTCAAATTCATTTGGATGTAAAACATACGTATTGTGGTAAATTTGACCACAAATTTTTAATACTTGCGGTCCAGCTGTAGTAAAATCAGCTACTTTTGCACCAAAACTTGCAAATGCTAATAAATTGTTGTAAATTCTTATATTTTGTTTAAAATTTTTATCTTTATTAGATTGTCCTAATAAAATAAGTTTTAAAAGTTTCAGGATACGGAGTGATACTTTCAAGTTTTACTTTGTTTCTATGACAACAATCGGCATACTTATTATCTTTTTTTATTTCGTTTCTGAAATGTTTTGCTTCGCAAAATTGACGTTCGTAAATAAGTTTTCAAGGTAATTGCACTCAATTGTAGATCCATTAAATTCTGCCAACTTATGTACTTTGGTCATTTGTTTTCTTTTTTTACTTTTAGTTATTAGAACTTCATTTTTTCTAGATTGAGATGTACTACATTTTCGTTTTCGGTCTGTTTCACTCTTCATTTTAATGGTTTCATTTCTTTTATCTTCAAATTGTGAAGCTCGAAATTTGCGTGTTTGTTCTGGTTCAGCTAATTTGTGTTCCTTAATCATTTGTTTTCTTTTCTTGGTTTTTATTACTGAGATTTCTTTTTTTTATCTGTAGATTGTGATGCTCTAATCTTACGTTGTCGTTCTGCTTCGGCTAATTTTTGTTCTTCAGTCATTTGTATTTTTTTCTTGGTTTTTATTATTGAGATTTCTTTCTTTTTATCTGGAGATTGAGATGCTCTAAACTCACGCACTCGCTTTGCCTCAGCTAATTTGTATTCTTCAGTCATTTGTTCTCTTTGCTTGCTTTTTATTATTAAGATTTCTTTTTTTTTATCTGCAGATTGTGATGCTCTAAACTTACGTTGTTGTTCTGCTTCGGCTATTTTTTGTTCTTGAGTCATTTGTTTTATTTTTTTGTCTTTTATTGTTGCTAATTCTGTTTCTCCATCTTCAGATTGAGATGGTCGTAATTTTCTTTTACATTCTGATTTATAAATTTTGCTTTTTTGTTTTCTTTCACAGGGTTTTTTTTATAACGTCTAGCTGTTTATTCTGTTAATTAAAACTTATTTTTGATAATGATACTGTTAAATCTTTAATTTCATATATTTTTTTACATACTTCTTCGTGTGATTTCTTCATATCTACATCTTTAATTTGTAGTTTTAGTGTATCAGCAAAAGTAAGTTTTGTTTTTCGTTTTGTTATTTCTGTTTTACTATCATTAATAGTCGTCATTTTTTCTTTTAATTCTTTATGAAATTGGTTATCTTGTTTAATTAAATCGATTGACTCATTAATCAATGGAACATTTAGCAATGAATTATGATAAGTAGCCGAATACTCTGACATATTATAATTTTTAAAAACTTGTTTTAAATTATGAATTACAATATTGTTTTTATGACTCTGATTATTTGGAATGCCACTTCTCAAAATAGGAAACATTTTAACTGATTGATTTTTATAAATCATTTCCAAATGGCTTCTTATCATTGATTCATCGAATATTATATTACAAGGACAAACACCATTAGAAATTGATATTGCGAAAGCTATAGCAAATAAACCACAATTGTAAGTTTTTGATTGATTTTGAACGTATTCCTGTACAATTGTAATTGATATTTTATTGGGAAATAATCTTTTTATGTATTTCAAGTGATCATTTCAAAGACCTGAATTTAAACTATCAAATACATGAATAAATTTTTTATCATACCAAATGCAAATCCAGTGTCCCATATCACTATTATCATATCAGTATCCCATATTGGTTTGTATTATTTTCTCTCTGCATTTACAGGTTTAAGACTGTCATATTTTCAATGTAATATTAATACTTATGAAAATATTGAAATATATGGTATCTACAAATGTAAGTAAAAAGTAATTTATATAAAAATGGGGCTTAACGCAAACAAATTAATATTTTAAAAATTTAGTTTACGTCAGAACATTATATAAGGAATGTCGCTTAATCCAGACAAATTATTATTTAAAAAAATTATTTTTTACAATGAAATTGTATAAAAAATGTCGCTTGATACTCACAATTTTATTAAAAAAAGGAGGATGCCCACGGGTTATAGGAAATTAGCCCCCTACACTGAAAACAGGTTAGGATGTCCGAGGTCCGACGCTTAGTATAACACGTAACCTTTGATTTTAGGTAATACGCTGCACGCAATTTACAGCATACGTCTTAAACAGAAGAATAAACACAGCACTTTCGTCTAGAGTAGCGTGTATTCACGGGAGGACATCGTAAATCCTAATCTGTTTTTAGTGTAGAGGATCATTTCCTATCGTTTAGAGGGTCAAAAAATTTGAATTTAAAAAAACCCCTCAACCTTGGGGAAGCTCAGATATTCGGAAATGAAGTTTCCATCCTTAAAACGATTCTTCCTTAACGTTCTTAGCTTAGAAAAGACAGTTTGCACCATTTTCGAAAAAAATACTTTGTGCAATTTAATTTTGACTTATAGGCAGTCAATCCATCGTTTTTTTAATTATATATCAAATCACATAGATTCCAATTGGGCAACGCACCCTGTAAAGCTCGTACATAAGGGAAACGTGAAATTTCTAACTACAGTCAATCGATAGCTTTTTTAATTATCTATCCATTCAGATAGATTTGCATTGGACGACACACCCTGTAAACCTCCTACGTAAGAGAAACGTATATGTTTTGAAACAACCCTTAACGTTATATTATATAATATAGAGATTATTAATAATATATATTATACTTAATGTTATAGAGGTATTTTGACTATTTAATTTTTATCTTAAGGGTTATTTATCTTGTTTTAAACCCCCCTTTATCTGAATTGTTAGATAATTAAAAAAGTTATCGATCGACTGCCTATAAGCCAAAATTAAATACTGCAAAGTATCCCTTGTAATCGAATAACGTTAAGGGTTGTTTCAAAATATTCACATCTTTATGCATTTTATTACGTAACTTTTTGTATGTGCGTGTGCGTGAGCATACATACACATATGTACATACATACATACATACATGCACATTTATGAACAGTTATATTTGTTTAAAAAACAATATAATTTAATTAAACTATGGTATTAGCAAACAGTTGAAATGCTGGTGTTACCAGTGACGTGTTGTTATTACAGCGCTGAAATTACTGGTGAAATATCAAACGTATTTTTTACGTCCCTAAGTATTAAATTCTTATTCTACATTAGTTTTTGTGAAATTAATAATGATTTAACTAAGAATAACTGTGTCCAGAGAAAAAAAATGCTTTATTTCGTTCTTTTAAATGCGAACACAGTATTACCATCATGATATTCCGTAGCATAAAGGTATTACTGCGGTGCATTATTATCCTACTCTTTATACTACGTTATAAAATATACTGATTGTGCTCTAAAGTACAAAATTAATCATTAACAACTTGTATTATTCTTTAATATACTTATGTTGATCGTATTTAGTAAGTCACATTTATTTTACATCAACGTAAAGCAACTTTTGTACGAATCGCAGTAATACCTACATACGCAGTAATACCCTCACTTAGCATAGCACTAGTCACAATAGGAAAGATTTTAACTGATCGATTTTATATAAATAAACCACAATTGTAAGTTTGTAATTGATTTTGAACGTATTCCTGTATATAATACATGAATAAATTTGTTATTATACCAATTGCAAATCCAGTGTTCCATATCAGTTGGACCACTAAACAATATTAGTATAAATTTTTCATCGTAAGAACGTCGTTTAATATTGTTCATAGCGGATAAAAAAATTGTATCTTGCATTTTAAAGTGTGGATTTAATTTCATACTTTCATACATATACCTATCATCTAACTTTCCATACGCTGTATTGCCATCTTGTTGTATTACAAATTCATGATTAATTTCTAGAAATTTATATTTTTTCAATTTTGCATTACTAATACTATTAGCATAAATTTGATGAAAATTTTTATTCAGTTATAATGAGTGTATACTTATTATAAAATTATCGTATGTTACACAGAGAAAAAAAATTGCGTTAAGCATTAAGTAAATTAATTAATTTACTAATTATTACATTTTAAATTAATTTAAGGTCATTATAAATTTTAGTTTATTAATATATATATATATGGGCTATTTCACGTCAAGTGGTACGATGAAAATTTTAAATCATTCCAAAGTTTGAGAACAAGCTGGAAATATCTTCCAGAAGATAGAAAAAAAATTTTAGGTGTTACAAATAATTTGCGAAAGAGTTATTCCACCATGAAAAATGGAGTTTTTAAATTTTTTAAAAAAATTGCTATTTTTAAAGCCATTTATCTCAAAATCTATTGATTTTTTTGAAAAAACCTTACAAACAACTTTAGTTCAAAATAATCTTTAGAACTTATCTACCTGGGTTACAATTCTTAATTTTAAAATCTCGAAGAAATAGAACACCCGGAAATATTGAATATCAAAAAAAGGCGACCACGCCACAATCGACTTTGATCTAACACCGCTCAAAAGATCACATTTTTCAAGAGCTTTCGAATGGCGGTGGTTAGATTATTGGCCAAGACCGCTGGTGTAAGTTATATCTCATAAACCTCATAAAATCACTAATTTTCATGTATTTTAGGGCATAACATACACCAGCGCTCTTGGCCAATAATCTAACCACCGCCATTCGAAAGCTCTCGAAAAATGTGATCTTTTGAGCCGTGTTAGATCAAAATCGATTGTGGCGTGGTCGCCTTTTTTTGATATTCAATATTTCCGGGTGTTCTATTTCTTCGAGATTTTAAAATTAAGAAATGTAACCCAGGTAGATAAGTTCTAAAGATTATTTTGAACTAAAGTTGTTTGTAAGGTTTTTTCAAAAAAATCAATAGATTTTGAGATAAATGGCTTTAAAAATAGCAATTTTTCTAAAAAATTGAAAAATTTCCATTTCTCATGATGAAATAACTCTTAGGCAAATTATTTGTAACACCTAAATTTTTTTTTCTATCTTTTGGAAGATATTTCCAGCCTGTTCTCAAATTTTGGAGCGATTTAAAATTTTCATCGTACCACTTGACGTGAAATAGCCCATATATATATATATATATGTATGTTTTTTTCACATTATTAAATTTACTTTAAGGGGTCAAGCCTGGGTTAAATGTTTTCAATAAATAAATAATTATTATTAGAATAATTTTTTTTTTTTAATTCTTCTCACATATTAATTTTTTTTACATAATATATATGTATTATACATTATATTTATCAATATAAAAAATGTTTATAATGCATTTTTAATCCTGGTTATTAAACTTATAATGATATTAAAAAATTGATTAATTTTTGCAGTTGCCGTAGGATATTGAAGCATTGAATGCATCTTTTAATGTCTAATAAGGCTTAAAATGTTCATGGAATATATGTTTACAGACTTATGTTTTTCCTTTTCTGAAAAAAAATTAATAACAATGTATTAAATATAAAAGTTGATAATAACAAGAAAAATAGTAAATGTTATGTACGTATACGTACATAACATTCACCTAAAACTTATCTTTTTGAAAATTGGGCAACATAAGTCCGTAGAAATATATATTTTAAAAGTTTCCCCAAAATTTCAAAGTGATTCATCAACCTGGCTCTGAAATATCCTGCGGCAAGTAAGCTAAAATCATTAAAAAACCATTAATGAGATAAATGCATTTAAAGTTTCACTTATTAGATTTAAAGTTTTACTTATTTTATAATTCTAATACCATATTCTTTAGGTATCGTACAATTTGTATGTGTAATCTTAATAATATGTATATTTAATAGGTTTATAGTGACTTTTTTCTGGTTTTATTAATATAATACTCAGTATATTTTTTTAATATACATGTATTATCTAAAATAACAGAAAGTCAACTTCAAGAATCAGTTTCTTTATAAAAAGAGGAATAAAATTTTTTAAAACTAAAAGAATACTTAGCTATTATTGAATATTAATACATGATTATTTTATATATAGTTTATGACTATTTTATATAATAATATTTATACTATGATTATTATATTATATTATATGATTATAATTTTTATTATAAGCATTAAATTTAATTAGAAGTATGTAAAGAATGCAGTAAAAACAAATACTGTTTGACAGTTGTGTACAATATCTCTTTCTCTCTCTCTCACATGACAAGTCTTCCATAAAATTATTGATTTTTCGGATAGCCTTGTCACGTGATAGAGAAAGAGAGAGGCATATATAGTGTTACAGCTGCTAATGGAAGTGTGCACCAGCCACACGTTTGTAGTTCAGTTTTAAGCATTATAATATCAAGTAGAATTATATATTATATATATTATATTATATAATATCTAAATAAAATAAGTAAAAAAAACTAGTGGTTTATAAAACTGCATGAACAAATTATATCAGATAAGTATTTGCATAACCTTAAATTTATATTTTGTTTATGTCAAGAAATTGATTCTTTGTTTCTCCATTTCAGCATAACCAATGTGTCAACACTTAGATATACAATATTTGCAGAATACAGATAAAATTATAGTAGTGTTTTGTTATGCTCAGTGTATTTGTGCTTAGTGCGATATTATGTGGTTGAAGTTATTTTATGTGTACTTATTTGTGAAAGTGTTTCAAACCTCCAATATAATTAGTATATTTCATGACGTAAAGTACCACTCTCTATATTCTTTTGTTTCTTCTTCTGGTCGCAATTCACATGCTCTGCAAAAATATTGCTTTGGAGGAACGTCAATTACTTTTTCATTCTCATGCAGTATCAACACCTTGAAGAGAATTGAATCCTCGCTTCCTCCAAGAACCATCACCTGATACACTTATATGGCAATTCTGACTTGTTGAATCATATACTTGCTCGACAGTTGCTTTCATAGACTGTTTACCAACTTCTTTAAAAACATTTTTTATCTCTGTATTAATAATGTCATAATTACTGTGAGAAACTCGACTCGGCAAATCCATATTTCCACAAAAAGTAACTAAACCAGCATGCCCATGACCAAGAGTTCTCATTGTGTACACTAACGTCTATTTATTTCATGAGCGTTACTTTTTTTCCAACTTTTCTACTTGAATCAATAACAAATACCTTAAAACAGTTTGTACATGTTATTGTTATTTTACTTCCCAAACCTCTCACATCAACTTCAGAAAATTTAACTGTACCATGACAATTCTGACAAACTAAAAATTCTTCTAATGTTGGGAAAAGTAGTGATATATCAATAATTCTATTTTCTGTGCTACTTTCTTCAATGGTATCAGTTTTTAACTTTTTACTTCATCTGGATCAATGTTGATGGAAGTGCATCGTAGTTGGTTCTTACTGATGTTGATAATTTTTTTATGAGCAGAGCAGATGTACCAGGTATTCTGTTACTTGAGTCTGGCATTTTTTTTACTGCTCTTTTTTTGTATAAACTTATAATTAATTTCTTAAAACTAATAAAATTTAAAGTTAAAAATATACTTGCCACAATCGACTTTGATCTAACACCGCTCAAAAGATCACATTTTTCAAGAGCTTTCGAATGGCGGTGGTTAGATTATTGGCCAAGACCGCTGGTGTAAGTTATATCTCATAAACCTCATAAAATCACTAATTTTCATGTATTTTAGGGCATAACATACACCAGCGCTCTTGGCCAATAATCTAACCACCGCCATTCGAAAGCTCTCGAAAAATGTGATCTTTTGAGCCGTGTTAGATCAAAATCGATTGTGGCGTGGTCGCCTTTTTTTGATATTCAATATTTCCGGGTGTTCTATTTCTTCGAGATTTTAAGAAATGTAACCCAGGTAGATAAGTTCTAAAGATTATTTTGAACTAAAGTTGTTTGTAAGGTTTTTTCAAAAAATCAATAGATTTTGAGATAAATGGCTTTAAAAATAGCAATTTTTCTAATGTTGGGAAAAGTAGTGATATATCAATAATTCTATTTTCTGTGCTACTTTCTTCAATGGTATCAGTTTTTAACTGCTCTTTTTTGTATAAACTTATAATTAATTTCTTAAAACTAATAAAATTTAAAGTTAAAAATATACTTTTAATTTAAAATCCACTGAGTATTTACTAAAATAATGTAAATACTTTATCAATGCAGACAATATTTACTTCAAATAGAACTGTACGTATTTGTGCAGTATATAAAAGTAAAAGGAATCATTTATTTATTAACTATTAAATTTGAATCGTATGGTAAAGTAGATTTCTACTTTACCAAACTCTACGCTTGATAGTTGCTTCGTTTAATATACTTGTATGTAAACGTCGAAAACCTCGCAATTATTATTTTAGTTAAATTAAAATAAATGTCTTTTTTTGCAAAAATAATTTTAGAGAAATAATGTCTATTGATGCTTACTTTATTTCAATTATAACTTGCGAAAAAATTTTTTGTTTTTTTTCAAATTTTGGGATAATGTTTTATGTAAGAAATACTTTAAAAAAAGTTAATAAAAAAAAAATCGATTTTTTGAGCAGTTAACCCAGGCTTGACCCCTTAATATAATATAAAATTAAGTATACTGTAACAATTTTCGGGTTATTTATTATTGAAACGCAAAATATTAGGTATTAACCTGATAACATTTATTAGATGCAAAAAAGCAACAATTTTACGACAACAATTTTAATTATAAATTAAAATGGAAACAATTTTTTTCGCAGAATTTGTTCAATTATCCATAATTTCAGTGTTGCCAGATAGAGGTATTTTTTCTTTGTTGCACTCACACAGTATGACCTCATTTACATTAGACAATAGAGGACAGAAAAACTCTAACTGGTAACCCTGCATAATTTATCTAAAACGCCGCATTGCACAAAGGTAACTACGGTTTTTTGATATTTTCCATTTTTAATATTTCACTCCAAATCTACGGGAAAGTCCACGTTTCATGTTTCTTGGATTTGAAAAAAATACTGTCACTTCCTGGAGACGATGTTCAGGTGGTCAGGGTGCCATCCAGATCATTCAGACATCGTCTACAGGAAAGTCTACATGCCATTCTACATAAATATGCAAAAAATATTGTTACCTCCTGGAGACGATGTTCAGGTGGTCAGGGTGAGCTCCAGGTCATCCGGACATCGTCTACAGGAAAGTCTACATGTCATTACTCCTAGTGTCAATCACTCACAAGTAAAACCAAATGTGGTAAACGATAAATCTAATCGAACGACAATTTCGCACGCCGTACGCCTTACACTGGAAAATTTTTACTTATAGTATGATTATCTTAAATTATATTAAAAGAAATTATCTATAAAAATAATTATTTTTGTATGAAATAGAGTTTAATTATTATTGCAATAGCACTTTTCATAAAGGAATTATTATTGATTTTTTATTGTCATGTGATATGTATACATCCTTTGCAAAATTTTATTGATTTATTTATTTAGCAGTACTTATTAATTTGTTTGTTATTGATAATTTTGTAATAGCACTTTTTATAGAGAATACGTTAATGAGTTTCTGTTATCCTAGTATATGAAGTAATGTTTGATATAATTTTATTTAAAACGATGTATGAAAATCTCAGGATAACTGAAAATCAATAATGGAACCTATACAAAAAAGTACTATTGCAAAATTACCCCATAATAAAAAACTGAATAATTAATGTAGAATTTCACATAACGCTTTCTACATAATCCAAAATAATTAAAAATCAATATAGGATGCTTTATAAAAAAAACCCGATTGCCGAAATTCCCCATAATATAAAATAGAATAATTACTGATGCAGTTATTAACGCCAAAGGAAATTTATTGTATTTCATTGATGGTCCTTGAGGAAGTGGTAAAAGCTACTTACACAATGTAATTATACAGTATTTAATTTCGTATAAAATACCAATTATTACAATGGCGTGGACTGGCATAGCTGCAAATTTATTAATTAATGGCGAAACAGCCCGTGTAAAAAGAGTATGGGAAGTCTGGGAAAAGTTTGGCTTATAAAGTCTTGGCAAAGTTTAGCTGGTGAGACTATCCCATATTTTTTGCCAGACTTAATATATTTTATTTTAAAAGTCTGGGATAAATCAACCAGACTTTTTCCCGTACATTTTGCCAGACTTTATAATTATGTTTGAAAGTCTGGGATAAATAAGCCATACTTTCTCACACATTTTACTAGACTTTATAATTATCTTTAAAAGTTTGGGAGAATTCAACCAGACTTTGTCTCGCACATTTTGCCAGTCAAAATCATCAAAATGAAGTTGGTTTTCATATCGTTTCGTACCCTAACCATTTCATCAATTTGTTGTCGCGAGATACACGAAAAACATTGGTGACTTTTTTCTTATGTGATAGATAAGTATCTGGTGGTTTTGTGAGTTCGATAGCTCAAAACAAGTCGAGGATGTATTGTTTCTAATAATTAGATTAAACATAAATTTTATGTTTGGAAGATGCAGTGCGACGAAAATTCGACGAGGGGGAAGTCTGGGAGAAAGTCTGGTCGAATTCTCCCAGACTTTTAAAATAAAATAGATTAAGTCTGGCAAAAAGTATGGGATAGTCCCACATTGTATATTAATGAAGAAACAACTTGTAACATAAATCCTAATTATAAACAAGAATTTTTTTAAAAAATATAAAAATTATAATATGGGATGAAATATCAATGGTTTCAATTGGTTGGTATGATATTTGTAAAACAAATCTACCTTTTGATGGAAAAGTATTAATAACATCTGACGACTTCAGACAAACTCTACCAATAAATCGACACAGAAACAGAACCAAAATAGTAGAATCTTGTGTAAAAAAGAGCTATTTGTGGTGTTATTTTTCAAAATATTCATTAAAATAAAATTTAAGATTACAAAATTCGGTTTATGAATTTAAATATTGGTTACTTGACATAGGAGAAAACAAAAATGCAATAAAATTTGATTTACAAAATAATGTAAGAGAGATTCCAAAAAGTTTTATTTGTGAATCAGATATAATAACAGAAGTTTTTGGAAGTAATATCAATATTGTTGATAAAACACTTGCCTTAAATTAATAATGATATATTAGAAAAAATCAACGAAGAAAAACATACATATTACATTGATGATAGAATTGAAAGCGAACTAAATGACAAATTAAATGAAACAGAATGAACAGAAATATCTACAGAATTTTTGAATTCTTTAACTCCATATGGACTTCCGCCTCATAAGATGATGTTTAAAAAAGGAGCAATAGTTAGTTGCTTAAGAAATTTAAATGTTCACGATGGTCTTTGTAATGGAACAAGATTAATAATCAAAGACATGAAACATTATATAATTACTGCAGAAATAATAACAGGAAAAAACTCTGGTAAAAAAGTTTTGTTACCACGTATTGATTTAAAGCTATCATTAGATGAAATACCATTTGAAGTGGTAAGAAGACAATTTCCTATAAGGCTAAGTTTTACTATGACAATTAATAAATCACAAGGTCAATCATTTAACAATGTTGGATTGCATTTAAATACTCCTATTTTTAGTCATGGACAACTATATGTAGAATTATCCAGAACAACTTCCAAAAAAAATTTTAAAATATTTATTATCAATAAATCTCCTTACAATAACAATAATAAAAATCAAACTAGATTAAATTCAAGTAAAAGAAAAATCCAAGAAAATTTTTTATGAATATTTAATTTTTTGGTTCAGTAATCGCCATCACATTTTTTCATACAAAGTACTTAAAGACTAATATAAAATAAAATATGTATGATGAATATTTAATTTTTTGGTTGAGTAAACGCCATAATATGTTTTCATACAAACTAGTTAAAGAATAATAAAAATAAAATAAAATATGTATGATAAATATTTAGTATTTTGCCTGAGTAACCGCCATCACATTTTTTCATACAAACTACTTAAAGAAAAAAAACCACATAAAATATGTACGACAAATATTTAATTTTTGGTTGGGTAATCGCTATAATATTGTTTCATACATACTACTTAAAGAATAAAAATAAAATATCTAAGATAAATATTTAATTTTTTGGTTGAGTAATCGCCATAATATGTTTTCATATATACTACTTAAAGAATAAAAATGAAATAAAATACGTATGATGTATATTTAATTTTTATTTTGAGTAATCGCTATCACATTTTTTCATACAACATACAAACTAATAAAAGAATAAAAATAAAATAAAATATGTATGATAAATATTAAATTATTTGTTGAGTAATCGCCATATCATTTTTTTCATACAAACTACTTCAAGAAAAAAATCACATAAAATATGTATGATAAATATTTAATTTTTTGGTTGAGTAATCGCCATAATATGTTTTCATACATACTACTTATAGAATAAAAATTAAATAAAATAAGTTTGATGAATAATTAATTTTTGGTTGAGTAATCGCCATCACATGTTTTCATACAGCAGACAAACTAATAAAAGAAGAAAAACAAAATTAAATATGTATGATAAATATTTGTTATTTTGCGTGAGAAATCGCCGTCACATTTTAATAATATTTTATTACAATTAGTAGAAATCATTAAATGTAGCAAACTGGATAATAAAAATTTTAATTTGGTCGTTTTTATTAGAAATTAATATGGGCTGTTTCACGTCAAGTGGTACGATGAAAATTTTAAATCGCTCCAAAATTTGAGAACAGGCTGGAAATATCTTCCAGAAGACAAATAATTTTAAGTGTTAAAAATAATTTACCTAAAAGTTATTCCACCTTGAAAAATGGAAATTTTTCAATTTTTTAGAAAAATTGCTATTTTCAAAGCCATTTATCTCAAAATCTATTGATTTATTTGAAAAAATATTACAAACAACTTTTGTTCTAGATAATCTTTAGAACTTATCTACCTGGGTTACAATTCTTAATTTTAAAATCTCGAAGAAATAGAACACTCGGAATTATTGAATATCAAAAAAAGGCGACCACGCCACAATCGACTTTGATCTAACACCGCTCAAAAGATCACATTTTTCGAGAGCTTTCGAATGGCGGTGGTTAGATTATTGGCCAAGACCGCTGGTGTAAGTTATATCTCATAAACCTCATAAAACCACTAATTTTCATGTATTTTAGGGCATAACATACACCAGCGGTCTTGGCCAATAATCTAACCACCGCCATTCGAAAGCTCTCGAAAAATGTGATCTTTTGAGCGATGTTAGATCAAAATCGATTGTGGCGTGGTCGCCTTTTTTGATATTCAATATTTCTGGGTGTTCTATTTCTTCGAGATTTTAAAATTAAGAATTGTAACCCAGGTAGATAAGTTCTAAAGATTATTTTGAACAAAAGTTGTTTATAATGTTTTTTAAAAAAATCAATAGATTTTGAGATAAATGGCTTTAAAAATAGTAATTTTTCTAAAAATTGAACAATTTCCATTTTTCATGGTGAAATAACTCTTAGGCAAATTAATTTTAACATCTAAAATTTTTTTTCTACCTTCTGGCGGATATTTCCAGTCTGTTCACAAAATTTGGAGTGATTTAAAATTTTCATCGTACCACTTGACGTGAAATAGCCCATATATATTTGATAATTACGACAGTTTCAACCCTGTAAAACTCAGAGAAAAATTCAAAACCGCACTACATAAAATGATTAACAAAAAAAATATGTAAAATACACGTAATGTTCGTTTTCTTTAAAGCACTCGAAAAAATGATGCCCTTTATGACATTATTTAGAAATTTAGTGAAAATGCGATGCATTATATGAAAAAATTTCTTTGCATTTTAAAGATAATTTATTATAAATGTACCCGAATTTCCAATAATTTATAGAAAATTTATAACTAAACCCACAATTTATATCAATGAATGATATCATTTATATCACTGAATTTTCCTGAATTTCTGAGAAATGATCGACTACTTACATCGAACATTCAAATAATGTTGATAATATCTCTTGAAATACTAACTACATTATCATAAATTTAGAAATATGTGTATACATCCTGGAAGGCCCATTACGAAATTAAAAAAAATAATTTCTTCCTGAAGATGATGTGCAGGTCACTAATGTTACCTCCAGGTCATCGGGGCATCAACTACTGGAAGGTCCATTACGAAATTAAATAAAGAAATATTTTCTTCCTGTAGATGATGTCCAGGTCTCTAATGTTTCCTCCAGGTCATCGGGGCATCCTCTCCTGGAATGTCCATTACGAAACTAAAAAAAATATTTTCTTCCTGTAGATGATGTCCAGGTCTTAAATGTTTCCTCCAGGTCATCGGGTCATCGTCTACTCGAATGGCCATTACTAAATTCAAAAAAATAATTTCTTCCTGTAGATAATGTCCAGGTCACTAATGTTACCTCCAGGTCATCGGGGCATCATCTACTGGAAGGTTTATTACTAAATTAAAAAAAAATATATTTTCTTTCTGCAGATGATGTCTAGGTCACTAATATTACCTCCAGCTCATCGGGGCCTCGTCTACTGGAAGGCTCATTACTTTATTCAAAAAAATAATTTCTTCCTGTAGATGATGTCCAGGTCTTTAATGTTACCTCCAGCTCGTCGGGGCATCGTCAACTGGAACGTTTATTGCGAAATTAAAAAAAAATATATATTCTCCCTGTAGATGATGTCCAGGTCTCAAATGTTTCCTCCAGGTCATTGGGGCATCAACTACTGGAAGGTCCATTTCGAAATTAAATAAGGAAATATTTTCTTCCTGTAGATAATGTCCAGGTCTCTAATGTTACCTTCAGATCATCGGGGCATCATCTACTGGAATGTTTATTTCGAAATTAAAAAAAAATAAGTTCTTCCTGTAGATGATGTCCAGGTCACTAATGTTACCTTCAGATCATCGGGGCATCGTCCACTTGAAGGCCCATTATTTTATTCAAAAAAATAATTTCTTCCTGTAGATGATGTCCAGGTCACTAATGATACCTACAGATCATCGGGGCATCAACTACTGGAAGGTCTATTTCGAAATTAAATAAGGAAATATTTTCTTCCTGTAGATAATGTCCAGGTCTCTAATGATACCTACAGATCATCGGGGCATCAACTACTGGAAGGTCCATTTCGAAATTAAATAAGGAAATATTTTCTTCCTGTAGATAATGTCCAGGTCTCTAATGTTTCCTCCAGGTCATCGATGCATCGTCTACTGGAATGTTTATTTCGAAATTAAAAAAAAATATTTTCTTACTGCAGATGATGTCCAGGTCACTAATGTTACCTTCAGCTCATCGGGGCATCGTCCACTGGAAGGCCCATTATTTTATTCAAAAAAATAATTTCTTCCTGTAGATGATGTCCAGGTCACTAATGATACCTACAGATCATCGGGGCATCAACTACTGGAAGGTCCATTTCGAAATTAAATAAGGAAATATTTTCTTCCTGTAGATAATGTCCAGGTCTCTAATGTTTCCTCCAGGTCATCGGGGCATCGTCTACTGAAAGGTTTATTACGAAATTATAAAAAAATATATCTTCTTCCTGTAGATAATGTCCAGGTCTCAAATGTTTCCTCCAGGTCATTGGAGCATCGTCTACTGGAAGGCTTATTACTTTACTCAAAAAAATAAGTTTTTCCTGTAGATGGTGTCCAGGTCACTAATGTTACCTTCAGATCATCGGGGCATCTTCTCCTGGAATGTTTATTACGAAATTAAAAAAAAATATTTTCTTCCTGCAGATGATGTCCAGGTCACTAATGTTACCTCCAGGTCATCGGGGCATCGTGTAATGGAAGGACCATTACTTTATTCAAAAAAATAATTTCTTCCTGTAGATGATGTCAAGATCACTAATTTTACCTCCAGAACGTCGGGGCATCATCTACTGGAATGTTTATTTCGATATTAAAAAAAAATATTTTCTTACTGCAGATGATGTCCAGGTCTTTAATGTTACCTCCAGGTCATCGGGGCATCATCTACTGGAAGGTTTATTACTAAATTAAAAAAAAATATTTTCTTCCTGTAGATGATGTCCAGGTCACTAATGATACCTACAGATCATCGGGGCATCATCTACTGGAATGTTTATTTCGAAATTAAAAAAAAATATTTTCTTTCTGCAGATGATGTCTAGGTCACTAATATTACCTCCAGCTCATCGGGGCCTCGTCTACTGGAAGGCTCATTACTTTATTCAAAAAAATAATTTCTTCCTGTAGATGATGTCCAGGTCACTAATGTTACCTCCAGGTCATCGGGGCATCATCTACTGGAAGGTTTATTACTAAATTAAAAAAAAATATATTTTCTTTCTGCAGATGATGTCCAGGTCTTTAATGTTACCTCCAGGTCATCGGGGCATCATCTACTGGAAGGTTTATTACTTTATTCAAAAAAATAATTTCTTACCTCCAGCTCGTCGGGGCATCGTCAACTGGAACGTTTATTGCGAAATTAAAAAAAATATATATTCTCCCTGTAGATGATGTCCAGGTCTCAATGTTTCCTCCAGGTCATTGGGGGCATCAACTACTGGAAGGTCCATTTCGAAATTAAATAAGGAAATATTTTCTTCCTGTAGATAATGTCCAGGTCTCTAATGTTACCTTCAGATCATCGGGGGCATCATCTACTGGAATGTTTATTTCGAAATTAAAAAAAATAAGTTCTTCCTGTAGATGATGTCCAGGTCACTAATGTTACCTTCAGATCATCGGGGCATCGTCCACTTGAAGGCCCATTATTTTATTCAAAAAAATAATTTCTTCCTGTAGATGATGTCCAGGTCACTAATGATACCTACAGATCATCGGGGCATCAACTACTGGAAGGTCTATTTCGAAATTAAATAAGGAAATATTTCTTCCTGTAGATAATGTCCAGGTCTCTAATGATACCTACAGATCATCGGGGCATCAACTACTGGAAGGTCCATTTCGAAATTAAATAAGGAAATATTTTCTTCCTGTAGATAATGTCCAGGTCTCTAATGTTTCCTCCAGGTCATCGATGCATCGTCTACTGGAATGTTTATTTCGAAATTAAAAAAAATATTTTCTTACTGCAGATGATGTCCAGGTCACTAATGTTACCTTCAGCTCATCGGGGCATCGTCCACTGGAAGGCCCATTATTTTATTCAAAAAATAATTTCTTCCTGTAGATGATGTCCAGGTCACTAATGATACCTACAGATCATCGGGGCATCAACTACTGGAAGGTCCATTTCGAAATTAAATAAGGAAATATTTTCTTCCTGTAGATAATGTCCAGGTCTCTAATGTTTCCTCCAGGTCATCGGGGCATCGTCTACTGAAAGGTTTATTACGAAATTATAAAAAAATATATCTTCTTCCTGTAGATAATGTCCAGGTCTCAAATGTTTCCTCCAGGTCATTGGAGCATCGTCTACTGGAAGGCTTATTACTTTACTCAAAAAAATAAGTTTTTCCTGTAGATGGTGTCCAGGTCACTAATGTTACCTTCAGATCATCGGGGCATCTTCTCCTGGAATGTTTATTACGAAATTAAAAAAAATATTTTCTTCCTGCAGATGATGTCCAGGTCACTAATGTTACCTCCAGGTCATCGGGGCATCGTGTAATGGAAGGACCATTACTTTATTCAAAAAAATAATTTCTTCCTGTAGATGATGTCAAGATCACTAATTTTACCTCCAGAACGTCGGGGCATCATCTACTGGAATGTTTATTTCGATATTAAAAAAAAATATTTTCTTACTGCAGATGATGTCCAGGTCTTTAATGTTACCTCCAGGTCATCGGGGCATCGTCTAATGGAAGGTCCAATGCTAATTTCAAAAATTAATTTTTTCCTGTAGATGATGACCAGGTGACTAATGATACCTTCAGATCATCGGGGCATCATCTACCGGAATGTTTATTACAAAATTAAAAAAAAAATATTTTCTTTCTGCAGATGATGTCCAGGTCTCTAATGTTACCTCCAGCTCATCGGGGCATCGTCTACTGGAAGGCATATTACTTTATTCAAAAAAATAATTTCTTCCTGTAGATGATTACCAGGTCACTAATGTTACCTCCAGGTCATCAGGGCATCATCTACTGGAAGGTCCATTACTAATTTCAAATATATAATTTCTTCCTGTAGATGTTTTCCAGGTCTTTAATGTTACCTCCAGGTCATCGGGGCATCGTCTAATGGAAGGTCCATTGCTAATTTCAAAAAAATAATTTCTTCCTGTAGATGATGACCAGGTGACTAATGATACCTTCAGATCATCGGGGCATCATCTACTGGAAGGTCCATTACGAAATTAAAAAAAATAAGTATTTTATTTACATGATGTCCAGGTCACTAATGTTACCTCCAGAACGTCGGGGCATCATCTACTGGAATGTTTATTTCGATATTAAAAAAAAATATTTTCTTACTGCAGATGATGTCCAGGTCTTTAATGTTACCTCCAGGTCATCGGGGCATCGTCTAATGGAAGGTCCAATGCTAATTTCAAAAAAATAATTTCTTCCTGTAGATGATGACCAGGTGACTAATGATACCTTCAGATCATCGGGGCATCATCTACCGGAATGTTTATTACAAAATTAAAAAAAAAATATTTTCTTTCTGCAGATGATGTCCAGGTCTCTAATGTTACTTCCAGCTCATCGGGTCATCGTCTACTGGAAGGCCTATTACTTTATTCAAAAAAATAATTTCTTCCTGTAGATGATTACCAGGTCACTAATGTTACCTCCAGGTCATCAGGGCATCATCTACTGGAAGGTCCATTACTAATTTCAAATATATAATTTCTTCCTGTAGATGTTTTACAGGTCTTTAATGTTACCTCCAGGTCATCGGGGCATCGTCTAATGGAAGATCCATTGCTAATTTCAAAAAAATAATTTCTTCCTGTAGATGATGGCCAGGTGACTAATGATACCTTCAGATCATCGGGGCATCATCTACTGGAAGGTCCATTACGAAATTAAAAAAAAATATTTTCTTTCTGCAGATGATGTCCAGGTCTCTAATGTTACCTCCAGCTCATCGGGGCATCGTCTACTGGAAGGCATATTATTTTATTCAAAAAAATAATTTCTTCCTGTAGATGATTACCAGGTCACTAATGTTACCTCCAGGTCATCAGGGCATCATCTACTGGAAGGTCCATTACTAATTTCAAATATATAATTTCTTCCTGTAGATGATGTCCAGGTCTTTAATGTTACCTCCAGCTCATCGGAGCATCGTCTGATGGAAGGTCCATTACTAATTTCAAAAATATAATTTCTTGCTGTAGATGATGTCCAGGTTATTAATGTTACCTCCAGATCATCAGGGCATCACCTACTGGAAGAACCATTACGAAATAAAAAAAAATATTTTCTTCCTGCCGATGATGTCCAGGTCCTTAATGTTACCTCCAGCTCATCGGGGCATCGTCTAATGGAAGGTCCATTATTACTTTCAAAAATATAATTTCTTCCTGTAGATGATGTCGAGGTCACTAATGTTACCTCCAGATCATCGGGGCATCGTCTACTGGAAGGCATATTACTTTATTCAAAAAAATAATTTCTTCCTGTAGATGATTACCAGGTGACTAATGTTACCTCCAGGTCATCAGGGCATCATCTACTGGAAGGTCCATTACTAATTTCAAATATATAATTTCTTCCTGTAGATGATGTCCAGGTCTTTAATGTTACCTCCAGCTCATCGGAGCATCGTCTGATGGAAGGTCCATTACTAATTTCAAAAATATAATTTCTTGCTGTAGATGATGTCCAGGTTATTAATGTTACCTCCAGATCATCAGGGCATCACCTACTGGAAGAACCATTACGAAATAAAAAAAAATATTTTCTTCCTGCCGATGATGTCCAGGTCCTTAATGTTACCTCCAGCTCATCGGGGCATCGTCTAATGGAAGGTCCATTATTACTTTCAAAAATATAATTTCTTCCTGTAGATGATGTCGAGGTCACTAATGTTACCTCCAGATCATCGGGGCATCGTCTACTGGAAGGCATATTACTTTATTCAAAAAAATAATTTCTTCCTGTAGATGATTACCAGGTGACTAATGTTACCTCCAGGTCATCAGGGCATCATCTACTGGAAGGTCCATTACTAATTTCAAATATATAATTTCTTCCTGTAGATGATTACCAGGTCACTAATGTTACCTCCAGGTCATCAGGGCATCATCTACTGGAAGGTCCATTACTAATTTCAAATATATAATTTCTTCCTGTAGATGTTTTACAGGTCTTTAATGTTACCTCCAGGTCATCGGGGCATCGTCTAATGAAAGGTCCATTGCTAATTTCAAAAAAATAATTTCTTCCTGTAGATGATGACCAGGTGACTAATGATACCTTCAGATCATCGGGGCATCATCTACCGGAATGGTTATTACGAAATTAAAAAAAAAAATTTTCTTTCTGCAGATGATGTCCAGGTCTCTAATGTTACCTCCAGCTCATCGGGGCATCGTCTACTGGAAGGCCTATTACTTTATTCAAAAAAATAATTTCTTCCTGTAGATGATTACCAGGTCACTAATGTTACCTCCAGCTTATCGGGGCATCGTCTGATGGAAGGTCCATTACTAATTTCAAAAATATAATTTCTTGCTGTAGATGATGTCCAGGTTATTAATGTTACCTCCAGATCATCAGGGCATCACCTACTGGAAGATCCATTACAAAATAAAAAAAAATATTTTCTTCCTGCCGATGATGTCCAGGTCCTTAATGTTACCTCCAGCTCATCGGGGCATCGTCTAATGGAAGGTCCATTACTAAATTCAAAAATATAATTATTTATACATTTGTTTTATTTTTACATTTGTTACACTCACCGAATGTACATTCTATACTTTCAATATCACACACTTTTGATTTTATAAACGATAAGAAAGATTTATTGGATATTAATTTTAATTCAAACATTTTTTCAAGTGAAAGTTCTACGTTGGCGTGAGTTCTATATGATGCGTCCGACACAGATCATATTATTATTTTTCATAAAAATGTTTTTACGCAGTGGAATTAAAGAGTGCTGCGTAAAAATTAGAAAGAACTGCGAAAAAGCTGCGTAAGAACGAAAAAGCAAACTATAATTAGTAAAGAGAGTTACTCCAGATGGATGGAGTAAAAATTGAATTTAAAAGCATGGAGAATTTTAATTTACGATCATGGTATACGAAAAGAAGCTATTAAAAAAATTACAAATAGAGAGCCGAACACATAAACTATGATATGGGACGAAAATCTGTAAGACAACAGAAGGACTGTAATAATCTCATATTTATAACGCACGCGTGTCATAGATTTAGTAAGTATATTAATAATAGTAGTAATGAATTTATTAGTCTGCGGTCTAATTCAAACTTAAATAAAAATCATTTCCTTGATTGTACATTTTATTCATACAATCAATCTCGTAAAATATATTTTGCGATTCATTCGCTTTCGCGATCTTCGCTTCTGCTATACGCATTAGCTATATTCAGGCGCCTCCGCCGCTTCGCTCGTTGACCTGTTGCATTAGTCTCGCGTGGCAACGCCGCTCACCTTTCTTCCCTAATCCGGCCTCTGATTGGCCCATTTCAAAAATTAATTACGCCTCGCCTAATTAATATTTTTTAAAAATTCCGACGGGGTTATACTCGAATTAATTTTCTGAATCGGAATATATATATATGTTACCTATGTTTCTGGATCACCCTTACGACTATACATATGCAATGCTTAAATCACTTAAATAATTGAGTAACACAAATTTCACATAAATACATCGGTTTCTAAAGTGTGGTAGAGCGAGACGTAAACAAACCCCCACCACACCTCCCTACGATATCTGCCGAAGGGCCGGTATAGCGCGCTGCGTCTATTTTTAGACTCTCTCTCTCTCTCTCTCTCTCTCTCTCTCTCTCTCTCTCTCTCTCTCTCTCTCTCTCTCATGCACTTACGTTTGAACACTCGAGCGTCTAAAGGCTGGTATAGCGTAGTAAACAAACCCCCACCACGCCTCCCTACGGGGTCTGCCGAAGGGCCGGTATAGCGCGCGGCGTTTAGTTTTAAACTCTCTCTCTCTCTCTCTCTCTCTCTCTCTCTCTCTCTCTTGCACCTACGTTCCAGCACTCGAGCGTCTAAGGACTGGTATAGTGCGATGTACACAACACCGTTACTCCCACTCCTCGGCAACTTATCTCTTTCTCTCTCGCGCTGTCTACGACTTCGGCGTGCATCTATGGGTTGGTATAGCGCAGCCCTCGGTTTTGGGGATGGTATGTCGAAACGTAAACAAATCCCTACCACGCCGTCTCCGTGGTGTTCGTGCGCAGGTACGATATGCAGAGACGTATCTATTATAGACAATGCATCGGTATACCGAAATGATCTATCTTCTGTACAATCTGTTTCGGGTGCTTATAGTATGGTGTACCGTAATCCTTAGTTTTCGGGTAAGGTATAAAGAGACACTACAGCATATATATATATATATATATACACCGTTGTGCAAGCCTTAGTTTTAGAAAATAAGAAGAAATACATGTTTTATTTTCAATATATTGCACACTTTACTTTTACTGTGTGTATTATTCTTAGAGTGATGCAACGATGTCGACCATCCATGTCTTATTTTTTTGCGCTTATACCTACGCGATTATATATACTTTTATCTCTCTCCTTCTCTTTTCTTATTGATATTATACCTACTGATTTTTATAAATTATACCACGTGCATGTAAAAATGTACAGGATAATAAAATTAGGTAATTTTAAATAATAAAAATAATAGAGTGTTTAATTTATAATATGTTTAAAATTTATTCATATTCTTACTTTGTTATATTATAATATTAAATATGCTCTAATTCAAAAAGGAATACTATATTTTCTATTTAATAAATATTTCTCTTGTTCATCTTTAATTATATTTTTTACTTGAACTTCGGTTATAAATTTGTGAAAACCTTTTTCACCATAAAGATCCCGCAAAAGTGCGCAATTATCGTAAATGGTTGTTTTTTCCTTAGCATACTTGTATCCTTTGAATCGCCAAGCTGCTGCCAAGGTATTGTCAATGATTGAATTTTGTAAAATGTCACCCATAAACATCGATAAACTAAAAAGAAAAAAAGGTATAATTATAATTAAGTGAACATTAGTAAATTTACTGAAATTAATAAAAATTTTACTTACTATCCACGTAGAAATCCTTGCAATTTTGTCAATTTGTATTGATGAACATATACATCCTTTCTCTTTATTGTTTCAATTGGTTTATAATCGTCCATTGGTTCATTGACAATTGTAACGCTGTTAAAAAATTCTTCTTTAGTTAATGTAAATGGTTCGGTTTTTAATATTTTTTTATTTGCGGCCACAATTAGACTTCCCCATGTGAAGAATCGTCGAACGCACGTACTCGGGTTGTTTCGCGTCGTCACGCATTTATCTTACGCTTCCATGCACGTTATAATATCGTGAGTTAACTTACTTACTCTATCTATTTTATTAAATATTTCCGACACGTTATTTGTTTGTTTAAACAATATTTCGCTCCGTTTTAAGCGCGAGGCCGTAGATTGATACGCGCATTTGTTTACTGTCGTCGGCTTATTTTTTTTATTTGAATCCGCTTCATATATAATTTCAATATGATTATCTTTTATTTCCTCGGACTCTTTCTCCATATATGTAATTGTAATTTCATTATTTTGTTCACTAAATGATTGTAAAATTGAATGAATCGTCTCGCTAACTTCAATATTAGAAATTTCTTTTACGGTGTCGGGAAAGGCGTATTCCTTCAATTGTTCATGCGATTCAGGTAAATTTATCACTATTTCCTCAGCATTTAATGCGCCCAAAGAATTTATCGTTTGTGTTAAAGTGTCGGAAAAACTCGATAAGAAAAATGAAAGACCTTTTGAAATCGTAAGTTCGTCTTCTTGTAAACACGCACTATTTACTGGAGTGATACTCGGATTTTGAAAACTATCGTTTATTCCATTTGTATGAAAATTTGGTTGATTAATCGTAGAAAAATCGTGAGCTATCGTTGGTATCAATTCATTTGTATTACCGTCCAACAACAGGTCTAACCAATCTATATCCATATTCGTTTCACAATTGTTTATTTCACTAAAAACTTCCATTGCACTTTTCTTAAACAACACAGAGCTTTTAAATAAGGGATTTAATTAATTTTTAAAAATTTAGTTATTGATAAGTCTGTTTTCTTAATAACACAATATACGAAACGTATAAACCACCGAGATGAAACAGATACACTACCGGCCAATTGCTTTTGCCCACTTCGACTCAATTTTACCCGTTACAAAAAGTATCATAACTTGGGTAAAAATTGAGATAAATAATCGTTTGACAGCTTGTTTAAAAGCTTGAAGCAAGGGCTTTTTAATGGTTTACCGTGCCTATTTAAATTTTGTGCTTTTTAATGTTTTTAACATAAAAATCAAAATGTATAAAATTCGGATTTTCTTGTTCGTCTTCATTTTAAAACTGCACTTCAACCAAACATAGGAAAATAATTTTATAAAAAAAATTGAAAAGCTTGAATCAAGAGCTTTCGAACGCACTATATTAACATTGTTTTAAAGTCCTTTTTACGTTTTGACTGGTGGTTTTCTTTTTAAACACGTCTTTTCTTCAACTTTATGTATCTCGGAAGGATTAAATTTAAAAAAAAAATGTCTAAGAGAAAAAATGTTTGATTTTATCTTAAGATTATGTACAAATTTTTTCAGATTGTTTAGAATTTTTTTTTTTTAAAAACCGGTTACTGTCCTATCCTGCAAATACCGCCTTCTCCGGTGTTTATCCTAGTTGGCAATTTTGGGCATAGGGCACAACACACGGTATCTAAGTCAAACGAGGTGTTTGACGTTGTTAACGGCATTGCACGGGAATCAAAGTGATTCCCGGCCGCATCGTGGGACTGTACTCTTAAGGTTGGTAAGTTGTGACAAATTGGGCCTAACCGTGGGCCTTACATATCCCCAGTACCCACCCTGTTACAATATTAAAATCTTGTCTTTTTGGAAAAATAGTTTAAAAATGTTTAGCCCTGTAGAAAGAATGCTGTGTATCATTATTGTGCGAATTGTCGATTATTTACGTCAAAAGCAACCCCCTGCGAGACTTTGGCGTAGATGTGATTTGACGTGGCGTCACCGCGTGAGGCGTATGGAGTGCGCGAGTTTAGTGCGGAAGTTCAATTTTGTCCTCGGCTGCTGCGGTTTCCGGGAAATTGCTCAGCTACACCGTGTTTTTTTCAAGGAAACGAACTGGCAGTAAGAGCAGCAGGAACTTTTATCATTCGCTTTAATATGCAAGGGTTGTACCCATTAAGACATTTACTGGCTGAGTACGAGGACAATGAAAGTAAGTGTATATACCGTCGCCTCAGAATAAAAAGATTCCAACTGAGAATCCGGTTGGAAAAGAAGTCAACTGGGAATCCGATTGGAAAAGGTGCCAATTCGGAATCCGGTTGGAAAAGGAGTCAACTCGATATTCGGTTGGGAAAGGTGTCAATTCGTGGACAAAACTTTTCCATTTATCTTATTAATTATTTTTAATACAGCATGTATACAATTCTATGAATACATAAATATCGTCAAAAAATAAAGCATAAACTCATATACCCTTTTCGTGTATATGATATATATTATACTTTCATCCATTTATAATTTCAAAAAAGTCTGGTTTATTGTTTAAGGGGTCAAGCCTGGGTTAAATGTTTTAAATAAATAAACAATTATTATTAGAATACATTTTTTTTTTAATTCTTACAAATTTATTTTTTTTTTACATTATATATATATATTATACTTCATATTTATCAATATAAAAAATGTTTATTATGTATTTTTAATCCTGGTTATTAAACTTATAATGATATTAAAAAATTGATCAATTTTTGCAGTTGCCGCAGGATATTGAAGCACTGAATGCATCTTTTAATGTCTAATAAGTCTTAAAATGTTCATGGAACATATGTTTACAGACTTATGTTTTTCTTTTTCTGAAAAAAATTAATAACAATGTATTAAATATAAAAGTTGATAATAATAAGAAAAATAGTGAATGTTATGTACGTATACGTTGTGACGTGGTATTCGCGTGCCCGGGTGATATTAATTAATTAATGTAATTAAATTAACCGTTGGACCGCGTTGCCCAATACCGCGCACACAATTAATTTATTTATTCGCGAACTGCGGGCTGTCGCCAGGAACACGAGTTCGCTGGGACGATCGGTATGGAGGATTCGGGCAATCCTCCTTGCCTCGACACGATATAAAATTAAAGGATGTCGGCGGGAGCGGGGAGAATACAATAAGCACACACAATTAAAATAAAAATGAATAAAACATTTATTAAATGTATTTAATTAACAATTGGCCATCCAGGCCGTGTGCCGCGACAAAGTTATTTCGCGCGGGCGGAAGTCCCGGGAAACCTGTCGGATCGAGATCCTCGCCTGCGACAGGTTTCGTTTCCAGGAACCGCTGTTCGAGTACCGGCGTACCCGAACACACTCGGGTAAGGGGGGGAAACGCGCGGTAATATAAGAGGACTTACCGGGGTGCGCCCCGTGGATGGCCCAGCCGATCCTTGTCCCTGTGTCCTCCTGGGCAACGGAGGACGACGTCGGCTGCGGTGGTGGAAGGCGGCCCTGTGCCGCGGCGAGTGCCTCGCGAACCGCGTCCGCACTAGTGCGGGAATCAATTTTATCCTCAGTTGCTGCAGCTTCCGGAAAATTGCCCAACTATACCGTCTTTATTTTCGAGGAAACGAAGTGGCAGTAAAAGTAGCAGGAATTTTTATAATTTGCCTGAACATGCAAGGGTTGTACTCATTAAGACATTTATTGGCTGAGTACGAGGACAATGAAAGTAAGTGTATATTCTGTGCTTACTGTTAATTCGTTCATCACATTGTACGATTAGCTCTCTCTCTCTCTCTCTCTCTCTCTCTCTGCGCGCGCAAGGTGAGTTGATTTGCAACACTAGTTACTGCTCCCAATTTTTGTACCTGATACACATCTCACCTTCCTTCCTGAGCTTTACAGTATTGATCATCAGGATGAGGATCGACCACAGATCGCACTTTTTAATAAAGTTCTGGTGGTGGTTGGTTCTTCCGCCTTCTATTCATCTCATAATTATCAAGTAAATTTGGAGGTTACGTTGGATCGTCTCCCGTGGGCAAATAAAGGCGGCATAAGTTTTTGCACGGTTTTGGCAACGGAAGCGCCTCTACAGGGGTCGACTCGAGGTACAGCTGTTCTCCCCTCTCCTCTGTCTCCACTTGTACTGACTCATCGTGACGTCAATCGCCTCACCTCTGGCTACTGTCAATATTTCTACGTTGTAAATGGCTACCTCGCGTGTGTGTTTTATTTGCAAATTCCGTATTCCTAGCAAAGACTACTCCGAGGTATGTCCGAATTGCAATTTTATTATGCACTCGCATTGTATATCTTGTTTGCCTGGCTCTAGCCAGCGACGGTGTTATTACTTAGCGCGCACGGTTGCTGTGCCAAGAGAGAGTGATTCCTTGAGTCGTGAGGGGGCAGCACCTCCTGGGACTAGTTTTGCGAGCGCAACGGCGGTTGAAGATTCTGCAGCGTTGCGTGTAATACCCCTCACTCCATCTTGCGCCAAGCGCTTGGCCTCGCCTCCGTCGCCATCATCGGGGCAGGTTGCTAAGCAACCTCGCGCGGCCACGCCTCTCGGGCCCAATGCGGAGCATGCTTGTCTGTCGGGGGATTCCGTTGCGATGGCAGTTGTACCTCCGCCGTGGTTCATAAATTTTGAACGCAATGTAGTTCAGCTTGTGGAGAGAGTGGAGACTAAGGTTGAGGGAATTGATTTGAAGCTTGCCCATATGAACGAGGTGCTACGAAACCTACATGAGCGTGTTGAAAAACACGAAAATATGACGGATGAGCGATTTAATGAGGTGAAAGTTCGTGTTGACCATTTAGAGGAAGAGGTGAAGACGCTTCATGAGAATAGATCTGTTTCAGCATCGAATTTCACGGGTGGTTCCGAATACCTGGAGAAGAGTGCGTGTGATCTGTTATTCACTGGATTACCTTTAAATTCGGTAGTAACAGATCTAAATTTAATTGTAATCATACTCAAACACATCAAACTGCCGCTTATCGCCTCTCAGATTATAGAGACTCGTCCTTGGTCTCCTCGATCCGGAACATCTCTACCAACTAATGTAGCTATAGCTCCGTCCTCGACGAAGGGAATTGTTATTAAGGTATCTTCGCCGGCAGTCAGAGACCTCGTAATCGAGAGAGCACACCTATTAAAAGGAACTACGTCTTTGAGTCTTTTTGGAGAAGGAGGGGAGACATCGCTATATATCAGACCGTTGTGGCCGAAAGCAGTACATGCTTTATGGTCGAAGACTTTACGTAAAGCGAAAGATATAGGTTACTTGCGACCAATTGTGTTAAATTCATGCGTATATGTTCGTAAATCAAAGAAAGAGCCACTAATATGTATTAAGTCGGAAGCTGATCTCCTCTCCTTGTCTTCTTTGTCTTCCTCGCTTTCCATGTCTTCCTTGTCCTCCACTCCTGAGCCTACTACTCAATGAGGTGGGGCTGGTCAGGCGTCTGCTGGCCATTTGCATGCTTTCTCTATTACGCATATAAATATAAATAGACTTAAGACACATTTTACTTCTTTGGAATCATTGATTTTCCCAAAGGCCTATGACGTGATTGCTCTCACTGAGACTTTCCTTACTGAATCAGACTCCTCTGATATTGTTGAGCTTCCGAGTTATAAGCCATATAGGTTGGATCGAGTTGGTAAGGAGGTGGTGGCGTAGCTGCATATATTAGAAGCGAGTATAAAGTCACTGTTTTAGCTCATTCAGATAAAATTTTTTCAAATTCACCCGAATTCATTATATTGCAGATCGTTGGTAATGTAGCTTCGTTAATACTAAGTATTGTTTATAGGAGACCTGCAGCAGCCTACCCCACCAAACTATTCAATTTATTATCTGAGATTTTACCTTCTCATGATCAGGCAGTTATTACTGGGGATTTTAATATAGATATGAAATCCTCGAGTTCTGCGGCGGACATGATGAGGTCGAACATAGCAGCTTTAAATCTCACTCTTATTGAATCGGAACCAACTCACCATGCAATCACGGCTATGGGTTCCTCACACACATGGCTTGATCTCTTTTTGGTTCGCGAACCGCTGCCTGATTACAAATATATGAAATCCTCAGTGCCTTTTGCTGCGGGACATGATTCTATTACGATCTTTATACAGTTTGGCAGAAAACCATCTACAGTGAAAAGGTACTAGTCGCGTAACTTGAGAGGAATTAATCTCCATGACTTAGCTTCTGAATTTAATAAGATCTTTAATTCAGGTCTGGTAAACGATTTCCATAATTTTAATGTAAATAATAATCATATAGAGTCGCCTGGCCAGAATCTAAATTGTTATTTGTGCTGTCTTTCAAACTATTCGAATGTAAATACTAATCATATATCTTGCATGCCTTCATCAAATCGGTTAAATCATTCATTAAACAATGTTTCATCCAGCATGTCATCATCTAACTTATTTTGCATCTCTCACAGTTCTCGTCTTCCTTGCATGTCATCACTTAATTTATTGCCCCTTATTCATTATAATCATCAATCTAGCATGTATTGTCATAATGCAGTAACTGTATCTCGATATAATCGATTCATCTTCTCGTCATCTCCTAATTTATTTATTACACCTCTTTCTCATGATTCATCCTCATTTACCGATGGTTCTGGTGTTCAGAGTACTGATTCTTGTTGTGACGTGTGATAAGCACACGCACTAGTATTGCGTAAAATTATTTTATAAATTGTTAATTTACTATAATTATCCGAGACCAAATCCTCTGTAACCAATAAGAATGTATAATAATATTTACAATTAATTAATAAACTTTGTTTATATAATAATAAGTACGTAGTATATTAGATAGCTTCGCGATAGTTAAACGCGAGTTCAACGACCGCGCTATAAATAGATTAGGGTCATTGACCATTCCCCCACTACTGCGCCTATGGGCCAGTTCATTGACCTCGTTCGGAGTGGGGCAACCGCGATCTGCGCATGCGCGCTCTCACAGATCGGGTATATAAGGCGCGCCGAGAACCGCCGTAACCAGTCTGGATCAGGGGGCAATTCCCGTCCTTTACACACACACCAAATCACTCGCGGCTCACTCACGAGGATGTCCGGGTAACCGATGGCTTTCGCGCCTCACGCGCCTTGTCAGCCAGAAAAACTCTCGATCGGTCCGGATATAGTTTGTCCGCCTCGAGCGGCGGATCGGGACCAGAGTTGAGCATTATTCGAATTAAAAATTATCTATTTATTCATCTAAATAAAATTTTATTCTTATTCGTATTATTCGTTATTTGCGTTATTCGTATTTAATAGAAACCGTTATTCGTTTTTCCTTCTATTCATTATTCGGGATATTCGTTATTCGCGATATCTACTATCTGCAATATTCGTTATTCGTCATATTATCTAAATGATTGTTCAAAATTCAAACAAATATTAAATAGGTGTATAAGAATAAGCGCCCCTAATAGTCATTTTCAATACAAGTGTGAAAGCGTTGGTTTTCAAACAAGTGCGAGTTTATCAGAACAGCGGTACGTAGGTAACACACGCATGAGTCAAGTATCAGCTTTCACACTTGTAATAACAATATTTTTTGATACCATGGATGAAAATACAATTTTAAGAGGGTGTCGGACTCAAAAAACGGTCATTTTTTATATTTTTTTATAAACAAAAGAATAAATTTTTTAAAATATCCTGAATGCCATCCCTTCAGTTTATAATTTAATTATGATATTTACGTTGAAAATTTATGCTTTTTTGACTAATACTTACCGAACAAAAATTGTTTATTTAATTATTATTGAAAAAAATCATTTTTTTTTAATCGAAACGCCATGCCCTCGCTTTTGTTTTAAGCTGCCCTTATGAATGTTTTCAGATTTTTAATTTAATATTTTCAGATTATTTGCAGATTGCACTCGAGGCGAAAAACTTCATTTTACGCACTAACGAAATGTACATTATTATCTAAGTATTTAAGTAAAATATGTAAATAAAATATCTCAATAAAATTCTGATACGAAAAGATAAATATCTATTTTAGAAACGAATATTTGAATATCGAATATAGAATTACGAATAAATAAATAATCGAATAGCCGAATTACAAATAAATAGATATAAATAACGAATAACTATTCGAATAAGATTTTAGTTAAATAAATTTATTCGTAGAAAATATTTAGATAATTATTCGTATCATTTTATTCGTTATTCGTATTCGAATAATTTTTGCTCAACTCTGATCGGGACATACTAACTAGGTATCTCCTAATTTTCGAAAAAGGGATGAGAGTGGGGAACACACACACACTCGCGCTCTCATCCCTACGTACCATTGCGCGCGTAATTGTACACTTCGATCGACGTAAACAAATGTCGTCGGTTGGCCTTGACATACCAAAGGCTCCGACGACTTACATTTAACAGGATTTAAATGCTTTGTTTGCCGCGAAAAGATTGTGTGACGATTTCCGTCACAACGTATATAACAATCACCTAAAACTTATCTTATTGAAAATTGGGCAACATAAGTCCGTAGAAATATATATTTTAAAATTTTTCCCAAAATTTGAAAGTGATTTATCAACCTGGCTCTGAAATATCCTGCGACAAGTAAGCTAAAATGATAAAAAAACCATTAATGAGATAAATGCATTTAAAGTTTCACTTATTAGATTTAAAGTTTTACTTATTTTATAATTCTAATACCGTATTCTTCAGGTATCATAGAATTTATATATATATAATCTTAATAATATATATATTTAATAGGTTTATAATGCCTTTTTTCTGATTTTATTAATATAATACTCAGTATATTTTTTTAATATACATGTATTATCTAAAATAACAGAAAATTAACTTCAAAAATCAGTTTCTTTATAAAAAGAGAAATAAAATTTTTTAAAACTACAAGAATACTTTGCTATTATTGAATAATAATGCATGATTATATGGATTTTAAAAAATATTTTGATAAAAAATCATATACTATATTATATGATTATAATTTTTATTATAAGCATTAAATTTAATTAAAAATATGTAAAGAATGCAGTAAAAACAAATACTGTTTGACAGTTGTGTACAATATCTCTTTCTCTCTCTCTCTCACATGACAAGTCTTCCATAAGATTATTGATTTTTCGGATAGCCTTGTCACGTGATAGAGAAAGAGAGAGGCATATATAGTGTTACAGCTGTTAATGGAAGTGTGCACCAGCCACACGTTTGTAGTTCAGTTTTAAGCTATTATAATATCAAGTAGAATTATATATTATATATATTATATTATATAATATCTAAATAAAATAAGTAAAAAAAACAAGTGGTTTATAAAACTGCATGAACAAATTATATCAGATAAGTATTTGCATAACCTTAACTTTATATTTTGTTTATGTCAAGAAATTGATTCTTTGTTTCTCCATTTCAGCATAACCAATGTGTCAACACTTAGATATACAATATTTGCAGAATACAAATAAAATTATAAACAAGTGTTTTGTTATGCTCAGTGTATTTGCGCTTAGTGCGATATTATGTGGTTGAAGTTATTTTATGTGTACTTATTTGTGAAAGTGTTTCAAACCTCCAATATAATTAGTATATTTCATACCGTAAAGTACCACTCTCTATATTCTTTTGTTTCTTCTTCTGGTCGCAATTCACATGCTCTGCAAAAAGATTGCTTTGGAGGAACGTCAATTACTTTTTCATTCTCATGCAGTATCAACACCTTGAAGAGAATTGAATCCTCGCTTCCTCCAAGAACCATCACCTGATAGACTTATATGGCAATTCTGACTTGTTGAATCATATACTTGCTCGACAGTTGCTTTCATAGACTGTTTACCAACTTCTTTAAAACATTTTTTATCTCTGTATTAATAATGTCATAATTACTGTGAGAAACTGGACTCGGCAAATCCATATTTCCACAAAAAGTAACTAAACCAGCATGCCCATGACCAAGAGTTCTCATTGTGTACACTAACGTCTATTTATTTCATAAGCGTTACTTTTTTTCCAACTTTTCTACTTGAATCAATAACAAATACCTTAAAACAGTTTGTACATGTTATTGTTATTTTACTTCCCAAACCTCTCACATCAACTTCAGAAAATTTAACTGTACCATGACAATTCTGACAAACTAAAAATTCTTCTAATGTTGGGAAAAGTAGTGATGTATCAATAATTCTATTTTCTGTGCTACTTTCTTCAATGGTATCAGTTTTTAACTTTTTACTTGATCTGGATCAATGTTGATGGAAGTGCATCGTAGTTGGTTCTTACTGATGTTGATAATTTTTTTATGAGCAGATGTACCAGGTATTCTATTACTTGAGTCTGGCATGTTTTTACTGCTCTTTTTTTTGTATAAACTTATAATTAATTTCTTAAAACTAATACAATTTAAAGTTAAAAATATACTTTTAATTTAAAATCCACTGAGTATTTACTAAAATAATGTAAATACTTTATCAATGCAGACAATATTTACTTCAAATAGAACTGTACGTATTTGTGCAGTATATTAGAGTAAAAGGAATCATTTATTTATTAACTATTAAAGTTGAATCGTATGGTAAAGTAGATTTCTACTTTACCAAACTCTACGCTTGATAGTTGCTTCGTTTAATATACTTGTATGTAAACGTCGAAAACCTCGCAATTATTATTTTAGTTAAATTAAAATAAAATGTCTTTTTTTGCAAAAATAATTTTAGAGAAATAATGTCTATTGATGCTTACTTTATTTCAATTATAACTTGCGAAAAAATTTTTTGTTTTTTTTCAAATTTTGGGATAATGTTTTATGTAAGAAATACTTTAAAAAAAGTTAATAAAAAAAAAATCGATTTTTTGAGCAGTTAACCCAGGCTTGACCCCTTAAATACGCGAATATGACATGAACATATTATGCTTCAGGAAGTATTATTCTTGTAACGGTATTAAGCAATATTTACAGGGATTGATTACTTTTTACATTGATGATTCTGTAAACAGCAAATCGGATTCCCAGTTGACTCCTTTTCCAACCGGATTCCGAGTTGGCACCTTTTCCTACCGGATTCCTAGCTGGCATCTTTTCCAAACGTATTCCGAGATGGCACCTTTTCCAACCGGATTCTCAGTTGGCACCTTTTTATTCTGAGGCGACGATACTATGTTTACTATTAATTCCTTCATCTCATTGTACGATTAACCTCTCTCTCTTTCTGTCTCTCTGTAATAATAAAATTGCATGCACACGCACGCACACACACACACACACACACACACACACACACACACACACACACACATACACATGTACATTGTGAATTTTTAAAATGTAATAATAAATTGTATGGAATGATTTTAAAAATGAAATAATAAATTACATGGAATGATTTTAAAAATAAAATAATAAATTCCGTGGAATGATTTTAAAAATGAAATAATAAATTTCATGGAATGATTTAAAAAATGAAATAATAAATTTCATGGAATGATTTTAAAAATGAAATAATAACTTTAATGGAATGATTTTAAAAATGAAATAATAAATTCCATGGAATGATTTTAAAAATGAAATAACAAATTGCATGGAATGAGTTTAAAAATGAAATAATAAATTGCATGGAATGATTTTAAAAATGAAATAAGAAACAGCATGGAATAATTTTCCCTCTCTCTCTCTCTATGTGCGTGTGTGTGTGTTTTACTAATTGTTGTACTATTGTTTGTTTATTAAAATAAAACTTATTAATTTTTAACATTTTTTTAAAAAAAACTTTGTTATAAAAATAAATTTAAAATATGACTACATTTTTATGTTTATTTATATACTTATTATTTGTAATATTTTCAGTTTCACGTACACTCTGCGCAAACCCTGTTCCTCGACTAGTCGACTACTCTGACCCTTCAAGCGATGGATCAGAAGTTAAAGAATCATCCCAGGACAACAGTCGAGCGAGCGTTGAGTACGAGGGTGACGTAAGTGATAGCGAATATGAATGCGAGAGTCAAGTGTGGGTTATGTTTCGGGGTGGATATAGCGCGGATGTAGAAAGCGATATTGAAAGCGAAGACGAAGCATACTCACGCGATAGGGAAATCGTGGTGGAACATAGCACAACCGTACAGATAGGTGGTGGTACGCGTAATAATGTGGAGAAAGACTCTAGCACCGATACCGGAGATAGTAGTACCGATACAGCTATCATACATGTACATCGGGGGAAACACGAATGTGGAGTTTCTTACTGTACAGGATGTACAAGTAAGCATTCGCATAATGAATTATGTTTCATGTCGACATTGCGTGGTATGATTAAGGAAAATGGAAAAGATTTATACGTTTTCTACGATTTTGAGACACGACAAGATACGTCATACCGCAATCATGAAACTACTCGTTTACACGTTCCAACTTTATGCGTTGCGCATCACGTTTGCACATACTGCCTGGATAAGGATAATATTAATGATATTTGCACAACTTGCGGAACGCGCGAACATATTTTTTGGAAGAATCCGGTGAAAGAATTTGCAGACTTGTATTTGCGAGAAAAGACAGTTTTTCGGAAAATTGTCTGCATTGCACATAATGCTCGTGGTTTCGACGCACAATTTATCCTGCGTGAATTAGTTGAGAATCGTAAAAATGTTTTACCCAATGTAATTTTAAACGGAAAAAATATAATATTAATTCAGAGTGGTAAAACTAGCTTTATCGATAGTTTAAACTATTTTCAAATGAAGCTCAGTGTTTTACTAAAAACATTTGGGTTACCACCAAGTTTAAAGAAAGGATTCTTTCCACATTTGTTTAACACTTTAGAAAACAAAAATTATATAGGTCTATTGCCCGATGAGTCTTTTTATTCGCCAGACTCAATGTCGACAACCGAGCGTGAAGAGTTTTACAAATGGTATAATGCAGAAAAAGTACGAGACACTGTTTTCGATTTCAAGCGTGAAATATTAGAATATTGCCGTATGGATGTCGAAATATTAAGACGAGCATGCTTGGCGTTTAAACAAATTTTTTCAGACATCGCGGATATATGCCCGTTTACAGAAGCAACTACGATTGCTAGTGCGTGCTCGCTTCTGTACCGAAAACAATTTTTAAAAGAAAAAACCATAGGAATTTTGCCTCCTAACGGGTACAGACGATGTAATACCCATTCACAAAAATCCATCGAATGGCTTCTCTACTGCGAGCGAGAAATTGGTCATGAAATCATTCACGCAGGTAGGTCGCACGAGTTTAGGTTAAAAGAGGGTTTTTTGGTTGACGGGTATTTACCACCTGCTATTTCGGAACAAAAAGGAATATTATTCGAATTTGAAGGGTGTTACACTCACGGATGCCCAATGTGTTTTTCAAAGTCACGCGACAGACAACTAGTTTACGGTCGAACGTTTGACGAAGTCTACGAAAACACACAAATTAAACTCAGGAAAATGCGTTAATTCGGGTATGAGGTACGACATATTTGGAAATGTGAGTTTGATAAATTAAAATAATCAAATCCAGAAATAGACCTTTACTTAAGATTGCACCCGTTAATTCACAAAATAACGCTCAATCCGCGCGACGCGTTTTTCGGGGGTCGAACTGAAAATATAGTACCTTTTTATGAAATTGCACAGGGAGAAAAGATTAAATACACGGATATTTGTTCTCTTTATCCATTTATTTGTAAGAGAGGTAAATACCCCGTAAGTCATCCACGAATTTTGATGGGTGAAGAGTGTTGCGAATTGACGGGCACCGACTTAAATGATCTAACACGCGTTGAAGGCCTCGTCAAATGTAAAATTTTACCTCCACGCAATTTGTTTCTACCCATTTTACCAGTTAAAATGCACGGTCGCCTATTATTTGCATTGTGCCGCTCTTGCTGCGAACAAATGTATGATGACGAGTGCAATCACGGTTCCGTTGCGGACCGTGAGTTTTCGGGAACGTGGGTAGTAGATGAATTGCGTAAAGCTGTCGAGCTGGGTTACCGCATAACCGAGATATATATAATCTGGCAGTATGAAATTACACAATTTGACGGTGTGCAAGGAGGTCTTTTTCATGAATACGTCGATACAATATTGAAAATCAAGCAAGAGGCCAGTGGTTTTCCTGCTGAATGTATTGACGAGGCATCAATTTTGCAATATTTGCAAGATTACGAGCGCAATGAAGGTATAAAGTTGGATCGTGCTAAAATACAGCGTAATTTAAGATTAAGAGCCGTTTCTAAACTTATGTTAAACACGCAGTGGGGTAAATTCGGTCAACGATTAAATTTAAAACAGACCACAGTTGTAAGAACGCGACAAACATTTTTAGAGTTAATGACCGCGCACGATAGAGAAGTATTTAGTATTATACTCGTTAACGACGAGATTATGTATGTAAATTGGCGATACGTAGAAGAGGCTGTTGAACCGTCGCCGAATACAAATGTTGTTATAGCCGCTTATACAACAGCTCAAGCGCGTTTAGAATTGTATAAATATATGGAACGACTCGGAGAAGAACTGTTGTATTGTGATACAGATTCATGTATATTTGTGAGAAAAAATGAAAGCGATCCGTGTGAATACGAACCCCCATTAAATAATCTATTGGGTGGGATGACCGATGAGTTGACGGGATACGGCAAAGATACGTACATACAGACCATGATTGAAATATATTTATCCTGTTTTTACCACATTTTTATTTTTACCCATCCATTGTCATTTGAAGAGAGCAGTGGGAGGTTAAATCAATAATATTGATCACCGCATCAAAATCTAGCTAGACCACCGCGGGGATCAGACTAGTACATTCATCGCGTCGAAATAGCTGAATACAACGCGGTAGTCTAGCTAACACCGGTCCGCGACGCCGCCGCCCCCGTCCGCGAAGATCATGCTTTTTTGAGTTAAAATGTATTGTACGGAGAACATCATTCAGTTTTGAGAATTGACACGCGGTGGAAACATCCATTTACATGCATATGTGCCGGCCCAACGATGGCCGGTAAATTGGTTTTCGTGAAACGATTTCTTAAACATCTACCGCAAATGTGTGACGATCGGTTTGATCAGATTCTTTTTTACTACGGTGAATGTCAAGACTCGTATCGCACTGCCTTTAAATCAGGCGATAATCAAAAAATTGAATTCAAAGAAGGAACTACTCTTACGATTGTCAAAAAAGAAATTATTGATTCTCGATGATTTAATGCGCGAATCGTCAAATAGTTGCGTGCTCGATTTATTTACCAAAGGATCACACCACAAAAACTTGAGTGTTATTTTTATTACTCAAAATATTTTTTACAGAGGTCAGAATCAACGCGATTTGTCGTTAAATTCAAATTATATTGTACTGTTTAAAAATCCTCGCGATCGTGCCCAAGTTTTACATCTTGCGAGACAGGTACATCCCGAGAATCCTAAATTTTTGCAAGAAGCTTACATGGATGCGTGTACACCACCATTTAGCTATTTATTGTTAGATATGAAGCAAGATACACCAGACGTGTTCCGTTTCCGTACATGTATATTTCCCGATGATCGGGCACAATATGCATACGTACCAAAAGTATTAGCTTCGACAAATATGCGTTTTTTTTTTATAATAATTTGATTAAAACTCTTAAAAATTTTCTCTATGAAACAGTCTTTACGTGACTATGGCCGGGGCAACATTTAACTGCGTACCAGGGACACGGTTTTCAAAAAAATCTATTGCGTTGACTGCTTTACATCACGCTGATAATCGACAACGCTGTGCTCTGTTACGTGCAGCTGATAAAAACCTTATAAAGTGTATTTGCGAATGTGCTTTGAATGTACTTCAAGAAGTCGTAGAACTAAAAAAAAAGCGAAAAAGCTCGTTTAAAGCGACAAAAAAACGTTTTAAGGAAGCTGGTTATTAGACCTTCGCGTGGGAGTGGTACAAAGAATACGTGGAAAAAAAGAAACGTGTAATAATACAAAACGGTGCTACGTTTTTACCTCTTTTACTGGGTCCGCTTGTAAGCGTGCTATTTTCAAAAATTTTCGGTAAGTAAACGTTATGGAGCGAGGTCGAAAAATGGTTTTAGTACCGGCTGAAACACTAGATCGTATGCAAGCGGAAACGTATCCTATTTTCTCTTTGCCCGTAAGTTATCATGAGTTACCTAGTAAGATAGACGGTGTAGCAGACAATGTACCACAGATCAATGAAAACTCGGTTCTGACGGTTGGGGATAATTTATCACGCTTAGATAACGAAATGTTTGAAATCTTTAAATCAAAAAAATTTGACAATGAACTTAACAAATGTAAAAATTATCTACAGGTTTTGAGACGGTATTTCTTTTTTAAGCAAAACCAACGTTTTAACCGTGCTGGCGACGAGGAGGATAGCGAGTCTTTAAACGTAATAGACGAGGTCGAAGAAGCTCTAACACCATTGTCTGAGGGAAATATTCTGTCAAACTTGCCAGAAATTTATCGAAAAAGGGCACGATTATTACTGAAGTACTGGCGCAAGAATGCACCAGATAGGTTAAAGTGAAATACCTCTGGAAACGTTTTGTTGGATGGAAAACTCGTACCACAATCCAACATATTACAACTATTAAACTATGTTGTGAGGGAGAGTAACACTAGAAAGAACAAAAAAAAAAGCATGGAAAGTAATGAACCGACAGGTCGTTTAGAAATTGCAAAATTTATTGGTGAGTCTGAAACACCGATGCATCTTATTGGAAATATAGAAATTATTAAGATCATCAAAAGATTGACTAAACCATTAAATACGGCAAAACGTCGAGCAAGTTCGACCATATATAGTAGAAACATGGTGGAGCGAAGGTGGTTAAAATTGGACATGTAAAACATGTCGGTAGATTACGATAAACAATATTACGACCCATCTAACGAAGCTGGTTATGCTGGTGCTCACCGCCTCGCACTTGTGAAAGCAAAAGGCAAATCGTTATCGAAAAAACAGCGGGAACGTTTGCACGAATGGCTAAGCAATCAAGACGCTTACACCTTGCACAAACCTATACGTCGAAAATTTCCAAGATTACACTACAACGTTTCCAACGTGGACGATGTTTGGGAAGCTGATTTATGCCAATTAACATCTATAAAAAAAGAGAATGATGGTTTTTGCTATTTACTAGTACTTATCGACATTTTAAGTAAGTTTGCATGGGTCGAACCATTACGCAACAAGTCTGCAGTCACTGTATTGTAGTATATTGTAGCCAATGTTTTTGAGAAAATTTTAAAACGGTCCGAGGGTAGGAAACCGTATTTAAGTCACGAAATCCGATTAAATGGAAATTGGGAAGTTGGCCTCGCTGAAATTCACGTTCCTTGTACTATCATGCATATACAAAAATCAGAAAATTTGTATAACTTTAAATTAGGTACTGCAAAAAAACAATATTCTGATTTGGACGGCATCTGTAACTTTCCATACGGAATTTACGATAATATTGAACAGCTGGCGAGTGAAATATACAATGTTCAAATCGTACGCGAACATCAAACCCTCGTACCGAGTCAATTTTAGAAAAGTTTTTACATGTTAAAGCAAACTTGTAATTGCGAGGTACCACATTATACGACATTTAATCAAAAAATTCTTCGTATTTTTGGTTTTCAAAATAATGTGCATAGAGCGGCAGGTATAATTGTTACTGGAAAGGGTAGTTTATCGTCAAATATTGGTAATAGACCCGCTTGTCTCTCGCAAGCTATACCTGATCAACTTTACGTTTATACAGATATTTGTGAGCCTTACACAGTTAGCGACATTCAGGCTGCGCTCTTAAGAATAGTCGCTCTGGATACTCCAAATTATAAATTTGGAACAAATATGGTGAGGCAATATGCACCAATTCATTATACCATTACTGCATCACACTTTTCGAAATATTATCATCGATATAAGGGATCAAGACGGAAAATCAATCCCATTCGAGTTTGATACATTGACGATAAAACTCCATTTCAAATGCATGCGCTAAGTACATAATATGAGTCATTATATTCAGTACTACGGAGAGCAGGCTGGTGGCGGTTCTAGAGGTGTAAAAAACGTATACTCGGGTTCAACGTATCAAAAGGGTTGTGGAATCGGAAGTTTTCTCGGTTCGATATTTAGAAAAATTGTTCCTTATCTCACTAGCGGTGTCAAGACTATAGGAAAGGAGGCTGTTCGCGCTGGATTACACGTACTCGATGACGTTACAAACAGTGGTGCTAATTTAAAAGAATCTTTGAATGTACGAGCTCGAGAGTCTGGAAAAAATTTGAAAAGAAAAGCAGTGACAAAAATTTTGGAAATGATGCAAGGTGGTGGATATAAAGTGTACGGTGTCAAGCGTAGACGCCAGTCAGAAAGAAAATGCGGACCAATGCGGGTTACTACAACAAAAATTCGCAAAAAAAAAAACAGTTTCAAGAAAAAATAAAAAGAAGGGTAAGAGCAGAAAGAGAAAGAAAACAACCGGTAGAAGTGTAGCAGATATTTCTGGACCTAAGTAATTAGTAGTTTTTTAGAATGGCGTATTTGCACGCCTGCAGCGGCGAAGGGATGAAGAGTGAACTCGATCTCTTTTCCGTACCTCTTACACAGACATCGATCGAGAGTAGTGCATATCATTACTACAAACCTGTTTCGTCTCTTAGCGATGAAACCGATTCACCTTTAGAATTTTTAATCCCAAGCTCTACGGAACATTACATTGATCTGGCTCACACCATGCTACACGTAAGTGTTCAAGTATCACCGGTACCCGATGATACGAAAAATGCAAAAGTCGCACCAATCAATAATTTTATTCATTCGATGTTTGATCAGGTCGATATATTTTTCAATCAAAAATTAGTTTCTCCACCAAACAACGCTTATCCTTATCGGGCCTACATAGAAACATTATTAAATTATGCACCTCCCGCTATACAATCTCATCTGACCGCTGCGCTATTTTATCCGGATACAGCCGGTAACATGGATGCACCACCAAATATGGCTCGTAATGCCACTGGAGCAAATATCGGTCTAATAAATCGTCAATACTTTACTTTAGGTGGAAAAACAGTCGACATGATTGGTCATTTGCATTGCGACGTTTTCAATCAACCAAAGTTTCTTCTCAACGGTGTAGAAATGAGAGTAAGACTTGTATGTAGTAAAGATGCATTCTGTCTCATGGATTTTTCCTCAGATGGACAATTTTCAGTACGTATTAAAGAGGCAACGCTTATTGTACGGAGAGCTAAAATAAGTCCTGGTATATTACTAGCTCACGCAAAGGCATTAGCAAAAACAACAGCCAAATATCCCATTACCAGAGTCGAAATAAAGTCGTTTACTATACATAGTGGTATTCTTGGAGATACCCTCGATAACGTTATTTTAGGTCAATTACCGAAAAGAGGCATTCTTGGTTTTGTTCTAAATCGAGCATTTAACGGTAACCGGCAACTCAATCCTTTCCATTTCAAACATTTTTCAATAAACTTTCTCTCATTGTACGTAGACAGTGTGCAAGTACCGAGCAAACCACTACAACCAAGGTTCACAGGTACAAGTACTTTGTCTATAGATGCATTTCATACACTATTTTCTGGCACTGGCATACATTACCTAAACGAGGGTATTGATATCAGCCGTAGCACTTACCCTCTTGGATATTCTTTATTCGCATTCGATCTTACCCCCGATATGTCGGCGCATTTTTCATCTCATTGGAGTCTTGTACGACCAGGTGCCTTGCGCATTGAAGTACGATTCGAGCAAGCTTTAACGGAAACCATTAATTGTATCGTTTACGCAGAGTTTGACAACATTCTAGAAATAGATTCCAACCGTCAAATTTTAACAGACTTTAACGCATAAAGCATTGGTTCAAGTACACATCTGGCAATCTGCTCGTTACATAGTTAGAGCATGAAATCGGGGGGGGGGGGGGGGACCTGTATAAAATGTTGATGTAGGATTTTCGATTTTCAGTTTGCTTCTCAGTCTCCGTTCTCGCGATAGTTCGTCTTGGCAAAAGTACGTCGGTAATCATGGATTACATTATAGATATGCAAGGTCTAAGAGACAAGCATAATAAATTTTTTCCAAAAGAAGTTGCTATAGTTTCTCTTCAAGGTCACGTTATCGGTCATTGGATAGTAATGTCGCCTCGGTATTATGAAGAATTATCATGCAACGTGAGATCTGCAAACGATTTTGTTACGGCACGACTTCATGGGATACCATGGTTTGATGGTGATATTACATTACGTAAATTACATGTGTATTTTTATGGTATCGCAAGAAACGCATCAAAAATATACGTGAAAGGAAGTGAAAAAGCTCTATATCTTGAATCTCTGTTGGCTCGAAGAATTGTTAATATTGACAACTATACCAAGGAAAGTTTCAGCGATTTACATAAAGCGTTCGATTGTAAACACAAATGCATTCTTCACGCAAGTATGCAAGACAAGTATAAAACGTCGCAGTGCACTTTGCAGAGAGCATACTTATTAAAGGTATGGCTTTATTCACAACTGTCGGAGCATAAATTTTTTCCTCAAAATAGTTCTGAAACAATTTACAATAGTCTGCAAAAATGTTTATGGAGAGGTACTAGAGATAGTGATACAGATTCAACAGATCCAATCTCTGACGACGACGATAGTGCAAGTGTTGATAAGTATGTTCTTGATAGTGAGAAATCCCTTAAAGAAAATACAAAAAAAGAAGAAGACAATAATGAATACAATAGAGATTGCAAGAGCTCTGGAGGGTATAGAAGCTACAACAATCGGAGTCTACGCAGCGGATCGGATTCCACGCGCAATGCCAACCCCAATAGCAATAACGTGTAATGTGGATGAACATACAAAACCAGGGACGCACTGGATAGCAATTTACGTAAATAAAGACAAAATTGGGACGTATTTCGATAGTTATGGTTTCCCACCGTTGTCTCATCATCATTTAGAACGTCTTCGACGTAACTGTGAAAGATTCGAATATAATACTAAGAAACTTCAAAGCGCTGATTCAACGTGCTGTGGTCAATACTGTATAATGTTTTTACATCATATGTGTCAAGGTGGAGATCTCAACACATTTTCTCAATTATTCACACAAAATACTATAAAAAATGATAATTTAGCTATTAATTTTTATAAAAAAATTTGTAAGAAACTGAAGTATAAAAAATGTAAGAGAACGTTTGCGTTTGGTGATGAACTCTCACGTGGTTTAGGATATTGTAATCAATCATGTATTTCTAGAAAGATTATTTAACATTAATGTAGTTTTGAAATAATAATATGGGTGATGTGTAAACAGTTGTGTTTCTTTTCTAACATTCTAATCGTTTTCCCTTTTTTTTATTATTACATTAATGACAAACGTTATTTATTTCTTATATGCAGAAGTGCATAATTTTTATTTTTCCTGTTACATCTGATTTTCACAACCAAACAATCAGTGCAACATCTGTTAATGCGCATTCAATTTTATTTTTAGAATTCTATTTTATGTACTCCCCCACTACGTTGATGTACTACGTTACATCCGGTTAAAGTAACTAATACCCGAAAGTGGTGGGACAATCATAAATACATGAGGAGGTGATTGTAGAACAGTCAGTTGAGCATAGACAGTCAATCTGTGAGTTTACCGAACGAAACAGTGTAGTATAACGTTTGTAAATTTCTAGTGTACAATTGAAGTAAAAAAAAATGGCCACAACGTATGCTCTGAATAAATCAAATACAAAGAAGGTCTGAGTAGGACTTGAGCAGAGAGGAGGATATTATCACTATGTTATTAAGTTAATTACCGCAGGACCGTCATACAAGAACCTTACGCTGCACGTAGAAAGTTAGGACAGTTTGAAACTACACTTTGATCTGATAACATCATATTTCGATAACAATTATTCTTTTTATCGAGAGTTTGAACGACCAAGTAAGATTTTTCTCGAAAAGCACGATTTAAGCTTTCCATCGTCATATGGTCATAGAACAACAAATCGACGAGAAACCAGAGTCTAATCACGATATTATAGAAGAAAGTGATATTGAAACGTTAATTGAAAATCCATCTTGTAAGAAGAAGAAGCTTCGTCATAATCCACCAGCTATAGTAATGCAACAATCAACGTTTGATGGACTTCGAAACCAGAGCGGTTTGATAGATTTGCATCTTGGATTACTCAAAGAAATAGTTGGTAAAGTTAATAGGACTGTTGATTGTACGCTCGGATTTTTAAAAGATAAACTTGAGAAGGAAGAAGGTGAAAATGCTAAAAGTATTTTACAAGACTTAAAGTGTTTAAAGAGTACTATTACTAACCCAGTATGCTGACATAGAAGGGTTTGTCAACGAGAAAATGGTCGAAGATGATAGCGATGGGTTTAAGTATAGGTATTTACCAATTGTGTTGGATGAAATTTACGCGTTCGACTTACCGTTGATTTCAAAAGATCTACACGCTATCATGTTTGAAGAATAGTATAAATACAAATCACTCGAGCAAGTCTACTCATTCTATTTCAATACTCACATCAACATGGGTCCAAATACCAGCAATCCGGAGCACAAACCTCTACTAGATAGCAAGAAAAAAATAATGTAAACAAATTCAAGTCTCAATGGAAAAAATACAGTGAAAATGTTTCTATTAATACTTGTAGTTTACCAAAAAAAGATGGTTATAAAAAATGTAATTTTTATGAAAACTTTATACATTAATAAATAAGTTTTTAATATTTAATCAAAAGAGAGTATTGAATTATTTACCCTTCCACTATAACCACATTACTTTTTTTCCTTCTTATATACCTTTAACTAATTAATAAGAGAGAGTACAGGTGTACCGATGCGATGCCTAAAAAAAAGAAGGCTGCGCTATACCAACCCATAGATGCACGCCGAAGCAGGGTTGCCAGATGGCGATTTTATCTCTTTGTTGCTCTTGCTAAATAAACAGCAATATAAGTAAGAGAGAAAAGGAAAAAAAATCGCCAACTGGTCATTCTGCGCCGAAGTCGTAGACAGCGCAAGAGAGAAAGAGAGAGGTTGCCGAGGAGTGGGAGTATCGGCGTTGTGTACATCGCGCTATACCAACCCTTAGATGCACGCAAGAGTCGTAGACAGCGCGAGAGAGAAAGAGAGAAGTTGCCGAGGAGTGGGAGTATCGGTGTTGTGTACATCGCGCTATACCAGTCCTTAGATGCTCGAGTGCTGAAACGTAGGTGCGAGAGAGAGAGAGAGAGAGAGAGAGTTTAAAAATAGACGCCGCGCGCTATGCCGACCCTTCGGCAGATCCCGTAGGGAGGCGTGGTGGGGGTTTATTTACTACGCTATACCAGCTTGTAGACGCTCAAGTGTTCAAACGTAAGTGCATGAGAGAGAGAGAGAGAGAGAGAGTCTAAAAATAGACGCGGCGCGCTATACCGGCCCTTCGGCAGACCTCGTAGGGAGGTGTGGTGGGGGTTTGTTTACGTCTTGCTATACCACCCTTTAACTACTAATATATTTAATAGGAAAAATTTGTCGATCCGACGGAGGCAAAGGAAAAGAAAAGACAAAATTTTTTTTTTTAACGACGTTTCGTTGTCGTGGTCTGCCAACCTCTTTAGACTATTTATTAATAACACACAAATAAAAAATTAAAATAACGCACAAACAATATTGAAAAACTTATATATAAGGTGAAATAAATAAAAAATATTTACCTTTTTTATAATCAGATAACCGATACGTCAAGCGGTTAGATAAATATATGAATATAATAATATCGGCCTCTCACGAACTAAATCCTTTACTTTAGAATAAAGCAGACCTATCATTTCTTTAGTTAATAGCCCTACACATTTTCTTGCTAAAATAATTTATAATGAATTAAAAACAGCTATAAAATAACCGAAATCTCACATTAACTATAGTTTTCATTTGAAAGAAAAATTAAAGGATGTCACTTTAGACGATGATCATGTTTTACTTTCATTGGATGTTGTGTCACTTTTTACTAATATCCCTTGTAATTTAGTATTAGACAGTTTAGAAAGACGATTTTCTTCTATTAATAATAAATGTCGGATTCCTTTCAATGAGATTTTAGAATGTACAAAATTTCTTTACAATAATACATTTTTTGTTTTCAACAATATTTATTATTAACAAATTCATGGTACTCCCATGGGTTCTCCAATTGCTGCGTTATTTGCTGATATTGTAATGGACGATTTGAAAAATGATTGCTTAAATAGATTTTTAACTGGACATAACTGCAAACTACTTTTTTTATTGTTAAGTAAACAGCAATATAAGTAAGAGAGAAAAGGAAAAAAAATCGCCAACTGGTCATTCTGCGCCGAAGTCGTAGACAGCGCAAGAGAGAAAGAGAGAGGTTGCCGAGGAGTGGGAGTATCGGCGTTGTGTACATCGCGCTATACCAACCCTTAGATGCACGCAAGAGTCGTAGACAGCGCGAGAGAGAAAGAGAGAAGTTGCCGAGGAGTGGGAGTATCGGTGTTGTGTACATCGCGCTATACCAGTCCTTAGATGCTCGAGTGCTGAAACGTAGGTGCGAGAGAGAGAGAGAGAGAGAGAGAGTTTAAAAATAGACGCCGCGCGCTATGCCGACCCTTCGGCAGATCCCGTAGGGAGGCGTGGTGGGGGTTTATTTACTACGCTATACCAGCTTGTAGACGCTCAAGTGTTCAAACGTAAGTGCATGAGAGAGAGAGAGAGAGAGAGAGTCTAAAAATAGACGCGGCGCGCTATACCGGCCCTTCGGCAGACCTCGTAGGGAGGTGTGGTGGGGGTTTGTTTACGTCTTGCTATACCACCCTTTAACTACTAATATATTTAATAGGAAAAATTTGTCGATCCGACGGAGGCAAAGGAAAAGAAAAGACAAAATTTTTTTTTTTAACGACGTTTCGTTGTCGTGGTCTGCCAACCTCTTTAGACTATTTATTAATAACACACAAATAAAAAATTAAAATAACGCACAAACAATATTGAAAAACTTATATATAAGGTGAAATAAATAAAAAATATTTACCTTTTTTATAATCAGATAACCGATACGTCAAGCGGTTAGATAAATATATGAATATAATAATATCGGCCTCTCACGAACTAAATCCTTTACTTTAGAATAAAGCAGACCTATCATTTCTTTAGTTAATAGCCCTACACATTTTCTTGCTAAAATAATTTATAATGAATTAAAAACAGCTATAAAATAACCGAAATCTCACATTAACTATAGTTTTCATTTGAAAGAAAAATTAAAGGATGTCACTTTAGACGATGATCATGTTTTACTTTCATTGGATGTTGTGTCACTTTTTACTAATATCCCTTGTAATTTAGTATTAGACAGTTTAGAAAGACGATTTTCTTCTATTAATAATAAATGTCGGATTCCTTTCAATGAGATTTTAGAATGTACAAAATTTCTTTACAATAATACATTTTTTGTTTTCAACAATATTTATTATTAACAAATTCATGGTACTCCCATGGGTTCTCCAATTGCTGCGTTATTTGCTGATATTGTAATGGACGATTTGAAAAATGATTGCTTAAATAGATTTTTAACTGGACATAACTGCAAACTACTTTTTTTATTGTTAAGTAAAGTTTTTTATTTGAATTAAGTAATTGATGGTCTTATATTATTATTCAATTCATTACTTATAAATCGTAATTCTTGGAAATTTGAATTAATTGACTCACGCACACCTCGAGTCCCATAAAAATATATAAAATAAAAAAAAATAATAGTAGTGGATAGTCACCCTCCATTATTTTATTTTGGTTTTTAGACGATCTTGTAGGGCAATTCACAGGGTGTTGAATAAATTTTAACACCTTTTCTTTTAATTAAAAGTTGCGACGTTTCGTCTGATATTTTTTCAGACCTCTTCTGGCACTAATTTATTAACAGAGACACAAATATTAACAATTTTTCAAATTGAACATGAACAACAAGAATAATTTTTTTTTTTTTTATATATAAATAACACAAAAACGCAATAATTACCAATATTGAAAAAAGGTTAGCTCATCATCAAGCCATGTCAAGTCGGACTGACCGTTATAACAAGAAATAAACATATAGAGTATCTAACGCTCTTACAATTTTCCAAGAAATTCACAGATGATTAGTATATACATACGTATATACCTATATATACTGATTGTGAGTAATTTTAACAGCCGTTACAGTATGTTCTTATACAAGTAATTTAAACCCATTGTGTCTTCTTTTTTATTTAGTGTGTTTTTATGACTATTTATAAAAATCATTTCAGAGATTAACCGTTTTTTACGTACATTTTCTTTGTCTAATATTTGGACATTTTCAAAATCAAATTGATGGTTTTTATTCTTCATGTGTATAGCTACTACTGATTCAGTATTGTGTGATTTTTTATGTTCAGAAATTCTATCTTTTAACATTCGTTTAGTTTCGCCTATGTAAATCGATTGACAATTTTTACAGTTAAATTTATATACTACACCACATGTATTTAACTTGCTAGTAGAATCTTTACCTAATTTTATTACGGAATTTAACCTATTTTCGATTCTTGGGATGATGGCTATGTTGTACTTTTTTAACAATCTACTAATTTTATTGTGAATGTTATTCAACACCCTGTGAATTGCCCTACAAGATCGTCTAAAAACCAAAATAAAAAAAAATAATAAAAATAATAAAAAAAAAAAAATAATATTAAAAAAAAATTTTAAATTGATAAAAATATACGTTTTAATATGTCTGCATTAGAAATAAAATAAATAATATAATATGGCATCTCGTATATTCGTATTTATTATATATATATTTTGTAATTTTTTGTTTCATTAATATCTAAACAAAGTTCTAAAATAATATCACTTTTTGCAGACAATGTATTCTAACAAGTATTATCAAAATATTTTAATTGATATTTAATTAATGCTACATTAGACAATTATTTTAAAATTTGTATATTTTATACATAATTTTGTCAATAAAATGTCGTTTGATGCAGACAATGAATTTTAAATTTGTTTATTTCTTCAGTATTTTACTAAAAAAATGTCGCTTGATGCAGACAATGAATTTTTAATTTGATTATTTCTTCAGTATTTTAGTAAAAATAAGGTAAAAGTACCAATGACTGGACAAGTCCCAGATGCTGGACACGAATGGAAAATTACGTTTTGCAAAATTATGAGAGCAGACATATAAACGTATTTAATATATTTAAATACTTTGAATATTCGTTAGCTTAAACGAAAAAAAGTTTTATGTCGGTTTTGTTTTAATTTAGATAAAAAATCATATTTGACTAATGATGTTCACAATACTAAAATAACGGATTTTCCTGAACGATTTGCTAAGAAATTCGCGTGCACGCTTAAGGCGATTTGGGATATATTTATTAGTTATAACATCTAAAAAATGCATAAAACATAATTTTAATGTACTATAATCAATATTAAACAATATATTTTTGCTGCTGTACACTTTTTTTAGTAAAAATATAGTTTTATATTATTTGGTACGCTCTATCGAGGTTTGTCCTAGTAACTGACCAGTGTAATAATTTCTCATGATCTCGACTTTTGTTCTAAATTATTATTTATTAAAGAATTGAATAAGTATTAACTATTTACAGTATATTATTATACTATAATGTGTTTAGTTGTTTTTCCTTATAATTAAATACTGCATATTAAAATAACTGTTTCAGTTTATTCATTTAATATTAATATAAGTGTGTAAATATTAATCAGAAACATTCATACATTGTTAAATTTGTTAAAATTTTGTAATAAACGTATTTAATATATTTAAATACTTTGAATATTCGTTAGCTTAAACGAAAAAAAGTTTTATGTCGGTTTTGTTTTAATTTATATAAAAAATCAATATTTGACTAATGATGTTCACAATACTAAAATAACGGATTTTCTGAACGATTTGCTAAGAAATTCGCGTGCACGCTTAAGGCGATTTGGGATATATTTATTAGTTATAACATCTAAAAAATGCATAAACATAATTTTTAATGTACTATAATCAATATTAAACAATATATTTTTGCTGCTTTACACTTTTTTTTATTAAAAATATAGTTTATATTATTTGGTACGCTCTATCGAGGTTTGTCCTAGTAACTGACCAGTGTAATAATTTCTCATGATCTCGACTTTTGTTCTAAATTATATTTATTTATTAAAGAATTGAATAAGTATTAACTATTTTACAGTTATATTTATTTATACTATAATGTGTTTAGTTGTTTTTCATATTAATTTAATATATTGTACGTAAGAAAAATTAGTAAAATTAGAATAAGACAAAGTTAACCTACAAATTTTATAATTAAATACTGCATATTAAAATAACTGTTTCAGTTTATTCATTTAATATTAATATAAGTGTGTAAATATTAATCAGAAACATTCATACATTGTTAAATTTGTTAAAATTTTGTAATAAACGTATTTAATATAAGTTTCTTATTTAACCTTTACTTTACTTTATATACTTTCCTTCGTAAAACACTTTATACATTAATTAATAAATAATTATATTCTCTGCACAGATTTTACGTATTTATTAATTATTTATTATGGTGCAGTTGCTTTTTAAATTATCATTTACAGCATGGTAAGGTTACGTACAGTTATTGGGACGTATGCATTCGGAAAATGTACCATTACGTTTTTTAATAATATAATATGCATCTGTATTTCATTTCATATATATAACTGAATTAGTGCGTTTCATTGCAAACACGCTAAAATAATACTTTTTTATGTAAACAATATTTAAAATATTTTATATTTTTAATGCTATACATTAGACAATATTTAAAATTGTAATGTATACATAATTTGTCAATAAATGTCGTTTTGATGCAGACAATGAATTTTAAATTTGTTTATTTCTTCAGTATTTTACTAAAAAAAATGTCGCTTGATGCAGACAATGAATTTTTAATTTGATTATTTCTTCAGTATTTTAGTAAAAATAAGGTAAAAGTACCAATGACTGGACAAGTCCCAGATGCTGGACACGAATGGAAAATTACGTTTTGCAAAATTATGAGAGCAGACATATAAACGTATTTAATATATTTAAATACTTTGAATATTCGTTAGCTTAAACGAAAAAAAGTTTTATGTCGGTTTTGTTTTAATTTATATAAAAAATCAATATTTGACTAATGATGTTCACAATACTAAAATAACGGATTTTCTGAACGATTTGCTAAGAAATTCGCGTGCACGCTTAAGGCGATTTGGGATATATTTATTAGTTATAACATCTAAAAAATGCATAAACATAATTTTTAATGTACTATAATCAATATTAAACAATATATTTTTGCTGCTTTACACTTTTTTTTATTAAAAATATAGTTTATATTATTTGGTACGCTCTATCGAGGTTTGTCCTAGTAACTGACCAGTGTAATAATTTCTCATGATCTCGACTTTTGTTCTAAATTATTATTTATTTATTAAAGAATTGAATAAGTATTAACTATTTTACAGTTATATTTATTTATACTATAATGTGTTTAGTTGTTTTTCATATTAATTTAATATATTGTACGTAAGAAAAATTAGTAAAATTAGAATAAGACAAAGTTAACCTACAAATTTTATAATTAAATACTGCATATTAAAATAACTGTTTCAGTTTATTCATTTAATATTAATATAAGTGTGTAAATATTAATCAGAAACATTCATACATTGTTAAATTTGTTAAAATTTTGTAATAAACGTATTTAATATAAGTTTCTTATTTAACCTTTACTTTACTTTATATACTTTCCTTCGTAAAACACTTTATACATTAATTAATAAATAATTATATTCTCTGCACAGATTTTACGTATTTATTAATTATTTATTATGGTGCAGTTGCTTTTTAAATTATCATTTACAGCATGGTAAGGTTACGTACAGTTATTGGGACGTATGCATTCGGACAGAGGTACCATCACGTTTTGTTAGTCCAGATATTGGTTCAATGTCATCAATTGTATTTTCATTTACATTATGAAAATTAAACATGAAGATTAGTGCGTTTGCAATGCAATACACGCTATAAAGCAAATACTTTTTATTAGAACTAATAGTTATTAATTTTGTGTATATTTTTCAACAAACTATACATTAAACATAATGTCTATCCTTAGGTGTCCAGTAATTGGTACTTTTACCTTATGTCGCATGATGCAGGCAATGAATTTTAAATTTGTTTATTTCTTCAGTATTTTAGTAAAAAAATGTCGCTTGATGCAGACAATGAATTTTAAATTTTTTTATTTCTTCAGTATTTTAGTAAAAAAATGTCGCTTAATGTAGACAATGAATTTTAAATTTGTTTATTTCTTCAGTATTTTAGTAAAAAAATGTCGCTTGATGCAGACAATGAATTTTAAATTTGTTTATTTCTTCAGTATTTTAGTAAAAATATGTCGCATGATGCAGACAATGAATTTTAAATTTGTTTATTTCTTCAGTATTTTAGTAAAAAAAATGTCGCTTGATGCAGACAATGAATTTTAAATTTGTTTATTTCTTCAGTATTTTAGTAAAAAAATGTCGCTTGATGCAGACAATGAATTTTAAATTTGTTTATTTCTTCAGTATTTTAGTAAAAAAATGTCCCTTAATGCAGACAATAAATTTTTAATTCGTTTATTTCTTCAGTATTTTAGTAAAAAAATGTCGTTTGATGCAGACAGTTGACTATTTTAAAATTTATATATTTCATAAATAATTTTGCCAATAATATGTCGCTTAATGCAAACAACTAATATTTTAATATTTGTTTATTTCTTAAGTAATGATATATTGAAATGTTGCTTGATGTAAATAATGTATACTTGAAAAATATTCTTTATTATACGTAATTTTAACTACAAATTTTGTCTGATGCTTATATCTTATTATTTTATAATTCGCTTGCCGAATAAGTCGACCTTAAAATGATTTTTAAAGTCTACATGCTGTTCTGCATAAATGTGCGAAAAATATTGTCACTTCCTGCAGACGCTGTACAGGTGGTTAGGGTAACCTCCAGGTTATCCTGACATCGTCCGCAAGGAAGTCTACATGCCTATCTGCTTAAATTTGCAAAAAATATTCTCACTTCCTGGAAACGATGTCCAGGTGGTCAGGGTGACCCCATCCCTATCCCACCACCTTACCCTCACCCTGACCTCTTCACCATAACACACTTACCCTTATACACATGCATATATATAAAACATAATAAAAAGACGCCCAATGGTGAATGTCGGACGCCGGACACTTTTTAGGAAAAATTTTAATTATAATAAGATTATAATAAGATATCTTTCACTTGCGCAAAATTATATTTTAAATAATAATAATACCCTATTTCATTACCATTAACAAATATTATATTGGATCGAGAGTTTAAATTAGTTATATAACACGTCTCACAAATTTGGACTTGATCTCACTAGTAATGGGATTTCTTGGATACTTCTGCATTTTTATGTTATTGCGGGATTTTTAGAGTATTCAAGAATATATAAAGTTTTGTGCATATATGGGATAATACTAATTATGGGATTTGTGGGCTTTTTAGTAATTTGTATGGTAGCCCGGCACACTTGTTCATTACGAGCGAAGCGAGCGTTTTTGGCTCATAAACAGTTAAACATATCTGAAAAATTATTTATATCCATATGATCACACCACATATACTTATTCGATCTATATTTTCTCTTGATATATATATCTATCTAAGTCTATCCCTTTTTATTAAGTATTTATTTTGTACAATCCCGATTAAAAAAAATTAAGAATCGGTATGAGTATACCACGAATTCTATTTATTTGATCTACATTTTTCTTTAGTTATTGAAACTATATATATTCTCTTGGCAATTTTTTGTGAAATCAAGAGTTAAATAGTATATTACGATACATGGCCAGAAAGTTGGTTTTCCTGGTCTGCGTAAAACGCAGGCCAGGGCATCCAAAATTCTGGCCGAGTGTCGTATACTATTTTTCTTTATCCCAGTCCGAAAGTATAGATCTAATAATTAATCTAATACAAAATGCCCGGTGCCGGAATATTCGTCTGCAGCTTCTTTTGTGGCCTGCTTCAGAGCCATGTAGATGTAACCTCTCGTACCGCGACGTGACACGCGATATTCGATGTGTACATATACTTAAGCATGTATAAATTTATTGTAAAATCTTATTACTTTAGCAGTTGTTTTAATGCAAAGTTGCGATAAATAGCGTGCATAGAAGAAGTCGATTTTACATTAATAAAATTTACATTTGTTGTCAAATATCAATTGCACTGTTAAAATTTGAACCTAAAAAAATGAAACATATTTCTTTCACATGTATTTATGAAAAGTTCGTATGTTAAAAGATTTCTTATATTTTTTACCTATAAAATACCGTTAATTTATCATTCAAATATTATACTAACCATTACTTTTTTGTACACAATTTTTTTAAAGATCGCATTGTATTAAATTTATATAAGCATTTGGTTTAATTTAATTTTATACATTTTTCTTAGGATAATGACATAGAATCAGCAGATAGCAAATTACAATTACAAAGTAAAGTATTACAGATCAAAATCAATATCTTGATATGCGAATCACTAATTTCTTACAAAATTGCTTGTTGGAGTAAAGAGAGTATTGATAATGGAAAGACTATTGTTTCTATGCTAACACTTCATCACAATTTGATGCAACATCTTAAAAATTCTTGTAAAGTTGGAAAAGTTGTCTCGAAAAGTAGAAAAACTAAAGATTGCAGTTTAAAAAATAAAGATGATGTGACACAGAAAATTTTTGAACAACCCAATACTATTATAGATCTTGATACCATAAACAAGAGTATAAGTTTACTTTACAAGTAAGTATACAAATACATATATATAATAAAATATTACTTATGTCAACTGTAGTATAACTAAATTAATTAATATTTTTATCGGTCTTACAGTCAATAACAAATTATATATTGTTTATATTATTATTATTATTTAATTATATTATTGTTTATAAAATAAATTGTATTGATTGTGATAAGTGTTACATTGGTCAAACTAGTAGACATTTGAAAAAGAGAATTTATGAACATAAATATAACGTCGGACAACATATTTAGGGTGAGTAGATTTTTGGTGTAGGGGGGCAGTCAGATTGTTTTATTAATAATTTGTTTTATTTTCAGTTAGAGTTTTTAATTTTTTATTTTTTATTTTTATTTTTATTTTTATAGATTCTTCGGGGGTGATTATAAGTAGGGGCAATCTGACTGCCCATATATTTAATTTGTTATTGACTGTAAGACCTATAAAAATATTAATTAATTTACGTATATATAGGGTTCGCCCCCCCCCCTACGCTTCACGCGTCAACTCCCTATTTTTAATTATAAAAAAGGTTTTTCGTAATTAATATATTTAAAATAATGTTTCCATTATACGTACAATCATTATAATATTCTATTATTTTTCACCACCATGGATACCTTAGAAATTTAACAGATTTACACACCACCTTGGAGGTACTATTATAGCGCGTTGGATTTAATACCAAAAATTTAGTTTATTTTTAAATATGATTATAATTTCTAAATAAAAAACTTTTACCAAAATTTATTGTAATAAAATAAGAATAAATATGATACAAAATGGATACATAGTAAATATTAACTGTAAATAAACTATATGAATTTTTTTACAGTTTTAATTTATATTTTAATAATTATAAATGTTAATGAAAAGTCAACTTACGAAAAATAGTAAAGTGCATATACTTCCTAAATTGTAGTATTTAGTAACTACTTATTAAAATTTTAATAGAACTTCACCTCCTAAAATTAATTTATTTAATGGCGAAGGTTCTTCGCCTAAAAATTCTATGTCATTTATATTTTGTCCTTTTAGAGTAATAAAACTCTCTTCTTAAATAAATGAATTTTCGTATTAATTTTTTAAAAGGATTTATAATATTTTAGCGACATATAAATAATAACCTGTGTCTTCTATTTCTCCCGTAATTCGCAATTTGAACCCTTCTTTAAAATTTGCGCTTTCAGTCATAATTATATCCAATTTATTTTTCTCGTTAGTTACAGAGCCCACATATTTATTTTGATTATTGTAAACAAATTCATTCCTTATACAACCTTCTGTTTCTAATAAATACATATTTGTTCATTTGAAATATTGTTTTATATAAATATACATGTTCTACTTACTTATATATATATATATATATAAACAATTTTGAAATTTCATTAAAATCAATAACATTAAATTTGATGTATTTTTTGGATATCAAATTCTCTTAAATGAATAATTTTTGAAAAACTTTTCAAATATAATTCGTATTTTGTATTACCACTGCACGGAGAGAAGAAATCGTTTGAAAAATCGATGCCAACCGTAGCATAAATATTTTGAATACTCAAGATAGACTTTTTCGATGCTTGGAACTGATTTTTCAAATCCAAGATCAGCGTAACATCGAAAATTTCAATACTGCCACTGAAAAAATGAATTCTATATTAACAGTCGGTACTAAAAATATAAACACTAGCAGTCGAAAAATAAGCACTGATATATACATTTAACGTTCTACTAAAATTGTTTGTGTTAAAATTTGAATTTTTTTTTTGCCATAACTGTTTCTAAGAAAATTATCTTAAAAAATGTAATAATTAATGTATGTAATAATATAGATATTTGGAAAGGAGTATGTTATTATACTTGATTAATATTTATTTTATCTTAAAACAATTTTGCATCTATATTTCAAGCATTTTATTGAATTTTAGATGAGTTATTATTTAGTACAAATCAAAAAAGTTTTATCAGTAATAAGTAAACTAATACAAATTCTGTACTTGAAGAAAAAACATAAATTTGAAACATACATATAGTGATAAGGTGGAATTATTATAGAACAATCCACTTGTCATATAAAGATGCCTGCATTACCGACACGTCAAGCGGCGCATGTGCGGTATGCATCATAAGTAGCATGGCTACGTCCAATGCGGGCGTAGCGCAGTGGTTAGCGCGACCACTTTCGAATCAGAATGGGCTTGGGTTCAAGACCCGACTCCCACTTCATTTTTCATTCCGCACTTAAAAAGTCTCATGCTACAATATATATATATGCATGCTGTGACTAACTTTATATAATTGTGGCCGTCCACCTGTTTACTGATGGAATGAGAATATCGCAAAAATACGTCGTGAGTGTCTGCGGACTCGGCGACTGCGCCAGAGCGCTTGGAACAAGCCGCGGAACCAAGAACTAAACGTGGCCTACGAGGAAAAACGGGACGAGCTCAAGACCGAAGACCTTGAAGATGCTGCTTTACCTGCGTAAAGTCATCTCAAGCTACGTCACAGTACGGATCCTCGTCTATGACACCAGGGATGGTGCACATTCCTATAATATCACCGGAAGCGTGACACAGGATTCAGTCTTGAGGCCTCTTCTGTGGAACGTCATTTATGACGGACTCCTTAATCAGCAGCTTCCAGAGGGGCTGACAATGGTGGCCTTTGCGGAAGACACGACTATGGTCATCGTCGCAATGAGTATTGATGAAGTAGAATATCTATTGCGGTAGTAGATGTATGGTTGAGCACCCATGGGCTGTGTCTGGCGACCGAAAAGACGGAGGCGGTTCTTATCTCCCGAACGAAGGAAAGGAGGTACGTCATCTTTACAGTAAATGGTAAACCTTGTGACGTGGTATTCGCGTACCCGGTGATTTTAATTAATTTTTATAATTAAAATTGACCGTTGGGCCGTGTTGCCCAATACTGGGCACAGAATTATTTAATTTATCGCGAACTGCGGGCTGTCGCCAGGAGCACGAGTTCGCTGGGACGAACGGTGTGGAGGATTCGGGCGCTCCTCCTTGCCTCGACACGATATATAAATTAAATGAACGTTGACAGGAGCGGGCAGAATAATAAATAAATAAAATCAATAAAAATAAAAATAAATAAAACATTTATTTTAATTTATTGAACAATTGGCCATTCGGCCTCATGCCGCGACAATGTTACTTCGCGCGGGCGGAAGTCTCGGGAGTCAACCGGATCGAGATCCTCGCCTGCGGTTGACTCTGCCCCGATCTCCGCTATTCGGGTACCGGCGTACCCGAATACACTCCCGAGTTCACACTCACATACACTCGGGAAGGGGGGAAACGCGCGGTAGTATAATACATTTACCGGGATTCGCCCCGTGGATGGCCCAGCTATATCCGTGTCCCTGTGTCCTCCTGGGCAACGGAGGACCGACGACGGCTGCGGTGCTGAAAGGCGGCCCTGTACCGCGGCGAGTGTCCCGCGAACCGCGTCCACACTCACTTACGCACTACCCGTCCTTGTTCACACACCAATTCACTCGCGGTTCACCTCGCGAGGATAATCCGGGTTCCGACGGCTTTTGCGCCTCACGCGCCTTGGCTTAGCCGTAAACACTATAACGATCGGCACCGGATAGTTTGTCCGCCTCGAGCGGCGGATCAGGATGTACTGACTAGGCAATTGCCTAATTTTCCGAAAAAGGGATGAGAGTGGGAAACACATACACACTCTCGCGCTCTCATCCCTACGCACTATTGCGCGCGTAATTGTACACTTGATCTTCGTAAACAAATGTCGTCGGTCGGCCTTGACATACCATAGGCTCCGACGATTTACATTTAAAAGGAGTTTAAATGCTGTATTTGCCGCGAATAGTTGTGTGACGATTTCCGTCACAAAGCCCCCCCCCCCTAGACTCTACTTCCCTCGGGAAGGCCGAGTCGAAAGAAGGCACAATCTATTCGCGACCGCGCGCTTTTCACTTCTCTCTTCGATCAGTGGCGGGAACGGATGCGGTCCTTGAGGATACCGACCACCTCCTGTCCTACGTCTCGTGCCACATCAGCTGGGAGATTGGCAGCAGCCTCCAGCAACATGCGACATTCCCTAAGAATGTCCGTCTCGTTGTTGGATTGTGCTGTCGACCCAGCTGAAGAAGCCGATACCTCCAAAGATGTACGGGGTTTAGACCCATTTCCCGACTTTGGTGTCGGCTGACGAGATGGCCCAGCCATCCTTGTAGCGTCAACTTCCATAGGGGTGGGCCGTCGCAAGTCGCTAGGCCGAGCCTTCTGCGATTGCTCCCCACGAGGTTTCAGAACAGAGGTCTTGGTCTTACCCTTTCCACTGACTCGTTGGACAGGGACTGGCTGAGCCCCGCTCTCTTCGCGTCCCTGCCTTTCTGGTTCCGTTGCTTGGTCGCTGGTCGAGGGAGCGTTCAGGCTTTCTCTGTACTCCCTCGACTTCTGGTCCGCTTTGGCTTGGACGACCGCACTTAGGGCTGCCTTCACTTGCTAGAAGGGCCCCGAGCATTCCAAGCCAAATGCAGCGGCCTGGCGGCGAGTCGCCTCTTCCACACGGCGAGCCACCACCACTTCTGCATAGGAAGGTTTGTTGCTGGAAGGCTTCACACACGAGCCCTTCCTAGCACCCTCCTTGCAGGTGGGCGTCTCCACCCGTCGCCTCTTCGACTCCTTCGAATCTGCCCCTGGCGTTGGTCGCTTTGGTGCCTGTGGAGAGACAGGGACCTTAGCGGCCGGTACAACGGGGTTAGATGGCGCGAAGGGGGAACCACAAATCATGCGGCTCCGAACATCTGGGGCACTCCCTCACAGTCACCCCTCGGCGTCCGCAATTAAGACAGAATGTCTTTTGCGAAATCGCACACTCCCGGTGACTGTGGTCGTTCGCCCAGCAATTGTAGCAGGCGTTTTTAGGGGGATCTACTGACCGATCGAATGGTATTGCTACCAATCGTCGGAGGACAATTCCCCTAGTGATGACCGGGCCGGATGTAGATGACCCAGTTTTCGCCTGCTTGGGCAGGGACTCGACTCCAACATCGAGTTTCCCCGCTCGTGATGGACCTACGACAGGTGTCCCTGCTTCCGAGAACGGCCGAATCGTTGCTCGGGGTGTGGCGGGGACTCCTGAGTCGTAGTCGTCCATCGTCAATTGCCTGTCGCCGCTAGATTACTTCTTCTTGCGGCGATGGTCTTATGCTGCTCCCGTTCTGCCTCACGCAGATCCTCAGCATACTCTGCGGGGTAGATGTTGGCGGATGGCTCCGGTACTAATACCGTAGGCACATCCACTTCCATCCGCTCCACTGGGGTTGACTCAACCGACGAAGAGAGGTCCACCGTTGAGGCACGTGGTGTCCCTTCCAGCTCCACTAGTACTTGGTCGATGTCCCGCACCGACTGGGCACATCCAGCGAGCGGGTCATCTACAGGTACCTCGAAGCAGTCGGGAGACACCGGAGTTACCTTGTCAGTGGTCTCCAAAGTCGGTGGGCTTCTCTCCAGCGGTATGAGCTAAGGCGGAGATGGAGTGACGCCGTCTCCTGCTTCCAGGTCTCGGGCGTCCGGCGATACTGCACAACGATTTCTGGCCGCCACATTCTCAAACCGGCGGTGGCCTTCTTCATAGCGCTCGATCGCTCTTTGTTGGAGCATCTGCTCCATCAGGGCGATCTACTCGCCTTTTGGGTTCATCTGGGAGCTGAAATAAAAGAGAAGCTTATTAGTCATAATTAAAATATAAATTACGAATAAGGGAGAATTGCCCATTCACTCACACACAAATATTCTCAAACATCACACTCTCAATGCATGGCATACAGTTACCAGGCCCAACCTTCGATAACTGTTCTCATGCGAACCGATACGCAACCCTTACTGCTTTACTTGACAACCCGAGGTGGTACATATCTTTTTACATCAGATATATGTATCTCGCTCCGTTTCCGACCATACTCTTCTAGTCTCAGAATTATTGGAGATAGTAATTCTTTAACTTCGAAGGGTCCGTCATACTTTGGTGCCAGTTTAGCAGATATGTCCTTCGCACCTTGGAAAAGCGTTCGGCACTTCCTCATGACTGATCCTACCTGAAACGAGGCAATACGTCTGTTTCTGTTGTAGGTATTTTCTTGACGTCTTTGCTCCTCGTCAATGTATTTCTTGACTCAGTCGCGTATAGCATCAAGTCTTTTAAGTCGATCTAGCCATACTTCGGGGTTGTCCAGGATCTTAAAGTCCTGTTTTTCCACTTCCCTGCGGAGACACTTCACAGGTTGAAATGACGACCGAAGTTTAAGAACGCGGGTGAGACTTTTGTACTTGACTGTATTGCCGTGTTTATTGTTTAATCAATCATCGTTTTCAACGTTCTATTAGTTCTCTCCACCGGGTTGGCTTGTGGTCGGTAAGGAGGGGTTTTGACATGTTTTATGCCATACTCCTTCAGCATTCGCGACATGATGCCGTTGATGAACTCAGTCCCATTATCCGTTATTAGGAAATCTGGTGTTTCCCAACGGAAGACTACGAGTTCCTCGAGTGCTTTCGACACCGACTTCCCAGTCGCCGTACGTAATGGTTTGAGCTCTATCCACCTCGTAAACAAGTCTTGAAATACTATGATGTATTGGTATTGACTTTTACTACGTGGAAGCTCCATTACGTCTACTGTCACAACAGTCCAGGGTCTCTCAATGTAACGTTTACCCATCAAGCCTTGAGGACCTGCTTGAGACGTCTTATAGCTCTGACAGATCAGACACTGTAAAACAAATTGGCGGGTATCGTGGTAGATACCTGGCCAATAATAGTCTCTTGCAACACGTTTGTAAGTATTTTCGACTCCCATATGACCCATGGATGGGTGGAAATGAGAATCTACTAAGACTCGGTTCCTCTGCTCTAAGGGTAGAACAAGGCGCCAGCCTTCTTCTCGTTCTGTTACAGAGTCCAAGAATTTATCACTTTTAAAACGATATAGCATATCATCCTGAATTTTCCACTCCGGAAACTTTTGAGGGCATGAGCGCACATCGTTTAATCTAGCAATATACCATGGGTCCGTAATTACTTCAAACGAGGCAATCTCTTCGTCGGGGTCTGAGTTGACGGCACGAGAAAGTGCGTCCGGGACATAGTGCAAGGTTTCTTTCTTATGCACTATTTCAAAGTTCCATTGCTGCATTTCAAGTATCCATCGTGCCAACCTACACGACGGCTCTCTGAGATTTTTGAGCCATTTGAGAGCTCTATGGTCGGTCACAGCCGTGAATCGATAGGCATCAATGTATGGTCTCAATCTCTTAATAACCTATATGAGAGCCAAGTATTCTTTTTCCGTTATCATGTAATTACGTTCAGCGCGATTTAATAATCGGCTGACGTAGACAATCGGATGTTCGAAACCCTCGTCGTCCAGTTGCGTCCAATTTGTACCCAAGGAACGTTACAGTGGAACCACAAAACTCACACTTCTCTCGATTCACTTCGAGTCCAGCGTCATTCAACGTCCTTAGTACGTATTCGAGCCATTTTAGATGGTCCTCAAAAGTTTCGGTAATGACGATCAAGTCGTTTAGATAACCAAACACATGAGGTTCCACCTTAGGTCCGAAAATTGCATCTATAAGCCGTGCAAAGGTCATAGGAGCATTCATGAGGCAAAACGGCAATCTCGTGAACTGCCACAGCCCCGACCCGGGTACAGCAAATGCAGTGTAATGCCGGCTCGCCTCGGCCATTAATATTTCGAAGTACGCTTTCTTAAGATCGATTTTTGATATATACCTTGCATTATGCAGCTTATCCAATATGGTATCCATATTAGGAATTGGATGAGAATCACGTTTTGTGATTGCATTAAGGTCTCGAAAATCGATACAAAAGCGATAACTTCCTTCGTCCTTGCGAACGATGACCGGAGCAGCTGACCAATCACTCGCACTCGGTTCAATAATGCCCTTGTCAAACATCTTTTTGACCTCACTCTGGGCAAATTTGAGGACCTTGGGAGACATACGTCTTGGCTTATGACGAACCGGTCTTGCACCAGGCTCAACCTCTATGTGGTGCTCCGTTAACGTCGTAAAGCCGTGGACGTCTCCCGAGGGCAAGGGACTAACTCTTTGACTTGTTTCCGCTGGTCGTCCTGTATCTCAATTATACCAGCACATTCAGCGGAAATCCTCGAATCAATGTCATGAGCTGTATCTCTGACGAAGTGTCTCCAATCACTCTCGCCAATACGCCAGATAGCTTCGCCTAATTTGACTTCCAAATTCCAATGTTGTAGAAAATCCATACCGAGAATGATGGAATGCTCAATATTCTCTATCATTCTCAGTTGGATATTGCCATCAAGACCTTCTACACAGAATAGAATGTCGATAAGGCCAAGGACTTTAAGTGCTGGTCCAGCCACACCTTTCACGATAACCTTGACAGGTCTCCATTTAAACTTGTACTGTTCGACAACATCTGATCGTACACGAGAGACCATGGCGCCAGGATCGAAAAGTTCTTTAAAGTCCTTTCCACCGAGACGTACCAAAAAGAATAGCCGGTTATCCGATTGGATTCCAGCAATTATCTGATCGGTTTCACTATCGTCGTTAGGAGTCGATGCCGTGTGCGTCATTTTAGACGTACTTGGTACGGCGTCTGCCCCCCCCCCTGAACTGTACTTCTCGGCAACGAGTTTGTACGGCTCATGCTATGCACACTATCGACAACTACTTTCTCCACCAAGGGCTCGTTGTTGAGGACAATTTCCTTCTCCACCAAGGGCTTCTTGTCCTCTTTACTAGGTGTGTCACAACGGGGTGACGATGAGCAACAACCAAGGTCGTTCACTCCGATGGTGCTAAGCGGCTGAGATAACGATCTCTTTACGCCTTCTTCACCAATTATATCTCTGCTACCAGAGTATATTTGCCTTTGGAGTTCCTTAGCCCAATCTTTAGTCACACGCTTTTGTTGGTCTAATAAGGTTCCTTGTTCTGTTTCACCTTGCAAAGCTCGGGTGGGATTGGCAGGTTGTGTTCTAAGAACTTTTCCATCTGTCGAATCCCCAGAACGATTAGGAGCCTTACACTCAGACTTACTTTCAACACCAGCTTCGGTCTGAGAGGAAATTTGATCTCCGTTAAGGACTTTGGAGAAGTCAGCAAATGATTTGCTAGACTTCTTAAAGAGTTTATAGGGTTCTCCAACCTTAAACTCTTGCACTTGTAAACCATGCGGTTTACTTACTGCAGTACAGGGCGCCCCGGGCAGCTCGGGTGCCCTGCGTTCAGGTTTCAGGAACCTGACGCAGTTAGGACATGTTTGGAGTGTAACGCCACTAGTTCCACACAGCTGGCACTCCTTTGCTACCAATTCGGTAGAGCACTGCTCAGCGGAGTGCCCAATGTTTCCGTATCGGTAGCATGTTCGGCTCGGGTAATCCGACGACCTATGACCGACTTTTTGGCATGTGTAACACACGCCGACAAAGTTGGTGCTCAGGTTCGTTGGGTTTACTGCCGTCGCCTGTGGTTACACATACTTCACCAGGTTTTGTGCCATTTGTGGGACAAAAACATTTTGCTGGGGCAATTGAAAATTCGTCAAAGCACGTCTTTCTCTTTTGCCCGAGCTCTGTTTTTGTTGCCCAAGTGACTGTTGAGAAACAGGCACGTACGATACGGATTTCGAATTGGGGGCACTCACTCCATTATTCGATTTGCCGTATCGTTTCTGAAAACTATTAGCGACGTTGGAAGTACCGTACACAGCGGCTGCTTCGTATTCGCTTGAAGAAGAGTTTGGCGAGTTTTTCGCACTTTTCTTGCTCTTCTTCTCAATAGTTTTCTTAAACGATTGTTTATCCGAATGAGAAGACTCATCCTTACTCTTTTCGGTAACAGTCGCCACTTTACCCGCAACTCGTGCTCCACGACTCTGTTTCGGAAAAGCTTCTGGTACGAGCTTCTCACGCTTAACGTTGGAACTGTAGAATTTCGTGTCGCATGTTAAATGCTGCTCGTACTCTTTACCGTAGCTTGTCAAATCAGAAAAATTCCTGATTTGTCCTACTGGTATGTACCTACGGTAATCTAGCCTCATCTGCGAGTAGGCCATCTTCACCTGTTGTTCTAATGAGGGAGGGCATTTAAACTTATTTACGATCGCTCTGAAACAATTCAAGAACGTCGTAGCGTTTTTTCCCTCATTTTGTGTTCTTGATCAAAATTCCACGAGTAAATCTTCGTCATTTATTATACGGCCATACTCATTTAGGAACTCGATCTCAAAATCACGCCAATCTCGAAGAGATGGCTGAACTGTTCTATACCAGAACAGAGCTCATTTCGAGAACACATTGGGCAGGGCACTGAACATCCTGCGATCTGAGAACTCGTTGTCATTTCTGAAGTCGTGCAAACGGTTCAGAAACTCTTCCGCGTCCTTTTTGGTCTCACCATCAAAGGACATGTTCCAGATACGCAGCTCTCGTGCGCACCCTGTCCGATCGTGCGTTCGGTTATTGTCTTCACGATACCTTGGCCTGGCCTCGTAGGAGTCTCTTTCCCGACGGTCATCTCTATTATCCGTCCGGGAACTCCTACGCCTGCTGGTAGAAGGATTCCTACTCGCTTGTCGGCCTTCAGCCGCCCTACGAGAATCGGATCTCCTACGAGTAGGTTCGCGATCAGACTGATGCCCATCGGACGAATCCGTCTGAGTACATTGATCGCATGTGGCCACCGCACACTTCTCTCGAGGCGTTTCTCTACGTCTATCCGACTTGTCTTTGTGACCTTGCTCCGGAATTTCCGGCTGTGCTCGGTCGTCGAGTTTACGGTTCAAATGCCGTTTCTGAATACGTCTCTCTATACAACTCTCACGACGTTCATCGTTGCTTGAGGCTCTACTCACAGAACGATAGTGTCGTGGTTTTCTGTTTGGAGTCGTGTACTCACGCCTCTCTCTCTTCTATCTTGTTCTTTACAAGTCTTAGAAGAGGTATCACGACGTCTCTGTTCAAACCTCGGTTTTCTGTAAGATTGAACACTAAAGACGTTAGGAAGGTCATATCCATTCCTATCATCAACAAATTGACATTCGGTTGTTAGCCTCGGGTTGCCTGTTGTCGTATTGTCTAGAGGTGTATCCTCGTGACGTGCGACGGTCGGCTTCCGCCTGCGAACCCAAGTCAAAATGTTGTGTTGGCACTTCACTCTCTCTAGTGCCAAGATGTCCACTGTTTCTCTGGTCCTCAATTGGGAGGTAATGTGCGGGTGCATAAAAACCTCCGAGGTGAGCAGTCGTCACGGTCGTAACTGTCGACGTAGTGGTTGTGCATGAGGTTGCAGCCACCGAAACAGGAACACAAGGGATAGCAGTCGTGGTCGTGTTTGCTGCCAGTACCTCACCAAAACGCTTAGGTATAGCACCTGTTGGTGCCAACCTCGGGCTTTGTGCAGTACTCATTGGCGAGTTTCTAGACTGACCACTTGGTGAAAGAGCTCCATCTTCTTCAGGAATGGGTGCTCTGTCACTAGCAACCCTTTTGCGATCCGACATTTCGGACACGCAAAAAACTTCCGTTCCTGATGGGACCACACTCCCTTTCCTGGAACGAGGTTTCGCGATTTCCCATAGTTCCTGACATACTAGAGGTTTATGTGCAGGCTCTGCCCTTACATTCTCATCGTATTCTGGGAACCATGGTATTTCCAGATTAATGTCTACACATCTTATCCGGTGACGCAAAAGGCGTTCGCGGCACTCCGCCTCTTCGCCATTTCCGTTTAAACTCAGATGCTCCAATTGGGCATACACTGCCTCAATCGGAAGCTTCTTTGTTTCCCGATGAATATCCCTAACTATGCGTGATTCACGCATAAGCTGGGCCATTCGAGCTTCATAGCTGCTGGCCATTATTTTTTTGACCAGCAGCAGCCGATGTGTTACGTCGGGAGAAGTACTCTCAACCGGGATTTTAGAAGAAATCCCTAGTGTTTCAAATACTTCGGAAGTATCCAATTTTCAATTGGAAATTATTTTATTGGACTCTATTTTATTGGAATAATTTATATTTCCCTTTTTTAAATAAATTGAACGAAAAGGAAATGAAAATTTAATTATTTAACTTGGTACCAAGTCTAAACAATTAAATTTATACACCGAATAATTTTACTCAAACACAAAAAAAAAAGTTATAACCAATTATGTAACTAAAAAACAAGTCTAAATAATTGATAAAAAATGTGTGGAGATACAATTTAAACACACAAAAAGAAAAAAGAAAGTTTTTTTACATATATTAAAATTTCTCAGCAAATAACGAATACAAAATATTAGGTTAGATGCCGATCATTAAAATACATGCAAAAAAAATTTTTAAATTTAATTATTTAACTCACTCTTGAGTCTAAATAATTATATATTATAACTCTCGTATCTTTGCGGAACAATCACACAAAGATACTTAACATTAATTGTTTAACTTGCAAAAAGTCTAAACAATTAACACGAGTTATAAAAAAAAAATTTCACACACTCAAAAATTTACAAAAATATATTACAAGTATCGTGAACAGTAATACTCAATAAATACAAAATATTAAATTAAGTTATCACTGTTAGATAATTGCAATAAAGATAATTTTAATTATTTTACTCACACTCGAGTTTAAATAATTAATATTACAACTATTGTAACTTTGCAGCTGATTCACACAAAGTTACTTAATATCAATTATTTAACTTGCAAACAAGTCTAAATAATTAACAAAAGTTGCAAGAATATATTTTATATACACAAAAAAATGATAGATATATTATATAAATAAATAGTAATAAATAATATACAAATATAAAATTAAATTACTATGTTATAATATATGCGTGGATCAGGGAGAGGAGAAAGCAAGAAAAATTTCGCTCTCGAACACGCAATAAAACCAATTAAATTGCCGCGTCCCGTATATAAAGAAAACAATTATTATAATTTTCTTTAAAAGGGAGGAGGGGTGGGGCAGCTACCTTTCCCGAAAGGATCTATTTTAAACACTCACACACCATAAATATAAAATAGACTCCGCGCGGGAACGAATTTAGTTTATTAGGATTAAATAAAATAATTCGCCGCAGTGGTTTCTCTCGGCGAAACCAGCTGCAAAGACTATTCACGCGAAAGGGCTAGGCGATCGCGCTATCTCTCTCACTCACACACCGTATAGCCCGCCTAGCTCCTAACTCCGATTCCCCGCGACTAGGGATTCTCTCTCTCACTCCCGCTTGCGGGCGCAATCGGTGAGAGCAGATGATGATCGGCTCTCGCGAAGTCTTTCCTGTGCGCTGTTCGGGGAATTTCTCACTGCCCGCGATCCGCGGCGCAAGCTATTCTCTCCCTACTTTGCCGCTCCCATACAAGCTATGCAAAGATCTCCCGTCAAGCTTGCACTCGGTCACGCGCGAACTCTCTCCCGATATACCGGTGTAGTCCAGGGTTGCCAGATGGCGATTTTATCTCTTTGTTGCTCTTGCTTAATAAACATCAATATAAGTAAGAGAGAAAAGGAAAAAAAATCGCCAACTGGTCACTCTGCGATGTACTCCTCTCCTAGGATACCCGAGCAAGAGGGGGAATACTCCGGTATAGAGACGCGTCTCACACGCTGTCTCGCTCTCTCTCTCTCTCTCTCTCTCTCTCTCTCTCTCTCTCTCTCTCTCTCTCTCTCTCTAACTCGTACTCTCTCTCTCAACCTCAATCCGCTCACGTTTCGCCGCGACATTGCTCGCGCGCGAAAAGATTGCCGACACTTTTGTAATTTAATTTAAAATCGGGGAGAAAACCGATAGTCCTGTCACGGTCGCCATTTGTGACGTGGTATTCGCGTACCCGGTGATTTTAATTAATTTTTATAATTAAAATTGACCGTTGGGCCGCGTTGCCCAATACCGCGCACACAATTATTTATTTTATCGCGAACTGCGGGCTGTCGCCAGGAGCACGAGTTCGCTGGGACGAACGGTGTGGAGGATTCGGACGATCCTCCTTGCCTCGACACGATATATAAATTAAATGAACGTTGACAGGAGCGGGCAGAATAATAAATAAATAAAATCAATTAAAATAAAAATGAATAAAACATTTATTTTAATTTATTGAACAATTGGCCATTCGGCCTCGTGCCGCGACAATGTTACTTCGCGCGGGCGGAAGTCTCGGGAGTCAACCGGATCGAGATCCTCGCCTGCGGTTGACTCTGCCCCGATCTCCGCTATTCGGGTACCGGCGTACCCGAATACACTCCCGAGTTCACACTCACATACACTCGGGAAGGGGGGAAACGCGCGGTAGTATAATACATTTACCGGGATTCGCCCCGTGGATGGCCCAGCTATATCCGTGTCCCTGTGTCCTCCTGGGCAACGGAGGACCGACGACGGCTGCGGTGCTGAAAGGCGGCCCTGTACCGCGGCGAGTGTCCCGCGAACCGCGTCCACACTCACTTACGCACTACCCGTCCTTGTTCACACACCAATTCACTCGCGGTTCACCTCGCGAGGATAATCCGGGTTCCGACGGCTTTTGCGCCTCACGCGCCTTGGCTTAGCCGTAAACACTATAACGATCGGCACCGGATAGTGTGAGGACCAGGGTTACCATTTAGGGTTTTCCTGTCCTCTATTATCTAATGTAAATGAGGTAATAATGTGTCAGTGCAACAAAGAAAAAATACCTCTATCTAATAACACTGCGGATGACCGACGTCGGCTGCGGTGTTGAAAGTCGGCCTTATGCCGCGGCGAGTGCCTCGCGAACCGCGTTGACACTCACTCACTGACTTCCCGTCCTTACTCACACACCAAGGGTCACTCGCGGCTCACTCACGAGGACGATCCGGGTTGATGTCCGGTGGCTTTGCGCCTCACGCGCCTTATTAGCCGTGAACACTATTTGTTCGGCACCGGATAGATTTTGTCCGCCTCGAGCGGCGGATCGGGACGTACTGACTCGGCAATTGCCTAATTTTCCGAAAAAGGGATGAGAGTGGGAAACACACACACACTCTCGCGCTCTCATCCCTACGTACTATTGCGCGCGTAATTGTACACTCGATCTTCGTAAACAAATGTCGTCGGATGACCTTGACATACCAAAGGCTCCGACGACTTACATTTAAAAGGAGTTTAAATGCTGTATTTGCCGCGAATAGTTGTGTGACGATTTCCGTCACAACCTATAATATCAGCGGACACGGTGAAATACCTAGAAGTTATCTTGGATGCGCGACTAACATTCAAGGAACGCCTATTGAATGCAGGGTCAAAAGCTGCAGCAGTAGCTAGAGCTTTGTCGGGAAGAATGCCAAATATCGGAAGGCCAATGCAGCCACCGCGGGCCCTCTTAGCGACAGTTGTCTCCGTCACTTTGTATGGAGCTCCGATTTGAGCAAATGCCCTAAGATTTGCCAAATTACCTTTCAGTCAAGCTACAGCGATTGTGCAATACCATTGTAAGATTTATTTATCATCTAAAGTATTAGCATGTATAAGCTCCTTGATACTCAGCAACCTCAATACCTTTTTTTTTATTATTATTATTTAAACATCGCTCTTTTTATGCTCCCAAATCGGTGCTAATCAGCGACAAGGGTCATACGATGTCTTGGTGAAGAAAGCACTTGTTACCTTAATACCTATTTGATCTGCTTAAATTTAATAATGATGAATATAGAAGGTCTGGGCGCGTAACCTCAATATTCATTATTTCGATTGCAACAAGAGTTTCTTACAAATCGTTCAAAGTATGACGTTATGGGAAAATATAATCGCCATTATTAGAAGTAGTAGTAGTCTGGCTATTTAAAAAAAAGCTTTTCGCAGTTATCCTTTAGGCAACTCAAACTAATTGTTGATTTTTGAAATTTTCACACGTGATATTTTATTGATATATTTGTTAAAATTTACTCAAAGGCCATCAACTATTGCATATATTGATCTCACTTTATCTTACAAGGAGGGGTTCCACCTTCCTGGAAATGTATTTCATGGAACCTTGAGAGCTGTTTTCTGGTATCCAAATATGAAAGAATTCATATGAAATTCAGTCTCATAGGCTGTTTAACGAAAGTTATTCGCAGTTAACGAAAAATTGTGAAAAAAATATGTTTAAACTTAATCGCCAATAACTCAAAAAGAAATAGACGCATATACGCAAACTTATATCCATTAAATCAGTTGAGATCAAGTAGATATAGTTTAAAAAAAAGAAGCTCAAATATCTCAATTTGGACAAAAGTTATGGAAAAAATAAGAATTAGACGAAATATTTGGCTAAAATGTCTAGCAAATATTAATATTAAAATTTTCGTTAAAATTTTATCTAATTCTTATTTTTTCCATAACTTTTGTCCAAATTGAGATATTTGAGCTTCTTTTTTTTAAACTATATCTACTTGATCTTAACTATTTAATGAATTTGAGTTTGAGTAACCACGTCTATTTCTTTTGGATATATTGGCAATTAAGCTTAAAGATATTTTTTCACGAGTTTTCGATAAGTGCGTATAACTTCTGTGAAACAGCCTATGAGATTGAATTTCATATGAATTCTTTCAAATTTGGGTACCAGAAAACAGCTTTCAATGTTCCAACAAAATCTATTTCCCGAAGGGTGGAGCCCCTCCTTGTTAGACCATTGATTTTACTTTATTTTCATTTTATTGCAAACAGTAATTAAACCTTGCATATCTGTATTGATAATTTTATTAAATGCAATAAATTAATCTTAATATATTAATGCTAACACAGATATTTATTACAAATGTATTAAAAAAAAATTGTGATAGGAGGGATTAAAACGAAATTCCGCTAGAACTCAACAGTGCAGCGAATTCTTGATATATATGGGTGGTTCTCTGTGATATCGAAGATAAAAAAAATAAATATTGCTATAACTGTGGGAATATATTTTACAGGTATCCAGTAGTTTTCCTGAATTTTTTCAGATTTTTCGGGACCATTATTTTAAGTTACAGAGTGTCAAAGTTGACATTTTAGCACTTTTTTTATTATATGCCTATTTTCATGAAATTGTAGCTCCCAGGGTATGCATTTTTTACTAAAAACAAACATAACTTTTTTTGTAAAGTTTTCTGAACTTTTCATTAAAAATACTGTTAAAGACATAAATGTATTCTGTCACACTCTTGTACGCCATTTAAATCTTAAATCTTAAACAGGACAAGGAAGGGAGGGGGAACGAGAGAGAATCGGCGGGATTCACTCTCTCGTGGACAGCCAAGCCGTGAGCTGCTACCGGAAAGACGCGGAGATCTTTGGCCAAGGACGAGTGTGAAAGCCGTGGTGCAGCCGCCGAACCACCCTAGAAGCGTGAGCAAAACTCCCTTCGAAGAACCGTCAAATAAGGTTAGAAATTGTCTTTTCGGGGAGGGTAAAGCGCCCGCGTACTTGTGTTCTCTCTCCTCGTCGCGCACGGGCAAGGAGTCTACGCGATCATGTCCTGACCGTATGGTAACCGATATACCCCGCGAATATCGATAATCCAGAAATTGTAATTTGTAGTCTAATAGTAAATAAAACAAGTTTTTACTTTATTTCTCGACTCACTGTTATTTCGATATCCCGTATTACCCCAGGATCCTCACTACCTCGTCCGGAACAGCAGACGAGCCCGCGGTACTCGTCTGTATCTTTTGAGAATTCGTGTTTGCATAGGTGGGCTCACGAGTGAGCCCATATCAACGTACACGGTGATTATCGGGTGAGCGACGAGTTGTCGACAAGGTGTATTGGAAGTCCGGTTGTGCGCGAAGGTAGGTTCGCTACGCGCAACCTCGGGTTTCCCTTCATCCCGATCGCACCGCTACATGGCGCCCAACTAGTTAGCACTGAGTATATGGGATTATGTAAGAAAATTTAGTATTTTCTATCATCACCGGGTACCTCACTTAACCAAAAATTAAGCATATCGTGTAGCGAAAACCTCAAGGCCGGCGTAACTTACGAAGACAGAACCGGGCGCGTGTGCGTTTTGTAAACAAAGCGAGTGTTTACATCGGCACGAGACTGGAGATTCGATATTGTCAGTCTCACGATTTCTGTGTAGTAAGTGCGAGAGAAAGAGAAAGTAAAATTTGTTTTTACTTTCTCGCATGGAAAAATACGCATGTTCGTACTTTACCGACATCGTTTCTTTTTCGTGCACCTTTGTAATACAATTTAAACTCTAAATTTCTTTAATTCATTAGGATGTATCTTATTTCCAAATATTTCTTTAATTAAATCATTATCACAAATAAATTGTGTTGGTATTTCTTTAACGTTGTGTTGTAATTCATAGTTTGACAAATTTTTATTCTCTCCTATTTCGAGTAACCAATTTTTAAAACTATTGTCTGGCATTTGTAATCTTAAATTTTCAGTTAATGACAACTTTTACTTGAAAAATATTGCCATAATAAACTTCTTTTAACGCAAGTTTCAATAATTTTAGTTCTATTCCCATGTGCTACTATTGGTAGTGTTTGTCTAAAGTCACCAGAAGTTACGATAACTTTTCCTCCAAAAGGAAGATCATTTTTACATGCATCTCTAAAAAATGTATCAATTGTTTCAAAAGCGTACTATAATTTACGTATTATAATTTTAATATTTTTTAAATAAGTACCATATTTTGAATTAGGATCTATATTACATGTTGATTGTTCATTAATATTTAACGGTAACTTAAATGTACTATACACAGTTTTCCCATTAATTAATAAATCAGCAGCAATACCAGTCCAAGCCATTGTGATAAAAGAGACATTCATTGACATTAAATATGTAATAATAACATTATGTAAATAACTCTTACCACTCCCACCAGGTCCATCAATAAAATAATATTTACTGCCAATGTTATTAATCGTTGCATTGATGACCAAGTCATACATTTGTTTTTGTTTAATCGTTAAAGAACTTATCAAAGCTTCTAATGTATTTGTATAATTATATGCATTTAATTCATTATTATCATAATCATTTACTTCATAATTATCTATATTGGGTATATGAAAATTATTTAATTTCATTCCATGTAATAACAAAATTTTTTCAATATTATTCAAAGCTTTATTTTCACTTTCAATATTTGGTAGTTTTGGATCCATAAAATGAATTTTATGTTTATTATATAAATCTAAGGAATTAATGGATTTTTGGAATGCAAGAATAAATGCAAATAGTTGACACATGGATTTAAGGAACTTGAATACCGTAGCTTCTGCTAAACATTTATCCCATTCATCGTCAGTACTAACAATACCTCTTGATAAACAGGCATCTTCATATGTATGGTAAATAATACCATTTACAGTTCGTATATCCGCAAATGATTTTGCACCACGTACATGTAATAATAGTAGTCGTAGGAAAAATGTTTCACGTTTATTCCGATTTAAGAAATACATTCTACTTATGATAGGTTTATTAAATTGTTTTCTTTTAGTCCATTTTTTATTTTTTATGTTAAAAACGTAATGTTGAGGAATTTCAGTATATAAATATTGTGTTGCATTTTCGTCTTCTTTGTTGAATTTAAACCATGATGTCAATGTTGAATCAATATTTTTATCAATTAATGTATCTTCTTAACCTTCTTTAAAAAATATATTTTGTTCATCTTGTTGATGTACAGATAATCTTATAATAGCATAAGATTGTTAATGTAATTTAAACTCTAAGATACGATACATAGCCTCCGGTGCGCATACATATCTTTTTTTTTTTTTTTTTGTTATTTAACGTCGCTCTATTTATGCTGCCAGGGCTAATCAGCGACGGAGGTGAACGGTGTGTCTGTAAACAAAGCACATGTAGTTGAAACAGTGGTGCTTGTGTCCATCGGAAGATATCATCGGTCACTATAATTAGTCTAATAATTACAGTTTCCTGTCCTCCCGATTGAACCACCGCGATCCTTTTTACATCTTTGCGTCCCTAACGTTCCCTATAGTTCAGATGCCCGTGCCTCTCATGCACTGACAAGTGCACGAAACGCACGCGCACCTGAACTGGCGTCACATTATAGTGACACGCCGAGCCACTGAGTCGCGGTGTTCGAAAAATGCACATGAAAAATTTTTCAGAAGTACACGTCTGGGATCGAACCCACGACCCTCGGTGTGAGAGTCGGGAGCTTTACCCATGAACCACCGCGGCTCGCATACATATCTAGTGGATATTTCATGAGATATTTCATCATAATAATATATATCTGCATTATTTTTGTCCATATCATTAGTAGTAGCTTCCATCGTAAATTTCACAAGAGCAGTATCAGAACCCTTATGAAAATATTTAAATAAATATTTCATAGCTTTTATTGTATTACATATTTCCACATTAAGGGGGTATCCTGATTTAGAACGTCCAAAAAATCGATTTTTTTATTGCTTAAATCTATTCCTTATATGTATAAGAACATATATCCGAAGTTATAGAGTCGGAATCGTAGTATTTCCGAATATACAGTACTAAACGCAACGGGGCATCGAGCAAGTGCCAGTGCTCGGTCAGACTGAAACGCGCGCGCTCCTCCCCTCGTCTCTAAAGTCGAAACTATATACCTGAAAAGGTTCAGCAGCTGTTCGAAATAATATTTTGCTTTCATAAAAGCGTCTTTTGAACCTTAGTATGTGTCATCGGTATATAATCTGTGTGTACCTGCTTCTTATAGAGCTGTTTGGGGCGTAACGTTTAGTTCTTCTCTGAATATTGACCAGTGCGCTTCAATATAATCATGTCTAGTTATCCGAAAAGTGACAAATCGAGTAGTAATCGTGCTGCAAAACCACGGAAACGAAAATTCCATGGTAATCAATTCACAACAGAATCAGACGATACAGAGTGCAACTCACTGCTATCGAATAATCGAGTTTGTCACAGTATTTTTTGCAATTTCTGATATCGTAATTTGCAGATCTTGCAAACAAAATATACAATTTTCAGAGAGTGGACATCGAGGCTTAGGTTTCAAAATAGTATTATCGTGTATGTGTGGTCATAGAGAAATAAATTCAGGACCGTTTATAAACACTGAATTCGAAATAAATAGACGAATTGTTTTTGTTATGAGGCTTTTCGGTGTTGGACGAGAAGGTATCAATGTGTTTTGTGGACTTATGGATATATGTCAAGGTTTAGCAAAATCAACGTATGATCAAATTGTGCAGCATTTATATACAGCGTCAAAATCAATGTTCAAAAGCGCTTGTAAAAAGCTGTCAAAGAAGAGAAAGAAAAAAATATAGAACATGATAGATCTGCTGACTGTTTGAAAGTTTCTGGCGATGGATCCTGGAAAAAACGAGGTTTTACTTCATTGTTTGGTGTTACAACGCTCATTGCATATTACTTTGGCAAAGTAGTCGACCTTATTGTAAAAAGTGCGTATTGTCATTCATGTGCTTTACAAAAGAATATATTAGACGAAGAAGAATTTGAAGAATGGTATAATGATCATAAAGAATCATGCTCTTCAAATCACGATGGTTCAGTAGGGAAGATGGAGGTAGATTCAATCGTGGAGATGTTTTTGAGATCTGTTGCAAATTTTGGAGTAAAGTATACGAATTACATCGGCGACGGTGATTCGAAAACTTTCAATGATATTGTAAAAATGAATCCATATGGTGATTTTTACCCTGTGACAAAAAGTGAGTGCGTGGGACACGTACAAAAGCACATGGGTACTCGACTCCGAAATAAAAGGAAGAGAAGCTTGGAGGAAAAAAGTGTCTAACAGAGAGTCTCATCAAAAAGTTGACAATATATTATGGTTTAGCAATTCGAAGGAATATTCATTCTGTCCAAGATATGAAAAAGGCTGGGATGGCAACGCTGGATCATTAATGTTCAACTGATGAATCTCCTCGTCACGAGAATTGTCCGACAGGCACTGACAGCTGGAGTGAATGGCGCAAAGCCGAAACTACGAATCGTCTTGCATCCTTGAAACATTCTGCTCGATTGATTGACGAAAAAGTAGAGGAACATATTCATCCAATCTACGAAGAACTTTCGAGTGACGATTTCATGACGCGATGCTTAGGTGGACATTCGCAAAATTCGAACGAATCGTTCAACTCCATGGCGCATAACTCCGAAACATCTCAATTCTGGTAAAAAATCGTAGAAATTGCTGCGTATATGGCTGCAGGAATGTTCAATGAAGGATATTCAGCAGTTCTGCATACCATGCAATTACTCAATTTGAAAATTGGCCAGCAATGTAAAATGTTTGCGGATAATGTCGACATAAAACGGATTGAACGAGAAAGACGACGTTCGTCTCTTTCCAGTAAGGAAGCTCGTACGGCCCGTAGACTTAAACAACTTCATCAAAATGAGTTCCATGAGGAAGCTGAAGGTCTATTCTATGGCGCAGGAATAGCTGATTAGCGAATTATTGCCGTAAGTAGTAGAAAATTAACATTTTTCCAGTTCATATACTTTAAAGCGCTTTTTCTCGAGTTTTCGTTTTTCCACTTTTTCTAAACTGGCGGGCGTGTTTGCAAAAAAAATAAATAAGCTATCGTAACGATCCGAAGTTTTTGTAGCTTCAGCTTTATCTACTCTTCAATATGAACCGAAAAGGTTTTTGGAAATAAATTTCTAAAAGACTTTTTCAGCACATTGAAGAGGTTTTTTTTTCTCGCAAAAAGAACTTTTTGCTACAAATTCGGAAAAAATTTCAAATTTCACAATTTTTTCGGATTTTTCTTGTTTCAAATAGAAAATACATGTATGAAAATGAAATTTTTTTTTGGCTTTGTGTTTCAGATCAAGATTAAGAGCTCTATCACTCCCGCCAATAGAAGACTCGGATTACGGATTGCCCAACAAATGTGCCTAATAATTAGCTGTATTTTGATATTTTTCTTTAAAAAAATTTTTTTATACTGTTCAATTATATAATAAAATATTCCTGAAAGTTCTCTGGAATTGGTTATCTTTTCTATCTTTAAAAAAATTCCCTAACAACGGTTTTTTTAGGCCTTCCAAAGCAGGATACCCCCTTAATGTGACATTCCAATAATAATAATAATTATGGATTGTATGGCACAACAAAACTATTATCTGCTACTCTCAGTTTTGAATATATAATTTTATTACCATTTTTTTGTTGTTTATTACCATGTTTGGTTGATATATGGTGTGACAATGCATTTAATGCATGTCAAAGTTAAGCGAGCACGTAGCCCATTCAAGTCATTACCGAAACCTACCTAAGCCTTACCGAACCCTACCTAAGCCTTACCAAACCCTACCTAAGCCTCACCGAACCCTATCAGCCTACACACACAGGCCAGCCACGTCACCGAGCACACAAGTAAGAGCGGAGGAGTCTTCAGGAAGATCCAGAGGAAGCTTGAAGTCTAAACAGTGCCAGGAAGTGGTGAGGAGAAGTCCCTTACAGCACACCTGGAGAAGCAGCGTAGCCAATTGCCTCCCACAGCAGCCATCTAGTACAGCAAATAAACCTGTAAGATTACTGCTTACAATGTGCACCTTACAAAGGAGGAGGACAGGATCACACAGCAGTTGAACAGCTGTGTATAGGATGGTTGCAGAGGAGTGGTTAGGTGAAACAACAACACATAAACCCAGTAGCCGTACGGTTTATAACTCACCCAGGTAAACACGCTGTACCGCATTCCCGAGTCCTCGAGCCAGTGATCGCCAAGAGAGAAGAAGGGGGCAGCCAAGAAGACCACGAAGGAAGACCGAACAGCTACGTCGTCGTCGCCACCAACTCGCTGTTGTTTACGTTCGTGCGCGGCGGACATCTTCGTTAAGCCGCACGTGTCATAAGGCCGCGTACGCACGAAGTGGTCACGGCGCATGCGCGCAGCAACTCTCTCGCGTCGACGACGACGAGAGCTCAGAGCTCGTCCGACCGCCGATTCGGAACTACCGATCGAAGTACCGACGTGACGTCAGCGAGAAAGAGAGAGAAAGAACATAGCGAAGCGTGTGTGCCGCACGTGTGCCAGCATCGCCAAAAGTTTGTGCGACCTAGTGCCAATATTGATAGCCGTTTCCTTTGCCTGTGTGTGTGCCGCGAACTCCCGTGTACTCCCCAGCTTCTTTTCCTTGTTACTATCACTAGAGATAATTACGTATATCCAATTGAGCGTTTTAATCGAGTAGCAAATCACGACAATTATATCGGAACGTGCGCGACTAACACCCACTGTAATAAATAAACTAATTAATTAATAATTGATAATAAAACTTAAATTTGATCATCCGCACCCTGATCCCCAGTGCGACGTGACAATGGTGTTGGAAAATTTTTTGCACAGAGTGTTTTATCTTCATTCATACATACACTATTTTTATTTTTTAACTCACAAGGACCATGTATCATATTATTTTTTAATATATTATATAATTTAGGATATTAAATTCATCCCATTATATATATCCCATCTTATATCTTATCTTATAATCGTACTGAAAAATCATCACAAATAATGCGAAAACGTAGCGTTTTTATTTTTCTAAAAAATAAAAAAAACAATAAAAAATATACTGATATTAATATACTATAATACCTGCTTTTATCAACCATAGATAATATTGTAAAGTGTAATCTTACGATATTTTATACTTATAATTATATTTTTATTTTTTGAAAAAATATGTTATAAACATATCATTATTTATAAATCGTATAAAAATATTACATCAACCCTTTAATATGTGTAAATCGCGAGCGAAGCGAGGGTTCATAGCTAGTATACATATTAATATTTATTATTCCTTTTTAGGTGCGCCTTTATGATGACACCTTCACACTCTACTACTTATGGGATTTCCTGAATATTTCTGGAATTTCTGAGGTATTCCGGAAGAACTACCCTAATTACGACATTTCGAGGATATTTCGAGAACATTTGAGGAATTCCGGGAAAACTCCACCAATTACGGGATTTCGTGGATATTTTGGAAATATTTGTGATGTTCCGGGATAACTCCACTAATTACGGGATTTCCTGGATATTTGGGGAATATTTGAGGTATTCCGGGATAACTCGACTAATTACGGAATTTCCTGGATATTTCGGGAATATTTGAGGTATTCCGGGATATCTCCACTAAATACGGAATTTCCTGGATATTCCGGGAATATTTGAGTTATTCCGGGATACATCCATTAATAACGGGATTTCCTGGAATTTTCGGGAATATTTGAGGTATTCCGTGAGATCTCCACTAATTACGGGATTTCCTGGATATTTCGGGAATGTTTGAGTTATTCCGAGATATCTCCACTAATTACGCGATTTCCTGGATATTTCGGGAGTATTTGTGGAAATCCGGGATAACATCACTAATTACAGGATTTCCTGAATATGACGCGATTTTTTAAGTATTTCGAGAGAACTACACAACTTACGGGATTCCCTGGATTTTTCGGGAATATTTGAGGAATTCCGGGATAGCTCCACCAATTATGGCATTTCGAGGATATTTCGGGAATATTTGAGATGTTCTTGGGTAACTGCACTAATTACTTGAGTACCTCGATATTTCGGGAATATTTGAGCTATCCCGAATATCTCCACTAATTACGGAATTTCATGGATATTTCGGGAATATTTGAGTTATCCCGGGTTACGTCCACAAATTACGGGATTTCCTAAATATTTCAGGAATTTCTGAGTTATTTCTTTATTTCTGATAACTTGACTCGTAACGGGATTTCCTGGATATTTTCGGAAATTTTTGAGGAATTCCGGGATAACTCCACCAATGACGGGGTTTCGTGGATATTTCGGGAATATTTGAGCTGTTCTGGGGTAACTCCACAAATAATGGGATATCCTGGATATTTCGGGTATTTCTGAGGTATTCCAGGATTACTACACTAATTACTGGATTTCCTCAATTTTTCGGGAATATTTGAGGTATTCCGGGATAGCTCCAGTAATTACGGGTTTTCCTGGATATTTCGGGAATATTTGAGATATTCTGGGATATCTCCACTAATTACGCGATTTTCTGGATATTTCGAGAATTTTTGTGTTATATCAGATAACTCCACTATTTACAGATGTATATTAAGGTGGCGTGTGGCACCTTAATATAAATAGCAGGCAACGATCTCATCAATTGATTTTGTGTAACTACATTGTAACGAGCGCATTTGACGCACTTTCGAACTACGCCTGGTATAAAATTACGCCTTTGAATTATCCAGTATTGACGAGACAGATGACTTTGCACTAAAATCGAACCTCCATGCAACGTGAACAAATGACTGCCAAACCAGAAGTTTCGTAATGTGGAGATGATTAGGCAAAATAATAGGGTGCTTCTCAGCTTCCGATAAATACGAGTTCTGCAATCTGCTTCCAACCCTAAGTAACCCATTAGGATCCAGAAAAGGCGAAAGTCTTGGCTAAATTTCTTGTTTTACCAATTTGAACAAAGTACATTTACCAACAGACAACTCTGACGACGATAACCAATTTCGCCTACGCTCTGCATTAGCTAGCTTGACATTAGTAAGCCATCTATAAATATATGCCAAAATTCTAATGATTTGCTCGAGAGGCGAAAACTTGATGAACCAATCAGAGAAATTCCCTGATTTACAGTAGTAAAACCATGACACTTCTCAAAACTTTTGGATTCCAAATCCGTTGAAAAGTTACATACACTAGGCCACTCAGACTCCTGCAAAGTTAACCAACCAGGTTCATGCCATTAAAACGAAGAATCTCGAAGACTTTTTGGAGTCTCACCCCTCGTAGCTAAATCGGCTGGGTTTTCCGCTGAAGATACATGCCTCCAGGAAGTAACATGCATACTCGTATGTATTTTACTAACTCTATTAGCTATAAATGTCTTCCATTTCGACGGATGTCCTGGGAGCCAAGTTAAAACAACTTTCGATTCCGACCAACTATAAATTCTAACAGGTTGATTATTTAATTTTGGCAAAATATATGCAGTTAACCTTGCTGAAAGCACAGAAGAAGCACGCGACTTTAGATTTAGCGACTATCAAGCTTGAAACCATCTGATACGCAGTTTTCACAACTAAATACAATGATGCAGCATATGCTTTCTCTGACGCATCACAAAAACAGTGTAGATTCCACTCTGCCGATGAAAAGGTACCAAACCATCTCGGAATTTTAATTGTTCTAATCTCAACCAGATGAGCCCTAAATAATATCCAATTAGCCTTTAAATCTTCTGGAATCGGATCATCCTAGTCTACAACCTTTCAACCAAAGTCGTTGCAACATTATTTTTGCTTTAATAATCACTGGCGACAACCAACCAACCGGATCAAATAGCCTTGCAATCTCCGCTAACATCAATCTATTAGTTACGTCTTTCGACAACTTGTCGACTGAAATTAAAAACAAAAGGCATCTTCGAAAGGACACCACCGTACACCCAACGTTGACACCGTTTCCTGTTCGCTGAGTACAATCTCTTTATCCTTTGATGGATCTAGATTTAGATCCTGCAGCAGATCAACAGAATTTACTGCCCATTTTCCAACCTGCATACCAGCTGAAAACAAAATCTCAATAAGTTGCTTTGTTGCTTCCAAAGTTTCGATAACAGTATAGTCCCCGGTGAAAAAGTCATCTGCGTATCGACTTTTTCGTAATAAATCAGCCGCTATCGGGAACCTAGTTTGCTCATCGTCGGCAAATTGCAACATACAAGCATTGGCAAGAAAAGGAGCACAAGCTGTACCATATGTTACCGTATTCAATCTAAAACTTTCCACCGTAGCATCAGAGTGACGTCGCCATAATATTCGTTGCCAATCAAGGTTCGTCACGTTGCAACAGTAATCACGATGTCCTCTTCCAATTTAGGTCCTATATGTAAACATGAATTTAAGGATTGCCCTCTTGAGTCCTGTTGCGATGCGTTGAAAACTATACGGATTTTTCCTTTAACACAATCCATGCGAATTGAAGAGGCCAACTTACTCTCGATAAATTGAACCAGAATATCGTCCCAGTATTCAACTAATCTACCTAGTGCGCGAAAAGTATTAATACTTTCGTTGGTAGTATACAACAGGAAGTTCAGTTGCCATACAGTTTCTTTGCAAGCCCCCGCACAGTGGCGTAAAATGATATATTTTTTTTTCAAATTACTCTGCAATGGTCAATTTTAAAGCAAATGGAACAAATTTTTTTTTAAATCTTCGTTTTTAAATTCTCTATCGATCCCTCTGATCCATTTTTTCAAATCTCGATCGGTTGACCCTGCAAAGTCATGTGAAGGTCAATTTTCTGTTTTTCTTACTTTTTCCATTTAAATGACCCAGTAAAGGTGTGGTTTAGCAAAATAAACTTCAGGTAAAAGTTGTACCACTTCGGAGGGGAAATGTGTTGGTCATCTTCGCTACTACCTTCAAAGTCATTTTCAAGGTCATACTTTATATTTTTATGACCAAATTCTTTTTTTGAAAAACATGTGAAGTTAATCTTCAAATTATCGTGAACGTCATTTTCAAGGTCATTTCAAGGTTTGCTATCCTTTTTTATCTAGTTTAATTATATTGCTTCCTCTGCGAGCATTATTGTAATGTAAAAAGTAGTTTGCCTAAAATTATCCTACAATTATGTTTAAACGTGTAAGGATAAATCTGAAATTTCTTCATTTTCACTTTTTTAGTATTTTCATAAAAATGGATAGCTAACCTTGAAATGACCTTGAAAATGACGTTCACGATAATTTGAAGATTAACTTCACATGTTTTTCATCCCCGTTTAAATTAGGGACAAAAAAAGAATTTGGTCATAAAAATATAAAGTATGACCTTGAAAATGACCTTGAAGGTAGTAGCGAAGATGACCAACACATTTCCCCTCCGAAGTGGTACAACTTTTACCTGAAGTTTATTTTGCTAAACCGCACCTTTACTGGGTCATTTAAGTGGAAAAAGTAAGAAAAACAGAAAATTGACCTTCACATGACTTTGCAGGGTCAACCGATCGAGATTTGAAAAAATGGATCAGAGGGATCGATAGAGAATTTAAAAACGAAGATTTAAAAAAAAAATTTGTTTCATTTGCTTTAAAATTGACCGTTGCAGAGTAATTTGAAAAAAAATATATCATTTTTACGCCACTGTGCGCCGCGAACGTTGACAATGCTTGCATCTGAACCGCGAAACGTAAAAACTTATTATCATACCTCCGGCACAACGTATCCCAAGCAGCCTGAAAATTGGCGGCAATTATTTGAATACCCTTCAGTTTGTCGGCGGTCTCACCTTCCAAGGTAGTTCAGCAAATGTTGGAATTTAACCACCGCAGTAATAGTAGCGTCTTTCAAAGTTAAGGGCTGAAACTTCTGTTTATACGCTTCCAAATCACGTTGCTTTCCGTTGAATCGAGGTAGCTTTAGTTTTTCCAACGACGATTAGTGGGACACAGCATTCCCAGCAACAGCTCCCGTTACCGGGCCTGGCACCATCGGTGTCGCTTGAAATACCTTAGATTTTTCAGAAAACTAAGCTTTAGCTGAAACATAAAGTTGCAATCCTTGATTAAACACCTGTGCTTTGAAATAAGTCCTATTAATCAGTGCCTGAGCTTCCTCTGCAACTGAAAATCATTTTCATAGAATTTCTGTCAATACGATTCTAATAAATCTAACCGAGCTTCGACATCCACTGCAGAAGAATGAGAAGCTGCTTCAGATTTAGTTGCGCTATTAAATTGTCCGATCAGGCTAACGACACGCTTCTAATCGTCTAAAGCATTATTAATAACTTCTTCATCCATAATGATAAAGTAGTAATCAGTGTTACTACTGAACTTACTAGATAAAGTTACTAGATAAAGTAATTAATCAGTGTTGAAAACAAATATATTTTGATATATAAGCAGCTAGATTTATTTTTAGTAATTATTAATCTTTGTCCAACAATTCGTTAATAATTTGTTAGTTATATAGTAATGTTATATAATAAAGTACGAGAGATAGTGCTTAAAATATAATACTTAGACGGCATAAGCAGAGTATAAATGAATTACTTTCTTTTATTTAGTTCACATTTATCAACCGCCGTATAATACTTTCAAGATGGCCAATGTCTCGGCAGCAAAAATTTAAACTCCTGTAACGGTCTGAGAGAGAAATGGAAGTCGATTTTGATCAGTGAAATTTAACGACCACCTCCTCGTTCTTTAACTACAGATGCAAATTTTCTTTCGGAGTTACAGCATGGCCGTTAACCTCTCGACACTTAATTCTTTATTTTTCTTTTAGCAATTAACACTAATATTCTCATTTCTAAATTGCACGTAACAAAGGTCTCTCGCAAAAAGGAAAAGCTGTCCGAAATTTAGTGCATTATGTCCCTTTTCTTTTTATTATCACTCAATAATAATTGTCACACTTCACTTTGCTTGTAAAAATGTATCCGCACATCCGGCTCGAATGACCAAAAATTATGTGGTGGCTTATCAACAGCAAATAAATTAATTTTGGCTCACCAATATACGTATTTATACTGGAAGCGGAAGACTTGGCAAATTAATAATTACCATTAATAAGACAATTTAGATGTTTATTATCACTGGCAAATACAACAATATACCATTAAACACTTATTATAAACTAAACTATCTAATTACATTGTTCGGGTTAATAACATCAATAGATCAGTCTCGGTATCAGCGCAATCGAAGGCTTGCGCAATTCTGGTTAATAGTTGACAAATTAAATGAACTCGAAGCTCCTACGATAATCTATGATAAAACGGGACGGGTGAGAAACCCGCGAAAAGGTGCGAAAATAACCTAACTCACACGATAGACTTCCTTTAGTAATTTGCTAGTCATGCGTGAATATTATAAATAGGAAAGGATAGAAACCTTATATTAAATGTAGAAAATTATATCTCGGCTTTAACATATACATCAAATTTGTAAAAATTTATAAATTTCAAGAAGAATATGTTAATATATTTCATTTATATTATTTTAAAACACTAGTTATAGTTATAATTAATAAAAAGCTTTATAGTCAAGAAAAAGTGTTATATTATCAGAAATTTTTTATCCATTCAAAAATCTAATTCATTCATGATTAATTACCTTCAAAATGATGCAAAGTTTGAGTGCGGCATAGCATTGTAAACAAAGTTATAGTATTTTTAAAGAATGCATTTTAAGGAAAAAGAAACAGTAAGTTCGACGAAGCTCACTTGGGCTGTAACATTATATTCATTATTAAGCAGCTGAAGAGGTCTGCAAACCTAGCAGACGAAACGTTGTGCACTTACATAAATAAATTGGATTTATTTATTATTGACCCTCAACAATCGACTATTTACTAATTTAACAATGGAGAATGAAAATTACAAATTGAAAAAGAAACAGATTAACCGTATACTTGTATTCAAACAATAGGGCATTGCTATTCCACAATAACACTAAAATATACTGTTTAGTGTTAGTCACAGATACTTTTCAGTCTTTAAACTGCTTACAAATACAAAACAACATGTATAACCAGTTATACCTGTTACATAATTGGATAAATACCTGAAACTTTTTATATAAAACAAATATATTATAGATTTTCATATATATTACACAAATATATTATAGGTGTTATATATATATTGTAACATTATCGCTGCTGCTCAGCGGTACGGTTGAACTTACCGTATTTAAATGACTGTATTTTTCCCGTGTTGCGAAGTCGATTACCTGTCCGCTCTATCAAATCTGTTAAGTGTTAGTCCGAAACCGATGTCTGGTTTCAGATAACAACTAGATAAAAATCAAATCTGAAATTGACCGCGAAATAGGGATATCGCATCGAGCACTTGTCAATTAAAAATGTGCGGACTCCTAGGATCACGGAAGAAATCGTACGTGGATCAAAATTCAATTACTCGTACACTGGATTGAATTTTTATTAATAAAATGAATTTATTGAAATAAATATAAAAAATAAAGAACGAACAAAATATCTATAATTACTAAATTTCAGGTACATTGGTGAATAAGGACACTACATCTAATGAAATTAAAATATGCGATTAATGTTAAAGAGGATACGAAGAACCTAAGCCAATTTTACAATAGGATTATGAACCAAGTCAAATGGCGTTCCAAAATGTAATAGTTCTTTTCTTCTTTAAGTATAACATAAAAAAGGTAACCTAATTATCTACAGATGGACATTACTTACTACAAACTTAATTCTATGAAAATTTCTCGCGAATAAAAAACTTAAAAACTTAAAATCTATATGATGAACATAATGGAAAAAAATGACAATAAATATCGACTGTATTATTATTAATTTGTAAGAATTATCAACAGCAATTAACGGGGAGTTACATTTATAAATGAAAAATATAGGTTAAATTTGTGAAGTTTTAAGACAATCGTTGACAATTTTAGAAATCAAATATTATCCAAATTTTGTGATTATTGACGATGATTGTTAAAAAATTATTTTAGATTTTATTGTCTAAGTTTTTAAATTTTATTTATTGGTTGAAAATATAATACGTAGATTAATATTCTGAACCGATAAAGTGACGTATTAATAATCAATTTATTATCGTCCACTCAGTTGATTCAAAGGAAAAATTTTTTATATCGATTTTTCGTAAACAAACCAAGTAATTATTTAGTTGGCGACGTTTCGATGTCCTCCATCTTCATCAGGCTATACCTTTATTAAATCAATCATTTCTTAAAACATTCTACATTTTTATATTTAAATTCAATTTGGAATACATATAAATTTACTTACTAATTGGTCAATTATTGTACATATATGTGCATTAGGTATAATTTTTGTAGTTTCTCTAATGTGTCGCTCTATAATTATTATAATTTTAAATTATTTTAAATAATTAAATAATAATTTAGACGATATTTATTGTAATTTTTTTCCTTGTATTTATCACTTAGATTTAAATTTTTGAGTTTAATAAAATTCAAATTTTCGCGTGATATTTATCAAATAATTAGGTTTGTAGTAAGTGATAACCATCTGTAGATAATTAACTTACGTTTTAATAATTATATTCAAAGAAGAAAAGAACTGTTACAATTTAGATCGCAATTTGACTTGGTTAAAAATGCCATTGTTAAAATGGCTAAGGTTTTTTGTGTCGTCTTTATCATTAATCGCATTTCTTTCAGTCTTTTTCCCCAAATCTTTTCTCGATCTAGTATTTCTACATTATTAAAATTAAAAGTATTATCATATTTTGTTACGTGACCGTTAACAACATACTGAACCCCTGACTTTTTACTATTATTTATATGTTCTTTTATTCTACATTGTAGTTGTCTTTTCATCTCACATACGTATGTAATGGTTAAGTACTCCCCTTGTAAGTAGACACACTGTGTCAAATGTTTCGAGACGGCATAATAACTCGGCAAATATGCATTTTCTAAGAAAATGTTTCTGACAAAAGTTGTATGATTTTTCGTTGGCTATCTGATGGTGACCTTGAATTTGAATGACAAGGTCATTTGAAGGTCAAATATTCTTACACTTCAATAATATGGACACTCATGAAAATTGCAGATATACGGGCGCTAAAAAATTTTTCCTGCAGTAGTTAGTAGATTTTTACTTGGTTGATCACTGCTAACCTTAAATTTAACTCATGAAGGACATTCCAAGGTGAAGAGTAGCCTTAGCAGAAAATTCCCTATAGGTGATTTGATGCAGACGAAAATTTGTCTGAGTAAAGACTCGTCACTGCCCAGCCACTCAAAACAAGATCCCTCACTATTCGTCGGAAAGGACAATGACCGGGAAAACTAACTAACAAGCTTGATATTTTATTTATTTGGCGAGATAGACGATTACGCCGAGTCAATCTATTGAATAAATAAATAAATAATAATAATTGAATAATAACAATTGAGGGGGAGAAAAAAAATTAAACCGACGCTTACTTAAGGAGCTCTGGTATGGTAGAGTAAATGTGAAATCAAGGCACATTAAAATTCTGGATAAAGTTTAGAGAATGTTTATGCGGCACGGGGCCTGCGATGGCTCGGTCGGTAGGGCATCGTGCTCGTAAACTGGAGATCCCAAGTTCGATTCCCGGCCCCGACCGACTGATACAAGTACCACTGGAGAATATATTTTCAATAAGTGCTTTCTTATCAAAAACATTGAATGACCTCCGTCGCTAATTAGCACCGATTTGGGAGCATCCTCAGGGAAACATTTTTCTCCAAAAACATACGTATACATTTTTTGTAAAATTTTCTGATATTTTTACTAAAGTGACTTTCAAAGTCATACAAATAGGCTATAGGTACCCTATAAGTCATTTAAACCGTAAAATGAGAGTTTGAAATAGTTTAATCATTGAGATATGGACTAAAATATTCTTGGAGATACTTTTTTTAGCCCCAAAGTGTCTGTTACAATCCTGTTACATCACAAGAATAAGTCTCTGTGCTAAAAATAATTGTAGCAGTCTATAATGTTAAATATAGTTGAAATATCATTGTATGCCTAGAAATAGTACATTACGGTACAAGTGACGAAAGTTGAAGTTTCGCCATGGCGTGAGGGTGTCATATCACGCAGTGGCGGGCCTTCAACATTCGTCCCGTGTACCGTATACTATTTTTCTTGATCCCCCGTCGAAAGAACGTTTTTAGTTTGGACCAATAATGATAAGTACATAAAATTTGCGCTAAGCTTCTCGTACATTATCCCGACTTTCAAAATATCCTAATCTCGATTTGAACGATGATCTTGAGTGTTTGGTTTCAATGCCCGCCGCTTTATAGAAATAAATAAAGCAAGATAAATATAGAAAGTTTATAGAAATAAAGATTCTATTATTGGTACATATCGCTTTTGCATTTTTAATTACAAATTAAACGAATATTAAGATATAAACGATAAGAACTAATAAATCTCGTAATTTGCTCGCATGGTAAATTTTCACTTTGACGTACAGTAAAGACGATTTTTATAAATTATCATTAGTGTTTTTTGAGTGCGTAAACTTGCATATATATATATTTAATACTTATGTTCAGATTCATGAGATTAGGATAAGTTAATTTTATTCAATAATATTTTATTTATTTCGAAAATTGAGGGTTATTACATTCGAATGAGATGTCAAATGCATTAACCTTTCAACCCAAAAATTATATCTAAAACATAGCACTAAAAATCTGAAAACATTCATACGGACAGCTGAAAACATAAGGAAGGGCTTAACGTTTCGATTTTTTAACGAAAAAGCATTTTTAAATAATAATTCAGTAAACAATGTTTGGTCGGTAATTATTAGTCCAAAAAAGAATAGTCTTTCAACCCAAACATCGTGATCAAATTATGGATTTAAAAATCTGGAAAAATTTGGGTATATTATTTAAAACATACCTAAGGGCTTGACGTTTAGCGTTTTTTAAAAACTTTATTCATTTATTTATAAAAAAAGTACAAAATGACAATTTTCTGGGTCCGATATCCCCTTAAGTATGTGCAGTTGCTTAGTTACCAGCTAATAGCACGCGTAGCGAAAGAAATACCAGTGGCTAAATGTCAATCTTTCGCCATTGAAAACAGTGGCGAAACTATGTACTTTCGACCAGGGCATCCAGAAAAAATATGTTTATATGTACAACATAAGATTTATAGAAGCAGTTTACATAAAAAGATAGACATTTTTACATTGAAAAGTTGATACAGCATGGGTTTTCCTTACTAGAATCATGTATCTTTCTAATAATTTATTAAAATGCAGTGTTCCGATAATACATAATTAACAATTCATTGCTCCCAGTGGATAATTGGCAAAGAAATCATACAACTTTGAAATTTTGCATTAATAAGATACAGTATTATGTCACAACAGAGATAGTAAATTTTATGTACTTCCAAAAATAACATAATAATTTTAAAGCCCCTAGAATACCACTATTAATTATATGCTTTTTATTCTTATATTTTGCTAGAAATATTAAAAAATATTAAATATTAAAAAAATATTAAATAATTTACTTGAGAAACAAGGGATAAAATTATCTAAGCTTTTATTGCTTATGCATGAGAATGTAAGGTGATATTAGTTTATATTCATGTACGCTGCATGACACATTTTTCAATCACGCACACAAAATTAACACTGTTTTGTATTTGCAACATTATATATACTTATTTAATCTTAGTCAATTACTCAAGAGTTTAAAGATACTGAACATATTTCTACATATTACTGAACTAAGTAAAAAAACTCAGAACGTGGTCGAAAAAGGTATCTAATATCATTGATCGACTATGGGGTGAAGTTCGATTAATGATCGAGCCATTTTAATGGTTCTCCGGGACGGTGAAGCGTGTGTTAATTTTTTAATCTCAAAAAAATTTAATTTTGCGACCTGGATTTGGCTGAAATTATTTAAAAAAATATCTGTAACATATTGTAATATACAGTACAATTATCTGCTTTTCGACAGTTCACAAGCAGAAAAACTCATAGCACCATATATGATATCCGATGTATTTTCTGCGCTGATCACGAATCTGAGGTTAGAATTGGGCTACACGTCACTATTTTTTCTAGCCTCAAAAAATATGAAAAAATTTTATATTTTGAAGGATTTTCGGAATGCTACAGCGCAAAGCCAAGCTAAACAGGGGAGTAACAGAGGTAGCACACAACTGTACTTGGTTAGTAATTAGATGGATGCATAAGAAGGAAGTTACTGTTCATGATGTTGAATATTGTACGACAGGAAAAAAAACTTCGAAACGTAAGAAAATATAATCAAACCAACTTTCGTACATAAATATAATAAAAATATGGGGGTTGTTAACAATATTGATAAACAATTATCCTTGACTGAGTCCGTGAAAAAGACAATGAGATTGCATAGGAAATTGTTCTTTCACCTACTTGTTTTGATGTTGTCAAATGCTCATATTTTATTCAAAATAAAGACGGGGAACGACATTTCGTTCCCAGATTTTCGATTGTAAATAGTCAAGGCATTATTGAGGATAGATCAACAATCTGATATTTCTATTCTACTGCAGATCTAGGTTACGGGACAACATTTTCCAAAAAAAATTGATGAATCAAAAAATGTTTGTCGTCGCTGTGCATTATGCTTGATGTATACTATTCGTCGAAGATTAACTTATAACGGTGCATGTCGGGTCTTCTCAAATAATGCACGGAGATAGCGTGAGAAGGGGTAATCCCGAGATCGCGCGTGACGAACTTACCTTCGCGTGCGATCGGGCCTCTCGTGCACTCCGTCAACGGCTCGCCGATACCTCAACAGCTACCGTGTACGTTGATATGGGCTCCAGAGTGAGCCCACTTCCGAAAGTACGAATATAGGATTGGCAGACGAGTACCGCGGGCTCGTCTGCTTATCAAACTAAGGATCGGGATTCCTGGGTGAATACGGGACGTCAAAATGATATGAACCAGAAGATAAAATAGAACTCAAATTTATTTATTGATCTGTAGTACAATACAATAGCTAGATCGCGAACGCGCGAAATACTACAATCGTTCGGGCGGCCCGGGCGCAATCGCGGGGGATCATAATCCGGACGCGAGATCGTGGCGCGAAGAGAGTCCGCGAGAATTACCCGAGCACGTTATCCTCGTCGGGAGGGAAAAAGCTCTAACCTTGTACTAGTACCGGTGAACCGCCTCGCGTCTCGAATGTAGTACTACGTAGTCGTCGGCGGCGTCACTCCAATTAACTCGAGGACCTTCCAGCTCGGCGGCTCACGCGAGAATGTCTCTCCTCGATTGTCCCTCGTTCCCCCTCCCTTCCGTATCCCGCGCGGTCTTACCCGACGACCGTACGGGCCTCGCGACGGAGAACGATGACGAGTCGCTCGCGCTATCGTCACTCGTCACAAACTTATAAATGTAAAACATTTTTAACTGATCTATGTATAACTCCTTCTTTTGAAATTTACCACACTAAGCATACTCTATCATAGAAATAATAAAACATACCAGAGAATATTCGAACGTAGTCTTACAGAGAATCAAATAGATTAACTAATAAAAAAATATTTATAAAATATTCTAATATTTAATAAAACAAAATAAACAAAACAAAAAAAACAAATTGGATCTTTTATCTTAGATCTATGCATTCCAAAACCTGATTTCAGATTCGTAATCAGCTACCCCCAAACCCCCTGTAATCCATATTCAGGACAAATTTGTTAATTTTTGAATAATCTTGTCCGCCATCTTGGATCCCCTATCTTATTTATAGTGTTTGAATAAAGTTGAGAAATTTTAATTTTGAGCCCTTCACGGAGAGAAGAAACAAACCAGCGTTGTATGAACGTTTTTGCAACCGTTACCCGCCGTGAAATCGTGCTATGGTTGCGCGATATCCATGCTACTTTTGTGTGATTCCATACCACGTTGGTATGATCGTCATACTATTGCTTGTTTAGCCACGCCCCCTGCGCGTTTTCACCTATGATGCCTATGGAAACTTTTGGCAGGGCGGCCATACCATCGCGGTATGACATCCTGCAACTTTGCGCTGACAGCCTAACCTACAACGGTAGTCTGTTTCTTCTCTCCGTGTTATAATGGTTTTCCAGTTCTCTAAAGGTTAAATTTTCTTCGCAATTCTTATATTTTTATTCTTCCCCCACCCCATTTTCTTATATATATATATATATATAATGTTTATATATTGTATAAACTTAAATACAATAATTTTCTTTTATTTTGGGATAGAAATCAAACTCAATAAGTTTCTCTATAAACAAAGTTTTGATTTTATTATTTTATTACACTAACTTATTTACAATTTTTACATACCTGTAAAGAAAGAAACGACAATTAAAGTTTATTAGTATCCCTTCTTTATTTACCTTGTTCTTTATCAGTTTACTCTTTATTCAGTTTTACTCTTTATACATTCCTTTAATTATTTCTATCTATCTCAACACGTGGTTGTTATGTAATCTTATATCTTTCTTATCATGCTATTTGTTCCATCTACCTGTCACGCGTTAAACCGCGCGGAGCATGTGGAGCGCGGCAAATTCAAATTTAAAAAAGTAGACTTTCTTTATATATATATATATATATATATATATTCGCGTACAACTTTATTTCTAATAACACACGCTCATCATTGTTTTACATAAATACGACCGATTTTAATTTTCAATGGTAAAAATAGTCTATGTTTCGATTATTTGTTATTTCGAAATAGGAAAAGTTTGATTATTTATGTTTGTGTTCATTACATCATTACAGTACCTGAAATGGTCTGCAAACTATGCATATGAATCGTAGTACAACTATTTAAAGAAATAAATTGTTATTTATGAATTATTATCTTCAATATCGGTACTTTAATATAATCTATAATGGAGGCTACAATTAACGAACAAATGTAATTTCTATTTCACTTTTTACTTTGTCTCCTAATATCTTGATGACATTTTATTAGCAGAACGATTCTTTTTTATTAAAACAACTATTGCGGCATATATTTAGTTTGCATGGATATTTTGCAACAAATTATTTGGTAATCATTTATTTATTTTAATAAAATTGTTTTATTGCTTTGAGAGACGTAAGCTTTTTATAAATATTAAGGCTAAGAAATATTTTACATATTTTTCTTTTGTAGACCAGATCATATTTGGGGGACAGAGGAGCAGACAAGTGTAATTAGAGGTAGTACAGAATTTCATTTATATATATTACAAAGCTGCAAGCATATTTTAGGAAACATAAAAATTTTGAAAACCTGTGAATTAAAAAGTTATTTAAAGATAAATAAAATCAACTTATTTTCTATTGGATCGTAAGTATAGTTTGAAATATTTATAAATAATAAGTATTACTATCTAATGAGAGTTAGCAATGAACTTTAAAATACCGAATTATTAAATCACAAAAACTTCTTTTAATGTAAATTCTCGCCAATAATTTTTTTTGACTGTTGACTTTTTAATTTCTGGTTCTATTCGCAAAACAATCATACAACAGTATGCATTAACATATTTTGTTCTAATTTCTTATATTAAAAGGATAAAGAAAAGTTAAAAATTTGCACTTAAAGCTTCTTTTTACTTATAAGGGGAGTACTTGATATCTCCGGGAAACGGATCTTATCGTAACTTTGGTATGATTTTTGTAATATAATAATATGAAGAAAGCCAAGTTCTTCTTTGCCAATGGTCACTTTTACGAAAGTTATTCGACATCTAATAACTTTATTTTAAAAAATTATAATTACAAAATTTTTTTCCAACGTCTCACGTTTTATTTTTATAATTTTTTTAATGAAGTGCCCGAAGAGCTCGACAAATAGTGGTCGACGAGACGTTGGAAGCATTATAATTGTGGTTTTATATATTTGCCCTCATCCAGATCACTTTTAACTAATTTATTATTCTAAATCATTTGAAAGAATGCCACCGTGAATGACTTTTCCCACTTCACATAATGTCGAGCTTATGTAGTGCGTGTCTCCTATTCTAAGTTGCAAATAAGGATTCGAATAGAGTTCTAACAAACCTTATATTTTTCCAAAAATAAAATTATACTTGATAGAAATTTTCAAGAGACTTTTGCTAAACGTCACACAGTGTCTTCTTATATCTCTTAACCCCTTCTTAAATCACATTTAATTCACGTATAATTCGAATTTTGACCAAACAAATCGTTCCTAAGGAGTCCCATTCGCATTCATTGATATTTTTTTTATTATTATTTTAATGTAAATTTTTATCAGCGACGGAGGTCAAACGATGTCTTTGTTAAATAAGCACTTGCTGAAAATACATTTATTGATGCTTGATTATACAAAGTAAAAAAAATTCAAGTGGTATCATTAATGTTCAATTAAGATTTTTCAGAAAACAAGGCATTAAATAATTAATTTCAAACATTATAAAAATATTACAAGAAAGCAAATGGTTAATAAACCATTCGCATTCCTTTCGCTCTTGTCTGACTAGGACTAGCCTTACGTCTCCGGGAGTGGCGAGCGAAGTTATTTTGAGAGTAGAGATTCAGGATATAATGTGGGATAATAAAATAATATATTTTTTTACTCGTATTAATCAAGCATTATTTATTTAAATTTGTTAACATAATTATATAATATCTTCTTTTTAAATGAACATACATAACTAAATTCTTCTAGCTTGTTAATGGACAAAAATACACATAAAATTATAATATTTTATAAACAATTGCAAAAAACTACTTAAGTTTAATAACATTTTTAATTTTCATAATATAAACAATTGCACGGCGAACACGTTAAAAAATTATCTTATTTAGTGAATAAAATATACATAATGTTATTTTATTACAAACATTACTGATTAATAATCAAAATAAGAATTGTTATAACTAAATGCAGTTTAAATTGAAAATTGTTGTATTTTAAAATATAAATTATTGTCAATAAATTGCAATTCAAACAATAAATATTGTAAATAAAATGCATTGCAAAAGAAGAATTATTATAAATAAATTGCAGTTCGACACAATAATTATTGTAAAAAAGCGGTTGGTTCAGTAATTGAAATAATGCAAAATATCAGGTTTGCCTTTACGAATATTACAAAGCGTATAGATAGCCGAAAAGATTATACCTTAAACACCCAAATATATATACATACATATATATATATATTGTAACGGTAAACGGTCCACGCGAGACGTAAATCATACCAATCGCGTGAGTTTACCGTCGAAGACGCGTAAGGCGCATGCGCGAGCGCGTCGGAGAGTCGGATCGCACGACACACAGGCAGTATCGTCTCGCCTATGAGAGAGACAGTAAGGGGCGACTTTAAAGGCCCCGTATCGTGCCGACCTTCGAGCGAGGAAAGCGAAGGATAGAGAGAGAGAGAGAGAGAACGAGTAATCGAGAAGACGGAGAAAGAGAGGAACGCGCCGTTACCCCGAGTCATCTACAAGCTCCAAGTAAGTCCTGGCCAGGCAGCGCTATACTTATTATCGCTGAAACGCGAGCGAATACTGGTTGCGGGGTACGCGCGGTACCCCGACATAGCTAAACGAGAGCCTAGCCACTCTCGCCGCGGCGCTCTCTCACGTTCAGCAAACCACGCATACGGCAAACTGGAGTGCTTCACACTCCGGCGCGTTCTACCTCCACGTGATACACCGTAGAGCCAGGTATTTCATACCTGGCAAATCGATTGCGCTAGGTCGAGACGCCGTGTCTCGATACACGTTCTTGCGGCAGGCGCACACACACTCGCACACATGCGGTTTTGTATTTTTATAGTTTATTCATCCGGTCATTCTTATTTTCCCCGAGCCAAGGTTTAACCTTGCCTTGGTTCGTCTTATTGTAACATTTTCCACCTTTACGTTTTATATAATAAATTAACTCGTTATCTTTAAATTCGAGTAATATTCAGTTAACCTGCGATCACTCCCTATCCCCGAAGGCGAATACCGCCATGCCTCGCGGGTGTCGTGCATTGCTTTGCACGACACATATCTGAGGAGCCGAGCACGAGTATTGACGAAGAATAGGTGTGTACTAGGTAAGTACATACATTGTACACAGGCCCGACAACGTCACTCGGAGCTTGAGGCTAGTTCCGGTCGACCCGAGAGGTGATTTTACCGATTTACCAGCTGTATGGTGAGACAGCTGATCGCAGCGGTGCGGAGATTTCCTGTGCATTGAGTACGTGCACAGGACGAGTATAACCCTCCTGACGTATAATACCGACCCTGTTATAACTGGCGCCCAACACGTGAGTTTCCTTGGGATAGGGAAAATTATTGCAATTGACAACCAAAACGTGAGTTTCCTCGGGATAGGAAAAATCTTTTCAATTGAATTTTCGACTTCGTACGTTGTTATATATATAAATCGCAACGAGTGGTTGCGAGTGCGTTGCGAGTTCGTCGCGACGAGCACATGTAAACAACAACAAGAGTCGAGTACAATCGAACATAATTCGTAGAATTTACTAGAAATAATACTTATTATTTTAGATTTAAATTAAATTTAAAATACGAAATAAACAAATTTCTCAAAGTAATAATTTATAACATATAAAAATTTTATAAACAAATTAAAGTTTTTCCAAATTGAAAATTTTTGTTCAATTTTTCCAAGATTTTCCAAAATTTTCAAATTTTCCAAATTTTCCAAAATTTTTCAAGTTTTTTAAATTTTTAAATTTTTCAAATTTTCCAAAATTTTCAAATTTTTTAAATTTGCCAAAAATTTCAAATTTTCTAAATTTGCCAAAATTTTTAAATTTTTTAAATTTGCCAAAATTTACAAATTTTTTAAATTTGCCAAAATTTTTAAATTTTTCAGAATTTTCAAATTTTTTTAAAATTTTTGAATTTTTTCAAATTTTTGAATTTTCTCAAATTTTTTTGGAAGTTTTCAAATTTTTGTCAAATTTTTCGAATTTTTTCAAATTTTTGGGAAATTTTCAAATTTGTCAAATTTTTCAGATTTTTCAAAATTTTTCAATTTTTTCACGTTTGCAAATTTTTTTGTAGGTTTTCAGAATTTTTCGAATTTCTCCAAATTTTTCAGAATTCGTAAATTTCTCTGAATTTTTCGAATTATTTCGGAACTTTCGAAATTTTCTTTGCATTTTTTTTTGTGTAAATCTAAAAAATTTTTACATAATAGTAGTAGGATAAGAGTAGTACGATTTTACAAAGCAAAAAATAAAGAGTGTGTGCGTCGTAAAATCATAGACATCACGAGTGATACCATATAGTAACTGTAATTTCTCGTCATATATTTCTGCGTAGCACAATAGGCGAGAGTGAGACAATAGATTTGGTGAAAAGTGTACGCTAAGTTTTAACCAATTAATTAATTAGTTAATTAATTGGCATTTATTTAGGATTATAAAAATAGAAAGACTTATAATTAAAGTCTTCCTTTTTTTTATAAATTTTCTTTAAGTTTCATTATTCAATTAGAATTATTTTTTTACACGTCTCAATAAATTATAATACGCGTGCTAAAAGATTGTGCGGGCAAAAATAAAACACTTATTGTTTTATTCGGGTTATTTTAATTTTGTTAATTAAAGAGGTGATTGTAATACCCACATTTAATATTTATTATTTAATTATTAAATTCCTACTCTGGTATTATCAAACCAGATTCACTATAACCCACACAATCTTACCTTAGCGTACACGGTAGGACGAAGCCAGAGCAATCCAATAATTAGGCCGTATAGTCCGATCATATATATTTTTATATTTTGCGATTATAGTTGTGTGCCTTAGGAAAACGCGAGCGATTGACCCCACGATAGCCGCGCAATTGGACTGCTCCGGTAAAGCGAATTAAATTATTTTTTATATGTATTGTAAATTATTTATTTAAATCGTTATTTTAAATATGGCGCGTTCGACTCAATAGAAGATCGAAGACTGGTGTTTGTTTTATAGAGACAAAGATATATGTTAATATCTTAACGATTAACTGTCACTTAAAGATACAGGCAATAAATTTGACAAGTTAAGTCGTCTGACAAAATGGCTCCTAGGAGATTACGAGCCAAGGGATTTCGTTGAAGAACCTGAGCAAGATGAAATCACCGTCTGGCACCATCGGGAGGAACTCGCTGTCGGCTGAGCCCGAGAAGTCTAGCGGTTGTATCAGCCCGAATTTAGTGGGATCGACGGAAAGGTCGGATCAACACCAAACAGCAGCCGCTACTAGAGATCAGGATGATAGGGCTGGAGGTGAAGACCCTCCGAGTGAGAAAGAAAGTCGTTGGTGGGTCCAAGTGGGCATTGCTCGCTACCGCGTACGCGCCTTGTTCGATACTGGAGCATCGCGCACGGTAATGGGTTCGATAGGTCTACAATTAGCCACGGCCTGCGGCTGTCGACTCATCCCGAGCAACGGAAGAATAGCGAAAGTACCATGAAACCAGACGGTGGTGATTGCTGGTTATGTAGACCTGCCTTTCGAGATCGCCGGGATAAAACGGGATATTTGCGTAGCCGTACTTGCAGACGATCAAATCGACTGTTACGTCGGAGCGGACTTCATCCGTGGTTTTGGCGCAGTTTTGGATCCGAACGAGAATAAACTTTGGATCAAAGCGGAGCAAGAAAGACTGCATACACTGGCTGACCGATACCTGGGTACAACGGGGAGGCCGTTGGGATGTACATCTCTGATTGAGTACGCGATCGACGTGGGTGCGACGCGGCCAATAAAACAGAAATATTATCCCGTCTCTAAGCGAATAGAGGAAGAGATGCACGTCCAGGTTAAGGAGATGCTCGACGCAGGAGTGATTGAGCCGTCGACCAGTGGGTGGTCAAGCCCCGTAGTGATGGTCCGTAAACCGAACGGAAAGTATCGGTTCTGTATCGACTATCGTAAGGTCAATGCAGTGTCGAAAACCGATGCTTACCCGCTGCCTAAGATAGACGGCATACTACGGAAACTTAAGAACGCGAGGTACATCAATACGCTAGACTTGAGTAGTGCGTACCACCAGTTACCGCTAAGACCGGAGTCAGCGGCTATAACCGCGTTCACAGTACCTGGGTTAGGCTTATTCCAATTTAAAAGGATGCCTTATAGCCTATCCCAGGCGGGAGCCAGGTTCCAAAGATTAGTGGACAAAATCATAGGGCCTGAGCTCGAACCCTATGCATTTTCGTACCTCGATGATATAATCATCGCCACAGAGACCTTTGAGGAACACGAAAAGTGGCTAATGTATGTCCTGAAGAGAATCAACGAGGCTAGTCTCACAGTGAATCGGGATAAAAGTGTATTTGGACGTACTGAGGTGAAATATCTCGGAGTGCTGGTGAATCGCGATGGAATCAGACCAGACCCCGAGAAAATCGAGCCGATCATCAATTATCCGGCGCCCAAGAATCTAAAACAACTTAGAAGATTCCTTGGTATGGGTTCATGGTACCGGAAATTCTTATGAGACTCTGCTACCTTGGCCGAGCCGCTGACAAAACTTACCAACAAGGACCGTAAGTTTGAATGGCTCGAGGAGCAGCAACAGGCATTCGATTAGATTAAGGCGCTGATCGCAACTGCTCCCATCCTAGCGAGGCCGGAGTTCGACGTCGAGTTCGTTATACAGACGGATGCAAACGTCACTGGCATTGGCGCAATGCTTCTCCAGGTGACTAATGGAGATGAGAGAGTACTGGAATTCGCCAGCAGGACGTTAAACCAGGCCGAACGCAATTATAGCGTTACGGAACGAGAGTGCCTGGCGGTTATATGGGCGATTGGCAAATATAGACCTTATATAGAAGGCTATCATTTTCGCGTTATAACCGACCACAGTAGCTTACGTTGGCTGCGTAGCTTACACAGCCTAACGGGTAGATTAGCGAGATGGGCACTAGAGTTGCAGGGTCACAGTTTTGATGTGGAGCATCGGAAGGGCGCCCTGAACTACGTGCCCGACGCGCTATCGCGGATGAGCGAGGAGGAGGCCCTCGCCATCGACGCAATATCTTGGGTAGAGGAGTCCCAAAGACGAGTGGTTTCAAAATTGGTTGAAACGAGTAAAATCTAGTCCAAGAGATTTCCCTCGTTGGAAGTGTGTTGGAGGACGACTATACTTCCACAAGCCAAACGAGTTAATCGAAGAAACACTCGGAGACGAGGACGCGTAGAAGCTAGTGATTCCAAAGGAACACCGAAAAGCGGTCCTCGAAGAAAGCCACGACTCTCCTACGTCTGGCCATGCCGGACGTGAAAAGACGTTTGCCAGTCTGGCTAAGTACTATTACTGGCCAGGTTATTATGACGACGTGAAAGACTACGTGCGCCGTTGTCTCGTCGGCCAACAATGCAAGATGGATCAGTGACCGCCTGCAGGACTGATCGGAAAACGCACGGTCAAACGTCCCTGGCAAGTCGTGGCGGGGGTAATCACCGGACCCTTTGTACGAAGCAAGGGCGGACAAGAATACATCCTCGTATTCTTGGATCTATTCACCCGGTGGCCAGAGTGTGTACCAATTCGCAAAGCCACCGCGAAAATCATTCTCAAGGAGTTCAAAGAGAGAATAGTTTTAAGTTGTGGTACTCCTGAGGTATTTCTGTCGGATAACGGTACCGAATTCAACAATAAGGCCGTCGACGAATACCTACAAGAGGTGGGGATACATCATACCACCACTCCGCCATATTTTCCCCAAGCGAACCCGGTTGAACGTGTCAACCGAACGTTGAAAACCAGAATTGTGGCTTTCATAGAGGAAAACCACAATACCTGGGACGAGAAACTACCGGAGCTTGTATTCTCGCTGAACAACACCGTACACGAGTCTACGGGTACAACTCCGGCAATGTTGAAATACGGACGACAGCCTATGCCTCCCGGTACCATCAAAAGAAACCATGATCGAGCCGGCATTGAAGAGGAGCAGTGCAGTAAAATAGAGCTGTTGCAAGAGTGACTTAAAAAGCTTAAAGAAATACATGAGTCTGCAGCCGCACGTTCAGATCAACAACATGAGCGACAAGCGAGCTATTATAACGCCAAAAGGAGGGACACACCTTTCACCGTAGGAGACCTGGTGTGGAAAAAGAATAGAGTCTTATCCTGGGCAGCTCAAGGTATTTCGGCTAAGCTGGCTCCAAAGGCGACAGGTCCGTATATTATAATAGGCCAACCAGTATTCAATACTTACACGTTGTTGGATAAAGAAGGTAAGGTGACCGACCTGACACACGCCGAACACCTAAACACTGCCTTTCACCGGATCTCGACGTAGATGAAGAGGAGGAACATCCGCCGAGGGACGTCGTCGGAGAGGGGGGACGCGCGACCCGCCCCATGCGAGCGTACAGTCACCAGATTGCGTGCGGACTCCTGCGTGAGTCATAGCGGGTGACATCATCGTGCGAAAACAGACCCCTGCGAGGGTCAAAACGCTGAACGTACAAAAGCGCGGCCGTCCGCGAAAATCTGCAAAAACCGTCGCGAGACTCCACGATAAGAGGATAGGGAAATGCGGTGTAGAAACTATTGACATAGAACCCGTAGTCAGGGGAACAGGACCATCGGTAATCGTTAAGAAAACGCGTGCGCAATCGAAACGGGAAAAAGATAGCGAAAATTAAACTGCCTTTTCCTCTGATTAATAGATGGAAACCAAACCTGAGCCCGACTCGACGAGTTCTCCGTCGACGTCTGGAAGACCCCCCCCCCCCCCCCCCCGTGCCAGCAGCGGCGCGATGGTGGGGATGGAGGAGTATTTAAATACAAAGCGAGAGGGGGGATTAGGGCCATTTTGGGGAGGGACCGCCGGGAGGTGTGGAAATTCATGGAGGCCCAACTCGACTACGCGTCTCGTATTTCCACCGGGTCGGACGCGGTAGAGAGGAAGGTCTTCCAAAACTGGAAGGAAGTCCACGATGTCCTCCCGGGATTCCACGCCTTCTCCCAAGCATGGAACCAGGGGGTAGCCGACCGCCTGGAGGAGTTGGCACTCCTCGACGACTTCCGTCGTAATCGCGCGACGGCCCGACAGGCGGAAAAGAACGCCGAAGAGGCCCGCCTGGTGCTGCTCCGCCGGTCCAAGGAGGAGAGAGAGACCCAGCGAAAACGGAGCGAAGCCCAGGCAAGGGCGCACGAGGCCGCACGGCAAGCCGCGGAAGCGGCCATAGCCGCCAAGACGGGCATGAGGCAGCCGCCCAGCAAACCATCAGGAACTCCGGCTCCACCGGGACAGGGCAAGTCCCGCCGTTGCTTCGTGTGCGATTGGCCGGGAGTACGAAAAAAAAGTGTTAAATACATAAAAAAAAATTTGAGTTTTAGGATTTGAACCCGAGACTCAATGGTTACAGCAAAATGCATGCGCCATAGCGCTCATGGCTATTGTTACATATACTCATACTTATATCGGAACTTATATTTAAATTGTGCCCCTTGGAGGGGAGCTTAGAATTATAGGGTAATTAAACATTATTTAATTAAATTATTATTTACAATTAAAATTTACTTTTTACACTTTACACAGTTAAAAATATATCGTTTAATCATTTGCAAAAATGTAAATTCCATAATATAATCTTTTTAAAAATATCGTGACCATTTTTACACTTTATAAAGTTGAAAATGTGCCATTTAATCTTTTACAAAAGTGTAAATACCATAATTTAATCTTTGTAAAGTGTAAATTTCATAATTTAATCTTTTAAAAATCTCGTAACCATTTTTAATCTTTATAATGTTTAATTTCACATTTTAATCTTTGTAAAGTGTAAATTCGATTATTTTATCTTTATAAAGTGTAAAATCTTGTTTTTATTCTTTTGTAAAGATTAAATTGAACGTTTTAATATTTTTACTTCCAAATTTTACACTTTTAGACTTAGAGTGTACCTTTCGAGATTTTAAAATTAAGAATTGTAACCCAGGTAGATAAGTTTTAAAGATTACTTTGAACAACAGTTGTTTGTAAGGTTTTTTAAAAAAAAATCTATAGATTTTGTGATAAATGGCTTTAAAAATAGCAATTTATCTAAAAAATTGAAAAATTTCCATTTTTCATGGTCGAATAACTCTTAGGCAAATTATTTTTAACACCTAAAATTTTTTTTCTATATTCTGAAGATGTTTCTACGTTTTTCAAGTTGGCAGGACAACTTTTATTAAAATAAAAAAAAATCCACGGATAATTTGCCGTAAATTATCCGTAAATTATCCGTGGAAGTAAAAAATTTGCCGCGAAATTTTTATAAAAAAACCGAGCTGGCCTGCCAGAACGACATCAAGTTGGCAGGGCCAGCTGCCAAATACCATTAAGGGGATGTCGGAGCTATAGCCTCCATCAAAAGCCGCTCGATCTCGCGGCTTCGAATGGCGCTGTAGTCAGGTGTCGATTTCTACGATAAACATACTTAAAACATAAATTATAAATTTTGCAGCTACATAGAGCTGTTGAAAGATACTTTCCCCCCTAGCTATGACTAAACTTAAGGTAATTATAATATTACTCTTGGCAGCAAATGTTTATTTTTTTAAAAAAATGTGAAATACGTTGCGTGTAGCATTACGGCAGATATAGATTCATTGAATATGAGACGTATTTCACATTTTTTAAAAAAAATAAACATTTGCTGCCAAGAGTAATATTATAATTACCTTAAGTTTAGTCATAGCTAGGGGAGAAAGTATCTTTCAACAGCTCTATGTAGCTGCAAAATTTATAATTTATGTTTTAAGTACGTTTATTGTAGAAATCGACACCTGACTACAGCGCCATTCGAAGCCGCTCAATCTCGCGGCTTTTGATGGAGGCTACGGGTCCGACATCCCCTTAACGAGTAACACTAGGATAATAATTCCAGGCTAAGAATTTGCCGTTTTTTGCCGTAAACTAGGGGTATTGTGTAAAATATGGAAAAATCATTTTTTATAATTCTTATGCAAATTAAATTTTTGGAAACGCGAAAACAGACGATAAATTTTCTGAATGCTTAGTGACATAAAAATAAACTTTCTTTTAGTGAATAATAGCCAAGTAATAAATTATTCGCGAACAAAAAATATTTGTCGTTAACGTTTCTTTAAAAAAACCGAGCTGGCCTGCCAGAATGACATCAAGTTGGCAGGGCCAGCTGCAAAAAACCATTAACGAGTAATACTAGGTTTATAATTCCAGGCTAAGAATTTGCCGTTTTTTTTGCCGTAAACTAGGGGTATAGTGTAAAATATGGAAAAATCATTTTTTATACTTTTTATGCAAAATTAAATTTTTGGAAGCGCGAAAACAGACGATAAATTTTCTGCATGCTTAGTGACATAAAAATAAACTTAGTTTTAGAGAATAAAAGCCAGGTAATAAATTTTTGCGAACAATAAAAAATTGTCGTTAACTTTTCTTTAAAAAAAACGGGCTGGCCTGCCAGAATGACATCAAGTTGACTGGACCAGCTGCAAAAAACTATTAAGGCGTAAAACTAGGATAATAATACCAGACTAAGAATTTGCCGTTTTTTTTGTCGTAAACTAAAGATATGGTGTAAAATACGAAAAAATCATATTGCTTCCTCCTAAACTTATGTTTAGTGAATAATAGGTATGTAATAAATTATTCGCGAACAAAGAAAAATTGTCGTGAACTTTTTTTTTTAACGCGCTGATCTGCCAAAATGACATCAAGTTAGCAGGAATATAAGTACACGGAGAAAAAATTCTAATAATTTTTACCCTGTAAAGATAGGAAAAGTCGGACTAACTAGCTCTCTAGTACCTGTCTATATTATCCTGCTACATTATAAATTTTGCCTCGTATCTGTGTAATTTTTAACCGACAACAGGGTAATTTTTATCCCAATAATCAGTTTGTCCCGGATTTACTTTTTTCTCAGTGTACATAGCGATTTTATGTAGTATTTTAAAAGTTGATGTTCTGCACAGTATTGCTTCTTTATAGAGGTAGCTTTGTAATAATAAAATTTTTCGATTTGCTAAACACATATTAGGATTATGTTTTGAGATGTTAAGAGGCGCAATCACCTGTTTTTAGAAAATGTCTGTATGGATGTGTGTGAGTGTTATGACCCGGCTTATCAAGACGGTGTCAGGCGCGAGTAGTTCACCTTAACATTAAATTATTTTTGTTTTAATGTGAAACTACTGTCAGCTCCGGAGCCTCTTAGTTCTTATAAGTCACGATTATCACGCGTCACGTAACGTTTCTATATCACGCGTCACGTAACTCTTCTATATTACGCGTCACGTAACGTTTCTATACCACGCGTCACGTAACGTTTCTATACCATGCGTCACGTAACGTTTCTATACCATGCGTCACGTAACGTTTCTATATCACGCGTCACGTAACGTTTCAATATCACGCGTCACGTAACGTTTGTCACAGGTGGTAGATGATGTTGTAGTTACGCGTGACGCCACTCTGGTCATACAACATATAACTAGGTTTTCCTGACGTTTTATGTAACGTTACTCAAAGTTGTTAAGTAAATTTGCAAACGTCACGTGTGACGGTCTAATAGGCGTAACTTTATGAAGTCTACGATTCTGTACTTACGTGTAGATGATGTGTCACGTTATCCGGCGTTAATACTTCTTGATGAGGATATTGTGTTTGTCAGTTTCTTTAGGTTTATTTAATGAAATTGAGATATATTTTGTGTTTATTTGATTATTTATTTAATCTTTTTATTTTAACATAAGATTAAAACTACACGAATAGTCTTCGTGGCCAAATTCGAGTTTTATTTTCTCTAAATACAATTCTAAGTTTTATATATTTTTCTAGAGACCTTGGTGAATCTCTGTTAGAAAAATATTTCACGAATGAATTAATACAAATCTAACTACTCGTTTAGAAACCTTGGTGAATCTCTAAATTGAAGTAGCCTCCAAATGATCTATATATCTTATATCGCGATTAGCTTAAAAGGGCAAGCATGGGGACGATCCCTTATATTTTAAGCTTTTATACACTTTTAAATTGTGTATATGAATTTCACAATATACTTACGCCGGAATCTAAAACGGCGGGCACTTCGCTCACTGTTACCACGAGTCTCACGAGATTCAAGAACAAGACTGAAGACTAAAGGCGTTAGATGGTGAGTTCGCGGGTTCATAAAGACTCAAAAGAAAGATGGACTCGCGAATGTTCTAGAACCATATGAGAGTCGCGGGCCAATCAGCGATGAACGCGATTCAGATTCGGCGTAGGTGGGAGTAGTTAATAATTGTCAAATCGGCATGTTCGCAGGTCAGCGACCGACCTCACTGCGTGTAACGACTGATTGAGCAAAATTTGTAAATTTATTTAAAGGCTTTATGGGTTAATTTTTATGAGTGCATATATTCTTGATTTTTCTTGATTTTGTGCCCTCTTTTTCCCTGGCACTTCCTACCGTTTATCCCCTGGGGGACTTTAACGGTGTTCACCTACCACCTATGTGTGGGTGCTTTATCCCTGCCTTAAAAACCCCACCATCTCGCATTCGCCCGGGGTTATGCCCGTGGATGAGGGAAACCTGTGAAGCAGGGAAAACCTCACCCGAGATGGCCGGTGTATTCGAAACATTCTTTTTGGGTGTCAAAGTCACATTGCGTAGGCCTTGACACCGAAACCGAATGTTTCACACCTCCCGCTCACGTTGTGGAATGTGAAAAACACCTAACCGATCACGAAAGCCGCACGAGAATGGTCTCCCATCCAAGTACTAACCGCGCTCAGCGCTGCTTAACTTTCGCGATCGGCCGAGGTACGGTTCCACCACTCCGCCACCGCGTCGGTTATGAGTGCATATATATATCAGAATAAAATCAAAATTATTAAAAATGAATATTTGTAATAATGTAGACGTCTATGTGGGACGTCACATGAGTATGTATGTATTTATATCGCTGAATTTCCCAAACTACTTGATCAATATCGCTCAGCTTGCGCATGTAGTTTCCTTATTATGCTGCGAATTCCGGAAAAGAATTTGGTTATTTATCCCTCGAATAGTTTTTTTTAATCACAACTTTCGATTTTTGAATAATTAATTTTCAAAATTTTAATAATACTTTTCATTTTTTAATGGGACAAAATGTACTTTATAAAAAGTATAAAAATGTATCTGCTCGATTATGTATTTTTAAATTATCTCTATTAATTTTTTGTTATTTAAAAAAACGATTTTTTTAGTATTTTATATTTGGGAAATTAATTGATCGACTGTGCTGAAAAAATTTACTATTAAAGAACATTTAAATGGTCATAAACTGCAAAAATTTCAAATAATTATATCAACTAGTTTTGATATAAATAATAAAAAAGGTTACAAAGATGGGTTTTTTATAATGGGACTGAAATTACCAGGCAGTTGCCAGCAGTCAATTGGGTTATACGCTCCACGAGAAGCGGTTCTTATTCGATTCTTATTTACCCTACTAAATAGCAATAAACGATCAAATGTCAGTTTATCACTCATTTTAGTAAGGCTTAATTAACAATAATTAATTAACTAATGCTGTAATTAAACTGACATGGATTTTGACATTTGCAATAATGTTTACTTGTTCTATTTTTACTATAGCAACCATTTGTGAGGCGAGCCTCACTAGCCCATATACATATGTATATTATCAGGGGGGAGATTGTCAGAGCGGGGCACACCTAAAACAAAAACATATATATTAGTAATCAAGATACAAAAACATATGAATATAAATTAATATAATAGAAAGGAATGTATAAAAAAAAGAATGAATATATGTATAACGTTATTACCTGGATACGTACTGGAATCCTGGGGTCCAATAGTGGTCCAACGTTGACGACTCGTACTCTGGAGAACTCCTTGGGTAGCTCTCGCTGATGATCCTGGGTGTTCGCTGGAGCTCGTAGTTGGTTCCTGGTCCTCCTGTAAATAAAATAATCATAAGTAAAATAATATTAATGAATGTAGGATAGGTTAGGATAAATATAATAGATATATGGGATATAAGGAAATATATGTTTTGTATAGGAAGTTTGAGGTTAGGAATAAGTAAACATTGGTTTAAGAATATAGGCCCGAGCCATTCTCGTCACCGACGTTCACCGAAGGATAGGATAGGAAATAATCTTATTTTATATATGTATGTTTGAGGAAAATGTAAAGAAATAAAGGAGATGGAGAGAAATGAAAGGCAACGCAAGAAACGATACCACCTACCGTACAAGCGAAGTATACCTATGTCCATCGATGCCGTCTGCGCCTGTCCTCGTCCACGGGAGCCAACGTTGCGGTGATCCTGCCCAGGTACGGAGTTCCCCCGGCGAAGAGATTGACCCCGTTGAACACCGGCGAAACTCACGATTAAGAAAACTGCATACGGGTATACGCGCACGTAAACAAACAACGTGTCTATCTCTCCCGTCGAGCGTGAGAGTGGGGGAAGTCTTCTCGCTCTCGCGCAACTGCTCGACGCAAGATGGTGGTGCGCCGCGGGGGAACGGAGGAACGAGCGGGAACGATCCAGATAGACTCCCCGTGTGTAAGAGAGAGAAAGAAGATATACTAATGCATTGGGGGAGGTGGAAAATTCGCCCGCTGCGGATCATTTTCGCAAGAGTTGTACCGCCACTAGGAGAGAGGTTGAAGAAGAGAGGAATAGGTGGCGGTACAGTAGTTGGCAGGAAATTGAAACCAGACGATAGGAGAACGGGATTGGAGAAGAACAACGGCAAAGAAGGATACGAGTAGCGCCGTGTAACGGAAAAACGGAAAAGAATATCGAGGAAGAAGAACGACCACTCACTCACCGTCGATACCTTGAGAGAGACACACGACTCACCGTCGATACCTTGAGAGAGACACACGACTCACCTTCGATACCTTGAGAGAGACACACGACTCACCGTCGATACCTTGAGAGAGACACACGACTCACCGCCGATACCTTTAAGGAGACGCATCGAGACATTTTGTTGAGAGGAAGTAATTGATAGTCAATCGTGAGGAATAGTTATTTTGGAATTATAAGGAGGAATTGTCTTTAGCTGAAGGGATATTGGAGGAATTAAGAATAGAAAAAAAATAAAGGAATATAATCATCTTAAATTGAAAGTTCGAATATTTAAAGAGAAGGAATAGAACAGAGGAGGAGAAGAAAGCAAAAGCGGTGAGTGGTCTGCACGTGGCCATTTTTATAATATATACTTTTTTTCGGAATGAATCGGGTTCCTCACCGCGTTTAATTAATATATATATGTAATTTACGGTATCTTGTGAGAATAGTGTGACGGGAAGATCGGGCCCGTATAAAATAATATTGCTTTCGAAAACGATTGTCGGGAATAAATTTATAAAAGTAAATTATAATAAATATGTTAATAGAAGTTTTTATATATCTTTGTTATAATTATTTTTAACAACATTGAGTCTCCTCACCCCCCCCTTTTTCCTAACAAGTGTCGTTCCCGCAACGACGGCACCACGAACCCGAGACCAGAGTCGGCGACGGCAGTGAGGAGGACAACATAAATACATATATATACGCATTATTAATATTGAAGATTAAGAAAATCATATCAGGTAGAAGTATGTTCCACGTGGTGTAATGCGCGGGATACTACATCACACATTTTATTTGATAGTTTATTGCTATTTAGTAGGATAACTAATTTTACACTTTTTATTCATACCATAAAGAATTTTGTAGGTCAATTGACGAAAAATTCAATCTGGCTGAACAGAATGTTTTTATTATGAAAAAGGCCGCAGTCAATTAATTGGCACGTAGCTTCCTAATATTAACATATTGAACCTATATGTATAATATATTATTCAATCAAATTTTTTGTCAAAAATACATAATACTTAATAACCTAGATAACAGTAGATATTTTGAGCTGAGAAACAATGGGGATCGAAAAAGTCTAATATAAAAAACTCAATTTTTTCTCTTTTTTTATTTTTTATATCATAACTAGACAATATAATTACCATTATAACTATTAACGGTTCTTTTATCGTAAATTTTTTCAGTACATTTGACGAATTCATTTTGCATATATAAAATATTTTAAAAACTCAGAAATTTTTTTAAATACTAAACAAAATAATACAGATAATTTAAAAACGAAAATTGAGACGATATATTTCTTGTAAAGTACATCTAGTTCAATTTAAAAGAGTCAATGTTATTATGAAAAATTTTGAATAATTAATTTTTTGAGATACTTTAAAATAACCGTACAATTTAGTTAATAATTTTTTATCGTTCAATATAGTCTTTGAAAAACTTTTAATAATTCTGCAGATAAGTAAATACTATCGGAAATGTGGTGTTGAAATTTTATAATGTTTCATAAAATAATTTTCGAGATATAACGAGCTGAAGTTAAGTGAGCCTTCTTGAAGTTTGTGAGTTGATTAAAGAATACAACTATAAAATAATATAACGAAAACTGCTAGTCGACCAACAGTTCCGAGTAAAAAACGGAAACATAAATAAACGTTTGAATTTAACGGCAGCGAGAATCAATTGTTTGTGTTACTACCGATACTGAGCCGAACGTGTCAGCACGCGCTTTGCAGCTCGTATTAGTTCGCGCGTGAATTTGCCACGATTTTTATTAAATATTAACACGATTTTAAAAATGTTGCCTTCGAGTGGTCCAGGAAGACCAAAAATCAATGAGAAAAATTTTATTGTTAAGGCTATATATTATCAAGAAAACTTGATATTATAGATGAAAATAACAAAATTAAAACTATAAACGACAAGGTTTGGAGCGAATTATCCATAGTTTTAAAATTAGCACCGTCGACTTTACAATCGCATTGTTTGAATAATCGATATAATTTAAGACAATTATTGTTTAATCGACAAAGCGGAAGTAGTGTTAAAAAATCATTAAGTGAGACCGAATCAACAAATGCTGACTCCACGCTGGATAAAAACGTTATTTCTTTTTGTTTTGCAATAAAAAAATCTACGTTTAGTGAGATGATTACAGAAAAGGTGACCTATGCAATGGAAAAAGGGAAAAAGAGAAGATGACATCGCACAGTATTACAACCAAAGTGGGCTGACGAAGTTGCTCTAGGTATTTGGAATTCCGTAAAATTGTGGATCAAACAAACTTACCTGTAAGTGATGTTCGATCTTAATTATATGAAGTCCTCGCTCGAGTACATTACCAACTGTAGTATTCTTACCGTCAGCCCGGTTACACACGCGACTTCAGAGATTCTAAATGAAAAAAACAGAAACGCCCCTCCCCACTCCTAACACTCTCTCGCTCGAACACTCATTCTTTTAGAGTTTAAGAAAGTACATTACTATAGGGTGGGTGACAATTTTTTATAAAAAATGGGAAGGGTTGTAATGTACTCGAGCGAGGACTTCATATAATTAAGATCGAACATTACTTACAGGTAAGTTTGTTTGATCCACAATTATATATCGTCATCGCTCTCCTACATTACCAACTGTAGTTGTTTAGAGTATAATAAGAATAAACAGTTAAATTTACATACATACAAGTTAATTATTTATTTATCTAATAAAGTGGTTTCAAATTTTGATTGTTCTGTCCGAATAGGACGATTATAAAATCTAGCAAATACTTGCGATCTCTCAGACCAACCCGCAGTTTTAGGAATTGTATCAAAATCGAGACCCTTTGAAAAGCAGCTGATGTAGCAGCATGACGTGTCGAGTGTGCACTAAATATCGCAGTATTAATTCCACTTAAATTTAAACATTTTTTAACCCATCTACTAATGGTATGGGTACTAACAGATTTATAAGGTTTTTTGAAACTTATGAAAAATTTATCACTATCATTCCTTAAATTAGACGATGCAACTAAATAATGTCTTATGCTAGACGCAACACACAATCTTGGTCTCTCAATAAAATTTGGAAACAAATAAAAAGGTTGTTCTTTATATAGACCAGAAGTCTTTAAAATATCCGGAATCCTAATTTCAAGACCATTAGGAACTTCTCTTATATAACAAATTCTAAGTAAAGATATTGTTTGGGCTCTTTGAGCTGTTGTGATTGCTAATAACGTAACTGTTTTATATGTTAATAATTCAAAATTCGAAATATCTAATTGTTCTAAAAATTCTAGAACAGTTGTAACATCCCAAGTTGAATTATATCTTGGGCGTGGAGGTCTTAATCTAAAAACTCCTTTCATAAATCTTGATATACTCGGGTGTTCACCAACTTTTTTAAATGATAATACAGAAACCGCACTTCTACAAGAATTCAACGTACCATAAGATGCTCCTGAGGTATATAATTTTGACAAAAATCGCAAGAGTACTGTTGCATTTACCTCAAAAAAAATCTATCTTTTGAAGAGTACAAAAATTATTCCACTGATTTAACGCAGTCGAATATTGTTTAATAGTTCCTTTACTCAAGGAAGACAACATTATATCTACAGCTTCCTCAGGAACCTTTTTCTTCAGAAAGGCCTGCCGGAGACTCTGCTTGCAATTAAATTTAGATATTGATATCTTGGATGAAGTACCTTTCTATATGGTGACAAAGTAAGCTTGAGTTTGCTTTAAATATTAAAGTTTCGCCTATAATTAATTCCTTAAATAAAGGAAACCAAGGTTGGTTTTTCCACAAGGGAACTACAACAATACCAGTCGCTTTTTCACGTTTTATTTTTGATAAATACTTTAAAATAAGTGAAAAGGGCGGAAAAGCGTAGAAATAAAATTCTGTCCATTCTATAGTAAAAGTATCAATGCAAAAAGCTTTATTGTCTGCTTTCCATGAAACATATTTTTTACACTTTGTATTAATTTTATTAGCGAAAAGATCTGTTTCTGGTTTTCCAAACTTTAATAAAATTTTTGAATAGTAGTAATTATTTAACTCCCATTCCGTATCTATATTTTTTATTCTAGATAAAGCATCTGCTACGACATTCTCTTTTGATGAAATATACGAGGCAAAGAGAATAATATTTCTAGATTCCGCCCATTGCCATATTTTTCGAGATAATTTATTATATTTTTCAAATTTAGTCCCACTCATCTTATGTATGTAAGATATTGCAGTCGTATTATCTATACGTAATAAAATTTGGCAATGCTTATAATTACCAGCTAAAGTATCTAGTGCATATTTAACAGTTAATAATTCTAAAAAATTAATGTGATAAATTTTTTCCTTTTCAGACCAAAATCCATAAATCTTATTATCTTTAGTCCATGCTCCCCAGCCTGTTAAAGACGCGTCAGTGTAAATACACAACTTGTAAACTTCCGTCTTTATAAAATGACTCTTCGTTAAAATATTATCTTTCCACCATTTTAAGTCATTTTTAATAGAACAATTTAAATTCATCATTTTATCATAATTGTTATTATTAAATATGAGTTGAAAAACTTTTTCTCTTTCTAAAGTTTTTGTATAAAGCCAACCGTATTCAACAGCTGGGCAACATGAAATCAACTTCCCAATTAAATGAGGATAATCTCTAATTTTGCACCTATCTAGAGACAAAAACTTTTCTAACAAGGAGTAATTCTGAATTCGTTTTTCGTTTGGTAATGTAATAGCATATTTTTCTGTGGCAATTATAAAACCTAAAAATTGACATCTTTACTCGGAATTAAATTTGATTTATTAAAATTTATTAAAAAACTTAACTTTTCTAATAATTTAACAGTCTCTCGAATATTATTTAAACACTCGTTCCCGTCTCTACCTATACATAATATGTCGTCTAAATAAATTACTGACAACAAACCTTTACTTCTTAAAAACTTAACAACTGATCTCATAATTTTTGTGAATATAAATGGAACTGTAGATAAACCAAAAGGTAAGCAAACAAATTGATATATAACATTATTAAATTTAAATCTTAATATTTGAAATAAAATGAATTTATCGTTCGGTGATATGTATATGTATAATGTATATAATATCGGTCTCTCCGAACTAAATGCTTTATTTTAGAATAAAGCAGGCCTATCGTACTCTTAGTCCACTATGGTTGATGGAATTTCCCAGAGCACGCCTTTTAAAATAATTAAAGGTGTTTCGTCCTCGATCTCCAGCTTGGACTCCTCAGTAAGGAACTGGAGATCTTAACTTAGACGCCTGTCGCAAGATGAACCGCGACGCCAGCAAGATGTACTGCGGCCATATATATAGAAAAGAGGCGACGATCTCTACAAGGAGTGTAGAGAGATAGTCGTCTCCATCTGGTGGTGGGAAAAACCACCAGCCAGAGTGCGACGTATTAGACCGAGTCGCAAGTTATTTGAAATAAAATGAATTTATCGTTCGGTGATATGTATATGTATAATGAATATAATATCGGTCCTTCCGAACTAAATGCTCTATTTTAGAATAAAGCAGGCCTATCGTACTCTTTGTCCACTATAGTTGCTGGAATTTTCCAGAGCACAGCCTTTTAAAATAATTAAAGGCGTTTCGTCCTCGATCTCCAGCTTGGACTCCTCAGTAAGGAACTGGAGATCTTACCTTAGACGCCTGTCGCAAGATGAACCGCGACGCCAGCAAGATGTTTTGCGGCTATATATATAGAGAAGAGACGACGATCTCTGCAACGAGTGCAGAGAGATAGTCGTCTCCATCTGGTGGTGGGAAAAACCACCAGCCAGAGTGCGACGTATTAGACCGAGTCGCAAGTTATTTGAAATAAAATAAATTTATCGTTCGGTGATATGTATATGTATAATGTATATAATATCGGTCTCTCCGAACTAAATGCTTTATTTTAGAATAAAGCAGGCCTATCGTACTCTTTGTCCACTATGGTTGGTGGAATTTCCCAGAGCACGGCATTTTAAAATAATTAAAGGCGTTTCGTCCTCAATCTCCAGCTTGGACTCCTCAGTAAGGAACTGGAGATCGTAACTTAGACGCCTGTCGCTGAGGAGTCCAAGCTGGAGATCGAGGACGAAACGCCTTTAATTATTTTAAAAGGCCGTGCTCTGGAAAATTCCACCACCATAGTGGACAAAGAGTACGATAGGCCTGCTTTATTCTAAAATAAAGCATTTAGTTCGGAGAGACCGATATTATATACATTACATATACATATCACCGAACGATAAATTTATTTTATTTTAAATAACTTGCGACTCGGTCTATTACGTCGCACTCTGGCTGGTGGTTTTTCCCACCACCAGATGGAGACGACTATCTCTCTACACTCCTTGGAGAGATCGTCGCCTCTTTTCTATATATATGGCCGCAGTACATCTGCTGGCGTCGCGGTTCATCTTGCGACAGGCGTCTAAGTTAAGATCTCCAGTCCTTACTGAGGAGTCGCCGCAGTACATCTTGCTGGCGTCGCGGTTCATCTTGCGACAGGCGTCTAAGTTAAGATCTCCAGTTCCTTACTGAGGAGTCCAAGCTGGAGATCGAGGAAGAAAAGCCTTTAATTATTTTAAAAGGCTGTGCTCTGGGAAATTCCAGCAACTATAGTGGACAAAGAGTACGATAGGCCTGCTTTATTCTAAAATAAAGCATTTAGTTCGGAGAGACCGATATTATATTCATTATACATATACATATCACCGAACGATAAATTCATTTTATTTCAAATAACTTGCGACTCGGTCTAATACGTCGCACTCTGGCTAGTGGTTTTTCCCACCACCAGATGGAGACGACTATCTCTCTACACTCCTTGGAGAGATCGTCGCCTCTTTTCTATATATATGGCCGCAGTACATCTTGCTGGCGTCGCGGTTCATCTTGCGACAGGTGTCTAAGTTAAGATCTCCAGTTCCTTACTGAGGAGTCCAAGCTGGAGATCGAGGACGAAACACCTTTAATTATTTTAAAAGGCCGTGCTCTGGGAAATTCCACCAACCATAGTGGACTAAGAGTACGATAGGCCTGCTTTATTCTAAAATAAAGCATTTAGTTCGGAGAGACCGATATTATATACATTATACATATTAAATCTTAATAGATTTCTGCTATTTTTATGTATAGGAATATGATAATATGCATCTTTTAAATCAACTGTTCCCAAGAAATAATTTGGAAATATTAATTGAACAGCTGTTCGCAAATCTTCAATCTTAAAATGTTAATTTACAATAATTTTATTTAAATGTTTCAAATTTAAAATGAATCTTTTTGAATTATCCGGTTGTTTAATTAAAAAGTATGGAGATAAAACTTGATTCTTAGATTCAGAACAATTGTCAATTGTACCTTCTTTTAATAACTTATCAATACATTCTTTAATGTCCTCAAAGTCATTAGATATGAATTGATCGAAATGTTGAATTTCAGAATTTAAAAATTCCTTATTTATAGGAATTTTATAACCTGATATACATTTAAGAATAAAGTTGTCGTCAGTAATTTCCTGCCACCTCTTTACAAAAAATTTTAATCTACCAGCTGAAATGTTTACTTTTGTCATTTTCTCTTCTCTGTTTTGTTCAGATAAGGGTGGTATTGACCTTGTGTCCTCGGATTTACAAACTGCATCTTGTTTCTTAAATATGGCTTTTGTTTCAGACGTCCGGCAAAAGTGACGTCGTACAAACGGGGTTTTCGAGTTTAACTGCTTAACTATATTCTTTGATTTAGATGGTAAAGGTATCTTTAAGTTCTCACCGATCTTATTTATTAATTTAGCCTCTTTAATCGTATCCGAAAGATTTTTGCCATACTAAAAGATATCTGGTTTGGTCTCCTTTAAAATATTCTTCGTTTCTAAGGATAAACCTGGTTCAATGAAGACTTTTCTACTTTTAGATTGTTTGAAAATAATGGTAGAAAGTAATTTTCCTACATCACACATCTGTGTAAGGAAATTTTCCATATCCATTTCCTCACTATCTTCATAAAATGAAGTTATTAAAGAACCAATAATTGATAAAGGAGAACCAGCAATCTTTTGTATAGTTACCATGTGGTCACTAAAATATTTAAAAATAATAATAATAATGGGCATAAATTCATATTATAATTATATACACTTGTATATACTTTATAATAAAATCACTCACTCTCGAGTTTTAGCAGAACCTTTGAAGCAGCTGCAATTTGTGGATTTAGTTTTGGTGCTTCAAATTCACTTAAGGGTGTATATTTACTTACTAAAGTTTCTAATTCCTCATTTTTTAAGCCTTCCTTACAAAAAAATTCCCATCTGTTTAAAAGATCAGAATTAACTTTCATCTTTAATGCTACATTTTCTGTCGGATCTGCACCCGGCTAATAATTAAAAAATTTTATATATAATTATACAATTGTATATATAAATTTTTAAATCTTTTTAAATAATGTATCTGATTTGTCACACAGTACAAACAAAATCATATTACATATTTTTATCAAGCATAAAGCATAAGAGAAAACAATACGTCCTTGTTTTGCCACCACGGTCAAACTCGAACGTTCAAAAAACAAGTCTCATCTTGCCATGGAACAAGCGTTGACTGTTATATTATAATACTAGGAAAATGCATTCTGATATCGCCGCGTTAAATAGAAGAATTGTAATTGCTTTGTAAAACTACTATTACTTTTAATTTTAAACTAATAATCTAATTATTTAAAAAAAAAAATAAAAACTTACAAACTGTAACCAATCCTCATCAACTTTATTGCCTTGATTTTCTTTATCTTCCTCATTATCAGATTCTTTTGTAGATCTTGCCTCATCTATTAATAAATTTGATTCTATAGTGTCCTCTTGTTCTTGCACTAGTATTTGGTCCTCAAAAGCATTTGAATTGGATGTCATGTCAATACGTTTTTCTAATCTACTGATTTTATTTAAAAGTTCCTCAATTTTATCATCTCTTTCACGAGGTCTATCACGTTTCGACTTCTTCGATTTTCCCATTATAAATAATTTAATAAAAAATACACAATTCACTAACAATATCAATAAGCTGAAAAAACACGTGTGTAATCTTGCGCGCACGAAAAGAAAGTGAGTGTTCGAGCGAGAGAGTGTTAGGAGTGGGGAGGGGCGTTTCTGTTTTTTCCATTTAGAATCTCTGAAGTCGCGTGTGTAACCGGGCTGACGGTAAGAATACTACAGTTGGTAAAATAGGAGAGCGAGGACGATTATAATTAGAGCACGGATTCAATTTCAAAAAACATTATTGAACACGGGACGCTAAAGGCGGTGTTTTAAAAGGTAATATAATTAAAAATAAATATTATTTCTGTTTTTCTTTCTTACTTGCTCTCAATGTCTGTTTCAACATTTGTCTGTTAATAATAATTCCGTTCCAAAAGCCTAATACTTTTCCGATAAACAGAGATTTATAATTACAATTTTTCTGAAGAAATATAACTTGAAATAATTTTTTTAACTCGAATAAACTAAATTTAGTGAAAATAAGTAATAAGCAAATATTGATTATAAAACTGCATGCCATAAATTTTAATTTATATGATCCATCACACGCATATGATATCTTCTCACTATGCTCGGGTGATAAGTCTATACATTGCCCTAATGTCTTTTTTTTATTATTTAAGGAAGCTCATGTACGACTCTCTAATCAATGTAGTGCTGTATCGTTATTTCATATTTTTTACATAAATTGCATTTTTAATATATATATATATATATATATGGGCTATTTCACGTCAAATGGTACGATGAAAATTTTAAATCGCTCCGAAATTTGAGAACAGGCTGGAAATTGGCCATTTATCTCAAAATCTATTAATTTTTTTGAAAAAACATTACAAACAACTTTTGTTCAAAATAATCTTTAGAACTTATCGAGCTGGGTTACAATTCTTAATTTTAAAATCTCGAAGAGATAGAACGCCCGGAAATATTGAATATCAAAAAAAGGCGACCACGCCACAATCGATTTTGATCTAACACCGCTCAAAAAATCACATTTTTTGAGAGCTTTCGAATGGCGGTGATTAGATTATTGGCCAAGACCGCTGGTGTAGGTTATGCCCTAAAATACATGAAAATTAGTGATTTTAAGAGGTTTATGAGGCATAACTTACACCAGCGGTCTTGGCCAATAAACTAACCACCACCATTCGAAAGTTCTCGAAAAATGTGATCTTCTGAGCGGTGTAAGATCAAAATCGATTGTGGCGTGGTCGCCTTTTTTTGATATTCAATATTTTCGGGCGTTCTATCTCTTCGAGATTTTAAAATTATGAATTGTAACCCAGCTAGATAAGTTCTAAAGATTATTTTGAACAAAAGTTGTTTGTAATGTTTTTTCAAAAAAATTAATAGATTTTGAGATAAATAGCTTCAAAAATAAAAATTTTTTTAAAAAATTGAAAAATTTTTATTTTTCATGGTGGAATAACTCTTAGGCAAATTATTTTCAACACCTAAAATTTTTTTTCTATCTTCTGGATGATATTTCCAGCCTGTTCTCAAATTTTGGAGCGATTTAAAGTTTTCATCGTACCATTTGACGTGAAATAGCCCATATATATAAACTGAAAAGTATGAATTTTCAATATATTTTCAATAATTATCTCAATATTGGAAATAAAATATGTATCAAGTTCGCAATATGACTACTTTCTCGCGGCTCCCGTGTATGATGGGTTAGGTTATAATTGCTTTAGGTACGATTATATTTTTATTAATTCTGATATTAAAGAAACGGTTTTTTCTTAAATTTAGTGTAGAATTTCAGTCAGTAAAAATATTAAACGTTTTTGGTTATGATACATTTCTATGTTAGAATTTACGGATTTACTTGATTGTGAATAATAATTAGTTGTGACAAATCTTTTATACTTTTTTATCCCAAAATATACACCGATAGAATATTATTACAAAATTAAAAAATACAAATTGGAATAATTTAAGATAAATTGGATATATTAAAAATATATACTAGCAGTTATTTTTTTCGTGATGTATAATATGTATTTATTTATAGTCATTATTTTTGTTATTTTTAGTAATTTTTAGTATTATATTGCAAAATCATAACTATAGAATCATTGCTAACTTTATTTATATAGTACCTTTAAACTTTTCGCGAGCTTAAAATTGCATTGCAAAGTTGCCAAGTGTCAAGAGAATTGTTTAACCTCCGCTCTTACTGTAATTTTACAAGATTACTATAAAATATTTATTCAGAATGGTCGGCATGCTGTGATTATTAAAATATATTCCAAAAACTTAGGTTTTCAATTTGTTATAACTAGTTTATGGTACATTCTACCAGTCTTTGTCAAAAGAAAATAGCATGCTTCCTGTAAAAAATTACGAAGCTGCCATTAAAGTAATGTTAAAAACTGACAATTTGAGCAAACTTTATTCATTATTTTTATCTGTAAGCCACCCTCAAATTTCGCGACAACATTCGTTACGATATTAATAAAAATGTGGAAAAATTATATTCCAATCTTCAGTCTTTCGATTCGCCCATGAGCTACCTTAACACCGCACTTATGAAATAGAATTCGCACTCAAAATGTTCGGATCGTGCGGTTAGCGCCCTACCGAGCTATCGCAGGCCTTTTGTCCCAATGTAATTTGTATCGTAACGTACGATTAGTATATATTGCTTTTGTAGAAAAAATATGAGTGTGAAGTTTCCATCGTTGGACTCCAACGAAAGATCAAACTTTCTAGAAATTACTTTTTTACATCCAAAATAATATGCTATATTTTCATTAAAAATTTTCCGAAAAATGAAAATTACGGCAATTTGAAGCTACCGTATGAATACAAGGCGAGGCATGATGGGTTTATCGAACCTTAAGCTTAACTTTACAGTTTAAAGAAAATAAAAATATGACTTTTCGAGGTATTCAAGGAAAATGGACGAAAATTAGATTTTTTCTATGTTTTAGCTAATTTTACCCCTGTAGCCACCCTTAATATTTTTTCCGAGCAATAATATTGAACAGGCACCCTTGTTACACATATATGTGTAAAGAAAAAATAAATATAACTTTTCGAATTAGGTTCGATAAAAATAATATAATGCCTCGCCTTGTATTCATACGGTAGCCTCAAATTGCCGTAATTTTCATTTTACGGAAAATTTTTAATAAAATTATAGCATATTATCATTAACTTTATCATTTAATAGCATATTCTATCGATTTTGAGTATAAAAAACTAATTTCTAGTAAGGCTGATTTTTCAGACCCATGAAAAAATGTGATTAAATACTTTTTATATTTAAACACTAATCGTTAAGAAGAGAAGTGATATTATTTTTGATAATTTAAGTTAATTAGATCATTTTATCTTAATTTACATTAAATTTTGAGACAGATATTTTCCAATGTAATCTATGTTTTACTTAAAAACCTTTTAAATTTGCTGAATGTATTTAATATAATATACTGCGTCAATATTTTCATGTTCATTTTAAAATTTATTGGTTCTAACAATTTAAATACAAATTATAATATATAGTTATTCTTGTATTTATTATTTAATTATTTAATTATTTTAATATTATTCTTTAGGTGATTGTAGTTGTGGAGCCAAAATAATTTATAAAATTGATAATGAGTCGAATGATTTATCAATTATTATTAACTGTACTGTTATTCAAGAAGATGCAAACCGCGCATGTGGCAAGAGACAAATACGAGGTTTTCTAAGAAAAAGGGTGTCTGCAGACCTGGGTAATGAAGAAATTCATGTATATAAGGCAAAACAAAGGAGAATACTACAAGATCATGGAGATCCCGATCCTCCTATCATAGCAAAAAACAGTGTTTATTCGAATATTAAATACGAAATAAAATCATCCCAATATTTGGATAAGGACCCAATAAAAGCCTTGGGCATAATGAAAAAAACTCAGTTTGGAATGAATGTAATTCAAAATATTGGATATGTTCCATTTTACATATACATATTTTCGAATTACCAATTATTATTGTGGAATAAATATTCTAAAGAAGTTCCCCTTATCATTGACTCAACATCAGGAGTAGCTTCGAAAATTATTCATGCAGGAAAAGAAAAATCGCATTCTATTGTGACAATGTGCTTTGCACATGTCAAGAGCGAGCGACTGAACCCCTGACAAACACCTACATACCCGGATAAGCTAAACGAGTCCCTAGCTATACTACCTACCCATATACTATTTCCTAATTACCTACCCGCACATTAGCTACGTTCTACCTACCCTCACAGCCTAATAACCCCACCCCAAGCGCAACACACACACATGCAGCCGAAGCACTAGGTGATCCTGGCGAGGAAGTCCTGAGCGAGCATAGAAATCAGGAGGGCTCCTTCGGGTCTAACTCAACAGCATAGATGGATCAAGGGAGGCTGTCGAGGAATGAGCCTAGAGGACACTCCTCAGCTCTACAGTGCAGCAGTCAGGGCGATGAGATGGTACCCAGGCAGGAAGCCGAAGAACCTCCAACGCCAAGCAAGATACAGCTGTAAAACAGATATTTATAAGAACAAATACGCATTAAGAGGGTAAGGAGCAAGGAAGAGGATCAACAGCAATCGGCAGAAGACAAAGACAAGGGAATACGTGTACAGCTGTATATAATCACTACAGCTGTACAAGGAAAGTATAGGACAAAGAGGTTAGGTTGCTGTACACAAACAACGTGTACAGCAGACCTTGTAAAATACTATACACCTGAACACGCACACTAGCGTGACCCCAACACTGAATGAATTACCTGGAGTAGTTGAAGACCTGGGACCGGTCGTTCTGGTACGTCGTCGTCGTGGAGAGATGATCGAGGCGGCGTCGGGCAGCAATGCAGCGGCGGGTGAGCTTCGTACCTGAAACTCACGCCGTACCAATTAGTTGAGATAAGCAAGACGGAACGACGTAATAATTACCCAGGAGGAAGTCCTACAGCATCGCCGAGAGGTACACTGCACCAGGTCAACAAACACCATACAGCCGATTCGTACCGATACAGCCTGAACACTGCGGCACTCGACACGCTCGCACGACGCGAGATCGAGGTGCCGCGCACGAGTACGTACTGCGCAGGCGCGCGGTACGAACACGGGACTCTCGAGCACGCCGAGAGTCAGAGCTCTACGGTCCGCCGTCCTAAACGGATAATAGCCAGCGTAGCGAAGCCGCCGACTACCGACTAGATTAATAAGTAGCTAGCGAGAGAGACAGAGAGAGTGACATCGCCATTGAGGGACGAGTGCCGATTCCTCCAATAAAGGTTGGTGAATTATTCACTCTAGCTGCGTACGGTACCGCCGAGTACCCGTACTAGTGTGTGCGAGATCCTGGTCCCCTCCTTCCCCTTCCCCTCCTTACAGCATAACCCGGTGCGGCGAGAGTACTGCTCTGTATATAGTGTCCGGTTAAGATAACCCGCGTGTTATCGTTATTCGTCGCGTGTTAACGCGGCTGGCGCCCACCTTTTCACTTAATTGTTTATTAGAATACATATTTGTTTTATTTATAATACATAGTTGACTCTAATTGACCTGCACCCTGATCCCCAGTGCAGCGGTACATTGGCTCGAAAATAGATACGATGACAATTTAGACGTTGGAGCAGCAAATACAGCAAATGCAGCAATTATACAGCAAATTAATAGAAATACACAGCAATCAGCAAAATATCGAGCAGCAAACTAGACAGCAAAGCAGATCGCCAGTGCACCAGGAAAGCAACGAAACGTACTCAATCCCAGCTAACCCACACATACAGCCACAGCAAAGTACGTTTAACCCAGCATTCAGATACAGCCGTTCGTGAAACCTGCTTAGAAGATGCTACCTTTATACGGGAGAAAAGGACAGCACAGATATTCTCGCGTCACCATATCCAATTCAAAGGAGCTAAAAAGAATGACCCGGAGGCATTCTTATCGAATCTTGAGGAATGTAGAGAAAGTTATGGTCTCTCAACTCAGGATATATTTAAAGCGTTGCCATCAGTGTTAGATGATGACGCGTGGGAGTGGTTTAGACGTGAGAAAAGTAGCTGGAAAGATTATCTAGATTTTGTAGATGCGCTGAGACTACAATATGGGACTGAGGAAACGCAGAGCCAGCTGAAACAAGCTATTGAAAATCGGACACAGGGACCGAATGAGGATATCTCCACATACCTCACTAAGCTACGAGGTATGTTGGATCAAATCAAGCCGCAAATGCCTCAAACCGAGCAGCTGGATAGAGCATACCGCAACCTGCACCCTAGTTATAGAACTAGAATCGAAAGACATCATTTCGATAGTTTTACACAGCTGCAGAGACTAGGTAAAAAGGAGGAAGCAAGACGTTAATGGACGAAACGTACAGACCTCCACCAGTAATCCAAAATTACGGCTTAGCGAAATATGCATATATCGACCCTATGCAAACAAAAAGCCGTAAATTAGCAGCAGTCTCCTCAGGTCAAACAGAAGATATTGTAGTACCCCCAAAGTCATAGCACCCATAGCCACCCACCCACAAAAGAAAATACAGCACCAATACCCTTTGAAGCAGAACAGCCCCCAAGCAGCAAGAAAATATACAGCACCTCCCAAGCAAGAGTCGAAGCAGCAGTACAGCGAAGCTGTAAAGAATATAAAAATAGCAGCTATTGGCAACGAGCGCAGGAAACTAAACAAAGGGCTGAATCACCAAAAAGCAGGAATTCAAGCCAAATAAATTCAGCACGCCTAACGAAGAACAAAGCCTATAAATCCAAGGAAATTTAAAGAGCCTTGTTTTAGATGCGGAAAACTTGGGCATTGGTAGCAGAATGTCCAGAACCTGCAACCTTCGTAATTGCGGTGCTCAAGGCACAAATTAATAACTGCAGCTGTAATAAACAGAAGCCAGGGAAACTACAGCCAGAGGAAATAGAGACCCGTATTTCCTCACCCAAACACCCAAAAGGGTCAATACCCTCCCACGTAGCAGCAAATAATTCCCTAATACAGCAAATACCCGGAATCGACCCCGCCATTTCTTTAACATAGATTAAATGGACAAAACTTACAGCTTTACTTGACGATGGGTCGGTACACTCATTCATTGGGCGAGGAATGAGTAGAATGTTACAGCATAAATTGAGACAATCCAGCAATTCAGCCGTTAAAGTAGCAGATGGTACAGCAGTACCAATACAAGGTATAATAGATGTAACCATGGAAATAGATGGTGACTATTATAATGCCGTTTCAGGTAGCAGACGGCTTGCATTACGACTGCATATTAGGTATCGACTTTAAACGTAAAGCGAACATGAATATATGCTATGAAAACGATACGTGGTGGACTGATAAAGGTATCATTCATCATTTTTATCCATATGGCAAAGATCCGAGTTGCTTACCTGCCTTAGCAAGCATAGGAGGATTGAAACGAGCTACAGCAGAACAAGAAAGGAGATTACAGCAGCTATTAAATGAGATGATTCCCCCAACACCAAAAACGCTAGGTGTAACTAACCTAGATTCCCACAAAATTGATGTGCAGGGTGCCGAACCTATTCGTCAACGAAACCGTCGTTATTCGCCAAGGATGCTGCAGGCTGGATACGAGGAAATTGACAGAATGCTAAAAGAAGGCATAATAGAACCTTCAGAAAGCCCGTGGTGCAGCTGCCCAATTATAGTCCCGAAAGCAAACGGAAAATACCGCTTTGCATAGATTTTCGGCAGGTTAATGCTGTAACCAAGAAAATAGCATACCCTATGCGGAATATGGACGACATTCTCGATCAGCTGAAGAAAGTCGTTACATAAGTAAGCTTGATTTGTCACAAGCTTACCACCAAGTCCCTCTAGCACCAGAAAGCCGCGAAATTACAGCCTTTTCACTTCCCGGTAAAGGATTATTTCAGTTTACCCGAGTCCCCTACGGCCTATCGAATGCACCTGCGATTTTCCAGAAAATGATGGACAAGCTTATAAAGCCAGAATGGGAACCAAACGTATTCGCATATCTGGACGATATTATAATTACAGCCAAAACCTTTGAGGAGCACCTAAAATGGTTAAGAATAGTGCTAACCGCCCTCAAAAAGGTAAACTTACAAATAAACAGAGACAAGTCCGAATTCTGCTGCGCGGAAGTAACTTATCTAGGATACATTGTTAATGAGGATGGCCTCAAAACAAATGTAGATAAGATACGACCGATACTAGAGTATCCAGCCCCAACCAATTTAAAGCAACTCAGACGCTTTACTGGCTTAATTGGTTGGTATTCAAGGTTTATTGGGAAATTAGCTGAATACAGAGCACCGTTAAACTATTTAACGCGAAAGGATGTCAGATGGCAATGGCATCAGGAACAGCAGGATGCATTCGAGAAAATGAAGCTAGCCCTTACCCAAAGCCCGCTGTTTTAGCCCGACCCGATTTTCCCTCCCCTTTACCCTCCAAACCGATGCTAGCGACTACGCTATAGCCGGTGTGCTTACCCAGGAAATAGATGGTGAAGAACACCCTATATATTACGTTCGCCGTACACTGAGTAAAGCGGAACGTAATTATACGTGTGACAGAGAAAGAGTGTTTGGGCAGTATTGTGGGTCGATTGAAAGACTAAAAGGTTACCCCTTCAAGGTGAAGAATTTACCGTGGTAACAGACCACCACAGCCTTCTCTGGCTTCACAACATCAAGGATCCGACAGTAGATTGGCTCGATGGAACACAATCCTGCAAAATTATAATTTAAATTTGTGCACAGGAAAGGAGCATACCATAAGGTACCTGACGCACTTTCAAGAGCATATGAAGATACAGCAGTAGCAGCTACAGCCACAATTAATACAAGCGATCCTTGGTACCAAATGAAGATACAAGCAGTAATAAAATCTCCCCAAAAATACCCTGATTTATGTATAAAAGACAACCTTTATACGCACACCGTCCCAATCCCCTGGTAGGACCCATTAGTCCCCGACCTAGATGCTTGGAAGTTAATACTGCCAGCAGCTGATAGAGAGAAAGCTCTCTATGAAGCGCACTATACCCCGCAAGCCGGTCATTTAGGAAATGACAAAACCTATGCAAGGTTAGCCACCTACTACTACTGGCCAGGGATATACTATGATACCTGCAATTATGTGAGAGCTTGTCAAGAGTGTCAAGCTCACAAGAGCAATCAGCAGGCTCCAGCAGGAATAATGGAAGGTAGGACATAGATGGACCTTGGACAGTAGTAGCAGTCGACATAATGGACCGAAACCTCCATCAAAGCAAGGTTTCAGGTACATAATAGTCTTTGAGGACTTATTTACCCGTTATGTCGAAATGAAAGCATTGAGACGAGCCGACGCAAAAAGCGTACTCCAAGCGTTCGATGAGTTAGTCATTAACCGATGGGGTTGTCCCAAATACCTAATTTCGGACAATGGGACGGAATTTGCAAATCGCCAAGTTGCAGAGAAATTACAGCTGTACTGAATTATACAGTCATTAATTCCGCCCTATTTCGCACAAGCTAACCCTGTAGAAAGGGTAAATAGAAACCTGAAACCGATGATAAACAGCTTCATTGAGGAAGATCATCGGGAGTGGGATCGACATTTAGGAGAGTTCTGCTTCGCTCTCAATACAGTCGTCCACTCTACAACTAAATACAGCCCAGCATTTTTAAATTTCGGCAGAAACCCTATCCCAACAGCCCTTATAAGAAAGCACCTAGAGTCCTCAGACCCCCCTCCAGCACCAATACAGCCAGCGTGGATCGAAAGATTACATAGACTTCCAGCCATATGATCTTGTTAGAAGACATATAGATACAGCAGTGGCTAGACAAGCTAGACACTACAATAAAGGACGCAGATTAGTACAATACCATGTTGGCGATCGAGTATGTCGACGCAAATAGGGTATTGTCCTCAAAAGATAATCATTTACAGCAAAAATGGCACCAATAAACATAGGCCCCGCGAGAGTAGTAGGAGTAGTTTCGGCAAACTAGTATATTGTTGAAGACGAAGATACTAAGCGGAGGGTCAAAGTCTATGTAAGTGATCTAAGCGTTATATCCCTCCTAGAAACGTATCCACCTAAAATGCATTCTCCCTCTTCGCAGCGTCCAATAGCACAAAAATATACAGCAAAACAACCCGAGTAGCAATAACTCACCTCGAAAACGAGGTAGACCCAGAAAGATCAAATAAATTTTTTTTTTTCTTTTTCCCTTTTTCCCCGTTACATTGTTAAGTCAAGTTTTAAGTGTTATGAACCCACTTTTTGCAATTTTCCCAACAATAAGGGTGGTAAGGAAAGCAGAGCAAATAATTTAAATTATATGTAATGATGAAATGAATCGGTAAAGAAAGAGTTCAAAACGAGGAACTCACAAGCAGCAGAAGGTAATAATTCACCACCCCTTATTAATTTCTGTTTTATATTATATTATTTTATTGTTATGATTTTATTATTTTTCATTAATTCCTAAATTAATATATTAAATTATATAACAGAATGAGTATGACTGCCATTTATGTAAGTATGAGGTATGAGAGTATCGCGAGTAGGGATAGAGCTCTCAAACAAATGCGAAATTATATATTATTATGTATATTTTATTGTATTGGGGCCAGTCGTCGTTATATATTAAGTAATTTTAAATATGGAAAAGCAGCTAAAATGTTATACACTATACAGCGCGTATACATACACAGATGTCCAGCCAAGCAGTTAGTCAAAGAGACTATACACTTATACCCCGTACAAATAGCGCCGCTATTTGCATATTTTTAAGTAAGCAAGCGTAATTACCCCCACCAACGTAGCATCACAAGCATAGAAAATTTTAAGCAAAATAATAATTAGAAACATTGTTATTTTATTTTTTTTCTTAGCTTAGCATTACTGTTAGCATTTCATTGAAATTACGACTTCCGCGTATTTCGGTTTGGTGGGGGGGAGTTGTGACAATGTGCTTTGCACATGTCAAGAGCGAGCGACTGAACCCCTGACAAACACCTACATACCCGGATAAGCTAAACGAGTCCCTAGCTATACTACCTACCCATATACTATTTCCTAATTACCTACCCGCACATTAGCTACGTTCTACCTACCCTCACAGCCTAATAACCCCACCCCAAGCGCAACACACACACATGCAGCCGAAGCACTAGGTGATCCTGGCGAGGAAGTCCTGAGCGAGCATAGAAATCAGGAGGGCTCCTTCGGGTCTAACTCAACAGCATAGATGGATCAAGGGAGGCTGTCGAGGAATGAGCCTAGAGGACACTCCTCAGCTCTACAGTGCAGCAGTCAGGGCGATGAGATGGTACCCAGGCAGGAAGCCGAAGAACCTCCAACGCCAAGCAAGATACAGCTGTAAAACAGATATTTATAAGAACAAATACGCATTAAGAGGGTAAGGAGCAAGGAAGAGGATCAACAGCAATCGGCAGAAGACAAAGACAAGGGAATACGTGTACAGCTGTATATAATCACTACAGCTGTACAAGGAAAGTATAGGACAAAGAGGTTAGGTTGCTGTACACAAACAACGTGTACAGCAGACCTTGTAAAATACTATACACCTGAACACGCACACTAGCGTGACCCCAACACTGAATGAATTACCTGGAGTAGTTGAAGACCTGGGACCGGTCGTTCTGGTACGTCGTCGTCGTGGAGAGATGATCGAGGCGGCGTCGGGCAGCAATGCAGCGGCGGGTGAGCTTCGTACCTGAAACTCACGCCGTACCAATTAGTTGAGATAAGCAAGACGGAACGACGTAATAATTACCCAGGAGGAAGTCCTACAGCATCGCCGAGAGGTACACTGCACCAGGTCAACAAACACCATACAGCCGATTCGTACCGATACAGCCTGAACACTGCGGCACTCGACACGCTCGCACGACGCGAGATCGAGGTGCCGCGCACGAGTACGTACTGCGCAGGCGCGCGGTACGAACACGGGACTCTCGAGCACGCCGAGAGTCAGAGCTCTACGGTCCGCCGTCCTAAACGGATAATAGCCAGCGTAGCGAAGCCGCCGACTACCGACTAGATTAATAAGTAGCTAGCGAGAGAGACAGAGAGAGTGACATCGCCATTGAGGGACGAGTGCCGATTCCTCCAATAAAGGTTGGTGAATTATTCACTCTAGCTGCGTACGGTACCGCCGAGTACCCGTACTAGTGTGTGCGAGATCCTGGTCCCCTCCTTCCCCTTCCCCTCCTTACAGCATAACCCGGTGCGGCGAGAGTACTGCTCTGTATATAGTGTCCGGTTAAGATAACCCGCGTGTTATCGTTATTCGTCGCGTGTTAACGCGGCTGGCGCCCACCTTTTCACTTAATTGTTTATTAGAATACATATTTGTTTTATTTATAATACATAGTTGACTCTAATTGACCTGCACCCTGATCCCCAGTGCAGCGTCACACTATTTTCTTGCACTTGGCAGTCATTAATTGCGACCAGGGCCAATTTGCTATCGGCTCAGCATCGACGGAAAGGCAAGATGCTCTAACCATTCAATACTTTTTGAAACGGATGATCCAACAGGGAGCAAATACTCCAAAGCAAGTGATAATACAATATTTTTATTTGTGTTTAGTTTGCGTTAGTGAACACGTAATTAATAAATTAAAAATTATAATAAATAATTATTAAATCAAAAGACAAATATTTTTTCAATGTAAGAATAAAAATAGTTTAAGTGATAAAGTTAATAAATTTAAAAACGTTATATAGTACATTTAGCTGTGAATATTGTCAAGATATTACATTAATTTTATATACAAATTTTACTTTGACACACATTTTACAAACGTATTTTTTATAAAATAAATATAATTATGAATTCATATATATTATCACTGATGATAAAAAGAATTTGCAACATTCGGGTCGTGGAATAAGCTTAAACACTTATAGGAATGCCTTTTTGGTGAAAATTATTCAATAATTTTTTCAATGTTACGTTGCATTAATAATATACTTGTATCCAGTATCCCTAATAACGAACATTAAACCCATCATTAAATTATCTGTATATTTAGAAAGTTAATGATATACTTATGTATTTCTTGTTAATAATTAAAGCAAAAAGTAAAGTAAATAAATAACTAAAAAAAAATAAAGTAACTAAATAATTCAAGTAAAAGGTAAAATAATTGGATAATCATTATTTAAATAGAATAAAGGCATACATTTATTTCAATAATTAAATAATATTTTACGAATAATATAAATTTTACTTTCAATTTAATACATAATAATGTTAATTAAAATTAGGTAAAATACGAAAAGCAAAAGAACTTTTATTATAATGATATAATTTACACTCTATACATTGAGAAAATTCCCCCCCCCCCCCCCCTCTGAATTTACTCAATTTTGATCCTTACATAATGTTTGTGTGACAGCTCTACCAATTTTTGGAGCGCTACTGCACAAAGCGGAGATGTGGTCTCTCTTACATGTAGGAATTTTGATATTAAAACGACAACTGTACTCTAAACTTAATTATATGCAACTTTAAAATTTATACGCTTGATTTTGGATGTGGCACTGTTTAACAATATGATTTACGACATATTTCTATAGTTTATACATTTATTGGGTTGATTTTAAGCAATAAAAATTAGTACATACGTTTAATATATACGTTATTCTATTATAGTTAAAATTGACTTGAAAATTGAATCGATTTTAATTGCTAATTTGTCATTTAACATTGTTAAACTTTCTTTTTTTAAAATTGTATTTTTACAATCACTTAACGGGGTGACATAGTCAATATTTATCCTCCCTACCTTATCGGCAATCGCGATTATTAGTAATAAATCTGTAAATAAAACAGTATGTGAAAAAATAACAGAAGAGGCGCCTTCATTTATTGATAATATAATTATATTTCGTTTTTGAGAAAAGTCTTACCAGAAATGTGAACCTAACCTCAACGAGGAGAAAAAATTTGATATTTTTTGTAAGACTTTTCTCGAAAACGCAATAATATTTTAATCTAACATTCAGCACACAGTTAGATTGTCAATAAACGAAGGCGCTTCTTCTCTTATTTTTTCACATACGGTTCTACTTTTTTATTAATTAATCATCAAAAATTAAGTATGGAACCCCCTTAATATCAAACAAATCCAAACATTATCTAATAAAAACAACATATATATATATAAATTTTTAAATTGCTAAAATTTTGAGATGTTGTAGAAAATCATTACCAGAATATAGGAAAAAATTCTTCTGCAATTATGTTGATCCGTAACAAAGATATATCTACCCTAAAAATTTGATTTTTGAAAATAATGCTGATTTCCCCAAATTTAACTCTTCATATCTCAAAATTTACCAATTTTTTGTGAAAAATGACATATAGAAAAAATTTACAAATCCGTTTAAATATTATGCGAACCTTAATAAAGAAATTATCATGAATTATTCTTGTCTAAAACGTAAATTTTCAAAATAATAAATTTACGATAGTTTCGATGTTAATTTTACTCGACCAAAGGTTACATTTTAGACTAGTTTTTAATTGGTGTTTATTAAATGATGGGAAAAAGCTCGTGATAAAAGTTGTCCAAAAAATATTTCGGAAATTTTATTCGTTATGCTTAGAAGATATAACGATCATTGATGCAACTTTGCAGAATAAGTAAAAATTTTTGTATTGAGTTTTTTAAAAAATGTTTTTTGGACAAGTTTTGACACAAGCTTTCTCCCATAATTTAATACAAATCAAAATCGAAAACTGTTGCAAAATGTGATCTTTTGGTCGAGTTAAATTAAAATCAAATCTGTCGCACATTTATTTTTCTGAAAAACTACGTATTAGAGAGGAATAATTTATTATAAATTCTTAATTAAGGCTCGCATAATACTATTTGTAATTTTGCAACTTTTGTCTATATACATATATATATATATAATATAAATTTTCCGCACTGGAGTTGATTAGCTACATGTTAATAAATGTACTACACGAATACTTCTATCTTATTTACAGGTGTTAATTATTAATTATAAATATTAACAAACATAAGTGCACTTGCGACATGGATGCAATGCTTTCGAGTCATTAACTTCAATAACTAGTTAATTAAATATTAATTAATAAATATTGAATAAAGACTTAAATATTTGAAAGTAACTGAACGGATTCCAAATATTAATAACAGGGAAAATTAAATTGTTGTTTTATACGAAAAAAGTTTAATGCGTGTATAACACCTGGACGTCTTCTATTAGAGAATTGAATTTTATTTACAATCTGTATCTAATTATTTAAAATTTTCATCTATAAATTTTTATATGATTTGTCGTAATGTAAATCTTTTTTACATTTTATTTCTAATTTGTGGAAGACGCACGAAAAATTTGTTTGTATATTACATTCGAACGCCCTAAATCTTATAATTAGTAGTACTACATTATGATACTAATGCGGAAAAGTAGATTTTCGTTTCGAAGAAATCGTGTCATCGCGTAATTGAACCGTGAACATTTAAGACAGTAGAATTTTAATGTCCCATTATTATATGAGTAATGTACTATTTATTAAATTTTTACAGAACAGAAATATAGTTTCAAATCAATTATTTTTTGCAATTCATATCAAACGAAATTTCTCCGTAAAAATTGTTATATTTTATTAATGACAAATGAATAATGTTTTATATTTTACAATATATTATTATTAGTTTCTTATAGTGTCATTTAAATAATATTTCAGATTTTTGATTCTTCAAGAGCTCTTTTAACTGCCTTGCTTAACGGCATACTCGGAATTCCAAACAGTAGAAGAGTATTGTGACAGTTTTCTTACTGATTCTGCTTGTATGGAAAAGAAAACCTTAATATCTATTGATGTAGCTCACTACATAAAAATATGGGCCAAATTTTTAAATCTAAAATCGAAAAGGATTAAAGTATTTTACATGGCTTGCATAGGGCAAATAATCTTGTGTACAAAGTTGGAGGAACTGAAAGATATTCTTGAAAAGTTACTTATTGTATCTTTAAGACAAAACGGAAGGCGAACTTATCGATGGATCAAGGAAAACGTCTTATGAAATAAGTAAAGTAGGTTTAAGAAGACTCATTACTGGCACTGATGATGAATACACAGAATTACTATCACAAGTTGAGAATGAAAAACTGGAGGAGCAAAATTACAACAGTGATACTGATGACCAAGTATTAGAAGAAAACGAAAAAAAAAGAAATCAAACGAAAAAAGCAAATAGGAATTATGATTTTTCCATATTTTATACTATACCCCTAGTTTACGGCAAAAAACGGCAAATTCTTAGCCTGGAATTATAAACCTAGTATTACTCGTTAATGGTTTTTTGCAGCTGGCCCTGCCAACTTGATGTCATTCTGGCAGGCCAGCTCGGTTTTTTTAAAGAAACGTTAACGACAAATATTTTTTGTTCGCGAATAATTTATTACTTGGCTATTATTCACTAAAAGAAAGTTTATTTTTATGTCACTAAGCATTCAGAAAATTTAGCGTCTGTTTTCGCGTTTCCAAAAATTTAATTTTGCATAAAAAGTATAAAAAATGATTTTTCCACATTTTACACTATATCCCTAGTGTACGGCAAAAAACGGCAAATTCTAAGCCTGGAATTATTATCCTAGTGTTACTCGTTAATGGTTTTTTGCAGCTGGCCCTGCCAACTTGATATCATTATGGCAGGCCAGCTCGGTTTTTTAAAGAATCGTTAACGACAAATTTTTTTTGTTCGCGAATAATTTATTACTTGGCTATTATTCACTAAAAGAAAGTTTATTTTTACGTCACTAAGCATGCAGAAAATTTATCGTCTGTTTTCGCGCTTCCAAAAATTTAATTTTGCATAAAAAGTATAAAAAATGATTTTTCCATATTTTACACTATACCTCTAGTTTACGGCAAAAAAAACGGCAAATTCTTAGCCTGGAATTATTATCCTAGTGTTAATCGTTAATGGTTTTTTGCAGCTGGTACTGCCAACTTGATGTCATTCTGGCAGGCTAGCTCGGTTTTTTAAAGTATAGCGGCAAATTTTTTACTTCCATGGATAATTTACGGATAATTTACGGCAAATTATCCATGGGTTTTTATTTAATTTAATAAAAGTTGTCCTGCCAACTTGAAAAACTATGCACTTATTAGACTGCAAAATTGGGCTCCAGTGTACAAATTTTTGCGATAAAGCGGACGAGGAGCGCATCACGCGTCAAAAGAGGCGGGCCTCATTGGCGACCAGAGACCAGAACCGCCCGTCGAAATGGATCAATTAGCCGAAAACCAATTTTTTTTAAGAGTCTCAAGGGCAGTTATATGGAGCAGGAATCGTTGATTAGCATATTAATAGGGTAAGTTCCAAAAATTTACGATTTTTTGTGAACGAAAACTTTGACACGCGATTTCTCGGATTTCCATTTTGATGATTTTTTCAAATTGGCGAGCAAGATAGGAAAAAAAGTAAACGTCCTATCGAAATGAGTCGAAATGCGTTATATTCGGGATTAAATTCTCTTCTAGATGAACCTAAAATACCTTAAGAAAGTTAACATTAACCCGGTTTTAAAACGATTTAAAGAGAATTTAAAAAAGAAATGCTTTTTGTTTATCACTTTTTGTTGATTTTTCTTGGTTCACTGGTTCACCTAGGAATTACACTATTGAAAATTAAAAATTTCTTTTGGTTTTTTGTTTCAGATGAAAATTGCGACCTGCACCTTGCCCGCCACGCAGAAAGTGCACACTAGAGGCGCCTCCGTAAATTTCTTGAAACATGAAGAATATCTTATGAGTGATAATAAAAAAATTTTGAAAAAACTCTTCAAATATGTAAGAATAAACCCTAAAATTTTTATTTCAATCAGACATTTCTTTCCTTCCCAATAAAATCCTGGAAAATATCGATTTTTGGGGCCTCTAAAACAGGCTCCCCCTTAACAGTTAGTTAACTAGTTTGTAGCAAGTAAAAAATCCCGAAACATAAAAAAAAAGAAAGGGAATATTTTTCATTGGAATTTGAAAAATTTGTTTGAACAGTTCACTTAATATGAAAGCAATGCATTCAAATTGAAAAGAAACGATGTAGCAAGCATCCAACAATGCTAAGAGCTACTATCATGTAGCCAGTTGAAAGAGATACGCATAGCATGCGCAAGAGGGTTAAGTATGCATATTGAAACCACATGAACATGAAAGCCCAAATTTGTCCATGATTAATGTTTTCGGGGTCACTGACCCAAGATCATTCCAAAGTCGAACCAGAAGAACTAGCGGAAGCTGAGTACGGACATGGCCCTAGGGGTTTTCGGGGTCGCTGAACCCAGAATCTGGGCTCGATTTGCTCCGTCCTGTATCCTGTGACCAAGCATTCGACCTTCAAATGATCTTTAGATCACGTTTAACTCCCTATGTTATGCATATCGTTGGATAGAGAATTTTACTAGTTTTCCATCTCTGCCATAAAAAATGGGGTTTCCAATTTTAAAATTCGACTCGACCTTCAAATGATCTTTAGATCACGTTTAACTCCCTATGTTATGCATATCGTTGGATAGAGAATTTTACTAGTTTTCCATCTCTGCCATAAAAAATGGGGTTTCCAATTTTAAAATTCGACTCGACCTTCAAATGATCTTTCCATATTTTACACTATACCTCTAGTTTACGGCAAAAAAAACGGCAAATTCTTAGCCTGGAATTATTATCCTAGTGTTAATCGTTAATGGTTTTTTGCAGCTGGTACTGCCAACTTGATGTCATTCTGGCAGGCTAGCTCGGTTTTTTAAAGTATAGCGGCAAATTTTTTACTTCCATGGATAATTTACGGATAATTTACGGCAAATTATCCATGGGTTTTTATTTAATTTAATAAAAGTTGTCCTGCCAACTTGAAAAACTATGCACTTATTAGACTGCAAAATTGGGCTCCAGTGTACAAATTTTTGCGATAAAGCGGACGAGGAGCGCATCACGCGTCAAAAGAGGCGGGCCTCATTGGCGACCAGAGACCAGAACCGCCCGTCGAAATGGATCAATTAGCCGAAAACCAATTTTTTTTTAAGAGTCTCAAGGGCAGTTATATGGAGCAGGAATCGTTGATTAGCATATTAATAGGGTAAGTTCCAAAAATTTACGATTTTTTGTGAACGAAAACTTTGACACGCGATTTCTCGGATTTCCATTTTGATGATTTTTTCAAATTGGCGAGCAAGATAGGAAAAAAAGTAAACGTCCTATCGAAATGAGTCGAAATGCGTTATATTCGGGATTAAATTCTCTTCTAGATGAACCTAAAATACCTTAAGAAAGTTAACATTAACCCGGTTTTAAAACGATTTAAAGAGAATTTAAAAAAGAAATGCTTTTTGTTTATCACTTTTTGTTGATTTTTCTTGGTTCACTGGTTCACCTAGGAATTACACTATTGAAAATTAAAAATTTCTTTTGGTTTTTTGTTTCAGATGAAAATTGCGACCTGCACCTTGCCCGCCACGCAGAAAGTGCACACTAGAGGCGCCTCCGTAAATTTCTTGAAACATGAAGAATATCTTATGAGTGATAATAAAAAAATTTTGAAAAAACTCTTCAAATATGTAAGAATAAACCCTAAAATTTTTATTTCAATCAGACATTTCTTTCCTTCCCAATAAAATCCTGGAAAATATCGATTTTTTGGGGCCTCTAAAACAGGCTCCCCCTTAACAGTTAGTTAACTAGTTTGTAGCAAGTAAAAAATCCCGAAACATAAAAAAAAAGAAAGGGAATATTTTTCATTGGAATTTGAAAAAATTTGTTTGAACAGTTCACTTAATATGAAAGCAATGCATTCAAATTGAAAAGAAACGATGTAGCAAGCATCCAACAATGCTAAGAGCTACTATCATGTAGCCAGTTGAAAGAGATACGCATAGCATGCGCAAGAGGGTTAAGTATGCATATTTGAAACCACATGAACATGAAAGCCCAAATTTGTCCATGATTAATGTTTTCGGGGTCACTGACCCAAGATCATTCCAAAGTCGAACCAGAAGAACTAGCGGAAGCTGAGTACGGACATGGCCCTAGGGGTTTTCGGGGTCGCTGAACCCAGAATCTGGGCTCGATTTGCTCCGTCCTGTATCCTGTGACCAAGCATTCGACCTTCAAATGATCTTTAGATCACGTTTAACTCCCTATGTTATGCATATCGTTGGATAGAGAATTTTACTAGTTTTCCATCTCTGCCATAAAAAATGGGGTTTCCAATTTTAAAATTCGACTCGACCTTCAAATGACCTTGAAGTTCAAGTTTAAGGTCAAATTCAAGGTCACCATCAGATAAAAATACTTTTTTTTAAGACTGATTAGATCAAAATCAATTGTCCCAAAACAAAGTTATGGGTTTTCGAAGAAATATGTAACCTTGTCCAATATCAGACTTTTAAAATTGTTATTTTAAAAAATATGAGCTTTTTTACATGCAATTTACAAATTTATTTGTATTTAACATGTATTACAAAAAGTTGAAAGTTTTTGAGATAAAAATTAATAAATATGGTGAAATCACTAATTTTTTCAAAAATCATTTGCTTTGAATTGCTCCAGCTCTTCAGCGTCAACTATTTTTAATGATTTTTATTTTTTGACCTGATCCGTTGACGTGAAGTCACCCATATAGAGTTTCAGAGATTATTCTTTTTCTCCAATTTCTTTCTGTGTCTAAAATACGAATATTATCGAAATCCATTATATGACCCAATTCATTAATGTGATTGTTAATAATACATTGTTTATCATTTTATAACTATTTTTACTATGTTCATTGATTCTAGTTTTAACATTCTTTTTGTTTCTCCTATATAGGAAGCATTACAATCCGTACGATTAATTTTATACTATTTCTTGTTGTTCCATTTTTTTATTTTTATCTTTCCCTCTCTGAATAACCTGACTAACAAGGAGGGGCTCCACCTTCCGGGAAACAGATTTTATTGCAACTTTGAAAGCTGTTTTCTGGTACCCAAATTTGAAAGAATTCATATGAAATTCAATCTCATAGGCTGTTTCACAGAAGTTATACGCAGTTATCGAAAAATCGTGAAAAAATATCTTTAAGCTTAATTGCCAATATATCAAAAAGAAATAGACGTGGTTACTGAAACTCAAATTCATTAAATAGTTGAGATCAAGTAAATATAGTTTTAAAAGAAAGAAGCTCAAATATCTCAATTTGGACAAAAGGTATGGAAAAAATAAGAATTAGATAAAATTTTAACGAAAATTTTAATATTAATATTTGCTAGACATGTTAGGCAAATATTTCGTCTAATTCTTATTTTTTCCATAACTTTTGTCCAAATTGAGATATTTGAGCTTCTTTTTTTTAAACTATATTTACTTGATCTCAATTTTTTAATGGATTTAAGTTTGAGTATTGCAACAGTCCTATTCGAATAATGGCAAATACGATAAATAAATAAGTAAAATTCGCGATGAAAGGGAAATTTCCATTCACGGGCGCACATGAAATCATCTCGATATGTACGGGTTAAAGGGATTCCCCTTACCGCGGCGCGGGGTCATCAAGCGCCCGTGACTACGAAGATCCGCACAAAGAGGAGAGACCGATAACTCCCGAATTCCGATCGATTGGTCTAAATTTTGTTTAGATAATTTATTAATTATTTAAATTCTGTTCATCTTTAATAATATTATAGATTAGGAATTTAATTGCCTTTAATGTTAATTAAATTTAAAATCCGATATAAAATTAAATAACGAAAGAAGGCATTAAAATCTAAGATACTCTAATTGCGCGTAATTAATTAACATGTAATAATAAATCGAGCCTTCGCGCATGTCATTATCTATATTCCTTTATCTGATCCGGTGAGATGATCTACTCGGGAGCTCACTGTCGCGATAGATCCTATCAGTATCGTCCTAGTAGCCAAAGGAAGAAGACTTCGCCATCCTGCGAGAAACTCTCGACCCGCGCGAGTTCGTAAACCTTCGATAGTGAGTAAAGAAAATACTATCCCATGTCCTAATTCCCTTATCCAGGAACTGGATAACCCTCTGGGTGACAAGTTCCGAGTGGTTCCGTATTTATTTATGGAACTGCGAAATTTTTTTATTTTTTTTTATTGGGTAAAAGAGTTAATACTCTTTCCCATGCGTGTGCCCCATCCTTCGGGATGACGCTGATGCCTGAGGCTAGGCTGGGTGATCCGCATGGTTCCAAGGATTTTTCAGCGACCTACAGAATTATCGGCAACCGGACCACGAAGAAAAATAAAATAAAAAGAAAATTTCTTTTCGCGATTTCGCACCGCGCCGGAAACAATTTTTTTTTAACAAAAGGGGAAATTAAATGGGTTTTTTTCTTTTATTTAGTAAACCGATCCGCGTAACTAGTATCGCGATTGACTCGTTAGACACGGGAATTTAAATTAATAAACCTTGCAACAAATTACAAACAAGTGTCCTCTATTGATCGTCACGAACCAATGGTGTTTACAGATGTTTATTTAAGTTACAAAAATATGCCGACGTTTCGGACGTTTTTACGCCGTCCCTTTTCAAGGCTAAAAAAAATTAATAATTTACAAAATATATAGATTAATACCCAATAGTGAAATATTTACATCGATGTCACAAAACAAATCATAACTCACCAAATTCTAACAAAACTCAAAAAAACCACATATCACTCGTGTAAATCTCGCAAAAGCCACTCTTCATTATTACATATACATTCTATACAAATTCAACGCATCACGTTTAATTCTCGAATTAAAAACAATAATTTTCAGTAATACCATTAAAAAGAATACAATTTAAAAACCTTTTTGCTAATTTTCACCACCCACGCTGTCGTCTCCAGAACACATTGTTTAAAAAATATATATATATATCTATATACATAGGACCTCCCCGAAGGGAGTCCTAAGTCACAATTAAACTTCATAAAGTCTCCAGACTCGTGCCCAACCTTCCATCAATACATTTTACAGCATACACATACATACACACACATATACATACATGTACATATACACAACATACATATATACATACGTATATTCGCCCCATACATCAATAAATCCAACCAACGAAAGAGGGGAACATTTTGTATTACGAGGCTAAGTCGAGTCGAGAGCTCCCGCGTATCAGGCGAACATGCGCCGCGGAGAAGTGGCACGCCCCGTCAATCTTAATACTGCCGGGATTCCCCGGATCGCTCCGAAACTTAACGCGAGTCGCCCAACCTCCTCACTACACATAGTACGCTAATACTGAGAGCCAGTTGTTCTCAAGCCAACAAACGCAATGGAGAGCATAAAAACATTTATAACAGTTAAACAATATTAATTACAATATAGCTTCACAGTATTCAACGCTTCTTTATACATATTCTTCAAAAAATTCACATCTTCTATACGGTTAAGTGTGTTATCGTGTGTATATATATTCAGCATCTCCGAAAACATTCGTTTTTTCATGTTATTCTCGATATCAATGATAGAAACCTTATTAAAATCAATCCTGTGGTTAGTATTTCTCTTATGGACCGCTAATGCAGATCTTTCACTTTCATTGCGTACATCATTCTTATGCTCTCGAATTCGTGATTTTAATTTACGTTTACTCGTGCCAATGTATTGCGCTGTACAGTCTTTACAAGGTATTTTATAAACAATATTGCACATCTCCTGTTTTTCATTTTTATCCTTGCCTAATTTTATAATATTGCTAAATTTATTGATCATGCGGTTTATTGGTAGAAAATCAAACTTTTTTATGAGTACATTGAGGCACGGTGTTAAATCCTTAATAAAAGGTAAAACAACCTTTGGTCTCAAAATTAAATTTCTTTTTATAATGTTATTATTTATTAAAATATCATTAGCATTATGTAAAAGTGACAATCGTTTTTTAATGAATTTATTTATGAAGTCAAATGGATAATTGTTATTAAGTAAAAAGTTACGCACTAGCACAATATTGCCATCATGAAAAATCGAATCCGATAATAAAACGGCCTTGTCAACCAAATTATAAACCATTGCTATTTTTTGGGAACGTGGGTGATGTGAAAAGTAATTGAGATAACGTCCAGAAGCTGTGTCTTTACGGTACCAATTTGTCTTGCAAATAGCATCATCGAATCTATGTATTTTTAAATCAAGAAACGGTAATTCTTTATTTATTTCAGTTTCCACTGTAAATTTTATAGGTTCACAATAGCTATTGAAGGCGTTCAATATCAGATCGATCTTCTCATGATTGACAATTAATATCGTGTCGTCTACATACCTTTTGTACAAAACAATATCCTTTTTGAAATCTTTTAAACAACAATTTTCTAAATCTTCTAATACCATGTCCGCAAACCACGGACTTGTGCAAAAGCCCATAGGAGCTCCCATACATTGTTTGTAAATTTTATTATTAAATTGTAAGAAAGTTGAGTCCAAAAGTTGCTCTATCCCCTCCAAGAATTCATCTTTAACAATAGGAATATTACTCTCTATAAATTTCCATTTTTTAGAAACTGCTCGTATAATTAAATCTCTCGGTAAATTTGAAAAAAGTGAGACAACGTCAAACGATACTAATCTGTAATTTCCAGGCACAATTAGTTTGTCAATGATCTTTTTTAATTCTATACTATTTTTAATATTTGATGCTGGTTTTGGGACATACTTATTAAATAATTTACTAATTGCTTTATCAAAGGCATACGTAGGGCTATTTATAGCTGAAACAATGATCCGTATAGGTAAATCTACTTTATGTATTTTAATTAGCCCATACGCTTTCGGAATGTTTGTGTTGTCTAATTTTTGTTTAACGCTGTCAAAACAATTTTCTTTTTCAAAAACTTCCTTTTCCTCCCAATCTCTTATTAAACGTTGAATTTTAATTTGTAATTGTCTTAGCGGGCATTTTTCAATAACTTTATAATATTTCCCATCATTCAAAGATGTCTCCATTTTTTCATTATATTTCTCTTTTTCTATGATAACGCTAACCGCACCTTTATCTGCTTTCGTAAACATCACGTCTTGGTTATTTTTTAAAAATTTACATGTATCATTATAATTATGTAAGATGATTCTATCCGTATATTCCATGTGTCTCTTTCTTTTTATAAATTTATTTATACTTTCAATTAGTTCCGTTTTTAATTTTTCATTGCGTGAGTACGTTGCTTTAATATTCTTATCGTCATATGTATTATCATTATTATCATACTGAGACTGGATGTGAAATTCAATGTCTTTAAGTATTTCAAAAGCAGTAAATTTATTAATATTAGAAGTAAAATTAAATTTTTCACCAAGACGTAATGTGTCACGGACCGCAAGAGGAATCTCCTTATCTGTGGTATTAACCACCCATTTTTCTCTAATATCCACATTGTCATCCACAATCTCATTGACATTCGTATTTTTATAAAACCTTCCTTCAAAACGCACATCTCTGTTTTTTAAATTATTGATCTTTCGGAGTTTTATGTTCGTTTGTTTCTTATGAAAAATATCCAAAATGTATGAATAGTACCTTTCAAATTTTTTTATAAGTAAATTACCTATTCTATTTTCTATAATGTTAATCATACTTTTTATTTCTTTATCTAAATATTTAAGATGGACATTAAAATCTCTAATCTCCAAATTAAGAATCTTTTTTGTAATGAACGTTGATAGATTATTCGATTTTTTTCTAATTAATCTAGAGTGAAACGAAATATTTTTCATAAAAAACTCAAATCTTTTTATGTGATTCGGAGTGAGTTCGAGCATTCTGCATTCTAAAAGAAATTTTAAATGATTCTGTGAAGTGATCTGATTTTTTAATAATTTAGTCAATTTTATAAAAAGATTATAAGTTGAATTGTCAAAACTACGGTAAATCAGATTGAGAATATATGATAGATTGAATTTACTTTGAGAGTCTAATGCAGATATAAGAGTTTGTTTATAGTCACGCTTAGTCAAATCGTCGTGTGAGTTCGTACAAGAGGCCAACGATCGCCTTGACGAACCAGGATTTTATGTGAAACGTTGTGCAAGTAATTATAATTTGACTCACTAAATCAATCGCTAATATCAAGAAAGAATATAAACAATTGCACGGTATCCACGTTAACAAATTATATTGTTTAGCAAAGAAAATATACGTAATATTATTTTATTACAATCATTACTATTTAATATACAAAATAAGAATTATCAAAAATAAATGCAGTTTAAAACAATACAAAACAATCATTATTGTAAATAAAATGCGGTTGGTTTGAATATTGAGGATCTATTTCACTTTTGATACTCACGACACAAATCCAAGATTATTTGTAAAAAATTGACACTATGTTTTGTTGTTTTTTAAATTGAAAATGCGAAGATATATAAATTTATGATCTACAAATTACTTTTTCAAAACACCAATTTTTACACATCCATACAGACGTTTTTAAAATTACATATTTCGAGTTCCAAAGTGTCAAGACATCGTAAAAATGATTAAATATAGATTTTTTTACCATATCAATTGTTTTCTATACGAAAAAAAGAATAATTTATTATTTTCCTTAACAATATGGTACTCATTTACTCACACGTAAAACGAAGTATTATCAATAACTTATAACATGAGGCTCTGCTCGTGCGAAAATTAAAAAATGAAGCGGGCGTCGGGTCTTGAACCCGAGCCTCTTCGGATCCGAAGACGTTCACCCTAACCACTGCGCTATGGCCGCATTGGTCGTACCGATGCTACTTAAGATGCCTACTGTATATGCGTCGTTTGGCGTGTCGGTAATGCAGACATCTTTTTATGACAAGTGGATTGTTCTATAACAATTCCACCTTGTCATAATCCCCCCCCCCCCCATCAAACCGTCGAGTGCCAGTTTGACGAACGAGAAGGTAAGGTTGTCCCCACGTATGTCCTCGAGGGATCACGACTTTTGCGCATGAAGTGAATACGTGTAGGATTAACTTTACGTGTGCGTCACAAGAATGTCATTGTCGGATTTTTCACCATATGTGCTCGCGACGTGATTGTTAGGTTTCGGTACGGTTTGCAAGCACTTGTCCTCACGAAGGCATCCTCGAGATTTGATAGAGATATCCTCTACATGTGGTCACGAGAAGAATATTTGGTTACGATACGCTTACGGTTACGGTCGGACGAGCCTCACGATCGCATTAACAGTGACTGCCCGAGTTAAGGTAGGCTGGTAGTTTGCTTTCGACCAGACTATCTTTACCACCTGATACGTACTTTACTACGAGTTTCGGCGCACCTTATATACCCGATTCGCAAGCGCATGCATGCATATAACAGTATTCTTCCATTCCAGTGTGAGGTCGATGAACTCGTTTGTTTCTCAGAAAGAAAAATTTCTGTTTTATTAGATATGGAGAAATTAATTTTGTATAAATGAATATTATTATAAATATTATTGTTTATTTATTGCTGTAACACATAACAGGGCTTAGATTGTAAAATAAATGTTGTGTAGTATACTTTCCTTAAAAATTGCATTATTTTTCAACTGAACCCTTACCGATTCAATTTTGATTTTAGTACTTTTTAGTGCAATAACTTTTTTTAAAGTAAGGTACCAATTGCAAAAGTGTGATATTGGAATTACATTATACTTGCAAAGTTTTACACCTTAGTAGAAGGTGTTTTTTGATATTTAACTGTTGGATTATGTATTACATAAGATTGATTAGAAAACATAAACAAAAAAGTATACCAAATAATATAGGACTCTTTTCTGAAAAATATGTATTTTTATTCAACAGAAATATTTGCCGTTCCTATTATGATTTCAGTTCCGTTTAATGTAGTAACTTTTGATAAAGTTTCAATAATATAATTCTCTCCTATTTCATTTTTATTTTAGTACTTTATTGCTTTGCAGAAACTGCTTATATACTTCATTATTTGTTAATTAAAAAGTTTTAAGTTTTTTTTAAGTAGAAAATGAAGAATTACGTCAAATTAAATATATTAAACTATTTGACAACAATTTTAGAAGTATGATTGGAATTACATCATGCTTGCGAATTTTACACCTTCGTAAAAGGTGTTTTTGATATTTAACGATTGGATTAATGTATTACTTATGATTAGTAAGAATAAAATAAGTACTAATATATAACACACTTTATTATTTAGAATTAATAGTGGGTTTTTAATAAATTAAATTAAAAAAAAGTATCAAAGATTATATATTTATGTTTCATTGCAGAAATTTTTTACTCCGTTTAAAAATTTAACAAGATTTTATTTACTAATGCAGTAACTGTTTTAGTAAAAAAGTTCAGAGAAATGTTAATACATACTAGCCAAAAACGCTCGCTTCGCTCGCGATTAAAACAAGGTTTGGGACACAATATTGAAAAAAATACAATATCGAAAGAAAATGTAATAGAAGAATCTCAAAATTATAAAGAAGAATTAAAACCAAAGATACTGTAAAAATAAGTATTGACAGAAAACAAAAACAAGAAATAGTCAACAAAAATAATATTGAAGACAAAAATACTAATATATATTAAAACAAGGTATTAAAATAAAAAATATCCAGGAAATCCCGTAATTAGTGGAGTCTTTCTGAAATATTTCAGCAATTCCCAAAATTTCTAGGAAATCCCGTAACTTGTAGCGTCATCCCGAAATACCTCATATATTCCCGAAATATCCTGGAAATTCCACAATTAGTGGAGACATTTCGAAATACCTCAGAAATTCCCGAAATATCCAGGAAATCCCTTAATTTGTAGAGTTATCCAAAAATACCACATAAATTCCCGAAATATCCACGAAATACCATAATTAGTGGAGTTTTTTTTTAAATATTTCAGAAATTCCCGAAATATCCAGGAAATTCCACAATTAGTGGAGACATTTCGAAATACCTCAGAAATTCCCGAAATATCCAGCAAATCCCGTAATTCGTAGCGACATCCCGAAATAAATCAGAAATTTCCGAAATATCCAGGAAATACCACAATTAGTGGAGACATTTCGAAATACATCAGAAATTCCCGAAATATCCAGGAAATCCCTTAATTTGTAGGGTTATCCAGAAATTCCTCAGAAATTCCCGAAATATCCAGGAAATCCCGTAATTAGTGGAGTCTCTCTGAAATATTTCAGAAATTCCCGAAATATAAGGGAAATTCCGTAATTAGTAGATTCATCCCGAATTTCCACAGAAATTCGCGTAATATCCAGGAAATCCCGTAATTGGTAGAATCATCCCGAAGTACCTCGGAATTCCCAAAAGATCCAGGAAATCCCGTAATTGGTAGATTCATACCGAATTTCCTCAGATATTCCCGAAATATCCAGGAAATGCCATAATTAGTGGAGTCTTTCTGAAATATTTCAGAAATTCCCGAAATATCCAGGAAATCCCTTATTTAGTAGAGTTATCCAGAAATACCTCAGAAATTCCCGAAATATCCAGGAAATTCCGTTATTATTCGTGTTATCCCGAATTTCCTCAGAAATTCCCGAAAGATCCAGGAAATCCCGTAATTGGTAGAGTCATCACGAATTTCCTCAGATATTCCCGAAATATCAAGGAAATCCCGTAATTACACGGAAAAAGGTTTGCAGCATAAAACACGATACCCACTATGATGCCTACAAAAAGAAGCGTCGATCACAAGAAAAACAAATGACAGTATCGATATTATCGGTGATAGTCAACTCTCGAATTAGTATATGTAATATCTATATCGGTGCGACTTTTCTGAGGTATGGCACGTCTTTTTCGGGTGCTAAACGAAGTGGTGTACTCTTTTCGACACCTTATACTTTGCGATAACGTTAAGAAAGTCCGCAACGATTTTACGATCTATTTATATTAAGTTTACTGTTATTAACGAACATGTGTACCGATGTAACATACATTAACAGTTAGATATAAATTATTAATTATGATTTTGTTAAATAGAACGAATATTTTACAAATATTTAATCTATTAAATTTTATTGTAGTAGAGGTTATGTTAGTATTTGTTAGAGGATCCTGCTCTAAGTATAGAAATTTTAGAATTTAAAACAAATAGATTATTCAGTTAATTTATACAAAGAATTTAACTTTATTATTTATATTGCATTGGGAAAATATGCAATTTGAAGTAAGTACTTATGCTTTCTTACAGAAAGCGTAATAAATAAATTATTTTATAGGAAGTATTAAGGTAAAAAAAATATAAGAAAATAGTACTAATTATATTATATATTTATGAAAATCTAATGAACTTCTGTAAAATGACAAATAACAAAAATATAGTTTTTCTTCTGATTAACAAGTCTTTTGTCATAAAAGTAAATATATAAATAAATACATATATATACACACATATATAAACAAAGGTCTGTAATTCAAAGTGCTTAAGATATTTTATAATACATCACTTATCACTTCATAGTTTTTTAATATCTAAATGCAATTGCATAATTTTATTTAGTGCAACAATTCCCTTGAGGCCGGTTATTTCATATATGCATTTATGCAAGAAGGACCATACATGTGGACATCCAATAGTATAATCAATATGTAGTGCAAAAAACAACTTGAAACACAAGTCTACAGACTCTATCGCGTCTGTGCATTCGAAAGTTATTAAATCCATAACAACATATATTTTTGATAAATGTTTAATCGGACCGCAAAAAATCAGAAAAGGTTGCACTGGAGATTTAATGTAAAATTCGTGCCTTTCATTAATCAAATGATTTATTGTTTCTTTTGAAACTTCGTCATCCTAAAACGTATAAATGTATACTTATATTATTAGTTTCATTTATTGTAAATAAGAAGTTTACTTTAACATGTAGAAAGAATGAATTAGATGGATCCATTTTCTGATTTTTAGCACTACATTTTGGGATGTAATCGATTAATTTTGGAAGCAGCATGAATGCTAAAATATTTTTACAATCTGAAACAAAAAATAATATTGAGTACTTGCAATAAAGATTTCATATAATTTTTTTAAGTATAATATTCCTGTACAAACCGTTTGTTTCTACGGATTCATTTTCTTCTAAAATCTTTTTTACTTCAATTAGATTGGTATTCTTTTTACTTTTAATAGTTCCGATGCTTTCTACAATATTTTTTGCATGTAACAACAATTTATTCGCAAATGTAGGCCACTTTTGAAAGAGGTTGTCACATATATTTATATTTTTAACTGCTGGTCCTGTTGGTTTCTTTTGATTCCGAAGAAGTTGTTCAAAATCTAATTTTATCTACAATTATAATAATATAAAAATACGTACGTATAATAATCAATATTATTTACCTCCTTCAGTGAATAAAAAATTTCATTAACTTAAAATATATCATCTTATTTTTTTGTTTCAAAGTGTCTTGAAACGCGTAATATATTATTTAAAAAATTAATATTTTTGAAATTCACTAAAGTATGAAGTAAAACGTAATATAAGAATTTATTATTATTTACCAAGTTTGGACCTAAGGAACTTTGTAAAATCGAGAATTCTTCCATTATTTGCGTAGCATTCTTACTTTTATATAATTTCTCGTGCCTTGTAAAAAAAGAACACTTCCATGCAGCTATGACTTTCTCTTCATCATTAGAAAATTCACTTAATAAAATATATAAATCCTCTTCAACTTCTTAACGTTCTTAAAGAAATATGGACAAGAAACTCTTTGGCCCTTTAATTTTTAAGTATGTATAAAATATATTTTGTTCAAAGATGTTTTATTGACTTTCATATGAATGGAAAATAATATAAATTAATTGAAGGTAAATTATATACAATTTTTAAATGTTAATGTTATAAATATTATATGCAGAAAATACCTTTTGCTTTTGTCAGCGAGGGTTGAGTTTTTGCCTTTATATCACCGAAAATACCTGCATGACCAATTTTATCGCGAAAAATAATATAAGTGGAATATAATAATCCACTACAATTTATTTTTCTTCTTTTATTTGTATCGTTTCCTTGTACGTAGTAACTCGGAGTGTAAAACAGATCTTTTTCTTCAGCACAGTTGAATAATTGTACAATTGCATCAGTCATTCGATTAAATTGTACGCGATTTAATCTGTAGTTTAAAATTTTATAACAATTGTAAGTATAATATGAGACTAGCAACAGATACCTCGCTCGCTGACGCTCACTCGGTTGTATTTTGATCATGCTTATTTTAGATGAGTATATGTAAAATAGTTACACAGCCTTTTTTCTTTAAAGTTAAATGTGACATTTTTATGTTCATTTTTTAAATGAAAAACATTACATTTTTTAAATAATTAGTAAACCAATTGGGTTTATCAAGGCAGAAATTGCATTTTTATAGATACACCAAATTCGCTGTGTAAAGTTGAAGTTTATATGCATATAAATTTAAATTTTCTTGGACTAAAGCCCTTCGACAACTTTTATCCTGCAAGGAGTTTTTTGTATTTGCACCTGTTTTAAGCCTATTTTTGATAATATTTTAATATTTTACTTAATGAATGTGTTAAAAATCATCAAAAAAGAATATTTTTTATAATATATTTTATAAACATGCCATTTCACATAATATTTTATAAAAATTACAAAAATATTTTTATAACCGTACTCTACCCTTAACACCAACAATGATAATTTGCGCATTGCGAAGAGGATTATGGTATAATTAATGTGGTGACTGAGATGTCGTTTTTGTAAAAAAAAATTGAGAAAAAAACAAAATATGATAGTTAACTACCAAAGTTTTAAAATTAATCAAAATTTCTTTAAAATTACATTCCAGGTAGCACTGTCCGTCTCGGAGACGTTTTTAAAACGTTATTAAGCGTTTTAAGCGTTTTAAAAACGTCTATAAACGTCTTTAAAACGTTTTGTGCTGACTGGGATGTTACTACTATTGTACAGACGATTGAAAAGAGTGTGAGAACTCGATATATTTTGTGTCGACTTTCCAATATTTTGGTTTTTTAAAAGAGGTTATAGATTAAAAAAAAACATCAAAGTCAGAACTGAAAATAAAGTTCAACTGAAAACTTGATCATCTAATGACTATCAATTATTTCGTGACATTCAAAGAATCCGTCAAATGTCAATCATTCGTGAGATTTCGACTCCATTTTCATCATTATTGCAGGGGTCCTTTATAGTATATGAGCGGGCAATCGTTTCAAAAAGGCGTCTCGAATCTTGATCTCGCGTAGACGAGTTGAAAAGATGTGAGAACTCCATATGTTTTGTGTCGACTTTCCAATGTTTTCGTTTTATTTGATAATTTTAAATAACTATTTATACATTATTGGATGAGAGTTAGGCTCTTGGATAGTGTATTTGATGAAAACCTGATGTCGTTTCTGCAGACCAAGACATGTTGTACTGAAGTCATTTAGATTTTTCGTGTATAGTTATAACACACGCTCCGTAAAATATATTTATGCTTCCAGCGTTAGCCAACATATGAATATTGTATTCGACTCTTACGGCGAGGATGTGCTGGTAAGGTATACATTTCAAGAATCATATATTTTTTCAATGCATGATCCATTTAATAGTAACATAATAAGGGCTCTGTAACAGTGTAAGTTAAGGAAAGAAAAGTATACTGTTAAATTTTGACGCTAATAATGATAGAATTAAATACAAAAAGAAAATAAATATGACAAAGAGTAAAAAATAAGTATATATATATATATATATTGTGTCTGTGTAAAAATAATTATTATAGGTTATTATAAAGAAGGTGTGTGTGCGTGTGTTCAGAAAGAAAGTGAAATATGTCCATATATTTAATATATTTAAAATGCACACACATAAAATAATTTCCATTTGGGGGGATATCGTAATTTTAAATAAATTGATGTAATATAATGTGTTTACAGAATACATAAAATATAAGCATGTTATATACTCTCATAAATTATATTTTTCTTTAATGGCGGTGGTAACATTTTTTATAAAGTGGTATATAATACTGTCGTTGTGTTATATATGGTTATAATTTGTATGTGAATGTAGTATTATTTCAAAGTGATGGTTTTTATAATGCATATTTAAAAATTTTGGTATTTAATAAAATCTGTATAGTAATTGTTATTATAAAATTGAGTGTTATGAAAATCATTTTTTACGCACGTTGGGTGAGTGATTGTATCTAAATGGCGGCTCTGTCGAAATATTTTATACATGATATTTGCAAATATAATTCTAATTGTAAAATTTTAACAAATTTAAGTTTTTAAATAATAATTTTAAATACCTGTTTATACGTTATTATAAGAATTAAACTTTCGGTCGTTGTATTTTGGGAAACTCTGATTCTTTTTTGAAGTCTGTAAGTTTTGTCGAACGGCAGGCTATTATCAATTATTTTGCATATTTATTTTAATGTTTCAGTAGTAGTAATGTTTCAATGGATTTTTCTTATATTACATTTTTTTATTTATTATAACTAATGTAATGATTTGTCATTTACAATATGATATGTTGCAGCCGATTTTCAATTGTATTTTAATGATTTTCAGCGCAAACAATTATTAATTATTTTGCATATTCACTTTAATCATTCAATAGTTGTAATATTTTAATGTTTTTTTTCATACTTCCATTTTTATTTATTTATAAAATTTATATAAAATGTGTATAAATTTTCGTCTACACATTTACAATACTTTTTTAAACACTATATTGTTAGTGTAAATTTTGTGTTTATTTTTTAATGTATCATTTTCTATTTTTGCATTGTTTAACAGTAATATTTTTAAATTTTTTCTACTTTTAGCTCTTGAAAGATCTACGTATAATTGACCATGGCTAAAAATTGGAGATGGTAAATAGATACCAACTTGTTTGTATGACTGTCCTTGTGATTTGTTAATAGTCATTGCAAAACCTAATCGAATGGGAAATTGTTTTCTGCGCATGTTGAATGGTATATCTTCTTTAGATGGTGACAAAGTGATTCTTGGTATTAAAACTAATTTTCCAATTTTTTTTCCGCTTATAATTTCTGCTTTAACTAATGTTTCATAAGTTTTGTTACTAATAATCTTGTTCCATTACAAAGACCTTCATTCACATTTAAATTTCTTACAAGAATTACTATTGCACCTACTTTTAATTGTAATTTATGTAGAGGAAGTCCATTAGGTGTAAGGGAATTAAGAAATTCTGTAGGTAACATGACATCTAAGTTTTCTCCATTATCATCTTCTGCTGTATCTACACTTAAGTATTCAATAATTTGCCTTTCCATTATAGCCAAAATTTTATTATTTATTTCAATTACGTCATTGTTGGTGAAGGCTAATATAACTTTATCATTTAAATCTTTATCATTTATTTTTATTTCGTTTCCAAAAATTTCTGCAATGATATCATTTTCTTTTGTTATTAAATCAAGAGGGATTTCAAGCAGTTCATTTTCTTCTTCATACATATTTAAACGTTTACCTTCACCTACATTTATTAACCATTGTCTAAAATAATTGTCATTATCTGTCACTCGAAGATTTTCATTTAGTGTCATACGTATAAAATTCGGCCATAAGTAACTGTTTTTAACTGAATTTTCAATAACTTCAGTACGACTACTATGTCGTATAACTGGTAATGTTTGCCTAAAATCGCCTGAAACAACCAACATTTTACCACCAAATATTTTTTTATTGTTACATATATCTTGAAATAGGCGATTGACTGCTTCAAAAGCATATTTCGATGTCATAGATATTTCATCCCATATTATAATTTGAACTTCTTTTAAATTTTTACCATCTATTGAATTAGATTTAATATTACATATAGTACATTCTGTGATATTAAGTGGTAGTTTAAATGTTGTGTGTACTGTTTTCCCCGTTATGTAATATATTTGCTGCAATCCCTGTCCAAGCAACACATAAAAATGAAATGTTTGAGAATTTAAGATAGTCTATTAGAACATTAAGTAAACAGCTTTTCTCACTTCCTCCTGGTCCATCAATAAAAAAGCTTTTTTTTGTCTTCAACTACATTTATTAACCATTGTCTAAAATAATTGTCATTATCTGTCACTCGAAGATTTTCATTTAGTGTCATACGTATAAAATTCGGCCATAAGTAACTGTTTTTAACTGAATTTTCAATAACTTCAGTACGACTACTATGTCGTATAACTGGTAATGTTTGCCTAAAATCGCCTGAAACAACCAACATTTTACCACCAAATATTTTTTTATTGTTACATATATCTTGAAATAGGCGATTGACTGCTTCAAAAGCATATTTCGATGTCATAGATATTTCATCCCATATTATAATTTGAACTTCTTTTAAATTTTTACCATCTATTGAATTAGATTTAATATTACATATAGTACATTCTGTGATATTAAGTGGTAGTTTAAATGTTGTGTGTACTGTTTTCCCGTTATGTAATATATTTGCTGCAATCCCTGTCCAAGCAACACATAAAAATGAAATGTTTGAGAATTTAAGATAGTCTATTAGAACATTAAGTAAACAGCTTTTCTCACTTCCTCCTGGTCCATCAATAAAAAAGCTTTTTTTGTCTTCAATTTTTAAATGTTATTCAACAAATTATAACAAATAATTAAATTAATACAACAAATATGAATCATGTATCTTTTGATTGGTATTGTTGAAATATTATTGTTTATATTTTGTAAAATTGGAAACATCGTAATACTACGTGTTTCGTATATTTTTAGTAAATGTGAACGCATTTGGGAAATATCATAGTTTAAACTGCATGGGCATAAATTAAATACAATAGAGACAGCAAAAGCTATCGCGAAAATTCCACAATCATAACTATTGGTTCGAAATTGCACTGTTTCAAAAACAATTTTTAATTGTTGACTATCTGGAAATAATCTATTGATGTATACTTTATGTTCATTTTGCAAATATTTAGCATTTAAACTATCATAAATGTGTATCGTTCTATTATTGTAATACATACAAATCCAATGACCTTTTTCATATTTTCCAGAAAATAACAATTGAATGTATTTTTTTTTTTTTTTTTTATTCTTGATTTGTGCTCTCTTTTTCCTGGCACTTCCTACCGTTTATCCCCCTGGGGACTTTAACGGTGTCCACCTACCACCTATGTGTGGGTGCTTTTATCCCTCCCTTAAAACCCCACCATCTCGCATTCGCCCGGGGTTATGCCCGTGGATGAGGGAAACCTGTGAAGCAGGGAAAACCTCATCCGAGATGGCCGGTGTATTCGAAACATTCTTTTTGGGTGTCAAAGTCACATTGCGTAGGCCTTGACACCGAAACCGAATGTTTCACACCTCCCGCTCACGTTGTGAAGTGTGAAAAAACACCTAACCCGCCACGAAAGCCAAACCCATCCAAGTGCGAACCGCACTCAGTGCTGCTTAACTTCCGTGACCGGCCGAGGTGCGTCTTCACCACTCCGCCACCGTGTCGGTTTAACAATTGAATGTATTTATTATTCATTTGAACTGAGTTAATATTATATTGTTTTTGAACTAAAAGAGTTGTTTGCATATTGAATGGTGTACATGATTTAAGGATGTTATTAAATTCTAATATGTGTTCATCATTTAACATAGAAGCATCGTCGCTATATGGTTCAATCGTTTTTACAACTAATATTTTTATTTCCGTCAAACCCATTATAAAAATGGTTTATTTTACAAAATGATTCACAATAATAAAAATAATATTAATAATTTGTTTCAGTTGTTTAATAATAATTATAATTTTTTTTATTTTTCTAAACGATTATTTTAAATTTTTTATTAATATTTTTTTGTAAAGCTGAAAAAAATAAAATATAAATTATTAGAAAACAGTGTTTATAAGAAAGTAGCTTCAATGTAATGAATGAAATATAGTTAATATAAATTTAATATTTTATAAATACTAATATTATACATACCCTAGTGGAAATACATTTTCGATGAAAATGCTCCAAAGTATGCTAAAAGTGGGCCAACTTGCGCCAAAAGTGGGCCGATGTTTACCAACATTGAAATATTTGGAACATTTTTCCAGTTTTGGCAAACTTTATCCCACTTTTGGCCAATTTAGGAACATTTTGTATTGATTATGGAATAAATCTTTCAACCAGTAAAAAATTGTTTTTCACATGCAATTTCTTAAATCAAGGCGCACTTAATTGCGTTGATAATATTTAATATTGCAATAATAATATGTTGTAAATAATATGTTGTAATAATCTTTTCTGTAAATGGGCCAACATTTAAACAATCTGGGCCAACCTTTACACAAAGAGGGCCAAACTTTCCATCTAATGGACCAATATTTGCACAAATTCTTTGCTAGTAGTTTGACACTCATAATTCCAATAAATGCAGCGCTGAATAAAAAAAAACAAAGGGCAGCAGCATTCCAATGAATGCACCGCTGAATAAAAATAACAAACGGCAGCAGCATTCCAATTAATATTATATCAATAAAATATTATATTCCTAATGGCATTCCATACGATTAAAGTCACAAGGTATATTATAAAATTATCTAATTTTCATTTTAAATTATTATTGTTTGAAATATAATAAGTATTTTTGTATTTCAGTATCCTGATTAGTTTATTAAGACTATCGAAATAATCAAAAATGCAGTAGTATTTCTTAATGATTAAGTTAAAAGGTATAGTTTTGACTTTGTCAATTTATTTATAATTAATAATAAAAATGTTTTTGTTACAGATATAACATATATAATATCAATAATATGTGACAATATGCATATTGGATATAAATCTTCTAAATGGCATTTTAAAAACAGTAATATTTATTTGAATATTTTATCTAATGTTTAATTAATTATACATTTAATATTTAATGATATGATTTAATTTTTCTGTTAAAGTTGATTTCGATGAATACTTGCTGAATTTATAAATTATATAAACAATAAAAACGATATATTGAAAAAAATATATCTTATGAAATATACTAGTGAATAGAGTACAATTGTAACATAATAATTGTAATTTGAAATTTTTGCAAAAATAAGTTTGTAAAATAAACAATAAAAATTAATTTGATTTATTGTATGTTCCAGTGTTGAAATTTTATTAATTTTAATTACGTAATCAAATGTTATTTTAATTATTGTTATTAAGATAATTTTCTGGTAATAATATCGACATAGTAGTTGATATCTATTTGTTTAAAAGAACTATAAGGCCCAAAAATGTAAGGCCCAAAATTTATAAGGCCCAAAAATGTAAGGCCCAAAATTTATAAGGCCCAAAAATGTAAGGTCCAAATTTATAAGGCCCAAAAATGTAAGGCCCAAAATTTATGAGGACAAAAATGTAAGGCTCAAAATGTAAGGCCTACGTCAAATTAAAATAAAACTTTACAATTCCGTTGCCAATAATGTAAGGCCCAAAATTTATAAGGCCCAAAAATGTAAAGTCCAAAAAATGTAAGGTCCAAAAAATGTAAGGCCCAAAAGTGTAAAGTCCAATTAAAATAAAACTTTGAAACTATAAAAATGCATTTTTAAAAAACCGGAGACCAAAAGTCGATCCACTTTAATATAATATAAGATGTGCTAGTAAAGAAATTTATAATTTTTTAGGGAAGGTTTAATATTAAATTCATATTAATTGTTATAACTTACGAACTAGTCAATTAGAGTGGAAAAAAATCTACATAATATTAAAATTTTATAAGTGAAATTGTGAATTTTTCAGTAAAAAACCCCTTATACTGTAAAAAATATTTAGTGAATGTCATTTTTTATGAGTCCATTGTGATCGCATTGATACGAGGATAAATTTACCACTATTACAAATTTTTTAAAGAGTCGTTTTTTATTAGTTTTTTGGCTTGGAAGTTTCAGTAGTCCGCGTACGTACGTACGTACGTTCAACTTTTTATACATACATTTTACCATTAATTATTACAATTGCACAACCGATAATTAATTTTGTTGTCAACAATTAATTGTCGTGGTGCCAGGTATAAACTGTATGTATTCAAAAATTATAATAAATATATATATTATTTGTAATATTAATAACAAATTATATTTAGAAATATATCTAAAATAAGCATTTTTCTGTGAATTCCCATTTTACTGTAAATAATTATATAAATAAACAATATCTTTTTTAGACTTTATGTGTCCCTGGAATTATGACAAACAGTTCCTAGATCTTTCGGGAATTTTGGACGAAATTCGGGATGAGTCGACTAATTACGGGGTTTCCTGGATATTTCGGGAATTTCTGAAATATTTCAGAAAGACACCACTAATTACGGGATATCCTGGATATTTCGGGAATAACTTTTCGGGAATTTCTGAAATATTTCAGAAAAACTCCACTAATTACGGAAGTTCCTGGATATTTCGGGAATTTCTGAGGTATTTCTGGATCACTCTACTAATTACGGGATTTCCTGGATCTTTCGGGAATTTCTGAGGAAATTCGGGATAACACCAATAATAACGGAATTTCCTGGATATTTCGGGAATTTCTGAGGTATTTCTGGATAACTCTACTAATTAAGGGATTTCCTGGATATTTCGGGAATTTCTGAGGTATTTCGAAATGTCTCCACTAATTGTGGTATTTCCTGGATATTTCGGGAATATCTGAGGAATTTCGGGATGAATCTACCAATTACGGGATTTCCTGGATTTCGGGAATTTCTGAGGTATTTCGGGATGACGCTACTAATTACGGGATTTCCTGGATATTTCGGAATTTCTGAAATATTTCAGAAAGACTCCACTAATTACGGAATTTCTTGGATATTTCGGGAATATCTGAGGAATTTCGGGATGAATCTACCAATTACGGGATTTCCAGGATATTTCAGGAATTTCTGAGATATTGTGGAATGACGCTATTAATTACGGGATTTTCTGGATATTCCGGGAATTTCTGAGGTATTTCGAAATGTCTCCACTAATTGTGGTATTTCCTGGATATTTCGGGAATTTCTGAGGTATTTCTGGATCACTCTACTAATTACGGGATTTCCAGGATATTTCTACTAATTACGGGATTTTCTGGATAGTCCGGGAATTTCTGAGGTATTTCTGGATAACTCTACTAAATAAGGGATTTCCTGGATATTTCGGGATTTCTGAAAATATTCAGAAAGACTCCACTAATTATAGTATTTCCTGGATATTTCGGGAATATCTGAGGAAATTCGGGATGAATCTACCATTATGGGATTTCCTGGATCTTTCGGTAATTGCTGAGGTATTTAAAAAAAAACTCCACTAATGATGGTATTTCCTCGATATTTCGAGAATTTCTGTGGTATTTCTGGATAACTCTACTAATTACGGGATTTCCAGGATATTTCAGGAATTTCTGAGATATTGTGGAATGACGCTATTAATTACGGGATTTTTTTGGATATTTCGGTAATATCTGAGGAAATTCGTGATGATTCTACCAATTACGGGATTTCCAGGGCCTTCGGGAATTGCTGAGGTATTTCGGGATGACGCTACTAATTACGGAATTTCCTGGATATTTCGGGAATTTCTGAAATATTTCAGAAAGACTCCACTAATTACGGAATTTCTTGGATATTTCGGGAATTTCTGAGGTATTCCTGGATCACTCTACTAATTACGGGATTTCCTGGATCTTTCGGGAATATCTGAGGAAATTCGGGATAACACCAATAATAACGGAATTTCCTGAATATTTCGGGAATTTTTGAGGTATTTCTGGATAACTCTACTAAATAAGGGATTTCATGGATATTTCGGGAATTTCTGAAATATTTCAGAAAGACTCCACTAATTATAGTATTTCCTGGATATGTCGGGAATATCTGAGGAAATTCGGGATGAATCTACCAATTACGGGATTTCCTGGATCTTTTGGGAATTCCGAGGTATTTCGGGATGATTCTACCTATTACGGGATTTCCTGGATATTACGCGAATTTCTTTGGAAATTCGGGATGAATCTACTAATTACGGAATTTCCTGTATATTTCGGGAATTTCTGAGGTATTTCTGGATAACTCTACTAAATAAGGGATTTCATGGATATTTCGGGAATTTCTGAAATATTTCAGAAAGACTCCACTAATTATAGTATTTTCTGGATATTTCGGGAATATCTGAGGAATTTCGGGATGAATCTACCAATTACGGGATTTCCTGGATCTTTTGGGAATTCCGAGGTATTTCGGGATGATTCTACCTATTACGGGATTTCCTGGATATTACGCGAATTTCTGTGGAAATTCGGGATAACTCTACTAAATAAGGGATATCCTGCATATTACGCGAACTTCTGAAATATTTCAGAAAGACTCCACTAATTATAGTATTTCCTGGATATTTCGGGAATATCCGAGGAAATTCGGGATGAATCCACCAATTACGGGATTTCCTCGATCTTTCGGGAATTCCTGAGGTATTTCGGGATGATGCTACTAATTACGGGAATGTCTGGATATTTCGGGAATTTCTGGAAAAATTCGGGATGACTCTACCAAATACGGGATTTCCTGCATCTTTCGGGAATTCCTGAGGTATTTCGAGATGACGCTACCAATTACGGGAATTTCTCAAATATTTCATAAAGACTCCACTAATTACGGGAATTTTTGGATATTTCGGGAATATCTGAGGAAATTCGTGATGATTCTACCAATTACGGGATTTCCAGGATCTTTCGGGAATTGCTGAGGTATTTCGGGATGACGTTACTAATTACGGGATTTCCTGGATATTTCGGGAATTTCTGAAATATTTCAGAAAGACTCCACTAATTACGGAATTTCCTGGATATTTCGGGAATTTCTGAGGTATTTCTGGATCACTCTACTAATTACGGGATTTCCAGGATATTTAGGAAATTTCTGAGTAAGTTCGGGATAACACCAATAATAACGGGATTTTCTGGAAATTTCAGGAATTTCTGAGGTATTTCTGGATAACTCTACTAATTAAGGGATTTCATGGATATTTCGGGAATTTCCGAGGTATTTCTGGATAACTCTACTAATGACGGGATTCCAGGATATTTCGGGAATTTCTGAGATATTGTGGAATGACGCTACTAATTACGGGATTTTTTGGATATTTCGGGAATATCTGAGGAAATTCGTGATGATTCTACCAATTACGGGATTGCCAGGGCCTTCGGGAATTGCTGAGGTATTTCGGGATGACGCTACTAATAACGGAATTTCCTGGATATTTCGGGAATTTCTGAGGTATTTCTGGATAACTCTACTAAATAAGGGATTTCCTGCATATTTCGGGAATTTCTGAAATATTTCAAATAGACTCCACTAATTATAGTATTTCCTGGATATTTCGGGAATATCTGAGGAAATTCGGGATGAATCTATCAATTACGGGATTTCCTGGATCTTTCCGTAATTGCTGAGATATTTAAAAAAAAACTCCACTAATTATGGTATTTCCTGGATATTTCGAGAATTTCGGTGGTATTTTTGGATAACTCTACAAATTAAGGGATTTCCTGGATATTTCGGGAATTTCTGAGGTATTTCTGGATAACTCTACTAATGACGGGATTTGCAGGATCTTTCGGGAATTTCTGAGATATTGTGGAATGAGCCTACTAATTACGGGATTTTTTGGATATTTCGGGAATATCTGAGGAAATTCGTGATGATTCTACCAATTACGGGGTTTCCAGGGCCTTCGGGAATTGCTGAGGTATTTCGGGATGACGCTACAAATTACGGAATTTCCTGGATATTTCGGGAATTTCTTGAAATATTTCAGAAAGACTCCACTAATTACGGAATTTCCTGGATATTTCGGGAATTTCTGAGGTATTCCTGGATCACTCTACTAAACACGGGATTTCCTGGATCTTTCGGGAATTTCTAAGGAAATTCGGGATAACACCAATAATAACGGAATTTCCTGAATATTTCGGGAATTTCTGAGGTATTTCTGGATAACTCTACTAAATAAGGGATTTCCTGGATATTTCGGGAATTTCTGAAATATTTCAGAAAGACTCCACTAATTATAGTATTTCCTGGATATTTCGGGTATATCTGAGGAAATTCGGGATGAATCTACCAATTACGGGATTTCCTGGATCTTTTGGGAATTCCGAGGTATTTCGGGATGATTCTACCTATTACGGGATTTCCTGGATATTATGCGAATTTCTGTGGAAATTTGGGATGAATCTACTAATTACGGAATTTCCTGTATATTTCGGGAATTTCTGAAATATTTCTGAGAGACTCCACTAATTACGGGATTTCCTGGATATTTCGGGAATTTCTGAGGAATTTCTGGATACTCTACAAATTAAGGGATTTCCTGAATATTTCGGGAATTTCTGAGGTATTTCGAAATGTCTCCACTAATTGTGGTATTTCCTGGATATTTCGGAAATTTCTGATTTATTTCGGGATGACGCTACTAATTACGGGATTTCCTGGATATTTCGGGAATTTCTGAAGAATTTCTGGATAACTCTACAAATTAAGGGATTTTCGGGAAATTTCGGGAATATCTGAGGAATTTCGTGACGATTCTACCAATTACGAGATTTCCTGGATCTTTCGGTAATTGCTGAGGTATAAAAAAAACTCCACTAATTATGGTATTTCCTGGATATTTCGAGAATTTCTGTGGTATTTTTGGATAACTCTACAAATTAAGGGATTTCTGGATATTTGGGAAATTCTGAGGTATTTATGGATAACTCTACTAATTACGGGATTTCCAGGATATTTCGGGAATATCTGAAATATTTCAGAAAGACTCCACTAATTACAGAATTTCCTTACATATTCGGGAATTTCTGAGGTATTTCTGGATCACTCTACTAATAACGGGATTTCCTGGATCTTTCGGGAATTTCTTGAGGAAATTCGGGATAACACCAATAAAAAACGGAATTTCCTGGATATTTCGGGATTTTCTGAGGTATTCTGGATAACTCTACTAATTAAGGGATTTCCTGGATATTTCGGGAATTTCTGAGGTATTTCGAAATGTCCTCCACTAATTGTGGTATTCCTGGATATTTCGGAAATTTCTGATTTATTTCGGTATGACGCTACTAATTACGGAATTTCCTGTATATTTCGGGAATTTCTGAGGTATTTCTGGATAACTCTACTAAATAAGGGATTTCATGGATATTTCGGGAATTTCTGAAATATTTCAGAAAGACTCCACTAATTATAGTATTTTCTGGATATTTCGGGAATATCTGAGGAATTTCGGGATGAATCTACCAATTACGGGGATTTCCTGGATCTTTGGGAATTCCGAGGTATTTCGGGATGATTCTACCTATTACGGGATTTCCTGGATATTACGCGAATTTCTGTGGAAATTCGGGATAACTCTACTAAATAAGGGATATCCTGCATATTACGCGAACTTCTGAAATATTTCAGAAAGACTCCACTAATTATAGTATTTCCTGGATATTTCGGGAATATCCGAGGAAATTCGGGATGAATCCACCAATTACGGGATTTCCTCGATCTTTCGGGAATTCCTGAGGTATTCGGGATGATGCTACTAATTACGGGAATGTCTGGATATTTCGGGAATTTCTGGAAAAATTCGGGATGACTCTACCAAATACGGGATTTCCTGCATCTTTCGGGAATTCCTGAGGTATTTCGAGATGACGCTACCAATTACGGGAATTTCTCAAATATTTCATAAAGACTCCACTAATTACGGGAATTTTTGGATATTTCGGGAATATCTGAGGAAATTCGTGATGATTCTACCAATTACGGGATTTCCAGGATCTTTCGGGAATTGCTGAGGTATTTCGGGATGACGTTACTAATTACGGGATTTCCTGGATATTTCGGGAATTTCTGAAATATTTCAGAAAGACTCCACTAATTATAGTATTTCCTGGATATTTCGGGAATATCTGAGGAAATTCGGGATGAATCTACTAATTACGGGATTTCCAGGATATTTAGGAAATTTCTGAGTAAGTTCGGGATAACACCAATAATAACGGGATTTTCTGGAAATTTCAGGAATTTCTGAGGTATTTCTGGATAACTCTACTAATTAAGGGATTTCATGGATATTTCGGGAATTTCCGAGGTATTTCTGGATAACTCTACTAATGACGGGATTCCAGGATATTTCGGGAATTTCTGAGATATTGTGGAATGACGCTACTAATTACGGGATTTTTTGGATATTTCGGGAATATCTGAGGAAATTCGTGATGATTCTACCAATTACGGGATTGCCAGGGCCTTCGGGAATTGCTGAGGTATTTCGGGATGACGCTACTAATAACGGAATTTCCTGGATATTTCGGGAATTTCTGAGGTATTTCTGGATAACTCTACTAAATAAGGGATTTCCTGCATATTTCGGGAATTTCTGAAATATTTCAAATAGACTCCACTAATTATAGTATTTCCTGGATATTTCGGGAATATCTGAGGAACTTCGGGATGAATCTATCAATTACGGGATTTCCTGGATCTTTCCGTAATTGCTGAGATATTTAAAAAAAAAACTCCACTAATTATGGTATTTCCTGGATATTTCGAGAATTTCGGTGGTATTTTTGGATAACTCTACAAATTAAGGGATTTCATGGATATTTCGGGAATTTCTGAGGTATTTCTGGATAACTCTACTAATGACGGGATTTGCAGGATCTTTCGGGAATTTCTGAGATATTGTGGAATGAGCCTACTAATTACGGGATTTTTTTGGATATTTCGGGAATATCTGAGGAAATTCGTGATGATTCTACCAATTACGGGGTTTCCAGGGCCTTCGGGAATTGCTGAGGTATTTCGGGATGACGCTACAAATTACGGAATTTCCTGGATATTTCGGGAATTTCTTGAACTATTTCAGAAAGACTCCACTAATTACGGAATTTCCTGGATATTTCGGGAATTTCTGAGGTATTCCTGGATCACTCTACTAAACACGGGATTTCCTGGATCTTTCGGGAATTTCTAAGGAAATCGGGATAACACCAATAATAACGGAATTTCCTGAATATTTCGGGAATTTCTGAGGTATTTCTGGATAACTCTACTAAATAAGGGATTTCCTGGATATTTCGGGAATTTCTGAAATATTTCAGAAAGACTCCACTAATTATAGTATTTCCTGGATATTTCGGGTATATCTGAGGAAATTCGGGATGAATTACCAATTACGGGATTTCCTGGATCTTTTGGGAATTCCGAGGTATTTCGGGATGATTCTACCTATTACGGGATTTCCTGGATATATGCGAATTTCTGTGGAAATTTGGGATGAATCTACTAATTACGGAATTTCCTGTATATTTCGGGAATTTCTGAAATATTTCTGAGAGACTCCACTAATTACGGGATTTCCTGGATATTTCGGGAATTTCTGAGGAATTTCTGGATAACTCTACAAATTAAGGGATTTCCTGAATATTTCGGGAATTTCTGAGGTATTTCGAAATGTCTCCACTAATTGTGGTATTTCCTGGATATTTCGGAAATTTCTGATTTATTTCGGGATGACGCTACTAATTACGGGATTTCCTGGATATTTCGGGAATTTCTGAAGAATTTCTGGATAACTCTACAAATTAAGGGATTTTCGGGAAATTTCGGGAATATCTGAGGAATTTCGTGACGATTCTACCAATTACGAGATTTCCTGGATCTTTCGGTAATTGCTGAGGTATAAAAAAAACTCCACTAATTATGGTATTTCCTGGATATTTCGAGAATTTCTGTGGTATTTTTGGATAACTCTACAAATTAAGGGATTTTCTGGATATTTGGGAAATTCTGAGGTATTTATGGATAACTCTACTAATTACGGGATTTCCAGGATATTTCGGGAATATCTGAAATATTTCAGAAAGACTCCACTAATTACAGAATTTCCTTACATATTTCGGGAATTTCTGAGGTATTTCTGGATCACTCTACTAATAACGGGATTTCCTGGATCTTTCGGGAATTTCTGAGGAAATTCGGGATACACCAATAAAAACGGAATTTCCTGGATATTTCGGGATTTTCTGAGGTATTTCTGGATAACTCTACTAATTAAGGGATTTCCTGGATATTTCGGGAATTTCTGAGGTATTTCGTGACGATTCTACCAATTACGAGATTTCCTGGATCTTTCGGTAATTGCTGAGGTATAAAAAAAACTCCACTAATTATGGTATTTCCTGGATATTTCGAGAATTTCTGTGGTATTTTTGGATAACTCTACAAATTAAGGGATTTTCTGGATATTTGGGAAATTCTGAGGTATTTATGGATAACTCTACTAATTACGGGATTTCCAGGATATTTCGGGAATATCTGAAATATTTCAGAAAGACTCCACTAATTACAGAATTTCCTTACATATTTCGGGAATTTCTGAGGTATTTCTGGATCACTCTACTAATAACGGGATTTCCTGGATCTTTCGGGAATTTCTGAGGAAATTCGGGATACACCAATAAAAACGGAATTCCTGGATATTTCGGGATTTTCTGAGGTATTTCTGGATAACTCTACTAATTAAGGGATTTCCTGGATATTTCGGGAATTTCTGAGGTATTTCGAAATGTCTCCACTAATTGTGGTATTTCCTGGATATTTCGGAAATTTCTGATTTATTTCGGTATGACGCTACTAATTACGGAATTTCCTGTATATTTCGGGAATTTCTGAGGTATTTCTGGATAACTCTACTAAATAAGGGATTTCATGGATATTTCGGGAATTTCTGAATATTCAGAAAGACTCCACTAATTATAGTATTTTCTGGATATTTCGGGAATATCTGAGGAATTTCGGGATGAATCTACCAATTACGGGATTCCTGGATCTTTCGGGAATTCCTGAGGTATTTCGGGATGATTCTACCTATTACGGGATTTCCTGGATATTACGCGAATTTCTGTGGAAATTCGGGATAACTCTACTAAATAAGGGATATCCTGCATATTACGCGAACTTCTGAAATATTTCAGAAGACTCCACTAATTATAGTATTTCCTGGATATTTCGGGAATATCCGAGAAATTCGGGATGATCCACCAATTACGGGATTTCCTCGATCTTTCGGGAATTCCTGAGGTATTTCGGGATGATGCTACTAATTACGGGAATGTCTGGATATTTCGGGAATTTCTGGAAAAATTCGGGATGACTCTACCAAATACGGGATTTCCTGCATCTTTCGGGAATTCCTGAGGTATTTCGAGATGACGCTACCAATTACGGGAATTTCTCAAATATTCATAAAGACTCCACTAATTACGGGAATTTTGGATATTTCGGGAATATCTGAGGAAATTCGTGATGATTCTACCAATTACGGGATTTCCAGGATCTTTCGGGAATTGCTGAGGTATTTCGGGATGACGTTACTAATTACGGGATTTCCTGGATATTTCGGGAATTTCTGAAATATTTCAGAAAGACTCCACTAATTATAGTATTTCCTGGATATTTCGGGAATATCTGAGGAAATTCGGGATGAATCTATCAATTACGGGATTTCCTGGATCTTTCGGTAATTTCTGAGGTATTTAAAAAAAAAACTGCACTAATAATGGTATTTCCTGCATATTTCGAGAATATCTGTGGTATTTTTGGATAACTCTACTAATTAAGGGATTTCCTGGATATTTCGGGAATTTCTGAGGTATTTCGAAATGTCTCCACTAATTGTGGTATTTCCTGGATATTTCGGAAATTTCTGATTTATTTCGGTATGACGCTACTAATTACGGGAATTCCTGAATATTTCGGGAATTTCTGAGGAATTTCTGGATAACTCTACAAATTAAGGGATTTCCTGGATCTTTCGGTAATTGCTGAGGTATTTAAAAAAAAACTCCACTAATTATGGTATTTCCTGGATATTTCGAGAATTTCTGTGGTATTTTTGGATAACTCTACAAATTAAGGGATTTCCTGGATATTTCGGGAATTTCTGAGGTATTTCTGGATAACTCTACTAATGACGGGATTTCCAGGATCTTTCGGGAATGTCTGAGATATTGTGGAATGAGCCTACTAATTACGGGATTTTTTGGATATTTCGGGAATATCTGAGGAAATTCGTGATGATTCTACCAATTACGGGATTTCCAGGGCCTTCGGGAATTGCTGAGGTATTTCGGGATGACGCTACTAATTACGGAATTTCCTGGATATTTCGGGAATTTCTGAAATATTTCAGAAAGACTCCACTAATTACGGAATTTCCTGGATATTTCGGGAATTTCTGAGGTATCCTGGATCACTCTACTAAACACGGGATTTCCTGGATCTTTCGGGAATTTTCTGAGGAAATTCGGGATAACCCAATAATAACGGAATTTCCTGGATATTTCGGGAATTTCTGAGGTATTTCTGGCTAACTCTACTAATTAAGGGATTTCCTGATATTTCGGGAATTTCTGAGGTATTTCGAAATGTCTCCACTAATTGTGGTATTTCCTGGATATTTCGGAAATTTCTGATTTATTTCGGGTTGACGCTACTATTACGGGATTTCCTGGATATTTCGGGAATTTCTGAGGTATTTCTGGATAACTCAACTAAATAAGGGATTTCCTGGATATTACGCGAATTTCTGAAATATATCAGAAAGACTCCACTAATTATAGTATTTCCTGGATATTTCGGGAATATCCGAGGAAATTCGGGATGGATCTACCAATTACGGGATTTCCTGGATCTTTCGGTAATTGCTGAGGTATTTAAAAAAAAACTCCACTAATTATGGTATTTCCTGGATATTTTGAGAATTTCTGTGGTATTTTGGATAACTCTACAAATTAAGGATTTTCTGGATATTTCGGGAATATATGAGGAAATTCGGGATGATTACCATTACGGGATTTCCTCGATCTTTCGGGAATTCCTGAGATATTTCGGGATGATGCTACTAATTACGGGAATTTCTGGATATTTCGGAATTTCTGGAAAAATTCGGGATGACTACTAATTACGTGATTTCTTGGATATTTCGGGAATTCTGAAATATTTCAGAAAGACTCCACTAATAACTGATTTTCTGGATATTTCGGGAATATATGAGGAAATTCGTGATGACTCTACCAATTACGGGAATCCTGGATCTTTCGGGAATTTCTGAGGTATTTCGGGATGACGCTACCAATTACGGGAATTTCTCAAATATTTCATAAAGACTCCACTAATTACGGGAATTTTGGATATTCGGGAATATCTGAGGAAATTCGTGATGATTCTACCAATTACGGGATTTCCAGGATCTTTCGGGAATTGCTGAGGTATTTCGGGATGACGCTACTAATACGGGATTTCCTGGATATTTCGGGAATTTCTGAAATATTTCAGAAAGACTCCACTAATTGCGGAATTTCCTGGATATTCGGGAATTGTCTGAGGTATTGCTGGATCACTCTCCGAATTACGGGATTCCAGGATATTTAGGAAATTTCTGAGTAAATTCGGGGATAACACCAATAATACGGGGATTTTCTGAAATTTCAGGAATTTCTGAGGTATTTCTGGATACTCTACTAATTAAGGGATTTCCTGGATATTTCGGGAATTTCTGAGGTTATTTCGAAATGTCTCCACTAATTTTGGTATTTCCTGGATATTTCGGAAATTTCTGATTTATTTGCGGGATGACGCTACTAATTACGGGGATTTTCCTGGATATTTCGGGATTTCTGAGGTATTTCTGGATAACTCTACTAAATAAGGGATTTCCTGGATATTTCGGAATTCTGAAATATTCAGAAAGACTCCACTAATTATAGTATTTCCTGGATATTTCGAGAATTTCTGTGTATTTTGGTATAACTACAATTAAGGGATTTCCTGGGATCTTTCGGGTAATTGCTGAGGTATTTAAAAAAAAACTCACTAATTATGGTATTTCCTGGATATTCGAGAATTTCTGTGGTATTTTTGGATAACTCTACAAATTAAGGGATTTTCTGGATATTTGGGGATTTTCTGAGGTATTTATGGATGACTCTACTAATTACGGGATTTCCAGGATATTTCGGGAATTTCTGAAATATTTCAGAAAGACCTCCACTAATTACAGAATTTCCTGGATATTTTCGGAATTTCTGAGGTATTTCGGATCACTCTACTAATAACGGGATTTCCTGGATCTTTCGGGAATTCTGAGGAAATTCGGGATAACCAATAATAACGGAATTTCCTGGATATTTCGGAATTTCTGAGTATTTCTGGATAACTCTACTAATTAAGGGATTTCCTGGATATTTCGGGAATTTCTGGGGTATTTCGAAATGTCTCCACTAATTGTGGTATTCCTGGATATTTCGGAAATTTCTGATTTATTTCGGGATGACGCTACTAATTACGGGATTTCCTGGATATTTCGGGAATTTCTAAGGTATTTCTGGATAACTCTACTAAATAAGGGATTTCCTGGATATGTCGGGAATTTCTGAAATATTTCGAAAGACTCCACTAATTATAGTATTTCCTGGATATTCGGGAATATCTGAGGAAATTCGGGATGAATCTATCAATTACGGGATTTCCTGGATCTTTCGGTAATTGCTGAAGTATTTAACAAAAAAACTCCACTAATTTTGGTATTTCCTGGATATTTCGATAATATCTGTGGTATTTTTGGATAACTCTACAAATTAAGGATTCCATGATATTTAGGAATTTCTGAGGTATTTCTGGATAACTCTACTATTACGGGATTTCCGATATTTCGGGAATTTCTGAGATATTGTGGAATGACGCTATTAATTACGGGATTTTTTGGATATTTCGGGAATATCTGAGGAAATTCGTGATGATCTACCAATTACGGGATTTCCTGATCTTCCGGGAATTTCTGAGGAAATTCGGGATACACCATAATAACGGAATTTCCTGGATATTCGGAAATTTCTAAGGTATTTCTGGATAACTTACTAAAATAAGGGATTTCATGGATATTCGGAATTTCTGAAATATTTCAGAAAGACTCCACTAATTCTATTTTCCTGGATCTTTGGGAATTCCGAGGTATTTCGGATGATTCTACCTATTACGGATTTCCTGGATATTACGGCGAATTTTTTGGAATTCGGGATGAATCTACTAATTCGGAATTTCCTGTATATTTCGGAATTTCTGAAATATTTCTGAAGACTCCACTATTAGGGAATTCCTGGATATTTCGGGAATTTCTGAGGAATTCTGGATAACTCTACAATTAAGGCTTTCCTAGATATTTCGGGAATTTCTGAGGTTTTCGAAATTTCTCCACATGTGGTATTTCCTGTTTGCGTAAATTTCTAATTTAATTCGGGATGCGCTACTAATTACGGGATTTCCTGGATATTCGGGAATTTTGAGGAATTCTGATAACTCTACAAATTAAATTAAAGATTTTCTGGAAATTTCGGGAATATCTGAGGAATTTCGTGACGATTTCTACCAATTACGAGATTTCTGGATCTTTCGGTAATTGCTGAGGTATTTAAAAAAAAACTCCACTAATTATGTATTTCCTGGATTTTCGAGAATTTCTGTGGTATTTTTGATAACTCTACAAATTAGGGATTTCCTGGATATTTCGGGAATTTCTGAGGTATTTCTGGATAACGTTACTAATTACGGGAATTCCTGAATATTTCGGAATTTCTGAGAATTTCTGATAACTCTCAAATTAAGGGATTTCCTGGATCTTTCGGTAATTGCTGAGGTATTTAAAAAAACTCCACTAATTATGGTATTTCCTGGATATTTCGAGAATTTCTGTGATTTTTGGATACTCTACAAATAAGGGATTTCCTGGATATTTCGGGAATTTCTGAGTATTTCTGGATAACTCTACTAAGCGGGATTTCCAGGATCTTTCGGGAATGTCTGAGATATTGTGGAATGAGCCTACTAATTACGGGATTTTTTGGATATTCGGGAATATCTGAGGAAATTCGTGATGATTCTACCAATTACGGATTTCCAGGGCCTTCGGAATTGCTGAGGTATTTCGGGATGACGCTACTAATTACGGAATTTCCTGGATATTTCGGGAATTTCTGAAATATTTCAGAAAGACTCCACTAATTACGGAATTTCCTGGATATTTCGGGAATTTCTGAGGTATTCCTGGATCACTCTACTAAACACGGGATTTCCTGGATCTTTCGGGAATTTCTGAGGAAATTCGGGATAACACCAATAATAACGGAATTTCCTGGATATTTCGGGAATTTCTGAGGTATTTCTGGCTAACTCTACTAATTAAGGGATTTCCTGGATATTTCGGGAATTTCTGAGGTATTTCGAAATGTCTCCACTAATTGTGGTATTTCCTGGATATTTCGGAAATTTCTGATTTATTCGGGTTGACGCTACTAATTACGGGATTTCCTGGATATTTCGGGAATTTCTGAGGTATTTCTGGATAACTCAACTAAATAAGGGATTTCCTGGATATTACGCGAATTTCTGAAATATATCAGAAAGACTCCACTAATTATAGTATTTCCTGGATATTTCGGGAATATCCGAGGAAATTCGGGATGGATCTACCAATTACGGGATTTCCTGGATCTTTCGGTAATTGCTGAGGTATTTAAAAAAAACTCCACTAATTATGGTATTTCCTGGATATTTTGAGAATTTCTGTGGTATTTTTGGATAACTCTACAAATTAAGGGATTTTCTGGATATTTCGGGAATATATGAGGAAATTCGGGATGAATCTACCAATTACGGGATTTCCTCGATCTTTCGGGAATTCCTGAGATATTTCGGGATGATGCTACTAATTACGGGAATTTCTGGATATTTCGGGAATTTCTGGAAAAATTCGGGATGACTACTAATTACGTGATTTCTTGGATATTTCGGGAATTTCTGAAATATTTCAGAAAGACTCCACTAATAACTGAATTTTCTGGATATTTCGGGAATATATGAGGAAATTCGTGATGACTCTACCAATTACGGGAATTCCTGGATCTTTCGGGAATTTCTGAGGTATTTCGGGATGACGCTACCAATTACGGGAATTTCTCAAATATTTCATAAAGACTCCACTAATTACGGGAATTTTTGGATATTTCGGGAATATCTGAGGAAATTCGTGATGATTCTACCAATTACGGGATTTCCAGGATCTTTCGGGAATTGCTGAGGTATTTCGGGATGACGCTACTAATTACGGGATTTCCTGGATATTTCGGGAATTTCTGAAATATTTCAGAAAGACTCCACTAATTGCGGAATTTCCTGGATATTTCGGGAATTTCTGAGGTATTGCTGGATCACTCTCCTAATTACGGGATTTCCAGGATATTTAGGAAATTTCTGAGTAAATTCGGGATAACACCAATAATAACGGGATTTTCTGGAAATTTCAGGAATTTCTGAGGTATTTCTGGATAACTCTACTAATTAAGGGATTTCCTGGATATTTCGGGAATTTCTGAGGTATTTCGAAATGTCTCCACTAATTTTGGTATTTCCTGGATATTTCGGAAATTTCTGATTTATTTCGGGATGACGCTACTAATTACGGGATTTCCTGGATATTTCGGGAATTTCTGAGGTATTTCTGGATAACTCTACTAAATAAGGGATTTCCTGGATATTTCGGGAATTTCTGAAATATTTCAGAAAGACTCCACTAATTATAGTATTTCCTGGATATTTCGAGAATTTCTGTGGTATTTTTGGATAACTACAAATTAAGGGATTTCCTGGATCTTTCGGTAATTGCTGAGGTATTTAAAAAAAAACTCCACTAATTATGGTATTTCCTGGATATTTCGAGAATTTCTGTGGTATTTTTGGATAACTCTACAAATTAAGGATTTTCTGGATATTTGGGGGATTTTCTGAGGTATTTATGGATGACTCTACTAATTACGGGATTTCCAGGATATTTCGGGAATTTCTGAAATATTTCAGAAAGACTCCACTAATTACAGAATTTCCTGGATATTTCGGGAATTTCTGAGGTATTTCTGGATCACTCTACTAATAACGGGATTTCCTGGATCTTTCGGGAATTTCTGAGGAAATTCGGGATAACACCAATAATAACGGAATTTCCTGGATATTTCGGGAATTTCTGAGGTATTTCTGGATAACTCTACTAATTAAGGGATTTCCTGGATATTTCGGGAATTTCTGGGGTATTTCGAAATGTCTCCACTAATTGTGGTATTTCCTGGATATTTCGAAATTTCTGATTTATTTCGGGATGACGCTACTAATTACGGGATTTCCTGGATATTTCGGGAATTTCTAAAGTATTTCTGGATAACTCTACTAAATAAGGGATTTCCTGGATATTTCGGGAATTTCTGAAATATTTCAGAAAGACTCCACTAATTATAGTATTTCCTGGATATTTCGGGAATATCTGAGGAAATTCGGGATGAATCTATCAATTACGGGATTTCCTGGATCTTTCGGTAATTGCTGAAGTATTTAACAAAAAAACTCCACTAATTATGGTATTTCCTGGATATTTCGATAATATCTGTGGTATTTTTGGATAACTCTACAAATTAAGGGATTTCCAGGATATTTAGGGAATTTCTGAGGTATTTCTGGATAACTCTACTAATTACGGGATTTCCAGGATATTTCGGGAATTTCTGATTTATTTCGGGATGACGCTACTAATTACGGGATTTCCTGGATATTTCGGGAATTTCTGAGGTATTTCTGGATAACTCTACTAAATAAGGGATATCCTGGATATTACGCGAATTTCTGAAATATTTCAGAAAAACTCCACTAATTATAGTATTTCCTGGATATTTCGGGAATATCCGAGGAAATTCTGGATGAATCTACCAATTACGGGATTTCCTGGATCTTTCGGTAATTGCTGAGGTATTTAAAAAAAAACTCCACTAATTATGGTATTTCCTGGATATTTCGAGAATTTCTGTGGTATTTTTGGATAACTACAAATTAAGGGATTTCCTGGATCTTTCGGTAATTGCTGAGGTATTTAAAAAAAAACTCCACTAATTATGGTATTTCCTGGATATTTCGAGAATTTCTGTGGTATTTTTGGATAACTCTACAAATTAAGGGATTTTCTGGATATTTGGGGAATTTCTGAGGTATTTATGGATAACTCTACTAATTACGGGATTTCCAGGATATTTCGGGAATTTCTGAAATATTTCAGAAAGACTCCACTAATTACAGAATTTCCTGGATATTTCGGGAATTTGTGAGGTATTTCTGGATCACACTACTAATAACGGGATTTCCTGGATATTTCGGGAATTACTGAGGTATTTCTGGATAACTCTACTAATTAAGGGATTTCCTGGATATTTCGGGAATTTCTGGGGTATTTCGAAATGTCTCCACTAATTGTGGTATTTCCTGGATATTTCGGAAATTTCTGATTTATTTCGGGTTGACGCTACTAATTACGGGATTTCCTGGATATTTCGGGAATTTCTGAGGTATTTCTGGATAACTCAACTAAATAAGGGATTTCCTGGATATTACGCGAATTTCTGAAATATTTCAGAAAGACTCCACTAATTATAGTATTTCCTGGATATTTCGGGAATATCCGAGGAAATTCGGGATGGATCTACCAATTACGGGATTTCCTGGATCTTTCGGTAATTGCTGAGGTATTTAAAAAAAAACTCCACTAATTATGGTATTTCCTGGATATTTCGAGAATTTCTGTGGTATTTTTGGATAACTCTACAAATTAAGGGATTTTCTGGATATTTGGGGAATTTCTGAGGTATTTATGGATAACTCTACTAATTACGGGATTTCCAGGATATTTCGGGAATTTCTGAAATATTTCAGAAAGACTCCACTAATTACAGAATTTCCTGGATATTTCGGGAATTTGTGAGGTATTTCTGGATCACACTACTAATAACGGGATTTCCTGGATATTTCGGGAATTACTGAGGTATTTCTGGATAACTCTACTAATTAAGGGATTTCCTGGATATTTCGGGAATTTCTGGGGTATTCGAAATGTCTCCACTAATTGTGGTATTTCCTGGATATTTCGGAAATTTCTGATTTATTTCGGGTTGACGCTACTAATTACGGGATTTCCTGGATATTTCGGGAATTTCTGAGGTATTTCTGGATAACTCAACTAAATAAGGGATTTCCTGGATATTACGCGAATTTCTGAATATTTCAGAAGACTCCACTAATTATAGTATTTCCTGGATATTTCGGGAATATCCGAGGAAATTCGGGATGGATCTACAATTACGGGATTTCCTGGATCTTTCGGTAATTGCTGAGGTATTTAAAAAAAAACTCCACTAATTATGGTATTTCTGGATATTTAAGAATTTCTGTGGTATTTTGGATACTCTACAATTAAGGGATTTTCTGGATATTTCGGGATGATGCTACTAATTACGGGATTTCTGGATATTTCGGGAATTTCTGGAAAAATTCGGGATGACTACTAATTACGGGATTTCTTGGATATTTCGGGAATTTCTGAAATATTTCAGAAAGACTCCACTAATAACGGAATTTTCTGGATATTTCGGGAATATATGAGGAAATTCGTGATGACTCTACCAATTACGGGAATTCCTGGATCTTTCGGAATTTCTGAGGTATTTCGGGATGACGCTACCAATTACGGGAATTCTCAAATATTTCATAAAGACTCCACTAATTACGGGAATTTTGGATATTTCGGGAATTTCTGAGGTATTGCTGGATCACTCTACTAATTACGGGATTTCCAGGATATTTAGGAAATTTCTGAGTAAATTCGGGATAACACCAATAATAACGGGATTTTCTGGAAATTTCAGGAATTTCTGAGGTATTTCTGGATAACTCTACTAATTAAGGGATTCGTGGATATTTCGGAATTTCTGAGGTATTTCGAAATGTCTCCACTAATTGTGGTATTTCCTGGATATTTCGAAATTTCTGATTTATTTCGGTATGACGCTACTAATTACGGGATTTCCTGGATATTCGGGAATTTCTGAGGTATTTCTGGATAACTCTACTAATAAGGGATTTCCTGGATATTTCGGGAATTTCTGAAATATTTCAGAAAGACTCCACTAATTATAGTATTTCCTGGATATTTCGGGAATATCTGAGGAAATTCGGGATGAATCTATCAATTACGGGATTTCCTGGATCTTTCGGTAATTGCTGAGGTATTTAAAAAAAAAACTGCACTAATTATGGTATTTCCTGCATATTTCGAGAATATCTGTGGTATTTTTGGATAACTCTACAAATAAGGGATTTCCAGGATATTTCGGGAATTTCTGAGGTATTTCTGGATCACTCTACTAATTACGGGATTTCCAGGATATTTCGGGAATTTCTGAGATATTGTGGAATGACGCTATTAATTACGGGATTTTTTGGATATTTCGGGAATATCTGAGGAATTCGTGATGATTCTACCAATTACGGGATTTCCTGGATCTTCCGGGAATTTCTGAGGAAATTCGGGATAACACCAATAATAACGGAATTTCCTGGATATTTCGGAAATTTCTAAGGTATTTCTGGATAACTCTACTAAATAAGGGATTTCATGGATATTTCGGAAATTTCTGAAATATTTCAGAAAGACTCCACTAATTATAGTATTTCCTGGATCTTTTGGGAATTCCGAGGTATTTCGGGATGATTCTACCTATTACGGGATTTCCTGGATATTACGCGAATTTCTTTGGAAATTCGGGATGAATCTACTAATTACGGAATTTCCTGTATATTTCGGGAATTTCTGAAATATTTCTGAGAGACTCCACTAATTACGGGAATTCCTGGATATTTCGGGAATTTCTGAGGAATTTCTGGATAACTCTACAAATTAAGGGATTTCCTAGATATTTCGGGAATTTCTGAGGTATTTCGAAATTTCTCCACTAATTGTGGTATTTCCTGATATTTCGGAAATTTCTGATTTATTTCGGGATGACGCTACTAATTACGGGATTTCCTGGATATTTCGGGAATTTTTGAGGAATTTCTGGATAAGTCTACAAATTAATAGATTTTCTGGAAATTTCGGGAATATCTGAGGAATTTCGTGACGATTCTACCAATTACGAGATTTCCTGGATCTTTCGGTAATTGCTGAGGTATTTAAAAAAAAACTCCACTAATTATGGTATTTCCTGGATATTTCGAGAATTTCTGTGGTATTTTTGGATAACTCTACAAATTAAGGATTTCCTGGATATTTCGGGAATTTCTGAGGTATTCTGGATAACTCTACTAATGACGGGATTTCCAGGATCTTCGGGAATTTCTGAGATATTGTGGAATGAGCCTACTAATTACGGGATTTTTTTGGATATTTCGGGAATATCTGAGGAAATTCGTGATGATTCTACCAATTACGGGATTTCCAGGGCCTTCGGGAATTGCTGAGGTATTCCGGGATGACGCTACTAATTACGGAATTTCCTGGATATTTCGGGAATTTCTGAAATATTTCAGAAAGACTCCACTAATTACGGAATTTCCTGGATATTTCGGGAATTTCTGAGGTATTCCTGGATCACTCTACTAAACACGGGATTTCCTGGATCTTTCGGGAATATCTGAGGAATTTCGTGACGATTCTACCAATTACGAGATTTCCTGGATCTTTCGGTAATTGCTGAGGTATTTAAAAAAAAACTCCACTAATTATGGTATTTCCTGGATATTTCGAGAATTTCTGTGGTATTTTTTGATAACTCTACAAATTAAGGGATTTCCTGGATATTTCGGGAATTTCTGAGGTATTTCTGGATAACTCTACTAATGACGGGATTTCCAGGATCTTTCGGGAATTTCTGAGATATTGTGGAATGAGCCTACTAATTACGGGATTTTTTTGGATATTTCGGGAATATCTGAGGAAATTCGTGATGATTCTACCAATTACGGGATTTCCAGGGCCTTCGGGAATTGCTGAGGTATTCCGGGATGACGCTACTAATTACGGAATTTCCTGGATATTTCGGGAATTTCTGAAATATTTCAGAAAGACTCCACTAATTACGGAATTTCCTGGATATTTCGGGAATTTCTGAGGTATTCCTGGATCACTCTACTAAACACGGGATTTCCTGGATCTTTCGGGAATTTCTGAGGAAATTCGGGATAACACCAATAATAACGGAATTTCCTGGATATTTCGGGAATTTCTGAGGTATTTCTGGCTAACTCTACTAATTAAGGGATTTCCTGGATATTTCGGGAATTTCTGAGGTATTTCGAAATGTCTCCACTAATTGTGGTATTTCCTGGATATTTCGGAAATTTCTGATTTATTTCGGGTTGACGCTACTAATTACGGGATTTCCTGGATATTTCGGGAATTTCTGAGGTATTTCTGGATAACTCAACTAAATAAGGGATTTCCTGGATATTACGCGAATTTCTGAAATATTTCAGAAAGACTCCACTAATTATAGTATTTCCTGGATATTTCGGGAATATCCGAGGAAATTCGGGATGGATCTACCAATTACGGGATTTCCTGGATCTTTCGGTAATTGCTGAGGTATTTAAAAAAAACTCCACTAATTATGGTATTTCCTGGATATTTTGAGAATTTCTGTGGTATTTTTGGATAACTCTACAAATTAAGGGATTTTCTGGATATTTCGGGAATATATGAGGAAATTCGGGATGAATCTACCAATTACGGGATTTCCTCGATCTTTCGGGAATTCCTGAGATATTTCGGATGATGCTACTAATTACGGAATTTCTGGATATTTCGGGAATTTCTGGAAAAATTCGGGATGACTACTAATTACGGGATTTCTTGGATATTTCGGGAATTTCTGAAATATTTCAGAAAGACTCCACTAATAACGGAATTTTCTGGATATTTCGGGAATATATTAGGAAATTCGTGATGACTCTACCAATTACGGGAATTCCTGGATCTTTCGGGAATTTCTGAGGTATTTCGGGATGACGCTACCAATTACGGGAATTTCTCAAATATTACATAAAGACTCCACTAATTACGGGAATTTTTGGATATTTCGGGAATATCTGAGGAAATTCGTGATGATTCTACCAATTACGGGATTTCCAGGATCTTTCGGGAATTGCTGAGGTATTTCGGGATGACGCTACTAAATACGGGATTTCCTGGATATTTCGGGAATTTCTGAAATATTTCAGAAAGACCCCACTAATTGCGGAATTTCCTGGATATTTCGGGAATTTCTGAGGTATTGCTGGATCACTCTACTAATTACGGGATTTCCAGGATATTTAGGAAATTTCTGAGTAAATTCGGGATAACACCAATAATAACGGGATTTCTGGAAATTTCAGGAATTTCTGAGGTATTTCTGGATAACTCTACTAATTAAGGGATTTCCTGGATATTTCGGGAATTTCTGAGGTATTTCGAAATGTCTCCACTAATTGTGGTATTTCCTGGATATTTCGGAAATTTCTGATTTATTTCGGGATGACGCTACTAATTACGGGATTTCCTGGATATTTCGGGAATTTCTGAGGTATTTCTGGATAACTCTACTAAATAAGGGATTTCCTGGATATTTCGGGAATTTCTGAAATATTTCAGAAAGACTCCACTAATTATAGTATTTCCTGGATATTTCGAGAATTTCTGTGGTATTTTTGGATAACTACAAATTAAGGGATTTCCTGGATCTTTCGGTAATTGCTGAGGTATTTAAAAAAAAAACTCCACTAATTATGGTATTTCCTGGATATTTCGAGAATTTCTGTGGTATTTTTGGATAACTCTACAAATTAAGGGATTTTCTGGATATTTGGGGAATTTCTGAGGTATTTATGGATGACTCTACTAATTACGGGATTTCCAGGATATTTCGGGAATTTCTGAAATATTTCAGAAAGACTCCACTAATTACAGAATTTCCTGGATATTTCGGGAATTTCTGAGGTATTTCTGGATCACTCTACTAATAACGGGATTTCCTGGATCTTTCGGGAATTTCTGAGGAAATTCGGGATAACACCAATAATAACGGAATTTCCTGGATATTTCGGGAATTTCTGAGGTATTTCTGGATAACTCTACTAATTAAGGGATTTCCTGGATATTTCGGGAATTTCTGGGGTATTTCGAAATGTCTCCACTAATTGTGGTATTTCCTGGATATTTCGGAAATTTCTGATTTATTTCGGGATGACGCTACTAATTACGGGATTTGCTGGATATTTCGGGAATTTCTAAGGTATTTCTGGATAACTCTACTAAATAAGGGATTTCCTGGATATTTCGGGAATTTCTGAAATATTTCAGAAAGACTCCACTAATTATAGTATTTCCTGGATATTTCGGGAATATCTGAGGAAATTCGGGATGAATCTATCAATTACGGGATTTCCTGGATCTTTCGGTAATTGCTGAAGTATTTAACAAAAAAACTCCACTAATTATGGTATTTCCTGGATATTTCGATAATATCTGTGGTATTTTTGGATAACTCTACAAATTAAGGGATTTCCAGGATATTTAGGGAATTTCTGAGGTATTTCTGGATAACTCTACTAATTACGGGATTTCCAGGATATTTCGGGAATTTCTGATTTATTTCGGGATGACGCTACTAATTACGGGATTTCCTGGATATTTCGGGAATTTCTGAGGTATTTCTGGATAACTCTACTAAATAAGGGATATCCTGGATATTACGCGAATTTCTGAAATATTTCAGAAAAACTCCACTAATTATAGTATTTCCTGGATATTTCGGGAATATCCGAGTAAATTCGGGATGAATCTATCAATTACGGGATTTCCTGGATCTTCGGTAATTGCTGAGGTATTAAAAAAAAAACTCCACTAATTATGGTATTTCCTGGATATTTCGAGAATATCTGTGGTATTTTTGGATAACTCTACAAATTAAGGATTTCCAGGATATTTGGGAATTTCTGAGGTATTTCTGGGATAACTCTACTAATTACGGGATTTTCCAGGATATTTCGGAATTTCTGAGATATTGTGGAATGACGCTATTAATTACGGGATTTTTTGGATATTTCGGGAATATCTGAGGAAATTCGTGATGCTTCTACCAATTACGGGATTTCCAGGGCCTTCGGGAATTGCTGAGGTATTTCGGGATGACGCTACTAATTACGGAATTTCCTGGATATTTCGGGAATTCCTGAAATATTTCAGAAAGACTCCACTAATTATAGTATTTCCTGGATATTTCGGGAATATCTGAGGAAATTCGGGATGAAGCTACCAATTACGGGATTTCCTGGATCTTTCGGTAATTGCTGAGGTATTTAAAAAAAAACTCCACTAATTATGGTATTTCCTGGATATTTCGGGAATTACTGAGGTATTTCTGGATAACTCTACTAATTAAGGGATTTCCTGGATATTTCGGGAATTTCTGGGGTATTTCGAAATATCTCCACTAATTGTGGTATTTCCTGGATATTTCGGAAATTTCTGATTTATTTCGGGTTGACGCTACTAATTACGGGATTTCCTGGATATTTCGGGAATTTCTGAGGTATTTCTGGATAACTCAACTAAATAAGGGATTTCCTGGATATTACGCGAATTTCTGAAATATTTCAGAAAGACTCCACTAATTATAGTATTTCCTGGATATTTCGGGAATATCCGAGGAAATTCGGGATGGATCTACCAATTACGGGATTTCCTGGATCATTCGGTAATTGCTGAGGTATTTAAAAAAAAACTCCACTAATTATGGTATTTCCTGGATATTTTAAGAATTTCTGTGGTATTTTTGGATACTCTACAAATTAAGGGATTTTCTGGATATTTCGGGATGATGCTACTAATTACGGGATTTTCTGGATATTTCGGGAATTTCTGGAAAAATTCGGGATGACTACTAATTACGGGATTTCTTGGATATTTCGGGAATTTCTGAAATATTTCAGAAAGACTCCACTAATAACGGAATTTTCTGGATATTTCGGGAATATATGAGGAAATTCGTGATGACTCTACCAATTACGGGAATTCCTGGATCTTTCGGGAATTTCTGAGGTATTTCGGGATGACGCTACCAATTACGGGAATTTCTCAAATATTTCATAAAGACTCCACTAATTACGGGAATTTTTGGATATTTCGGGAATTTCTGAGGTATTGCTGGATCACTCTACTAATTACGGGATTTCCAGGATATTTAGGAAATTTCTGAGTAAATTCGGGATAACACCAATAATAACGGGATTTTCTGGAAATTTCAGGAATTTCTGAGGTATTTCTGGATAACTCTACTAATTAAGGGATTTCGTGGATATTTCGGGAATTTCTGAGGTATTTCGAAATGTCTCCACTAATTGTGGTATTTCCTGGATATTTCGGAAATTTCTGATTTATTTCGGTATGACGCTACTAATTACGGGATTTCCTGGATATTTCGGGAATTTCTGAGGTATTTCTGGATAACTCTACTAAATAAGGGATTTCCTGGATATTTCGGGAATTTCTGAAATATTTCAGAAAGACTCCACTAATTATAGTATTTCCTGGATATTTCGGGAATATCTGAGGAAATTCGGGATGAATCTATCAATTACGGGATTTCCTGGATCTTTCGGTAATTGCTGAGGTATTTAAAAAAAAAACTGCACTAATTATGGTATTTCCTGCATATTTCGAGAATATCTGTGGTATTTTTGGATAACTCTACAAATTAAGGGATTTCCAGGATATTTCGGGAATTTCTGAGGTATTTCTGGATCACTCTACTATTACGGGATTCCAGGATATTTCGGGAATTTCTGAGATATTGTGGAATGACGCTATTAATTACGGGATTTTTTGGATATTTCGGGAATATCTGAGGAAATTCGTGATGATTCTACCAATTACGGGATTTCCTGGATCTTCCGGGAATTTCTGAGGAAATTCGGGATAACACCAATAATAACGGAATTTCCTGGATATTTCGGAAATTTCTAAGGTATTTCTGGATAACTCTACTAAATAAGGGATTTCATGGATATTTCGAAAATTTCTGAAATATTTCAGAAAGACTCCACTAATTATAGTATTTCCTGGATCTTTTGGGAATTCCGAGGTATTTCGGGATGATTCTACCTATTACGGGATTTCCTGGATATTACGCGAATTTCTTTGGAAATTCGGGATGAATCTACTAATTACGGAATTTCCTGTATATTTCGGGAATTTCTGAAATATTTCTGAGAGACTCCACTAATTACGGGAATTCCTGGATATTTCGGGAATTTCTGAGGAATTTCTGGATAACTCTACAAATTAAGGTTTCCTAGATATTTCGGGAATTTCTGAGGTATTTCGAAATTTCTCCACTAATTGTGGTATTTCCTGATATTTCGGAAATTTCTGATTATTTCGGGATGACGCTACTAATTACGGGATTTCCTGGATATTTCGGGAATTTTGAGGAATTTCTGGATAAGTCTACAAATTAATAGATTTTCTGGAAATTTCGGGAATATCTGAGGAATTTCGTGACGGTCTACCCAATTACGAGATTTCCTGGATCTTTCGGTAATTGCTGAGGTATTTAAAAAAAAACTCCACTATTTATGGTATTTCCTGGATATTTCGAGAATTTCTGTGGTATTTTTGGATAACTCTACAAATTAAGGGATTTCCTGGGATTTCGGGAATTTCTGAGGTATTTCTGGATAACTCTACTAATGACGGGATTTCCAGGATCTTTCGGGAATTTCTGAGATATTGTGGAATGAGCCTACTAATTACGGGATTTTTTTGGATATTTCGGGAATATCTGAGGAAATTCGTGATGATTCTACCAATTACGGGATTTCCAGGGCCTTCGGGAATTGCTGAGGTATTCCGGGATGACGCTACTAATTACGGAATTTCCTGGATATTTCGGGAATTTCTGAAATATTTCAGAAAGACTCCACTAATTACGGAATTTCCTGGATATTTCGGGAATTTCTGAGGTATTCCTGGATCACTCTACTAAACACGGGATTTCCTGGATCTTTCGGGAATTTCTGAGGAATTCTGGATAACTCTACTAATTAAGGGATTTCCTGGATATTTCGGGAATTTCTGAGGTATTTCTGGCTAACTCTACTAATTAAGGGATTTCCTGGAGAGTTCGCGAATTTCTGAGGTATTTCGAAATGTCTCCACTAATTGTGGAATTTCCTGATATTCGGAAATTTCTGATTTATTCGGGTTGACGCTACTAATTACGGGATTTCCTGGATATTTCGGGAATTTCTGAGGTATTTCTGGATAACTCAACTAAATAAGGGATTTCCTGGATATTACGCGAATTTCTGAAATATTTCAGAAAGACTCCACTAATTATAGTATTTCCTGGATATTTCGGGAATATCCGAGGAAATTCGGGATGGATCTACCAATTACGGGATATCCTGGATCTTTCGGTAATTGCTGAGGTATTTAAAAAAAACTCCACTAATTATGGTATTTCCTGGATATTTTGAGAATTTCTGTGGTATTTTTGGATAACTCTACAAATTAAGGGATTTTCTGGATATTTTGGGAATTTCTGAGGTATTTCTGGATAACTCTACTAATTACGGGATTTCCAGGATATTTCGGGAATTTCTGAAATATTTCAGAAAGACTCCATAATTACAGAATTCCTGGATATTTCGGGAATTTCTGAGGTATTCTGGATCACTCTATAATAACGGGATTTCCTGGATCTTTCGGAATTTCTGAGGAAATTCGGGATAACACCAATAATAACGGAATTTCCTGGATATTTCGGGAATTTCTGAGGTATTCTGGATAACTCTACTAATTAAGGGATTTCCTGGATATTTCGGGAATTTCTGGGGTATTCGAAATGTCTCCACTAATTGTTGGTATTTCCTGGATATTTCGGAAATTTCTGATTTATTTCGGGATGACGCTACTAATTACGGGATTTGCTGGATATTTCGGGAATTTCTAAGGTATTTCTGATAACTCTACTAAATAAGGGATTTCCTGGATATTTCGGGAATTTCTGAAATATTTCAGAAAGACTCCACTAATTATAGTATTTCCTGGATATTTCGGGAATATCTGAGGAAATTCGGGATGAATCTATCAATTACGGGATTTCCTGGATCTTTCGGTAATTCTGAGGTATTTAAAAAAAAACTGCACTAATAATGGTATTTCCTGCATATTTCGAGAATATCTGTGGTATTTTTGGATAACTACTAATTAAGGGATTTCCTGGATATTTCGGGAATTTCTGAGGTATTTCGAATGTCTCCACTAATTGTGGTATTTCCTGGATATTTCGGAATTTCTGATTTATTTCGGTATGACGCTACTAATACGGGAATTCCTGAATATTTCGGGAATTCTGAGGAATTTCTGGATAACTCTACAAATTAAGGGATTTCCTGGATCTTTCGGTAATTGCTGAGGTATTTAAAAAAAAACTCCACTAATTATGGTATTTCCTGGATATTTCGAGAATTTCTGTGGTATTTTTGGATAACTCTACAAATTAATTTCCTGGATATTTCGGGAATTTCTGAGGTATTTCTGGATAACTCTACTATGACGGGATTTCCAGGATCTTTCGGGAATTTCTGAGATATTGTGGAATGACGCCTACTAATTACGGGATTTTTTGGATATTTCGGGAATATCTGAGGAAATTCGTGATGATTCTACCAATTACGGGATTTCCAGGCCTTCGGGAATTGCTGAGGTATTCCGGGATGACGCTACTAATTACGGAATTTCCTGGATATTTCGGGAATTCCTGAAATATTTCAGAAAGACTCCACTAATTATCGGATTCCTGGATATTTCGGGAATATCTGAGGAAATTCCGGGATGCAAGCTACCTAATACGGGATTTCCTGGATCTTTCGGTAATTGCTGAGGTATTCGGAAAAACTCCAATAATATGGTATTTCCTGGATATTTCGGGAATTACTGAGGTATTCTGGCTAACTCTACTAATTAAGGGATTTCCTGGATATTTCGGGAATTTCTGGAGGTATTTCGAAAATCTCCACTAATTGTGGTATTTCCTGGATATTTCGGAAATTTCTGATTTATTCGGGTTGACGCTACTAATTACGGGATTTCCTGGATATTTCGGGAATTTCTGAGGTATTTCTGGATAACTCAACTAAATAAGGGATTTCCTGGATATTACGCGAATTTCTGAAATATTTCAGAAAGACTCCACTAATTATAGTATTTCCTGGATATTTCGGGAATATCCGAGGAAATCGGGATGGATCTACCAATTACGGGATTTCCTGGATCATTCGGTAATTGCTGAGGTATTTAAAAAAAACTCCACTAATTATGGTATTCTGGATATTTTAAGAATTCTGTGGTATTTTTGGATACTCTACAAATTAAGGGATTTTCTGGATATTTCGGGATGATGCTACTAATTACGGGATTTTCTGGATATTTCGGGAATTTCTGGAAAAATTCGGGATGACTACTAATTACGGGATTTCTTGGATATTTCGGGAATTTCTGAAATATTTCAGAAAGACTCCACTAATAACGGAATTTTCTGGATATTTCGGGAATATATGAGGAAATTCGTGATGACTCTACCAATTACGGGAATTCCTGGATCTTTCGGGAATTTCTGAGGTATTTCGGGATGACGCTACCAATTACGGGAATTTCTCAAATATTTCATAAAGACTCCACTAATTACGGGAATTTTGGATATTTCGGGAATTTCTGAGGTATTGCTGGATCACTCTACTAATTACGGGATTTCCAGGATATTTAGGAAATTTCTGAGTAAATTCGGGATAACACCAATAATAACGGGATTTTCTGGAAATTTCAGGAATTTCTGAGGTATTCTGGATAACTCTACTAATTAAGGGATTCCGTGGATATTTCGGGAATTTCTGAGGTATTTCGAAATGTCTCCACTAATTGTGGTATTTCCTGGATATTTCGGAAATTTCTGATTTATTTCGGTATGACGCTACTAATTACGGGATTTCCTGGATATTTCGGGAATTTCTGAGGTATTTCTGGATAACTCTACTAAATAAGGGATTTCCTGGATATTTCGGGAATTTCTGAAATATTTCAGAAAGACTCCACTAATTATAGTATTTCCTGGATATTTCGGGAATATCTGAGGAAATTCGGGATGAATCTATCAATTACGGGATTTCCTGGATCTTTCGGTAATTGCTGAGGTATTTAAAAAAAAAACTGCACTAATTATGGTATTTCCTGCATATTTCGAGAATATCTGTGGTATTTTTGGATAACTCTACAAATTAAGGGATTTCCAGGATATTTCGGGAATTTCTGAGGTATTTCTGGATCACTCTACTAATTACGGGATTTCCAGGATATTTCGGGAATTTCTGAGATATTGTGGAATGACGCTATTAATTACGGGATTTTTTGGATATTTCGGGAATATCTGAGGAAATTCGTGATGATTCTACCAATTACGGGATTTCCTGGATCTTCCGGGAATTTCTGAGGAAATTCGGGATAACACCAATAATAACGGAATTTCCTGGATATTTCGGAAATTTCTAAGGTATTTCTGGATAACTCTACTAAATAAGGGATTTCATGGATATTTCGAAAATTTCTGAAATATTTCAGAAAGACTCCACTAATTATAGTATTTCCTGGATCTTTTGGGAATTCCGAGGTATTTCGGGATGATTCTACCTATTACGGGATTTCCTGGATATTACGCGAATTTCTTTGGAAATTCGGGATGAATCTACTAATTACGGAATTTCCTGTATATTTCGGGAATTTCTGAAATATTTCTGAGAGACTCCACTAATTACGGGAATTCCTGGATATTTCGGGAATTTCTGAGGAATTTCTGGATAACTCTACAAATTAAGGGATTTCCTAGATATTTCGGGAATTTCTGAGGTATTTCGAAATTTCTCCACTAATTGTGGTATTTCCTGATATTTCGGAAATTTCTGATTTATTTCGGGATGACGCTACTAATTACGGGATTTCCTGGATATTTCGGGAATTTTTGAGGAATTTCTGGATAAGTCTACAAATTAATAGATTTTCTGGAAATTTCGGGAATATCTGAGGAATTTCGTGACGGTTCTACCAATTACGAGATTTCCTGGATCTTTCGGTAATTGCTGAGGTATTTAAAAAAAAACTCCACTATTTATGGTATTTCCTGGATATTTCGAGAATTTCTGTGGTATTTTTGGATAACTCTACAAATTAAGGGATTTCCTGGGTATTTCGGGAATTTCTGAGGTATTTCTGGATAACTCTACTAATGACGGGATTTCCAGGATCTTTCGGGAATTTCTGAGATATTGTGGAATGAGCCTACTAATTACGGGATTTTTTTTTTGGATATTTCGGGAATATCTGAGGAAATTCGTGATGATTCTACCAATTACGGGATTTCCAGGGCCTTCGGGAATTGCTGAGGTATTCCGGGATGACGCTACTAATTACGGAATTTCCTGGATATTTCGGGAATTTCTGAAATATTTCAGAAAGACTCCACTAATTACGGAATTTCCTGGATATTTCGGGAATTCTGAGGTATTCCTGGATCACTCTACTAAACACGGGATTTCCTGGATCTTTCGGGAATTTCTGAGGAAATTCGGGATAACACCAATAATAACGGAATTTCCTGGATATTTCGGGAATTTCTGAGGTATTTCTGGCTAACTCTACTAATTAAGGGATTTCCTGGATATTTCGCGAATTTCTGAGGTATTTCGAAATGTCTCCACTAATTGTGGAATTTCCTGGATATTTCGGAAATTTCTGATTTATTTCGGGTTGACGCTACTAATTACGGGATTTCCTGGATATTTCGGGAATTTCTGAGGTATTTCTGGATAACTCAACTAAATAAGGGATTTCCTGGATATTACGCGAATTTCTGAAATATTTCAGAAAGACTCCACTAATTATAGTATTTCCTGGATATTTCGGGAATATCCGAGGAAATTCGGGATGGATCTACCAATTACGGGATATCCTGGATCTTTCGGTAATTGCTGAGGTATTTAAAAAAAAACTCCACTAATTATGGTATTTCCTGGATATTTTGAGAATTTCTGTGGTATTTTTGGATAACTCTACAAATTAAGGGATTTTCTGGATATTTTGGGAATTTCTGAGGTATTTCTGGATAACTCTACTAATTACGGGATTTCCAGGATATTTCGGGAATTTCTGAGATATTGTGGAATGACGCTATTAATTACGGGATTTTTTGGATATTTCGGGAATATCTGAGGAAATTCGTGATGCTTCTACCAATTACGGGATTTCCAGGGCCTTCGGGAATTGCTGAGGTATTTCGGGATGACGCTACTAATTACGGAATTTCCTGGATATTTCGGGAATATCTGAGGAAATTCGTGATGATTCTACCAATTACGGGATTTCCTGGATCTTCCGGGAATTTCTGAGGAAATTCGGGATAACACCAATAATAACGGAATTTCCTGGATATTTCGGAAATTTCTAAGGTATTTCTGGATAACTCTACTAAATAAGGGATTTCATGGATATTTCGGAAATTTCTGAAATATTTCAGAAAGACTCCACTAATTATAGTATTTCCTGGATCTTTTGGGAATTCCGAGGTATTTCGGGATGATTCTACCTATTACGGGATTTCCTGGATATTACGCGAATTTCTTTGGAAATTCGGGATGAATCTACTAATTACGGAATTTCCTGTATATTTCGGGAATTTCTGAAATATTTCCGAGAGACTCCACTAATTACGGGAATTCCTGGATATTTCGGGAATTTCTGAGGAATTTCTGGATAACTCTACAAATTAAGGGATTTCCTGGATATTTCGGGAATTTCTGAGGTATTTCGAAATGTCTCCACTAATTGTGGTATTTCCTGATATTTCGGAAATTTCTGATTTATTTCGGGATGACGCTACTAATTACGGGATTTCCTGGATATTTCGGGAATTTTTGAGGAATTTCTGGATAACTCTACAAATTAATAGATTTTCTGGAAATTTCGGGAATATCTGAGGAATTTCGTGACGATTCTACCAATTACGAGATTTCCTGGATCTTTCGGTAATTGCTGAGGTATTTAAAAAAAAACTCCACTAATTATGGTATTTCCTGGATATTTCGAGAATTTCTGTGGTATTTTTTGATAACTCTACAAATTAAGGGATTTCCTGGATATTTCGGGAATTTCTGAGGTATTTCTGGATAACTCTACTAATGACGGGATTTCCAGGATCTTTCGGGAATTTCTGAGATATTGTGGAATGAGCCTACTAATTACGGGATTTTTTTGGATATTTCGGGAATATCTGAGGAAATTCGTGATGATTCTACCAATTACGGGATTTCCAGGGCCTTCGGGAATTGCTGAGGTATTCCGGGATGACGCTACTAATTACGGAATTTCCTGGATATTTCGGGAATTTCTGAAATATTTCAGAAAGACTCCACTAATTACGGAATTTCCTGGATATTTCGGGAATTTCTGAGGTATTCCTGGATCACTCTACTAAACACGGGATTTCCTGGATCTTTCGGGAATTTCTGAGGAAATTCGGGATAACACCAATAATAACGGAATTTCCTGGATATTTCGGGAATTTCTGAGGTATTTCTGGCTAACTCTACTAATTAAGGGATTTCCTGGATATTTCGGGAATTTCTGAGGTATTTCGAAATGTCTCCACTAATTGTGGTATTTCCTGGATATTTCGGAAATTTCTGATTTATTTCGGGTTGACGCTACTAATTACGGGATTTCCTGGATATTTCGGGAATTTCTGAGGTATTTCTGGATAACTCAACTAAATAAGGGATTTCCTGGATATTACGCGAATTTCTGAAATATTTCAGAAAGACTCCACTAATTATAGTATTTCCTGGATATTTCGGGAATATCCGAGGAAATTCGGGATGGATCTACCAATTACGGGATTTCCTGGATCTTTCGGTAATTGCTGAGGTATTTAAAAAAAAACTCCACTAATTATGGTATTTCCTGGATATTTTGAGAATTTCTGTGGTATTTTTGGATAACTCTACAAATTAAGGGATTTTCTGGATATTTCGGGAATATATGAGGAAATTCGGGATGAATCTACCAATTACGGGATTTCCTCGATCTTTCGGGAATTCCTGAGATATTTCGGGATGATGCTACTAATTACGGGAATTTCTGGATATTTCGGGAATTTCTGGAAAAATTCGGGATGACTACTAATTACGGGATTTCTTGGATATTTCGGGAATTTCTGAAATATTTCAGAAAGACTCCACTAATAACGGAATTTTCTGGATATTTCGGGAATATATTAGGAAATTCGTGATGACTCTACCAATTACGGGAATTCCTGGATCTTTCGGGAATTTCTGAGGTATTTCGGGATGACGCTACCAATTACGGGAATTTCTCAAATATTACATAAAGACTCCACTAATTACGGGAATTTTTGGATATTTCGGGAATATCTGAGGAAATTCGTGATGATTCTACCAATTACGGGATTTCCAGGATCTTTCGGGAATTGCTGAGGTATTTCGGGATGACGCTACTAAATACGGGATTTCCTGGATATTTCGGGAATTTCTGAAATATTTCAGAAAGACCCCACTAATTGCGGAATTTCCTGGATATTTCGGGAATTTCTGAGGTATTGCTGGATCACTCTACTAATTACGGGATTTCCAGGATATTTAGGAAATTTCTGAGTAAATTCGGGATAACACCAATAATAACGGGATTTTCTGGAAATTTCAGGAATTTCTGAGGTATTTCTGGATAACTCTACTAATTAAGGGATTTCCTGGATATTTCGGGAATTTCTGAGGTATTTCGAAATGTCTCCACTAATTGTGGTATTTCCTGGATATTTCGGAAATTTCTGATTTATTTCGGGATGACGCTACTAATTACGGGATTTCCTGGATATTTCGGGAATTTCTGAGGTATTTCTGGATAACTCTACTAAATAAGGGATTTCCTGGATATTTCGGGAATTTCTGAAATATTTCAGAAAGACTCCACTAATTATAGTATTTCCTGGATATTTCGGGAATATCTGAGTAAATTCGGGATGAATCTATCAATTACGGGATTTCCTGGATCTTTCGGTAATTGCTGAGGTATTTAAAAAAAAAACTCCACTAATTATGGTATTTCCTGGATATTTCGAGAATATCTGTGGTATTTTTGGATAACTCTACAAATTAAGGGATTTCCAGGATATTTTGGGAATTTCTGAGGTATTTCTGGATAACTCTACTAATTACGGGATTTCCAGGATATTTCGGGAATTTCTGAGATATTGTGGAATGACGCTATTAATTACGGGATTTTTTGGATATTTCGGGAATATCTGAGGAAATTCGTGATGCTTCTACCAATTACGGGATTTCCAGGGCCTTCGGGAATTGCTGAGGTATTTCGGGATGACGCTACTAATTACGGAATTTCCTGGATATTTCGGGAATTCCTGAAATATTTCAGAAAGACTCCACTAATTATAGTATTTCCTGGATATTTCGGGAATATCTGAGGAAATTCGGGATGAAGCTACCAATTACGGGATTTCCTGGATCTTTCGGTAATTGCTGAGGTATTTAAAAAAAAACTCCACTAATTATGGTATTTCCTGGATATTTCAAGAATTTCTGTGGTATTTTTGGATAACTACAAATTAAGGGATTTCCTGGATCTTTCGGTAATTGCTGAGGTATTTAAAAAAAAACTCCACTAATTATGGTATTTCCTGGATATTACGAGAATTTCTGAGGAATTTCTGGATAACTCTACAAATTAAGGGATTTCCTGGATATTTCGGGAATTTCTGATTTATTTCGGAATGACACTACTAATTACGGGATTTCCTGGATATTTCGGGAATTTCTGAGGTATTTCTGGATAACTCTACTAAATAAGGGATATCGTGGATATTACGCGAATTTCTGAAATATTTCAGAAAAACTCCACTAATTATAGTATTTCCTGGATATTTCGGGAATATCTGAGGTAATTCGGGATGAATCTACCAATTACGGGATTTCGTGGATCTTTCGGTAATTGCTGAGGTATTTAAAAAAAAACTCCACTAATTATGGTATTTCCTGGATATTTCGAGAATTTCTGTGGTATTTTTGGATAACTACAAATTAAGGGATTTCCTGGATATTTCGGGAATTTCTGAGGTATTTCTGGATAACTCTACTAATTACGGGATTTCCAGGATATTTCGGGAATTTCTGACATATTGTGGAATGACGCTATTAATTACGGGATTTTTTGGATATTTCGGGAATATCTGAGGAAATTCGTGATGATTCTACCAATTACGGGATTTCCAGGGCCTTCGGGAATTGCTGAGGTATTTCGGGATGACGCTACTAATTACGGAATTTCCTGGATATTTCGGGAATTTCTGAGGTATTTCTGGCTAACTCTACTAATTACGGGATTTCCAGGATATTTCGGGAATTTCTGAGATATTGTGGAATGACGCTATTAATTACGGGATTTTTTGGATATTTCGGGAATATCTGAGGAAATTCGTGATGATTCTACCAATTACGGGATTTCCAGGGCCTTCGGGAATTGCTGAGGTATTTCGGGATAACACCAATAATAACGGAATTTCCTGGATATTTCGGGAATTTCTGAGGTATTTCTGGATAACTCTACTAAATAAGGGATTTCATGGATATTTCGGGAATTTCTGAAATATTTCAGAAAGACTCCACTAATTATAGTATTTCCTGGATATTTCGGGAATATCTGAAGAAATTCGGGATGAATCTACCAATTACGGGATTTCCTGGATCTTTTGGGAATTCCGAGGTATTTCGGGATGATTCTACCTATTACGGGATTTCCTGGATATTACGCGAATTTCTTTGGAAATTCGGGATGAATCTACTAATTACGGAATTTCCTGTATATTTCGGGAGTTTCTGAAATATTTCTGAGAGACTCCACTAATTACGGAATTTCCTCGATCTTTCGGGAATTCCTGAGGTATTTCGAGATGACGCTACCAATTACGGGAATTGCTGGATATTTCGGGAATTTCTGGAAAAATACGGGATGACGCTACTAATTACGGAATTTCTTGGATATTTCGGGAATTTTTGAAATATTTCAGAAAGTCTCCACTAATTACGGAATTTCCTGGATATTTCGGGAATATCTGAGGTAATTCGGGATGAATCTACCAATTACGGGATTTCCTGGATCTTTCGGTAATTGTTGAGGTATTTAAAAAAAAACTCCACTAATCATGGTATTTCCTGGATATTTCAAGAATTTCAGTGGTATTTGGATAACTCTACAAATTAAGGGATTTCCTGGATATTTCGGGAATTTCTGAGTTATTTCTGGATAACTCTACTAATGACGGGATTTCCAGGATATTTCGGGAATTTCTGAGATATTGTGGAATGACGCTACTAATTACGGCATTTTTTGGATATTTCGGGAATATCTGAGGAAATTCGTGATGATTCTACCAATTACGGGATTTCCTGGATCTTCCGGGAATTTCTGAGGAAATTCGGGATAACACCAATAATAACGGAATTTCCTGGATATTTCGGGAATTTCTGAAATATTTCAGAAAGACTCCACTAATTAAGGAATTTCCTGGATATTTCGGGAATTTCTGAGGTATTCCTGGATCACTCTACTAAACACGGGATTTCCTGGATCTTTCGGGAATTTCTGAGGAAATTCGGGATAACACCAATAATAACGGAATTTCCTGGATATTTCGGGAATTTCTGAAGTATTTCTGGATAACTCTACAAATTAAGGGATTTCCTGGATAATTCGGGAATTTCTGAAATATTTCTGAGAGACTCCACTTATTATAGTATCTCCTGGATATTTCGGGAATATCTGAGTAAATTCGGGATCACTCTACTAAACACGGGATTTCCTGGATCTTTCGGGAATTTCTGAGGAAATTCGGGATAACACCAATAATAACGGGATTTTCTGGAAATTTCAGGAATTTCTGAGGTATTTCTGGATAACTCTACTAATTAAGGGATTTCCTGGATATTTCGGGAATTTCTGAGGTATTTCGAAATGTCTCCACTAATTGTGGTATTTCCTGGATATTTCGGAAATTTCTGATTTATTTCGGGATGACGCTACTAATTACGGGATTTCCTGGATATTTCGGGAATTTCTGAGGTATTTCTGGATAACTCTACTAAATAAGGGATTTCCTGGATATTTCGGGAATTTCTGAAATATTTCAGAAAGACTCCACTAATTATAGTATTTCCTGGATATTTCGGGAATATCTGAGTAAATTCGGGATGAATCTATCAATTACGGGATTTCCTGGATCTTTCGGTAATTGCTGAGGTATTTAAAAAAAAAACTCCACTAATTATGGTATTTCCTGGATATTTCGAGAATATCTGTGGTATTTTTGGATAACTCTACAAATTAAGGGATTTCCAGGATATTTTGGGAATTTCTGAGGTATTTCTGGATAACTCTACTAATTACGGGATTTCCAGGATATTTCGGGAATTTCTGAGATATTGTGGAATGACGCTATTAATTACGGGATTTTTTGGATATTTCGGGAATATCTGAGGAAATTCGTGATGCTTCTACCAATTACGGGATTTCCAGGGCCTTCGGGAATTGCTGAGGTATTTCGGGATGACGCTACTAATTACGGAATTTCCTGGATATTTCGGGAATTCCTGAAATATTTCAGAAAGACTCCACTAATTATAGTATTTCCTGGATATTTCGGGAATATCTGAGGAAATTCGGGATGAAGCTACCAATTACGGGATTTCCTGGATCTTTCGGTAATTGCTGAGGTATTTAAAAAAAAACTCCACTAATTATGGTATTTCCTGGATATTTCAAGAATTTCTGTGGTATTTTTGGATAACTACAAATTAAGGGATTTCCTGGATCTTTCGGTAATTGCTGAGGTATTTAAAAAAAAACTCCACTAATTATGGTATTTCCTGGATATTACGAGAATTTCTGAGGAATTTCTGGATAACTCTACAAATTAAGGGATTTCCTGGATATTTCGGGAATTTCTGATTTATTTCGGAATGACACTACTAATTACGGGATTTCCTGGATATTTCGGGAATTTCTGAGGTATTTCTGGATAACTCTACTAAATAAGGGATATCGTGGATATTACGCGAATTTCTGAAATATTTCAGAAAAACTCCACTAATTATAGTATTTCCTGGATATTTCGGGAATATCTGAGGTAATTCGGGATGAATCTACCAATTACGGGATTTCGTGGATCTTTCGGTAATTGCTGAGGTATTTAAAAAAAAAACTCCACTAATTATGGTATTTCCTGGATATTTCGAGAATTTCTGTGGTATTTTTGGATAACTACAAATTAAGGGATTTCCTGGATATTTCGGGAATTTCTGAGGTATTTCTGGATAACTCTACTAATTACGGGATTTCCAGGATATTTCGGGAATTTCTGACATATTGTGGAATGACGCTATTAATTACGGGATTTTTTGGATATTTCGGGAATATCTGAGGAAATTCGTGATGATTCTACCAATTACGGGATTTCCAGGGCCTTCGGGAATTGCTGAGGTATTTCGGGATGACGCTACTAATTACGGAATTTCCTGGATATTTCGGGAATTTCTGAGGTATTTCTGGCTAACTCTACTAATTACGGGATTTCCAGGATATTTCGGGAATTTCTGAGATATTGTGGAATGACGCTATTAATTACGGGATTTTTTGGATATTTCGGGAATATCTGTGGAAATTCGTGATGATTCTACCAATTACGGGATTTCCAGGGCCTTCGGGAATTGCTGAGGTATTTCGGGATAACACCAATAATAACGGAATTTCCTGGATATTTCGGGAATTTCTGAGGTATTTCTGGATAACTCTACTAAATAAGGGATTTCATGGATATTTCGGGAATTTCTGAAATATTTCAGAAAGACTCCACTAATTATAGTATTTCCTGGATATTTCGGGAATATCTGAAGAAATTCGGGATGAATCTACCAATTACGGGATTTCCTGGATCTTTTGGGAATTCCGAGGTATTTCGGGATGATTCTACCTATTACGGGATTTCCTGGATATTACGCGAATTTCTTTGGAAATTCGGGATGAATCTACTAATTACGGAATTTCCTGTATATTTCGGGAGTTTCTGAAATATTTCTGAGAGACTCCACTAATTACGGAATTTCCTCGATCTTTCGGGAATTCCTGAGGTATTTCGAGATGACGCTACCAATTACGGGAATTGCTGGATATTTCGGGAATTTCTGGAAAAATACGGGATGACGCTACTAATTACGGAATTTCTTGGATATTTCGGGAATTTTTGAAATATTTCAGAAAGTCTCCACTAATTACGGAATTTCCTGGATATTTCGGGAATATCTGAGGTAATTCGGGATGAATCTACCAATTACGGGATTTCCTGGATCTTTCGGTAATTGTTGAGGTATTTAAAAAAAAACTCCACTAATCATGGTATTTCCTGGATATTTCAAGAATTTCAGTGGTATTTTGGATAACTCTACAAATTAAGGGATTTCCTGGATATTTCGGGAATTTCTGAGTTATTTCTGGATAACTCTACTAATGACGGGATTTCCAGGATATTTCGGGAATTTCTGAGATATTGTGGAATGACGCTACTAATTACGGCATTTTTTGGATATTTCGGGAATATCTGAGGAAATTCGTGATGATTCTACCAATTACGGGATTTCCTGGATCTTCCGGGAATTTCTGAGGAAATTCGGGATAACACCAATAATAACGGAATTTCCTGGATATTTCGGGAATTTCTGAAATATTTCAGAAAGACTCCACTAATTAAGGAATTTCCTGGATATTTCGGGAATTTCTGAGGTATTCCTGGATCACTCTACTAAACACGGGATTTCCTGGATCTTTCGGGAATTTCTGAGGAAATTCGGGATAACACCAATAATAACGGAATTTCCTGGATATTTCGGGAATTTCTGAAGTATTTCTGGATAACTCTACAAATTAAGGGATTTCCTGGATAATTCGGGAATTTCTGAAATATTTCTGAGAGACTCCACTTATTATAGTATCTCCTGGATATTTCGGGAATATCTGAGTAAATTCGGGATCACTCTACTAAACACGGGATTTCCTGGATCTTTCGGGAATTTCTGAGGAAATTCGGGATAACACCAATAATAACGGAATTTCCTGGATATTTCGGGAATTTCTGAGGTATTTCTGGATAATCTCCTGGATATTTCGGGAATATCTGAGTAAATTCGGGATCACTCTACTAAACACGGGATTCCTGGATCTTTCGGGAATTTCTGAGGAAATTCGGGATAACACCAATAATAACGGAATTTCCTGGATATTTCGGGAATTTCTGAGGTATTTCTGGATAACTCTACTAAATAAGGGATTTCCTGGATATTTCAGGAATTTCTGAAATATTTCAGAAAGACTCCACTTATTATAGTATCTCCTGGATATTTCGGGAATATGTGAGGAAATTCGGGATGAATCTACCAAATACGGGATTTGCTGGATCTTTCGGGATTTTCTGCGGAAATTCGGAATAACACCAATAATAACGGAATTTCCTGGATATTTCGGGAATTTCTGAAGTATTTCTGGATAACTCTACAAATTAAGGGATTTCCTGGATAATTCGGGAATTTCTGAAATATTTCTGAGAGACTCCACTAATTACGGGATTTCCTGGATATTTCGGGAATTTCTGAGGAATTTCTGGATAATTCTACAAATTAAGGGATTTCCTGGATATTTCGGGAATTTCTGAGGTAGTTCGAAATGTCTCCACTAATTGTGGTATTTCCTGGATATTTCGGAAATTTCTGATTTATTTCGGGATGACGCTACTAATTACGGGATTTCCTGGATATTTCGGGAATTTCTGAGGAATTTGTGGATAACTCTACAAATTAAGGGATTTTCTGGAAATTTCGGGAATATCTGAGGAATTTCGTGACGATTCTACCAATTACGAGATTTCCTGGATCTTTCGGTAATTGCTGAGGTATTTAAAAAAAAACTCCACTAATTATGGTATTTCCTGGATATTTCGAGAATTTCTGTGGTATTTTTGGATATCTCTACAAATTAAGGGATTTTCTGGATATTTGGGTAATTTCTGAGGTATTTATGGATCACTCTACTAATAACGGGATTTCCTGGATCTTTCGGGATTTTCTGAGGAAATTCGGGATAACACAAATAATGACGGAATTTCCTGGATATTTCGGGAATTTTTGAAGTATTTCTGGATAACTCTACAAATTAAGGGATTTCCTGGATAATTCGGGAATTTCTGAAATATTTCAGAAAGACTCCACTAATTACGGGATTTTCTGGATATTTCGGGAATATCTGAGGAATTTCGTGACGATTCTACCAATTACGAGATTTCCTGGATCTTTCGGTAATTGCTGAGGTATTTAATAAAAACTCCACTAATTATGGTATTTCCTGGATATTTCGAGAATTTCTGTGGTATTTTTGGATAACTCTACAAATTAAGGGATTTTCTGGATATTGGGGTAATTTCTGAGGTATTTATGGATAACTCTACTAATTACGGGGTTTCCAGGATATTTCGGGAATTTCTGAAATATTTCAGAAAGACTCCACTAATTACAGAATTTCCTGGATATTTCGGGAATTTCTGAGGTATTTCTGGATCACTCTACTAATAACGGGATTTCCTGGATCTTTCGGGAATTTCTGAGGAAATTCGGGATAACACCAATAATAACGGAATTTCCTGGATATTTCGGGAATTTCTGAGGTATTTCTGGATAACTTTACTAAATAAGGGATTTCCTGGATAATACGGGAATTTCTGAAATATTTCAGAACGACTCCACTAATTATGGTATTTTCTGGATATTTCGGGAATATCTGAGGAAATTCGGGATGAATCTACCAATTACGGGATTTCCTGGATATTTCGGGAATTTCTGAGGAATTTCTGGATAACTCTACAAATTAGGGGTTTTCCTGGATATTTCGGGAATTTCTGAGGTATTTCGAAATGTCTCCACTAATTGTGGTATTTCCTGGATATTTCGGAAATTTCTGATTTATTTCGGGATGACGCTACTAATTACGGGATTTCCTGGATATTTCGGGAATTTCTGAGGTGTTTCTGGGTAACTCTACAAATTAAGGGATTTCCTGGATATTTCGGGAATATCTGAGGAATTTCGTGACGATTCTACCAATTACGAGATTTCCTGGATCTTTCGGTAATTGTTGAGGTATTTACAAAAAAATCCACTAATTATGGTATTTCCTGGATATTTCGGGAATTTCTGAGGTATTTCTGGATAACTCTACTAAATAATGGATTTCCTGGATATTTCGGGAATTTCTGAGATATTGTGGAATGACGCTACTAATTACGGCATTTCCTTGATATTTCGGGAATATCTGAGGAAATTCGGGATGAATCTACCAATTACGGGATTTCCTGGATCTTTTGGAATTCCGAGGAACTTCGGGATGATTCTACCAATTACGGGATTTCCTGGATATTACGCGAATTTCTGTGGAAATTCGGGATGAATCTACTAATTACGGAATTTCCCTTATATTTCGGGAATTTCTGAAATATTTCAGAGATACCCACTAATTACGGGATTTCCTGGATATTTCGGGAATTTCTGAGGAATTTCTGGATAACTCTACAAATTAAGGTATTTCCTGGATATTTCGGGAATTTCTGATGTATTTCGAAATGTCTCCACTAATTGTGGTATTTCCTGGATATTTCGGAAATTTCTGATTTATTTCGGGATGACGCTACTAATTACGGGATTTCCTGGATATTTCGGGAATTTCTGAGGTATTTCGAAATGTCTCCACTAATTGTGGAATTTCCTGGATATTTCGGGAATTTCTGAAATATTTAAAACTCCACTAATTATGGTATTTCCTGGATATTTCGGGAATTTATGTGGTATGTTTGGATAACTCTACAAATTAAGGGATTTCCTGGATATTTCGGGATGACGCTACAAGTTACGGGATTTCCTAGAAATTTTGGGAATTGCTGAAATATTTCAGAAAGACTCCACTAATTACGGGATTTCCTGGATATTTTTTATTTTAATACCTTGTTTTAATATATTATTATTTTTGTCTTCAATATTATTTTTGTTGACTATTTCTTGTTTTTGTTTTCTGTCAATACTTATTTTTACAGTATCTTTGTTTTTAATTCTTCTTTATAATTTTGAGATTCTTCTATTACATTTTCTTTCGTTATTGTATTTTTTTCAATATTGTGTCCCAAACCTTGTTTTAATCGCGAGCGAAGCGAGCGTTTTTGGCTAGTTAAATATTAAATATGTATGTGTATAATGTACAAAAGTAAAACAAGATGAGATCATATTGTTTTTTTCTAAATTAATATAATAAATTAAACAATTATAAGCATGTAAATGACATTAAACAATTTTAGAAGACTGTATTATCTTCAATTTTTATTTAAAAGAATAAATATATGACCTCTATTTACCTTAACATAAACTATGAAAACTTAAAATAAAAAAAATTCATGCAAAATTATATAAAATAAATGTTATTCGTTGTTTTTTATTGCTTTTTTAAAATCCATGAATTTTAAAATCCATGATCAGTTCATTTGTTTATAGTTTAATCCTAGTAGAAGTTGAAACCATTTTTATGGTATAACCTAGCGATTTTTTAGAAATGGCTAGAAAAGGGCTAGTTTGAAGCTATAAAATAGCTATTTTTAATCTTAAACCATTAGAAATGGCCAATTTTCTACTAGGTTCAGTATATTTGTTGGAAGGTGGATCATTTCAACACTTTTTGACTTTAAAAGTATTTTAGTTTGCCGAAGTTTTGGCTCACTTCTTTCTTCCAGTACACAAGGTACTTGTTCAACATATAACCCCAAATATTTCATTGTTTTAAGTCTTTTGTCTTCGGTATTAAAATCATAAAAAGGATTTTTGTTCTCTTCAAGAACGCTGTCAATAACCTGTAAAGCTTCTGGTGTTATTGCGTTAAAAAGACGTGATTTCAATTCTTTTAATAAAAATGGATTATATACTTCCTTTATAAATATTTCCATACTTTGTATTATAAACTGTACATGGCTTCTATTAAAACTAAGATTACTATACAACATTGTGTTTAATTTTATAATTTCATTTCTAAATAACGTTCGATCCATTTTTTATATTATTTTGGAAACTATGGCACGATTTGAAGTCTACAAAAAGTTAAAAATTATTACTAATTGACCAATATTATTATAAAATTATATGAATATTAAAATAATGTAAACGCACCAAGACTGATGTAAATTGGAACACTATTATAAAGTTTTAGCAAGATAAAAAATGTAGAAAGAAACGTGCATAATCCAAATTTATTAATATATAATATCTGCAATATATAAATATAATGTGATGGCAGTAATTAATATATCTATTAAATATACAACTTATGAACTTAAAAAGGAAATTTGAACCCGGGGTTATGAATTTTGTTATAACTTTTGAAGATTCTTTTTTTATAGAATAATATCGCGAAAGTCTTATTTGTTAAGTTATACTGAGTAAAGCTAGTTTCTAATCAGGAACCAATTTCTGATCATTTTTCAATGTAAATAAAAACCAAAAAGTTTTTATAGAAAAATATGTTTACAAGCTCATGAAATATAAGTTGAAAAGTCAGAATTGCACAATTGAAATTAAAAAAATCAAGTTAATATGTATATTTTTACGTTTAAAGGGCTAATCAGAATTTAGTTCCTTTACGGTACACAAAAAAATAAAAAAATATGAAAATAGGTACAACTTTAATTCTAAATATAAATAATCCTCAGTCGCATTAAGATACTATGAAAGCCCAGATCAAGTATGGCGATTTATTCCAAAAAGTTATAGAAAAAGCACATAAATAAGACAAATTTTAACGTAAAAAATTAATGCATTCTAATTGCTAAATTTTCATCAAAATTTTATATAATTTTTCTTTTTTCATCATTTTAGTACAAATTAAGAAATAACTTAACATTTGATTTAAGAATCTATCTATAATTATTAATTTATTATAAGCTATTAAAACGTAATTATATATATATATATATATATAAATTGATCAATCGGTACTTATGCCGACAAATTCTTACGGGAAATGGGAATTGTGCATACTTTGGGGTAATTATGCCGACGTCAGCATAATTCCACCGAAAATTCAACCATGTATCCGTACTTATGCCGACACACAAAAAATCGGAAAATTATCTTTGTGAGCCCCGGCCTCCGGCACCTCGAAAGACGTTATAGCTTCAATCCTTCATTAATATTATAAGGTCAAAGTGTGCTTTTTTACCCGTGAGGGGTATTTAGGTATTTGGGTTATTGGTTTTTTATGCATTATTCTATCAATTAATATTCTCTCCCTTATATCTGAGTCGTTACATATGTTTTATAACCTCAAAACACCAAGATAACACGTAGTGTCACCATAAGTACCGATACTGGTGTTTATATATATATATATATATATATTATTACGTTTTAATAGCTTATAATAAATTAATAATTATAGATAGATTCTTAAATCAAATGTTAAGTTATTTCTTAATTTGTACTAAAATGATGAAAAAAGAAAAATAATATAAAATTTTGAAGAAAATTTAGCAATAATATATATATATATATTGTAACGGGGTACGGATTGAATATAAGGAATAAAAAATCAACGAAGGTATCGGGGTGCGAACCCACGATCCCGGGAGCGCGAGGCAGAAGCCTCACCACTGCGCTACCATTCGCAATTATCCCGGCTAGTCGACTTGGTCCTATCGACGAACGTCGCCGATAATTCAGGGACCTAACCTGCGCCGACACTCGAAAATCCGTACCCGTTATATCCCCCACCCAAACGCGACCTACGCCCTCGGGGAGCCGTTTGATCACTTCAATCACCTGGGCTAGAGAGGCGAAGGTTGTCCCTGCTCGACCGGTGTCAAGAAGACCGTTTTCTGAGCACCGGGAGCCTCGTTAGGGATAGCCGTGCGTTTGCACCACCACGCTTGAAATCCCAGAAACTCAAGCTCCCCTACGTCTAGTGCCAACCTTGGAGTGTACTGCGTATACGTATACACACTGTGGAGAGAGAAACACAGGCTTTTCTCCTACAGTTGTACCTCCGCACTTTTTGACGTTCTCGCGGGGAAATCCACCGGGACTGTGGTGGTGGGGATGGGAGTTTATGACCGACTTCGGTCCAAGATGAGCCAGGCGAAGATAAACTACTTCGTCTCTTCTGGCAAGTGGGTTTTTGAGTTGGGCGCCATTTGTAACGGGGTACGGATTGAATATAAGGAATAAAAAATCAACGAAGGTATCGGGGCGCGAACCCACGATCCCGGGAGCGCGAGGCAGAAGCCTCACCACTGCGCTACCATTCGCAATTATCCCGGCTAGTCGACTTGGTCCTATCGACGAACGTCGTCGATAATTCAGGGACCTAACCTGCGCTGATACTCGAAAATCCGTACCCGTTATAATATATATAATTATTTAGTTTTGTGAGAATTGAAGATATGGATTTTATGTTTACGTTGTTCTGTTTGTATATATATATATATATATATATATATTGTTACGTATGAAAAGGAGAGAAACGAGAAAATAAAAGTCGCCGGCGATGTCCGTGACAATATATATATACAAACAGAACATAAACCATACAATCCATATCTTAAATTCTCACAAAACTAAATAATTATATAAAAAGTATGCTTAAAACTTTATACTTTTAAACGTAAAAAATTATTAACAATACTTTGGAAACGTTTCTAATTAAACATAAATATATAAATACATATAGAATTGTGTATAAATACACTTTCGAATTTTCATTCGGGAAATAATAACGAAGAAATCATGCCCCACCAACTCACAATGTAATACAAGTTATTTTATTAGCTGTAATTAAAAGAAAATATTTTACAGCAGGCAAAAGAATAATTTGCAAATAAATTTCAAGTATTCATAAAAACATCAAGTACAAGTTGAAAGTGCAATAGCATCAATGATAAAAACCATATTATAAATATTTTCAAGAAGTACAAGTTTCATAAACTTATAAGTAAGTGTTAAGTTAATGAGGAAAAAAGTAAATGTACAATTTTGAGTAAGATGACATAAATTATTGACATAAAGATTTGTATCCTTTACTGTATTAAAATTCTGCATAATAATAATGTACTTACATTTAAATAAACCGGACAAACTTTCAAGTTTTCACTGTTTTAATATATTTATTACGTAGAAATCCATATTTCAATAATTAATATACTGCCCGTTCACAATTTTTAACGGCCCCGGTGCTGAAATTATAGCCTCTATACATTGGCACTGGGAAAAACAATGCCACGGGTGGTACAAACGGGCTGACAGCAGCGCCACTGTATCACCAGTAAAATACGTGCCACATTTCGCAGTTAAATTTGAAAGCCTAGTCCTTACTTTTTCATGTGATGGCATACGAATATACCGTACCCTTAAAAAATGGATGATGATTTAATACTGCAGATCTTTTTCCGTGTAGTAGCGTCATTCCAAAATATCTCAGAAATTCCCGAAATATCCTGGAAATCCCGTAATTAGTAGAGTTATCCAGAAATACCTCAGAAATTCCCCAAATATCCAGGAAATCCCTTAATTTGTAGAGTTATCCAAAAATACCACAGAAATTCTCGAAATATCCAGGAAATACCATAATTAGTGGAGTTTTTTTTTAAATACCTCAGCAATTACCGAAAGATCCAGGAAATCCCGTAATTGGTAGAATCATCACGAAATTCCTCAGATATACCCGAAATATCCAGAAAATCCCGTAATTAGTGGAGTCTTTCTGAAATATTTCAGAAATTCCCGAAATATCCAGGAAATCCCTTATTTAGTAGAGTTATCCAGAATTACCTCAGAAATTCCCGAAATATCCAGGAAATTCCGTTATTATTGGTGTTATCCCGAAATTCCTCAGAAATTCCCGAAAGATCCAGGAAATCCCGTAATTGGTAGAGTCATCACGAATTTCCTCTGATATTCCCGAAATATCAAGGAAATCCCGTAATTAGTAGCGTCATTCCAAAATATCTCAGAAATTCCCGAAATATCCTGGAAATCCCGTAATTAGTAGAGTTATCCAGAAATACCTCAGAAATTGCCCAAATATCCAGGAAATCCCTTAATTTGTAGAGTTATCCAAAAATATCACAGAAATTCTCGAAATATCCAGGAAATACCATAATTAGTGGAGTTTTTTTTAAATACCTCAGCAATTACCGAAAGATCCAGGAAATCTCGTAATTGGTAGAATCGTGACGAAATTCCTCAGATATTCCCGAAATATCCAGAAAATCCCGTAATTAGTGGAGTCTTTCTGTAATATTTCAGAAATTCCCGAATTATCCAGGAAATCCCTTAATTTGTAGAGTTATCCAGAAATACCTCAGAAATTCCCGTAATAACCAGGAAATTCCTCAGATATTCCCGAAATATCCAGAAAATCCCGTAATTAGTGGAGTCTTTCTGAAATATTTCAGAAATTCCCGAATTATCCAGGAAATCCCTTAATTTGTAGAGTTATCCAGAAATACCTCAGAAATTCCCGAAATATCCAGGAAATCCCGTAATTAGTAGCGTCATCCCGAAATAAATCAGAAATTTCCGAAATATCCAGGAAATACCATAATTAGTGGAGACATTTCGAAATACCTCAGAAATTCCCGAAATATCCAGGAAATCCCTTAATATGTAGAGTTATCCAGAAATTCCTCAGAAATTCCCGAAATATCCAGGTAATCCCGTAATTAGTGGAGTCTCTCAGAAATATTTCAGAAATTCCCGAAATATACAGGAAATTCCGTAATTAGTAGATTCATCCCGAATTTCCACAGAAATTCGCGTAATATCCAGGAAATCCCGTAATTGGTAGATTCATCCCGAATTTCCTTAGATATTCCCGAAATATCCAGGAAATACTATAATTAGTGGAGTCTTTCTGAAATATTTCAGAAATTCCCGAAATATCCAAGAAATCCCTCATTTAGTAGAGTTATCCAGAAATACCTCAGAAATTCCCGAAATATCCAGGAAATTCCGTTATTATTGGTGTTATCCCGAATTTCCTCGGAAATTCCCGAAAGATCCAGGAAATCCCTTAATAAGTAGAGTGATCCAGAAATACCTCAGAAATTCCCGAAATATCCACGAAATTCCGTAATTAGTGGAGTCTTTCTGAAATATTTCAGAAATTCCCGAAATATCCAGGAAATTCCGTAATTAGTAGCGTCATCCCGAAATACCTCAGCAATTCCCGAAAGATCCTGGAAATCCTGTAATTGGTAGAATCATCACGAATTTCCTCAGATATTCCCGAAATATCCTGAAATTCGCGTAATTAGTGGAGTCTCTCAGAAATATTTCAGAAATTCCCGAAATATACAGGAAATTCCGTAATTAGTAGATTCATCCCGAATTTTCACATAAATTCGCGTAATATCCACGAAATCCCGTAATAGGTAGAATCATCCCGAAATACCTCGGAATTCCCAAAATATCCAAAAAATCCCGTAATTAGTGGAGTCTTGATGAAATATTTCAGAAATTCCCGAAATATCCAAGAAATCCCGTAATTAGTAGTCATCCCGAATTTTTCCAGAAATTCCCGAAATATCCAGAAATTCCCGTAATTGGTAGCGTCATCTCGAAATACCTCAGGAATTCCCGAAAGATCGAGGAAATTCCGTAATTGGTAGAGTCATCACGAATTTCCTCAGATATTCCCGATATATCCAGGATATCCCGTAATTAGTGGAGTCTTTCTGAAATATTTCAGAAATTCCCGAAATATCCAGGAAACCCCGTAATTAGTCGACTCATCCCGAATTTCCTCCGAAATTCCCGAAAGATCTAGGAACTGTTTGTCATAATTCCAGGGACACATAAAGTCTAAAAATAGTATATTACATACCATGGCCAGTAAAATAAGAAATGTCTCAGATCACATGTAATTGTCGGCCGAGGCGAAGCCGAGGTGGACAATCATGTGATCTGAGGCTTTCTTTTTTACTGGCCAAGGTGTGTATACTATTTTTCTGCTCGACGTTGCCGGAAAACGGCAACTTCAATTCGTGCAGCGGCCGGGAAGTTGCCGCTTTCCGGCCGGAGGGCAGAAAAGATATTGTTTATTTATATAATTATTTACAGTAAAATGGGAATTTACAGAAAAATGCTTATTTTAGATATATTTCTAAATATAATTTGTTATTAATATTACAAATAATATATATTTATTATAATTTTTGAATACATACAGTTTATACCTGGCACCACGACAATTAATTGTTGACAACAAAATTAATTATCGGTTGTGCAATTGTAATAATTAATGGTAAAATGTATGTAGAAAAAGTTGTACGTACGTACGTACGGACGTACGTACGTACGCGGACTACTGAAACTTCCAAGCCAAAAAACTAATAAAAAACGACTCTTTAAAAAATTTGTAATAGTGGTAAATTTATCCTCGTATCAATGCGATCACAATGTACTCATAAAAAATGACATTCACTAAATATTTTTTACAGTATAAGGGGTTTTTTACAGAAAAAAATTAATTAAAATTAAAAATTGAATTATTTTATTATGTAGATGTAGCATTTCTTAAAATGCCCAAATAAATATTACACTTGCCAAATACTCACACATTTGTTTTATAGAAATGTTTACAGAAAAAAGTTTGTGTACAATTTGTGATGTTGCTGCTGGGGATTAAGGCAGGCATCAAATAATTTACTTTATGAGTAAAATTAATACTCATCTATTTAATTACATACGTCGCTGCAAGTGCGAACCTCCGTCAATCAATCAGGGATGCTCCTACCGGTTTTGTACAGCCTGCTTTGTTTTCGGGGAAAGACTCCTGCAAATTACTAGTCTTAGGTGTTCCTAAGGACTTTAAATTCTCGAACGGGGAGGTTGTTGAGCGGGTATTATCCGCTGTGAACCTCCCTTTAGTAAACTCTCAAGTGATTGAGATACGCCCTTGGCTTGCTCAGGATAGGCAGGGTTCGAGTTCTGCAACCATTAGCTCAACACCGGAATCCTTTACCAGGGAACTAGTATTCCGGGTCTCTTCATCGTCGACTAGAGATCTTATATTCGAGAGATTTCGCTTCCTTAAGGGGGTTTCTGCGATCGCAATCTTTAACATGGGCGGGAATTTATTGGTTTTTTTTCGTGCACTGTGGCTCAAATAGCTCCATGAGCTTTGGTCTAAAGCACTTCATCGCTGTGGTGAATTAGGTTACGCAAGTCCGGCCATTAACAATTTCACCGTTTACATACGTAAAGTCAAGGAAGGGCAGCTTTTACCGGTGCATACTGAAGTGGACCTCCTTAACCTTTCCGCCTGTATATCTTCCTCATCTAAATAAAGGTTAACGGGCCAGGCTTCGTTGCCTCTCAACACTCCATCTACCATTTTTTATGCTAATATTAATCGCATAAAACCTCATTTATCATCCATTGAATAATTTGTTCTTCCGTCTAATTTGATATCAGTGCACTTACCGAGACCTTTCTCACTGAACTGGACTTCTCTGACATGCTGGGTCTTCGTAATTAAGATAGAATAATCATAATGTTAGGTTTATTGCTCACTCAGACCCAATGTTCTCCAACTCTCCGGAGTATATGATTTTTCAGATATATTTATATATATATATATATATATATATATATATATATGGGTGGTTCTCTGTGACATCGAAGATGAAAAAAATAAATATTGCTATAACTGTGGGAATATGTTTTAGAGGTATCCAGTAGTTCTCCTGAATTTTTTCAGAGTTTTTCGGGGCTATTATTTTAAGCTACAAAGAGTCAAAGTTGACGTTTTAGCACTTTTTTGCATTATATGCCCATTTTCATAAATTTGTAGCTCCCAGGGGAAGCATTTTTCACTAAAAACGTAAATATGACTTTTTTTGTAAAATTTACTGAACTTTTCATTAAAAATACTTTTAAAGACATAAATGTATGCTGTCATACTCTTGTAGGCCATTTAAACCTTAAATAGTGAAAATCAGCAATTCTGCTCCGGACTCTGGCAACCTAATACTGTCTAAAAGATGTCTTTTTATAGTCAGAATCTGCCTAAAAATTTCCAGAGTGGGTCTAAATGATTACGATCACTTATGGTCAAAATATCCGGGAAAAGTGCCCGAAATATTAATAGAAATGTATATTTGTTGCCTTATAACGATCAATCTAGTAGCATGATCATTGCAAAAAAATTTATGTACTTACCTTGGAATGGTAGAAAAGTATCTCCACTTGTTTCAGTATCCATCTAATCCCCTGTAAGCTGCTAAAAATACAAATATTATTATAAAATTATAAAAAATTATTATTTAATCATTTATAATGCTGGATTTTTAGTTTTACATCCCTTACAAGAATTATAATACTAATCTGAAGGATTACTATAAAAGTATCAACATTATTATTATTATTATTCAGCAATACATTGTTTAGATTTCACAAACTTGTCACTGTCACGTTATCATATTATTCATTATAATTATATATCCGATTTATTTATATATCTTTTGTATTAAATACGTATATTCAGTTATTGTAATAATGATGTTTATATATTTATAGTAATCCTTCAGATTAGTATTATACTTCTTGTAAGGGATGTAAAACTAAAAATCCAGCATTATAAATGTTTAAAACTTAATTTTTTACATTTGTATAATAATATTTATATTTTTAGCAGCTTACAGGGGATTAGATGGATACTGAAACAAGTGGAGATACTTTTCTACCATTCCAAGGTAAGTACATAAATTTTTTTGCAATGATCATGCTAATAGATTCATCGTTATAAGGCAACAAATATACATTTCTATTAATATTTCGGGCACTTTTCCCGGATATTTTGACCATAAGTGATCTTAATGATTTAGACCCACTCTGGAAATTTTTAGGCAGTTTCTGACTATAAAAAGACATCTTTTAGACAGTATTAGGTTACCAGAGTCCGGAGCAGGATTGCTGATTTTCACTATTTATGGTTTAAATGGCTTACAAGAGTGTTACAGCATACATTTATGTCTTTAAAAGTATTTTTAATGAAAAGTTCGGAAAATTTTACAAAAAAAGTCATGTTTATGTTTTTAGTGAAAAATGCATCCCCTGGAAGCTAAAAATTCATGAAAATGGGCATATAATGCAAAAAAGTGCTAAAATGTCAACTTTGACTCTCTGTAACTTAAAATAATGGCCCAGAAAAAATCTGAAAAAATTCAGGAGAACTACTGGATACCTCTATAACATATTCCCATAGTTATAGCAATATTTATTTTTTCATCTTCGATGTCACAGAGAACCACCCATATATATATAAATCGACTGTCTCGTTGCTCTTCTGCGTGGTCTGTAGGAGACCCACGGTGGCCTACCTATGAAAATTTTTCGATATTCTGGCTGATTTTATATATCTTTATGACCAGATTGTTATCACTGGGTATTTTAATATGAATATGAGTGCTAAGGATGGGTCATCTGCTATGTTTGAGTCTTGTTTGGATACACTAAACCTTCGTCTGATCAAATCCGTGCCCTTTATAGCAGGTCATGACGTCATCGTACTTTCACTGAATCTTATGAAACCGCTGCCGGTTTTGTTAAGAAAGTTTGGTCGAGTAACCTTGCTTAGCTCGACTCCAAGGTTGTTTCTACTCTCTTTTTATCTACCTTTGATCATGCATCATCGCATTCTCATTCTGCTTACACGTTTTCTATCATTTCCATGTGACCTGCACTTCGCCCACATCGCCTGGCCCTTTACATTCAACTTCTAAGTCTTTTCCACCTCCATTTGCTAACGGCTTGAGTCACCCCGTCCATAAAACATAACATTAAGGCGCGAAATATGGCATACAGAAAGTATTTGTCCTCTGGCTAGAGCTCCGGCTATTTTGTCTATAAAGGACTTTGTAACTTACAAGGGGAGTACTTGACCTCGGGAAAACGGATCTTATCCTAACTTTGGTAAGCTTTTTGTAATATAAAAATATAAAGAAAGCCAAGCTATTCCTTGTCAATGGTCACATTGACGAAAGTTGATCGACATCTAATAATAATAAAAAGAAGGCTTTATTGATATCTACGAACATAGTTTTTGCTAATGCCGACGTTTCGGACGTTTTTTAACCGTCCCTTTTCAAGGCTAAAAAACAAATCAGCGAGAAAACTCTATTAACGTTAAGGCTGCGATTTCAGTAATTTTAATTCTATAATAATGCAACATACACATTCTTACCAACAAAAAAAAGACGCAGAGATACTAATCACATTTCGGAATCAACAATCTCCAATCGCACAAAATACTACATGAACAAACCATGTTATATAAAATAACAATTCAAATGATTAGAAAGGAAAAAATTAACAAAATAAAAGAAAATTATATCAAAAAACAAAGAAATAATTACACACTCCACACACTCGCAAAAACCTCCATTCAACGTGTTTACGAGGACCTCCCCGAAGGGAGTCCTTTACAATAGTGAAATTAATATCAAGCTCTCGACATCGTCTAACCTCTGACAATATATACATATATACACACACTACCGTCCATTAACATTTGGCCACTTAAGTTTTGTTTCTACCATAAACATTGACGTACAAAAAACAGTCAGGTACCATTTTAAAGTTTATTGTAATAGTTTTCAAACTCTTTAGGTTAATGGCATTAATACTAATATTTTAAACATTTAAATCTACAATAAACAAATTTTAAAAAATCATTTTTAGACCACTATATATAATTTGATGCCGGTCTTTAAAAATAAAGCTATAAAAACATTTTACGGGAAAAAATTGTAGCTTTCTTTAAGAGCTATCGATTGCTTTTTTTTTGTAACTCAATTTTTACGAAAGTTATGGCAGTTTTTTCATAAATTTTTATCTCTTTTTCGCATCTGGATAACTGGAAAACATCAATAGATACAAAAAAATGTCAAAGAGAAAAAATGTGAAATTTTTCACGTACAATATAAAAAAAAAGTTAAAAGTAATATGAAAAAACAAATTTTTCCTACTATTACAGATTTTTATATCTCTGTATTTTATTTTTTTCCATTTATTATTTTATCTAATTTTATTACTTTATTTACTTATAATTGAATGTTAAATTATTATATAGTTCATTATAAACTTATTTGCAAATTTTGTTAACATGTTCACATTTTTATGATTAATTCATTACATTTTTATTGTGTATAAATAGTTAATAAATTATGGAAAAAATAAAATACAGGAATTTAAAAATCTGTAATAGTAGGAAAAATTTGTTTTTTCAAATTACTTTTAACTTTTTTTTTATATTGTACGTGAAAAACTTCACATTTTTTCTCTTTGACAGTATTTTTAATGAAAAGTTCGGAAAATTTTACAAAAAAAGTCATGTTTATGTTTTTAGTGAAAAATGCATCCCCTGGAAGCTAAAAATTCATGAAAATGGGCATATAATGCAAAAAAGTGCTAAAATGTCAACTTTGACTCTCTGTAACTTAAAATAATGGCCCAGAAAAAATCTGAAAAAATTCAGGAGAACTACTGGATACCTCTATAACATATTCCCATAGTTATAGCAATATTTATTTTTTTCATCTTCGATGTCACAGAGAACCACCCATATATATATATAAATCGACTGTCTCGTTGCTCTTCTGCGTGGTCTGTAGGAGACCCACGGTGGCCTACCTATGAAAATTTTTCGATATTCTGGCTGATTTTATATATCTTTATGACCCAGATTGTTATCACTGGGTATTTTAATATGAATATGAGTGCTAAGGATGGGTCATCTGCTATGTTTGAGTCTTGTTTGGATACACTAAACCTTCGTCTGATCAAATCCGTGCCCTTTATAGCAGGTCATGACGTCATCGTACTTTCACTGAATCTTATGAAACCGCTGCCGGTTTTGTTTAAGAAAGTTTGGTCGAGTAACCTTGCTTAGCTCGACTCCAAGGTTGTTTCTACTCTCTTTTTATCTACCTTTGATCATGCATCATCGCATTCTCATTCTGCTTACACGTTTTTCTATCATTTCCATGTGACCTGCACTTCGCCCACATCGCCTGGCCCTTTACATTCAACTTCTAAGTCTTTTCCACCTCCATTTGCTAACGGCTTGAGTCACCCCGTCCATAAAACATAACATTAAGGCGCGAAATATGGCATACAGAAAGTATTTGTCCTCTGGCTAGAGCTCCGGCTATTTTGTCTATAAAGGACTTTGTAACTTACAAGGGGAGTACTTGACCTCGGGAAAACGGATCTTATCCTAACTTTGGTAAGCTTTTTGTAATATAAAAATATAAAGAAAGCCAAGCTATTCCTTGTCAATGGTCACATTGACGAAAGTTGATCGACATCTAATAATAATAAAAAGAAGGCTTTATTGATATCTACGAACATAGTTTTTGCTAATGCCGACGTTTCGGACGTTTTTTAACCGTCCCTTTTCAAGGCTAAAAAACAAATCAGCGAGAAAACTCTATTAACGTTAAGGCTGCGATTTCAGTAATTTTAATTCTATAATAATGCAACATACACATTCTTACCAACAAAAAAAGACGCAGAGATACTAATCACATTTCGGAATCAACAATCTCCAATCGCACAAATACTACATGAACAAACCATGTTATATAAAATAACAATTCAAATGATTAGAAAGGAAAAAATTAACAAAATAAAAGAAAATTATATCAAAAAACAAAGAAATAATTACACACTCCACACACTCGCAAAAACCTCCATTCAACGTGTTTACGAGGACCTCCCCGAAGGGAGTCCTTTACAATAGTGAAATTAATATCAAGCTCTCGACATCGTCTAACCTCTGACAATATATACATATATACACACACTACCGTCCATTAACATTTGGCCACTTAAGTTTTGTTTCTACCATAAACATTGACGTACAAAAACAGTCAGGTACCATTTTAAGTTTATTGTAATAGTTTTCAAACTCTTTAGGTTAATGGCATTAATACTAATATTTTAAACATTTAAATCTACAATAAACAAATTTTAAAAAATCATTTTTAGACCACTATATATAATTTGATGCCGGTCTTTAAAAATAAAGCTATAAAAACATTTTACGGGAAAAAATTGTAGCTTTCTTTAAGAGCTATCGATTGCTTTTTTTTTGTAACTCAATTTTTACGAAAGTTATGGCAGTTTTTTCATAAATTTTTATCTCTTTTTCGCATCTGGATAACTGGAAAACATCAATAGATACAAAAAAATGTCAAAGAGAAAAAATGTGAAATTTTTCACGTACAATATAAAAAAAAAGTTAAAAGTAATATGAAAAAACAAATTTTTCCTACTATTACAGATTTTTATATCTCTGTATTTTATTTTTTTCCATTTATTATTTTATCTAATTTTATTACTTTATTTACTTATAATTGAATGTTAAATTATTATATAGTTCATTATAAACTTATTTGCAAATTTTGTTAACATGTTCACATTTTTATGATTAATTCATTACATTTTTATTGTGTATAAATAGTTAATAAATTATGGAAAAAATAAAATACAGGAATTTAAAAATCTGTAATAGTAGGAAAAATTTGTTTTTTCAAATTACTTTTAACTTTTTTTTTATATTGTACGTGAAAAACTTCACATTTTTTCTCTTTGACATTTTTTTGTATCTATTGATGTTTTCAAGATATCCAAATGCGAAAAAAAATGAAAATATATGAAAAAACTGCCATAACTTTTGTAAAAAATGAGTTACAAAAATAAAAAAAAAAGCAATCGATAGCTCTTAAAGAAAGCTACAGTTTTTTCCCGTAAAATGTTTTTATAGCTTCATTTTTTAAAGACTGGCATCATATTATATACAGTGGTCTAAAAATGATTTTTTATAATTTGTTTATTGCAGATTTAAATATTTAAAAAATTAGTATAAATGCCATTAACCTAGAGAGTTTGAAAGCTATTACAATAAGTTTTAAAATGGTACCCGACTGTTTTTGTACGTTAATGTTTATGGTAGAAACGAAACTTTAAAGTTTACCTTATTTTTATATTAGGTGGCCAAATATTAATGGACGGTAGTGCACATACATGCATACATATATACATAAGCATAAAACATATACAGGGTGATCCACAAACATAGGTAATAAATATTAATTAGGTGAGGCGTAATTAATTTTTGAAATGGGCCAATCAGAGGCCGGATTAGAGAAGAAAATTGAACGATGTTGCTGCGCGAGACTAATGCAACAGGTGAACGAACGAAGCGGCCGAGGCGCCTGAACATAGCTAATGCGTATAGCAGAAGCGAAGATCACGAAAGCGAATGAATCGCAAAAAATGTTTTACGAGACTGATTGTATGAATAAAACGTACAATCAAGGAAATGATTTTTATTTATGTTTGAATTAGACCGCAGACTAATAAATTCATTACTACTATTATTAATTTATTTATTGAATCTATGATATGCGTGCGTTATAAATATGAGATTATTACAGCTTTTAATCTCATCGTATTCACATTAATTTATTGAATCCTTTATGACGAATTTTAAGACAATAAAATTTTGAATTGAATTAAGTTTTGGGTACAATATAGCCAATAAATACGTTTACCATAAAGATATATCGCTACATATTGGAAATATATTAGTTAATTTTGCAAATATATTGGCAATAATATTGCTAGTGAAGTAATTCCTAGTCCGTGAAAAATGAAATTTAGCTCAAGTCTCTAATCTCCGCTTAAAAAACATAATGCCACCGCGAGCGCTCTCCAATGTTCGCGCACATCAAATTTTGTATTCGCGGAGTAAGCACGCCGCGGGTGCTCTCCGACGTTCGTGCTCATCAAATTTTGTAGTCGCGGAGTAAGCCCGCCGCGGGCGCTCTCCGACGTCCGCACTGCAAGAGTAAACATGGTCGAAAAAAGTTTTTTCGTTAAAATTACAATTCATTGTGTTTCAGACTTAATAAATATTTTGGAAAACTCGTTCCAAATCTTTAAGATAAATAATTGCAATAGTCTGGCTGCTGAATTGAATTCAGTGTTCAATTTATAAAATGCCAATGAATAACTACCATAAATTCGCAATATATTGGTAATATATCAGCAATAATGTTGCTAGTAAGTTAATTCCGAGTTCGTGTAAAATAAAATCTAACTGAACCCTCGATGAAATTACTTAATAGTCTGGGAATCATCTAGCTATAGTATATGGGCAAATCTCCCTGACTTTTAATTTTTGGCGAAAAAATGTGGGATCAGGCAATTTTAGGAGCACACCTTTGAAATTTATGAAGCATAGAATAATAAAAATATAACGAAATATAATAAACATCAGTAACTGTCACAGAATAACAACTTATAGTCGATATAGTTGAAAATTCCACACAATACAACTCTAAATTTCCCTCCCCTCCCTTTTCTCATACGAAAATTTTTACGCAAACCGTGCTGTCAAGTTAAGTCTATCTGTTATTAAACATCGGTCGGTTCCGTAAATTCTTGTAAACGCGTACGATTTCGGCCAATAGTTTGTGGAAATAATACTAAATTTTATTGAAATTTCAATGAAGGTATATTCTACTTGTCACAGAAAATCCAATTTGTAATTTATTCATGTTTTAATTAATTTTAGTTAATTTTTTTTAACTAGCACTTCTTAAAAAAATTGTTTGCATTGCTGTAACTTTTGGAGCATTAATAAAAAAACTCTGTAAATTTGACAGATTGTTGGATTTAATATGTTCTTTAAGAGATTTTTACTATTTTGATGTGCTGTATACAGAAAAAATATGACAGTCTTCCAAAGTCACATTGCTATAAATTTTTCGACGATTTTCGCATGAATTCTTTTACTTAAATTTTATTTTCTACTTCGTTTTTGTAAGCACATACTTGCACGATACCTCAATATATTTCTTTTTACATCTACTAAATGTAGAATTTGGTTATTTGCTGATTTCGAAAATGCTCCAGTCAATAGAAAGAAAAATATGATAATTTTAAAATTTAGTGAAATTTCAGTGACACAATTTCAAACCATTGAAACTTTTTATTGGAAGGGAGCACATCAAAATATGGAAGACTTTTTTGATGCACTATTAAAATAGAATACTTGTTTAAAGTTTCAATCATTTCCAAGCAATGCTCCAAATTTTACAGTAACCATAATAAATTATTTTTTCCAAGTGACACGATATTTCATCATTTTTCTTACATTTTTCAATTATTGAAGCATCAATTTGAGACAAAGGAGTTTGACAAAGTATCTATTGAGCTTTAACCGTATAGATGGAGTATATAACTATAAATTGAAACTGGTATAAAGAGGTTAAACATATTTTAAAGCTGCTAAATCAGTGAGTAACACAAAATAAGTTAGGGAGATTTGCCCATATCTATAATATGTTTACGTTTACCAAATATTTTTAAACTGATTTTTTATAATATATTAGTATATGCTGAATAAATCGATAAGATTAAAATTAGTTGGATCATATCTTTACTAAAAATCGGTATTATGAAAAATCGTGGATTTATGTCACGCATCTTAATAATTATTCGGATGACCAAAGAAAGACGTTCATTGGCGTTTTCATCCACTTGAGGTAATAAAAGATCATCGATTCGTCGGTAGTATTGACAATTTGGCAAATGTTACGAAGTTATGGAAGACACGAAACTTATTATGTACAATGAATATTATAACACACAAGTTGCGATTAATAATTTTTCTTAACTGTTCTGGAGGTCCCCATATACCCAGATGGCCGCTCTGCCTGTGGCATCACTCACCCAATTTGGTTAACTGAGTTCCCTATTCTCTTTAGTCTTCTTGCTTATCTAGTGATTCTTGCTTTAGTCTTAGGCAACGGTGATTAAACGCAATTTACGCTCAGTATGGTGAAAAATCGCTTCACTCGTGCGAACAACCTCGAGAAAGGTAGAAAACCATCTCCCACAACAGTGTCATAATATACTATAATATTTGTGTTAATACCAAATTGGAGGTAATATAGAGAACCTGCAACTTAAAAAATTTGAAAATAAAATTAACCCTTAGAGTACCGTCATGACGTACATATGCGTCATGCTCCGACTCTTAAACATTTAATTTCATAGGAATGATGATGTGTTTTGATGAAATTTTCCAAAATAGTTTATATTTTATAACATTTTAACCTCAAAATCCCACTTTCATTTCAGATTTTAAGGTTCTAATGTTATAAGATATCGTACAAAACTATTATGGAAGATGTTTTTTTACCTTTCTCGATGTTTTCACTCGCTTCGCTCGTGCGAAAAACCTCTCCTACAACAGTGTCATAAATATACTATTTAATACGAATGTTCCACAAAAATTTTACACCATAAAAATGAAAAACAAAATGTATTATTTTGACCTGACTCTATCCTTATAGCATCTGAAAAAAAATTTTCATATTAAATTCCATTTGAAAAAATTCACTTTTTGAGGTTAAAATAAGTTTTGAACAAATTATTATGTCAGTACATAAATTTACAGCAATAAATACGCAATAGTATTGTAACGAGGCGATCCTAGCCGATGCTCCTCGTCGAGCACCGCTGTCGAGCGAACTTACCTACGCGACCTACGTGCCGCGCTGCCGTGTCCCTCGATGCCGCGATACCGCGCACGGGCCTTAGCCGTGGTGCAACCGCGGTACCTCGGTGACGATGCGCCGTTAACAACGATGACGACTCTCCACCGCGTGGAGAATCGCCGGATCCGAGTCACACTCGGGACAGTAGGAAAGAGAATATACTTTTCGGGTGCTCGTGCCTGTTAAAGTACACGAGGCTCGGCCGCTCAGAATTCGCGTCAACTAGAAGGTTGACGCGGAGGCGGCTGGGTAAGCAGGATAGGGATACGAGGTCTCGAGAATAACTATACGAGAGTTTAATAATTAATAAACTAAGCGTATATTCTAGGTGAACAAAAATAAGTATTAGTGATATTTACATAATATTAGCGCTCGGTTGCGCTACAAACTACAACAAGAAAAAGGTGATACGGTCGACCTCGGGGTCGTACGCCATAGCGCGGCGAGTTCGCGGTGCGCGGGAAATACGCATTGATCGGCAACCGTCCCGTGTTGCCTAACCGATTTACCGCGTGCGCGAGGAGACCGAGTAGCGGATCGCGCCTTATACTTTTAGTCTGGGAATCATCTAGCTATAGTATATGGGCAAATCTCCCTGACTTTTAATTTTTGGCGAAAAAATGTGGGATCAGGCAATTTTAGGAGCACACCTTTGAAATTTATGAAGCATAGAATAATAAAAATATAACGAAATATAATAAACATCAGTAACTGTCACAGAATAACAACTTATAGTCGATATAGTTGAAAATTCCACACAATACAACTCTAAATTTCCCTCCCCTCCCTTTTCTCATACGAAAATTTTTACGCAAACCGTGCTGTCAAGTTAAGTCTATCTGTTATTAAACATCGGTCGGTTCCGTAAATTCTTGTAAACGCGTACGATTTCGGCCAATAGTTTGTGGAAATAATACTAAATTTTATTGAAATTTCAATGAAGGTATATTCTACTTGTCACAGAAAATCCAATTTGTAATTTATTCATGTTTTAATTAATTTTAGTTAATTTTTTTTAACTAGCACTTCTTAAAAAAATTGTTTGCATTGCTGTAACTTTTGGAGCATTAATAAAAAAACTCTGTAAATTTGACAGATTGTTGGATTTAATATGTTCTTTAAGAGATTTTTACTATTTTGATGTGCTGTATACAGAAAAAATATGACAGTCTTCCAAAGTCACATTGCTATAAATTTTTCGACGATTTTCGCATGAATTCTTTTACTTAAATTTTATTTTCTACTTCGTTTTTGTAAGCACATACTTGCACGATACCTCAATATATTTCTTTTTACATCTACTAAATGTAGAATTTGGTTATTTGCTGATTTCGAAAATGCTCCAGTCAATAGAAAGAAAAATATGATAATTTTAAAATTTAGTGAAATTTCAGTGACACAATTTCAAACCATTGAAACTTTTTATTGGAAGGGAGCACATCAAAATATGGAAGACTTTTTTGATGCACTATTAAAATAGAATACTTGTTTAAAGTTTTCAATCATTTCCAAGCAATGCTCCAAATTTTACAGTAACCATAATAAATTATTTTTTCCAAGTGACACGATATTTCATCATTTTTCTTACATTTTTCAATTATTGAAGCATCAATTTGAGACAAAGGAGTTTGACAAAGTATCTATTGAGCTTTAACCGTATAGATGGAGTATATAACTATAAATTGAAACTGGTATAAAGAGGTTAAACATATTTTAAAGCTGCTAAATCAGTGAGTAACACAAAATAAGTTAGGGAGATTTGCCCATATCTATAATATGTTTACGTTTACCAAATATTTTTAAACTGATTTTTTATAAATATTAGTATATGCTGAATAAATCGATAAGATTAAAATTAGTTGGATCATATCTTTACTAAAATCGGTATTATGAAAAATCGTGGATTTATGTCACGCATCTTAATAATTATTCGGATGACCAAAGAAAGACGTTCATTGGCGTTTTCATCCACTTGAGGTAATAAAAGATCATCGATTCGTCGGTAGTATTGACAATTTGGCAAATGTTACGAAGTTATGGAAGACACGAAACTTATTATGTACAATGAATATTATAACACACAAGTTGCGATTAATAATTTTTCTTAACTGTTCTGGAGGTCCCCATATACCCAGATGGCCGCTCTGCCTGTGGCATCACTCACCCAATTTGGTTAACTGAGTTCCCTATTCTCTTTAGTCTTCTTGCTTATCTAGTGATTCTTGCTTTAGTCTTAGGCAACGGTGATTAAACGCAATTTACGCTCAGTATGGTGAAAAAATCGCTTCACTCGTGCGAACAACCTCGAGAAAGGTAGAAAACCATCTCCCACAACAGTGTCATAATATACTATAATATTTGTGTTAATACCAAATTGGAGGTAATATAGAGAACCTGCAACTTAAAAAATTTGAAAATAAAATTAACCCTTAGAGTACCGTCATGACGTACATATGCGTCATGCTCCGACTCTTAAACATTTAATTTCATAGGAATGATGATGTGTTTTGATGAAATTTTCCAAAATAGTTTATATTTTATAACATTTTAACCTCAAAATCCCACTTTCATTTCAGATTTTAAGGTTCTAATGTTATAAGATATCGTACAAAACTATTATGGAAGATGTTTTTTTACCTTTCTCGATGTTTTCACTCGCTTCGCTCGTGCGAAAAACCTCTCCTACAACAGTGTCATAAATATACTATTTAATACGAATGTTCCACAAAAATTTTACACCATAAAAATGAAAAACAAAATGTATTATTTTGACCTGACTCTATCCTTATAGCATCTGAAAAAAAATTTTCATATTAAATTCCATTTGAAAAAATTCACTTTTTGAGGTTAAAATAAGTTTTGAACAAATTATTATGTCAGTACATAAATTTACAGCAATAAATACGCAATAGTATTGTAACGAGGCGATCCTAGCCGATGCTCCTCGTCGAGCACCGCTGTCGAGCGAACTTACCTACGCGACCTACGTGCCGCGCTGCCGTGTCCCTCGATGCCGCGATACCGCGCACGGGCCTTAGCCGTGGTGCAACCGCGGTACCTCGGTGACGATGCGCCGTTAACAACGATGACGACTCTCCACCGCGTGGAGAATCGCCGGATCCGAGTCACACTCGGGACAGTAGGAAAGAGAATATACTTTTCGGGTGCTCGTGCCTGTTAAAGTACACGAGGCTCGGCCGCTCAGAATTCGCGTCAACTAGAAGGTTGACGCGGAGGCGGCTGGGTAAGCAGGATAGGGATACGAGGTCTCGAGAATAACTATACGAGAGTTTAATAATTAATAAACTAAGCGTATATTCTAGGTGAACAAAAATAAGTATTAGTGATATTTACATAATATTAGCGCTCGGTTGCGCTACAAACTACAACAAGAAAAAGGTGATACGGTCGACCTCGGGGTCGTACGCCATAGCGCGGCGAGTTCGCGGTGCGCGGGAAATACGCATTGATCGGCAACCGTCCCGTGTTGCCTAACCGATTTACCGCGTGCGCGAGGAGACCGAGTAGCGGATCGCGCCTTATACTTTTAGTGCTCGCTGCACTGTGCTGAGCTTATTACGGGGTAGCTCAACACCACGGGAAAATCAAAGCAACTTACTTTGCGCAAGGATGCGCCGGCGAGTTGATCAATTCCTCGCTCGCTTGTATCGAGAATGGCTGGACTTCCTCGAGCGTCGGGGAAGAGGCGCAGCGTCGATGTATCGTCCCGAGGATAATACCCTCGGCTCGGGCAGTGGGGCAACACACGTGCACACACTAATCTCGCACTTGATCTCTCTCTCTCTCTTTCTCTCACTCACTCTCGCTCGTGTCGGGATTGCGTACCTAATCGGGTTCCGGCCAGAAACGGACTGATCGAGACTCGGTGTCTCGCGGCCCTTCGCGACGTTGCGCGATCGCGCGTAATCACGTGGTTACGCGGTTTCGAGTTTACGGGCTATCGCGCGTTTCGGAACACGCGCCCGTTATAGTATTTATAATAATATTCATTTGTACAAAATTAATTTCTTCTATAAATAATTTCTCAATAAACAGAAATTTCTCTTTTTTATTGTTTTTAAATAAAATGATACTTGGCAAACTTTTCAATGCTTACTGTGGTTAATTAATTATTTATGAAGATTTCCTAACATACTTATTGGATGACATTTAATGAAACTATTATACATACTTATCTGTTTAATTTTGGGGGACTTCTAAAATACCTGCTGAAATAGTTTCTAAGATACTTTTTGCGAAACATTTTACTATATTCTTTATGATCCTTTTTAAATAATTTTCACATACATTCTAGAGCGAGATACTTTTGAAAGGATATTTTTTAGGAGCCCATATGTCTTAACGGGATGTCGGATACTCCTGAAAATACCTACCTTACCGGTATAGTCGGTAATTTTGACTTTTTATTTTTTAAATAAGAATTGAGGTTTTATATTGAAAAAGTGCGAACGTCAAGCCCTTTAGTTTTTTATGTGGAAGCTCTAAATAAATTTTGTATCAGTAAACATAAATGTTTTAATATGATTCTTTGGTGTGAAAATTTTGAAAATACATAGAAAATTTAACGAAAAGTTAGTTAAACCATCACCACAATTTATGTGAGAGCTTGACGTTCTTACATTTTGAAAAAAATAAAAAAAGCAATAAAGAACTCTGTTCGGGTGCATTTCTTGTCCTCTACTACCGAATTTTTAATTATTTTAGAAAACAGATACACACAATCCAGAATTACAAAAAATTTGCGAGAATAGAATTAATAAATGTGAAATATTTACAATCTACTACTGCGGTAGGTCTACGGGGACCGTGCAAGATTTACGACAGTCCTGCGCACGGTCCCCATAGACTATTGAAGCAATACTCTGCATTTCATATCGATTTGTAGGTAATTCTGGGTTTTCATTGTTTTATCAATAAATGAGGCTTTATTTAAGAAATTTTCGAACGCCATGCCCTTCATTTTTATAAGACAAATATTCAGGCAAATTTTCAATTAATTTTTTAAATATTTTCAATATAATTCTTATGTTCGAAATTTTTGATCGCAAGCATCGTACCTTTTTTATACATAAAAATAATGAAAATTTGACTCAAGGATCACGTCAAATAAAGTAAAGACATGGCGTTTCCATTTTTTTTCGAAAAATAAAAAAAGAAAAAAAGAAATCTACTATTACCATTCCCTCACCAATAAAAGATTATTAGAGACATTGAGCCCATGATAAATCGCTTCGTCAAATACTGGTGTATTAAACAACTAATATTTAAAATAATAGATAGAATTATTACATATCAGCGATACTTAATTGAACGTGATTATTATCGAGTATTTTGTTTGCCTCCGCATTGTTAAACGACAAAGTATATTTTCGACCTCCGAAGGACGTGCACCGCGCGAGCCACAAGAGCTGCACGTCTCCCGTAGGTCCGCTCCGCGCGGCAACTGTTTCTTACGGTCGCAAAACGTTTACGTGTCTGCTCCAATCAGTCTCAAGTATTCTGGCAGTTCGAGAGGCAATTATATCTATGATTTTACGTTTGGGATGACAGTAACAAAGTATTTTAGTTAGAATTTGTTCTGTTCGAGAGCCATGATTGGGCATTTGCGCATGCGCGTAGCTCGTACTCGGTGGACCGCGTTGGTACACCTCACTGTGGCTGTTATCTAGCTGCTGGCTAATATTCTCTTCACTTTGACGTCGTAGCTGATACTTCCTTAAGGTAATAATCTCGTTTATAATCCCAGCTTGTTAACTAATAATTACAACGCGAGATTTGGGCTTGAAGTCGATTACGTTGCTGTGCCGCCAACCTCGTTACCTGGAGCTGCCACTACTCTGCTTCACTTGATGACACCGAATACCAAGGTCGCCACAGCTATTCCATGTAAAATATCCAGGTAATTCTTTATGTCTTAGGGTGGCACTGATATGCGTTTGTATCAACAGGTTAATTCGTTAACCACTATACACCTAATTTGTGCACACAAACATAACCTCAATTCAGCCTTGTTTCTCCTAACATACAACTGTCATACTCAGATACGGCTGTGATATTAAGATACAGCTGTATGTGTTCCTTATGTTCTTCTCCTACATACCACTAGCATATACTAAAATAAATGGTAATATCTTCACAGCGGACTAGCTGCTTGCATGTTGACTCCGGACACCCTGGGTTGAGGATAGCTCTTTTCGCCCTGGCTATGGACTGCTGACATCTTCCAGCTCAGCTTCTCCGAGCTTGTCAGAATATTGAGAACCCCTGTGTTTGCTGATTTCAACTTGCTGCTGATTTCAGATCTCCCTCAACCGGTGTCTAGACAGTCCTGATGATAATCTGGATTCTCACTAGTCGTTCCATCTTACTTATATTTCCAGTGCTATTGTGTGTTAGTGAGATTTGGGAAGGGTTATTAGGATTGTGAGGGTAGGTAGGACTTATATCCAGTGCGGGTAGGTAGATATAGGGAAAGGTTGAAGTTATATGAGTAGATATGTTTAAATATACTTTACTTAGCTATTCGGATAGGTAGGTATTCCCTTTAGTTTCAAATATCATTCAATCATGTTGACATGTGCGAAGCAATATATGTTTAAACAATATATGTTTTTGGATAATTTCAGATAAACACGTCTGGCTAAAATTTTAAACCGCACTATTTTTATCGTAAAGGATACAGATCTTTCCCAGAAGATATATCAAATTGTTAAGTGAGAAACAATTTTAGCAACATTGATTCAAACCTCAAAACGTGAAAAATTATAATTTTTTTCAAAAATAACTATTTTTGAAGCTATTTATCTCAAAATCTATCAACTTATTTTATGACACGTAATATAACTTTGGCTGCAAAAATTCTGTAGAATGTAAAAATCTGGATCAAATTCCTTAATATAAAAAACAAATATAAAACAAGCGATATGACAATAGAGAATGTTGAAATAAGACGACCATGCCTCAATTGATTTTTTCATGTAAAAGTTTGAAACATACCTTACATAAATAGCTCATTAATGGATTGGAGGATTTTATTAGCCGCCAATGTGGTAAAAAGTTATTTAAAATCAAAGAATTATCAAAAAATCTTCTTGTCCATTTGTAGATTTTGTTATTTACTACTTATTAATGTTATCTATTGAAGAAGTTGTCGAAAAGTTTAATTTAAAAACAAGTCATAGAAACCTGAATGCTTTACAATTAAAAGCAATTAAAATCTCACATGAAACTGAGTCCTTTAACTTTCCTATTTATCAATATATATATATATATATGGGTGGTTCTCTGTGACATGGAAGATGAAAAAAATAAATATTGCTATAACTGTGGGAATATGTTTTAGAGGTATCCAGCAGTTCTCCTGAATTTTTTCAGATTTTTTCTGGGCCATTATTTTAAGTTACAGAGAGTCAAAGTTGACATTTTAGCACTTTTTTGCATTATATGCCCATTTTCATGAATTTTTAGCTCCCAGGGGATGCATTTTTCACTAAAAACATAAACATGACTTTTTTTGTAAAATTTTCCGAACTTTTCATTAAAAATACTTTTAAAGACATAAATGTATGCTGTAACACTCTTGTAAGCCATTTAAACCTTAAATAGTGAAAATCAGCAATTCTGCTCCGGACTCTGGTAACCTAATACTGTCTAAAAGATGTCTTTTTATAGTCAGAAACTGCCTAAAAATTTCCAGAGTGGGTCTAAATCATTAAGATCACTTATGGTCAAAATATCCGGGAAAAGTGCCCGAAATATTAATAGAAATGTATATTTGTTGCCTTATAACGATGAATCTATTAGCATGATCATTGCAAAAAAATTTGTGCACTTACCTTGGAGTGGTAGAAAAGTATCTTCACTTGTTTCAGTATTCATCTAATCCCCTGTAAGCTGCTAAAAATACAAATATTATTATACAAATGTAAAAAATTAATTTTTAAACGTTTATAATGCTGAATTTTTAGTTTTACATCCCTTACAAAATTATAATAAAAATCTGAAGGATTACTATAAATGTATAAACCTCATTATTACAATAACTGAATATACGTATTTAATACAAAAGATATATAAATAAATCGGATATATAATTACAATGAATAATATGATAACGTGACAGTGACAAGTTTGTGAAATCTAAACAATGTATTGCTGAATAATAATAATAATAATAATAATGTTGATACTTTTATAGTAATCCTTCAGATTAGTATTATAATTCTTGTAAGGGATGTAAAACTAAAAATCCAGCATTATAAATGTTTAAAAAATAATTTTTTATAATTTTATAATAATATTTGTATTTTTAGCAGCTTACAGGGGATTAGATGGATACTGAAACAAGTGAAGATACTTTTCTACTATTCCAAGGTAAGTGCATAAATTTTTTTGCAATGATCATGCTACTAGATTCATCGTTATAAGGCAACAAATATACATTTCTATTAATATTTCGGGCACTTTTCCCGGATATTTTGACCATAAGTGATCTTAATGATTTAGACCCACTCTGGAAATTTTTAGGCAGTTTCTGACTATAAAAAGACATCTTTTAGACAGTATCAGGTTACCAGAGTCCGGAGCAGAATTGCTGATTTTCACTATTTAAGGTTTAAATGGCTTACAAGAGTGTTACAGCATACATTTATGTCTTTAAAAGTATTTTTAATGAAAAGTTCGGAAAATTTTACAAAAAAAGTCATGTTTATGTTTTTAGTGAAAAATGCATCCCCTGGGAGCTAAAAATTCATGAAAATGGGCATATAATGCAAAAAAGTGCTAAAATGTCAACTTTGACTCTCTGTAACTTAAAATAATGGACCCGAAAAAATCTGAAAAAATTCAGGAGAACTACTGGATACCTCTAAAACATATTCCCACAGTTATAGCAATATTTATTTTTTTCATCTTCGATGTCACAGAGAACCACCCATATATATATATAATTTTAGTGATGTAATGGATTTAAATTCAGATACCTTATTAGAAATCCTGGGAAATGTCAATTGGTGATACCAGCTTTTTCTTTTACTTTCTTTTGTGATTTGCTAATATCTTTGCATGATTGTCTTTTATGTTTTACTTTATTGCTTGATATGCTGCTAGAAATGCATGAATTTAATTTGCTATACTTTCTTATGGGATATTTTAGATTGGTATTCTGCATGAGAATATAAAGAGATGTCGAACCCAAATTACAGGGATCTACACCAAAAAATGCATCTAAAATATTAATTAAAAAATCGTTACAAAGAAAATATCTGATGGTTTAATTTATAAAAAAAATTTTGTTTTTAATAATAATTAAACGAACCAGTTTAATTTGTAGTTATTAGTCAATGTGGATACATTGTTGAAAATATGCCTGAGGGCGTGATAGCATTATTATTTCAAAACTTTATTGTTTTGTTTAAAATAATATTGTAAAATATTTTATGTGTTCTTCGCTAATATCTTTGCATGATTTTCTTCTACTTTACTTTCATATGGGATATTTTAGATTGGTGTACTGCATGAGAGCATAAAGAGATGTCGAACCTAAGTTACAGGGAGCTACACCAAAGAATGTGATACAAATGATACAAATGAGTTAAAACATGAGGAAGGCTCTGATGGTTCGAATGTTCAATGAAAAATTATTTTTATAATAGTAATTGAGCAAACCACTATGGATTTGTAATTATTAATCAAAAAGAACATAAACATCACACCTAAACGTCATAGTAAAAGATCAATTTTAATATCTGGTAAAATGTGGATATATTGTTGAAAACACGCCTGAGGACCTGAAGGTTAACACTATTATTTCAAAATCTCATTGTTTTGTTGATAAAAACAATGTAAAAAATAATCATTTTTTGAATAGGTTATAATTCTAAATAATTGTATTGGCATTACCACGTTTATTGCTTTTTACATATTACAAAAATATTATTCATCTAGTGCTATCCACTGGTATATCTATTGATCGCATAAACTCATTAGCAGTACTAATGAAACCGAATTATCGACTGGACGATAGATTTCTTTTCCTTATTCCGCCATCTATGAGAGAAAACATCACTGCACGACCGCGTGACATAATTCGTAAAGTAATGGTGGAGTATAAAAAAGTCGTTTCTCGTCAGCCAAATCATACTTATCACTTTACGATTTGAATATTAATTTTTTAGATGACAACCGGCCTATAAATATTTCTGGTATGAGTGACAATCCCGCTCAACTCTCTTTTTGCATGATATGGTCTTTATTTTTTTTAAATTAACATTTATTTTGTATATGTCTCGACTGACCTCAGCGCCAATAATCGAGGTGACGATTTTCATTAAATTATCTCATTGCCACTATATATTTGATAGACATAGAAGAGAACGCTTATGCCATCTACGTCATAAATATAGAATAAAATTTAACAATCTATGTTACCGACCTGCGTAACATCGTTTTATACCATCCACCATCCCCTTAACTATGCTATAAACTCAATTCAGAATCGAACTTTTGTGTATAAAATTATCTTCTTATATTTTTATTGTTTCATATAAAATATGGATAGAAAGTTAGAAAATACTATTATAAAATACACTGAATCAACTAGAATTCTTACTGCTCATGTTTATTAGATACTATACTGAAACCGACAAAATACAATAGTAGTTTCGTATCAGTATTTCTAAGACTTGTTAGCGATAAGAACACGCATAGCAATATGTACCAAACATCCTCCAAACTTTCACTATATTTTAGCAATATATCTCACAATCTTTGGTCGTACTTTCACCACATAGTACTTTTGTTAGATTTCTGCCATACAAGAATCGTATATTGCTTATAAATTTGTAATATTCTGATAGCTTATCAATATATTTGTAGTGACTAGCCAATACATTCGCAATATATTAATCATATAATAATAATATATACATAATATAATGATAATCTGTTGGCAATAGAATGGTAATACATTGATCACACAGTGAAAATATAGTTGGAATACATTGTCAATATATTGGTAATTAGGTTTTCGACTTTACGAACCCACCTCGGGTTTTCCGGTGCCCAGTTACGGTGGATTTGTCTGTTAAAGCATGCCACACTGTGTAAAGGTTGATTCATCGGAGAAGCAGATCTGCCGCGTTGGATCAGGAACGATACGGTGCCTTCGTAACATGGTTGCTGCAAATTCCATCCATTTAGGCGTATTGGGATCCCTCAAGGCCTGGACCATTCGGAGCTGGTATGGGTGCAGCGTCTCTTTGGTATTTTTCTGTATATATTGCTAATACATTGCCAACATATTTCCAATATATCGCTCAATATTACCAATATATTGACAATGTATTCCAATTATATTTTCACTATATGACCAATGTATTACTAATATATTGCCAACAGATTATCATTATATTATAAATATATTATTATTATATGATTAATAAATTCCGAAAGTATTGGCTAGGCACTACAAAAATATTGATAAGCTATCAGAATATTACAAATTTATAAGCAATATACGATTCTTGTATGGCAGAAATCTAACAAAAGTACTATGTGGTGAAAGTACGACCAAAGATTGTGAGATATATTGCTAAAATATAGTGAAAGTTTGGAGGATGTTTGGTACATATTGCTATGCGTGTTCTTATCGCTAACAAGTCTTAGAAATACTGCTATGAAACTGATATTGTATTTTGTCGGATCTCAGTATTACATCTCATAAACATGAGCAGAAAGAATTCAATTTGATTCAGGGTATTTTATAATATTATTTTCTAACTTTCTAACCATACTTTATATGAAATAATATAAATAGAAGAAGATAATTTTATACACAAAAGTTCGATTCTGTATTAAGTTTATAGCATAGTTAAGACATATGGGCTCCTAAAAAATATCCTTTCAAAAGTATCTCGCTCTACAATGTATGTGAAAATTATTTAAAAAGGATCATAAAGAATATAGTAAAATGTTTCGCAAAAAGTATCTTAGAAACTATTTCAGCAGGTATTTTAGAAGTCCCCCAAAATTAAACAGATAAGTATGTATAATAATTTCATTAAATGTCATCCAATAAGTATGTTAGGAAATCTTCATAAATAATTAATTAACCACAGTAAGCATTGAAAAGTTTGCCAAGTATCATTTTATTCAAAAACAATAAAAAAGAGAAATTTCTGTTCATTGAGAAATTATTTATATGAGAAATTAATTTGGTATTAATGGATATTATTATTAATACTATTGTGTATTTATTGCTGTAAATTTAGGTACCGATATAATAATTTGTTCAAAACTTATTTTAACCTCAAAAAGTGATTTTTTCAAATGGAATTTAATATGAACATTTTTTTTGAGATGCTATAAGGATAGAGTCAGGTCAAAATAATATATTGTGTTTTTCATTTTTATGGTGTAAAATTTTTGTGGAACATTTGTATTAAATAGTATATTTATGACACTATTGTAGGAGATGGTTTTCTACCTTTCTCGAGGTTGTTCGCGCGAGCGAAGCGAGTGAAAACATCGAGAAAGTTAAAAAAACATCTTCCACAATAGTTTTATACTATATTTTATAACATAAGAACCTCAAAATCTGAAATGAATGTGGGATTTTGAGGTTAAAATGTTATAAAATATAAACTATTCGGAAAATTTCAACAAGACACAATCATTCCTATGAAATTAAATGTTTGCGAGGCGGAGCATGACGCATGTGTACGTCATGACGGTATTCTAAGGTTTAATTTTATTTTCAAATTGTTATAGTTGTAGGTTCTCTATATTACCTCCAATTTGGTATTAACACAAATATTATAGTATATTATGACACTGTTGTGGGAGATGGTTTTCTATCTTTCTCGAGGTTGTTCGCACGAGTGAAACGATTTTTCACCATACTGAGCGTAAATTGCGTTTAATCACCGTTGCCTAAGACTAAAGCAAGAATCACTAGATAAGCAAGAGTAGGGATCTCAGTTAACCGAATTGGGTGAGTGATGCCACAGGCAGAGCGACCATCTGGGTATATGGGGACCTCCAGAACAGTTAAGAATAATTATTAATCGCAACTTGTGTGTTATAATATTCATTGTACATAATAAGTTTCGTGTCTTCCATAACTTCGTAATATTTGCCAAATTGTCAATGCTACCGACGAATCGATGATCTTTTGTTACCTCAAGTGGATGAAAAGGCGAATGAACGTCTTTCTTGGGTCATCCGAATAATTATTAAGATGCGTGACATAAATCCACGATTTCTCATAATACCGATTTTTAGTAAAGATATGATCCAATTAATTTTAATCATATCGGTTTATTCAGCATATACTAATATATTATAAAAAAACAGTTTCAAAATATTTGCTAAACATAAACATATTATGGATATACTATAGCTAGCTGATTCCCAGACTATTATAAAACTTCTTCGAGGGTTCAGTTAGATTTTATTTTACACGGACTAGGAATTATCTTACTAGCAATATTATTGCTGATATATTACCATTATATTGCGAATTTATGGTAGTTTTCATTCGCATTTTATAAATTGAACACTGAATTCAATTCAGCAGCCAGACTATTGCAATTATTTATCTTAAGGGGATGCCATACCTGAATTAAATCCTACTATGCCGACACCCGTATATTACATGCACTGTTTCTCCTATTACTATTATTTAATACAATGACAAACTATAAACGCAGTGGAGGCATATTTGTAATGCATATATTACATAAATTATAAGTACAAAAGTTTGAATTATGTTAAAATGCTCTTAGAAATTGAAAAATACGACCTCAAACATAACCTCTCTTAGTTAACAGGCAACAACGAGTAGATTGAATTTTACAAAAACTGGATTACTTTCTAACAAATAAAGTGCAAACGCACAATTTCACGATATTGATAAATGTTGGAACACTAAAAAAAACAGTCAAAAATGCACAACGAAGAAAAAAATTGAAAAATACGATTGATACAAACACGTTAGGAAGCTCGTTCTACATATTTACGATGAAAATAAATATAGAATGCAATTAAAAACAACAAAAAATGAAGTAGAGGCAATATTTAACATTAAATTAGAATCATTTTTCAGTAAAATACAGAAGAATAGATAATCGATTAAAAAATTGAACGAAAAATAAAAACGATATACATTCTTTCTAAAAATATGTAATTTAGCAGACGGAAGAGTAAGAAAAACTTTAGCTACGTAGTTTGAAAAAGAATCAATAGGTGGCGATGCTAAACGTTTCCGCACAAATAGACGACGGATTCTATAGGAGGTGCGAGCAACGATTCGGGTTGGGTACAATATTTCTTTAATTACAATTATTTAAATTATTGACAGCTTCAGGACGGGGTAGAGGCATATTATCAATAAACATTTAAAAAATACGAAAGGAAACATAACCTCTCTCAGTCTATAGCGTTGGATTTTATAGGAGGTCAACGAGGGCAACGATTTGGGCCGTCTGCAGCTCGCACCTCCTATACTTTCAAATACATTGTATTATACCGACACTCAATGTTGGGTGCAATAGATCTTTAATTACAATTATTTAAATTATTGACAGCACGAGGACGGGGTAGAGGCATATTATCAATAAATATTTATAGTGTATAACATGTACAAAATTAGAGTTTATGTTAAATTAGCGTTAACATTTGAAAAATACGAAAGAAAACATAACCTCTCTGTCTAAAGCGGCGGAGTCTATAGGAGGTGCGAGCACCGATTCGGGCCGTCTGCAGCTCGCACCTCCTATACTTTCAAATACATTGTATTATACCGACACACAATGTTGGGTGCATAATATCTTTAATTACAATTATTTAAATTATTGACAGCTCGAGGACGGGGTAAAGGCATATTAATATATAACATTTAAAATGTATAACTATTACAAAATTAGAGTTTACATTATAATATTGTTAACATTTGAAAAACACGAATTCAATCATAACCTCTCTCAGTCTATAGCGTTGGATTCTATAGGAGGTGCGAGCACCGATTCGGGCCGTCTGCAGCTCGCACCTCCTATACTTTCAAATACATTGTATTATACCGACACACAATGTTGGGTGCAATATATCTTTAATTACAGTTATTTAAAATATTGACAGCTCGGGGACGGGGTAGAGGCATATTATCAATAAATATTTATAGTGTATAACATGTACAAAATTAGAGTTTATGTTAAATTAGCGTTAACATTTGAAAAATACGAAAGATAACATAACCTCTCTGTCTAAAGCGGCAGAGTCTATAGGAGGTGCGAGCACCAATTCGGGCCGTCTGCAGCTCGCACCTCCTATACTTTCAAATACATTGTATTATACCGACACACAATGTTGGGTGCAATATATCTTTAATTACAATTATTTAAATTATTGACAGCTCGAGGACGGGGTAAAGGCATATTATCAATAAATATTTAAAAGTGTATAACATGTACAATATTAGAGTTTATGTTATATTAGCGTTAACATTTGAAAAATACGAAAGAGAACATAACCTCTCTCAGTCTATAGCGTTGGATTCTATAGGAGGTGCGAGCAACGATTCGGGCCGTCTGCAGCTCGCACCTCCTATACTTTCAAATACATTGTATTATACCGACACTCAATGTTGGGTGCAATAGATCTTTAATTACAATTATTTAAATTATTGACAGCTTCGGGACGGGGTAGAGGCATATTATCAATAAATATTTAAAGTGTATAACATGTACAATATTAGAGTTTATGTTATACTAGCGTTAACATTTGAAAAATACGAAAGAGAACATATCCTCTCTCAGTCTATAGCGTTGGATTCTATAGGAGGTGCGAGCAACGATTCGGGCCGTCTGCAGCTCGCACCTCCTATACTTTCAAATACATTGTATTATACCGACACTCAATGTTGGGTGCAATAGATCTTTAATTACAATTATTTAAATTATTGACAGCACGAGGACGGGGTAGAGGCATATTATCAATAAATATATAAAGTGTATAACATGTATGAATTAGAGTTTATGTTAAATTAGCGTTAACATTTGAAAAATACGAAAAAAAACATAACCTCTCTCAGTCTAAAGCGGCGGAGTCTATAGGAGGTGCGAGCACCGATTCGGGCCGTCTGCAGCTCGCACCTCCTATACTTTCAAATACATTGTATTATACCGACACACAATGTTGGGTGCAATATTTCTTTAATTACAATTATTTAAATTATTGACAGCTTCAGGACGGGGTAGAGGCATATTATCAATAAGCATTAAAAATGTATAATATGTACAAAATTAGAGTTTATGTTAAATTAGCGTTATAATTTGAGAAATACGAAAGAAAACGTAACCTCTCTGTGTAAAGCGGCGGAGTCTACAGGAGGTGCGAGCAACGATTCGGGCCGTCTGCAGCTCGCACCTCCTATACTTTCAAATACATTGTATTATACCGACACACGATGTTGGGTGCAATATATCTTTAATTACAATTATTTAAATTATTGACAGCTCGTGGACGGGGTAAAGGCATATTAATATATAACATTTAAAGTGTATAACTATTACAAAATTAGAGTTTACATTATAATATAGTTAACATTTGAAAAACACGAATTCAATCATAACCTCTCTCAGTCTGTAGCGTTGGATTCTATAGGAGGTGCAAGAACCGATTCGGGCCGTCTGCAGCTCGCACCTCCTATACTTTCAAATACATTGTATTATACCGACACTCAATGTTGGGTGCAATAGATCTTTAATTACAATTATTTAAATTATTGACAGCACGAGGACGGGGTAGAGGCATATTATCAATAAATATTCAAAGTGTATAACATGTATGAATTAGAGTTTATGTTATATTAGCGTTAACATTTGAAAAATACGAAAGAGAACATATCCTCTCCCAGTCTATAGCGCTGGATTCTATAGGAGGTGCGAGCAACGATTCGGGCCGTCTGCAGCTCGCACCTCCTATACTTTTAAATACATTGTATTATACCGACACTCAATGTTGGGTGCAATAGATCTTTAATTACAATTATTTAAATTATTGACAGCACGAGGACGGGGTAGAGGCATATTATCAATACATATTTAAAGTGTATAACATGTATGAATTAGAGTTTATGTTAAATTAGCGTTAACATTTGAAAAATACGAAAAAAAACATAACCTCTCTCAGTCTAAAGCGGCGGAGTCTATGGGAGGTGCGAGCACCGATTCGGGCCGTCTGCAGCTCGCACCTCCTATACTTTCAAATACATTGTATTATACCGACACACAATGTTGGGTGCAATATATCTTTAATTACAGTTATTTAAATTATTGACAGCACGAGGACGGGGTAGAGGCGTATTATCAATAAATATTTAAAGTGTATAACATGTACGATATTAGAGTTTACGTTATAATATAGTGAACATTTAAAAAATACGAAAGGAAACATAACCTCTCTCAGTCTAAAGCGGCGGAGTCTATAGGAGGTGCGAGCACCGATTCGGGCCGTCTGCAGCTCGCACCTCCTATACTTTCAAATACATTGTATTATACCGACACTCAATGTTGGGTGCAATAGATCTTTAATTACAATTATTTAAATTATTGACAGCACGAGGACGGGGTAGAGGCATATTATCAATAAATATTCAAAGTGTATATTATGTATGAATCAGAGTTTATGTTAAATTAGCGATAACATTTGAAAAATACGAAAAAAAACATAACCTCTCTCAGTCTAAAGCGGCGGAGTCTATAGGAGGTGCGAGCACCGATTCGGGCCGTCTGCAGCTCGCACCTCCTATACTTTCAAATACATTGTATTATACCGACACACAATGTTGGGTGCAATATATCTTTAATTACAATTATTTAAATTTTTGACAGCACGAGGACGGGGTAGAGGCATATTATCAATACATATTTAAAGTGTATAACATGTATGAATTAGAGTTTATGTTAAATTAGCGTTAACATTTGAAAAATACGAAAAAAAACATAACCTCTCTCAGTCTAAAGCGGCGGAGTCTATGGAGGTGCGAGCACCGATTCGGGCCGTCTGCAGCTCGCACCTCCTATACTTTCAAATACATTGTATTATACCGACACACAATGTTGGGTGCAATATATATTTAATTACAGTTATTTAAATTATTGACAGCACGAGGACGGGGTAGAGGCATATTAATAATTAACATTTAAAATGTATAACAATTACAAAATTAGAGTTTTCATTATAATATAGGTTAATATTTGAAAAATACGAATTCAATCATAACCTCTCTCAGTCTATAGCGGTTGAATTCTATAGGAGGTGCGAGCATCGATTTGGGCCGTCTGCAGCTCGCACCTCCTATTCTTTCAAATACATTGTATTATACCGACACACGATGTTGGGTGCAATATATCTTTAATTACAATTATTTAAATTATTGACAGCTCGAGGACGGGGTAAAGGCATATTAATATATAACATTTAAAATGTATAACTATTACAAAATTAACCTCTCACAGTCTATAGCGTTGGATTCTATAGGAGGTACGAGCACCGATTCGGGCCGTCTGCAGCTCGCACCTCCTATACTTTCAAATACATTGTATTATACCGACACACAATGTTGGGTGCAATATTTCTTTAATTACAATTATTTAAATTATTGACAGCTTCGGGACGGGGTAGAGGCATATTATCAATAAATATTTAAAGTGTATAACAGGTACAATATTAGAGTTTATGTTATATTAGCGTTAACATTTGAAAAATACGAAAAAAAACATAACCTCTCTCAGTCTAAAGCGGCGGAGTCTATAGGAGGTGCGATCACCGATTCGGGCCGTCTGCAGCTCGCACCTCCTATACTTTCAAATACATTGTATTATACCGACACACAATGTTGGGTGCAATATATCTTTAATTACAGTTATTTAAAATATTGACAGCTCGGGGACGGGGTAGAGGCATATTATCAATAAATATTTATAGTGTATAACATGTACAAATTAGAGTATATGTTAAATTAGCGTTAACATTTGAAAAATACGAAAGAAAACATATCCTCTCTGTCTAAAGCGGCAGAGTCTATAGGAGGTGCGAGCACCGATTCGGGCCGTCTGCAGCTCGCACCTCCTATACTTTCAAATACATTATATTATACCGACACACGATGTTGGGTGCAATATATCTTTAATTACAATTATTTAAATTATTCACAGCTCGAGGACGGGGTAAAGGCATATTAATATATAACATTTAAAGTGTATAACTATTACAAAATTAGAGTTTACATTATAATATAGTTAACATTTGAAAAACACGAATTCAATCATACCTCTCTCAGTCTATAGCGTTGGATTCTATAGGAGGTGCGAGCACCGATTCGGGCCGTCTGCAGCTCGCACCTCCTATACTTTAAATACATTGTATTATACCGACACACAATGTTGGGTGCAATATTTCTTTAATTACAATTATTTAAATTATTGACAGCTCGAGGGACGGGGTAGAGGCATATTATCAATAATATTTAAAGTGTATAACATGTACAAAATTAGAGTTTATGTTAAATTAGCGTTAACATTTGAAAAATACGAAGAAAACATAACCTCTCTAGTCTAAAGCGTGCAGAGTCTATAGGAGGTGCGAGCACCGATTCGGGCCGTCTGCAGCTCGCACCTCCTATACTTTCAAATACATTAGTATTATACCGACACACGATGTTGGGTGCAATATATCTTTAATTACAATTATTTAAATTATTCACAGCACGAGGACGGGGTAAAGGCATATTAATATATAACATTAAAGTGTATAACTATTACAAATTAGAGTTTACATTATAATATAGTTAACATTTGAAAAACACGAATTCAATCATAACCTCTCTCAGTCTATAGCGTGGATTCTATAGGAGGTGCGAGCACCGATTCGGGCCGTCTGCAGCTCGCACCTCCTATACTTTCAAATACATTGTATTATACCGACACACATGTTGGGTGCAATATATCTTTAATTACAGTATTTAAAATATTGACAGCTCGAGGACGGGGTAGAGGCATATTATAATAAATATTTATAGTGTATAACATGTACAAAATTAGAGTTATGTATAATATAGCGTTAACATTGAAAAATACGAAAGAAAATCATAACCTCTCTCAGTCTAAGCGGGCAGAGTCTATAGGAGGTGCGAGCACGATTCGGGCCGTCTGCAGCTCGCACCTCCTATACTTTCAAATACATTGTATTATACCGACACACGATGTTGGGTGCAATATATCTTTAATTACAATTATTTAAATTATTGACAGCTCGAGGACGGGGTAAAGGCATATTATATATAACATTTAAAAGTGTATAACTATTACAAAATTAGGTTTACATTATATATAGTTACATTTGAAAAACACGAATCAATCATAACCTCTCTCAGTCTAGCGTTGGATTCTATAGGAGGTGCGAGCACCGATTCGGGCCGTCTGCAGCTCGCACCTCCTATACTTTCAAATACATTGTATTATACCGACACACAATGTTGGGTGCAATAGATCTTTAATTACATTATTAAAATATTGACAGCACGAGGGACGGGGTAGAGGCATATTATCAATAAATATTTAAAGTGTATAACATGTACAAAATTAGAGTTTATGTTATATTAGCGTTAACATTTGAAAAAATACGAAAGAAAACATAACCTCTCTCAGTCTAAAGCGGCGGAGTCTATAGGAGGTGCGAGCACCGATTCGGGCCGTCTGCAGCTCGCACCTCCTATACTTTCAAATACATTGTATTATACCGACACACAATGTTGGGTGCAATAGATCTTAATTACAATTATTTAAATTATTGACAGCTCGAGGACGGGGTAGAGGCATATTATCAATAAATATTTATAGTGTATAACATGTACAAAATTAGAGTTTATGTTAAATTAGCGTTAACATTTGAAAAATACGAAAAAAACATAACCTCTCTCAGTCTAAAGCGGCGGAGTCTATAGGAGGTGCGAGCACCGATTCGGGCCGTCTGCAGCTCGCACCTCCTATACTTTCAAATACATTGTATTATACCGACACACAATGTTGGGTGCAATATTCTTTAATTACAATTATTTAAATTATTGACAGCTTCAGGACGGGGTAGAGGCATATTATCAATAAGCATTAAAAATGTATAATATGTACAAAATTAGAGTTTATGTTAAATTAGCGTTATAATTTGAGAAATACGAAAGAAAACGTAACCTCTCTGTAAAGCGGCGGAGTCTACAGGAGGTGCGAGCAACGATTCGGGCCGTCTGCAGCTCGCACCTCCTATACTTTCAAATACATTGTATTATACCGACACAATGTTGGGTGCAATATATCTTTAATTACAATTATTTAAATTATTGACAGCTCGTGGACGGGGTAAAGGCATATTAATATATACATTTAAAGTGTATAACTATTACAAAATTAGAGTTTACATTATAATATAGTTAACATTTGAAAAACACGAATTCAATCATAACCTCTCTCAGTCTATAGCGTTTGATTCTATAGGAGGTGCGAGCACCGATTCGGGCCGTCTGCAGCTCGCACCTCCTATACTTTTAAATACATTGTATTATACCGACACACAATGTTGGGTGCAGATATTTCTTTAATTACAATTATTTAAATTATTGACAGCACGAGGGCGGGGTAGAGGCATATTATCAATAAATATTTAAAGTGTATAACATGTACAAAATTAGAGTTTATGTTAAATTAGCGTTAACATTTGAAAAATACGAAAGAAAACATAACCTCTCTGTCTAAAGCGGCAGAGTCTATAGGAGGTGCGAGCACCGATTCGGGCCGTCTGCAGCTCGCACCTCCTATACTTTCAAATACATTATATTATACCGACACACGATGTTGGGTGCAATATATCTTTAATTACAATTATTAAATTATTCACAGCTCGAGGACGGGAAAGGCATATTAATATATAACATTTAAAGTGTATAACTATTACAAAATTAGAGTTTACATTATAATATAGTTAACATTTGAAAAACACGAATTCAATCATAACCTCTCTCAGTCTATAGCGGTTGGATTCTATAGGAGGTGCGAGCACCGATTCGGGGCCGTCTGCAGCTCGCACCTCCTATACTTTTAAATACATTGTATTATACCGACACAACAATGTTGGGTGGCAATATTTCTTTAATTACAATTATTTAAATTATTGACAGCACGAGGGCGGGGTAGAGGCATATTATCAATAAATATTTAAAGTGTATAACAATTACAAAATTAGAGTTTACGTTATAATATAGTTAACATTTAAAAAATACGAAAGGAACATAACCTCTCTCAGTCTATAGCGTTGGATTCTATAGGAGTGCGAGCAACGATTGGGCCGTCTGCAGCTCGCACCTCCTATACTTTCAAATACATTGTATTATACCGACACTCATGTTGGGTGGCAATAGATCTTTAATTACAATTATTAAATTATTGACAGCACGAGGACGGGGTAGAGGCATATTATCAATAAATATTTGTAGTGTATAACATGTACAAAATTAGAGTTTATGTTAAATTAGCGTTAACATTTGAAAAATACGAAAGAAAACATAACCTCTCTCAGTCTTATAGCGTTGGATTCTATAGGAGGTGCGAGCACCGATTCGGGCCGTCTGCAGCTCGCACCTCCTATACTTTCATATACATTGTATTATGCCGACACACAATGTTGGGTGCAATATTTGTTTAATACAATTATTTAAATTATTGACAGCACGAGGACGGGGTAGAGGCGTATTATCAATAAATATTTAAAGTGTATAACATGTACGATATTAGAGTTTACGTTATAATATAGTGAACATTTAAAAAATACGAAAGGAAACATAACCTCTCTCAGTCTAAAGCGGCGGAGTCTATAGGAGGTGCGAGCACCGATTCGGGCCGTCTGCAGCTCGCACCTCCTATACTTTCAAATACATTGTATTATACCGACACTCAATGTTGGGTGCAATAGATCTTTAATTACAATTATTTAAATTATTGACAGCTTCAGGACGGGGTAGAGGCTATTATCAATAAACATTTAAAAAATACGAACGAAAGGAAACATAACCTCTCTCAGTCTATAGCGTTGGATTTTATAGGAGGTCAACGAGGGCAACGATTTGGGCCGTCTGCAGCTCGCACCTCCTATACTTTCAAATACATTGTATTATACCGACACTCAATGTTGGGTGCAATAGATCTTTAATTACAATTATTTAAATTATTGACAGCACGAGGACGGGGTAGAGGCATATTATCAATAAATATTTATAGTGTATAACATGTACAAAATTAGAGTTTATGTTAAATTAGCGTTAACATTTGAAAAATACGAAAGAAAACATAACCTCTCTGTCTAAAGCGGCGGAGTCTATAGGAGGTGCGAGCACCGATTCGGGCCGTCTGCAGCTCGCACCTCCTATACTTTCAAATACATTGTATTATACCGACACACAATGTTGGGTGCATAATATCTTTAATTACAATTATTTAAATTATTGACAGCTCGAGGACGGGGTAAAGGCATATTAATATATAACATTTAAAATGTATAACTATTACAAAATTAGAGTTTACATTATAATATTGTTAACATTTGAAAAACACGAATTCAATCATAACCTCTCTCAGTCTATAGCGTTGGATTCTATAGGAGGTGCGAGCACCGATTCGGGCCGTCTGCAGCTCGCACCTCCTATACTTTCAAATACATTGTATTATACCGACACACAATGTTGGGTGCAATATATCTTTAATTACAGTTATTTAAAATATTGACAGCTCGGGGACGGGGTAGAGGCATATTATCAATAAATATTTATAGTGTATAACATGTACAAAATTAGAGTTTATGTTAAATTAGCGTTAACATTTGAAAAATACGAAAGATAACATAACCTCTCTGTCTAAAGCGGCAGAGTCTATAGGAGGTGCGAGCACCAATTCGGGCCGTCTGCAGCTCGCACCTCCTATACTTTCAAATACATTGTATTATACCGACACACAATGTTGGGTGCAATATATCTTTAATTACAATTATTTAAATTATTGACAGCTCGAGGACGGGGTAAAGGCATATTATCAATAAATATTTAAAAGTGTATAACATGTACAATATTAGAGTTTATGTTATATTAGCGTTAACATTTGAAAAATACGAAAGAGAACATAACCTCTCTCAGTCTATAGCGTTGGATTCTATAGGAGGTGCGAGCAACGATTCGGGCCGTCTGCAGCTCGCACCTCCTATACTTTCAAATACATTGTATTATACCGACACTCAATGTTGGGTGCAATAGATCTTTAATTACAATTATTTAAATTATTGACAGCTTCGGGACGGGGTAGAGGCATATTATCAATAAATATTTAAAGTGTATAACATGTACAATATTAGAGTTTATGTTATACTAGCGTTAACATTTGAAAAATACGAAAGAGAACATATCCTCTCTCAGTCTATAGCGTTGGATTCTATAGGAGGTGCGAGCAACGATTCGGGCCGTCTGCAGCTCGCACCTCCTATACTTTCAAATACATTGTATTATACCGACACTCAATGTTGGGTGCAATAGATCTTTAATTACAATTATTTAAATTATTGACAGCACGAGGACGGGGTAGAGGCATATTATCAATAAATATATAAAGTGTATAACATGTATGAATTAGAGTTTATGTTAAATTAGCGTTAACATTTGAAAAATACGAAAAAAAACATAACCTCTCTCAGTCTAAAGCGGCGGAGTCTATAGGAGGTGCGAGCACCGATTCGGGCCGTCTGCAGCTCGCACCTCCTATACTTTCAAATACATTGTATTATACCGACACACAATGTTGGGTGCAATATTTCTTTAATTACAATTATTTAAATTATTGACAGCTTCAGGACGGGGTAGAGGCATATTATCAATAAGCATTAAAAATGTATAATATGTACAAAATTAGAGTTTATGTTAAATTAGCGTTATAATTTGAGAAATACGAAAGAAAACGTAACCTCTCTGTGTAAAGCGGCGGAGTCTACAGGAGGTGCGAGCAACGATTCGGGCCGTCTGCAGCTCGCACCTCCTATACTTTCAAATACATTGTATTATACCGACACACGATGTTGGGTGCAATATATCTTTAATTACAATTATTTAAATTATTGACAGCTCGTGGACGGGGTAAAGGCATATTAATATATAACATTTAAAGTGTATAACTATTACAAAATTAGAGTTTACATTATAATATAGTTAACATTTGAAAAACACGAATTCAATCATAACCTCTCTCAGTCTGTAGCGTTGGATTCTATAGGAGGTGCAAGAACCGATTCGGGCCGTCTGCAGCTCGCACCTCCTATACTTTCAAATACATTGTATTATACCGACACTCAATGTTGGGTGCAATAGATCTTTAATTACAATTATTTAAATTATTGACAGCACGAGGACGGGGTAGAGGCATATTATCAATAAATATTCAAAGTGTATAACATGTATGAATTAGAGTTTATGTTATATTAGCGTTAACATTTGAAAAATACGAAAGAGAACATATCCTCTCCCAGTCTATAGCGCTGGATTCTATAGGAGGTGCGAGCAACGATTCGGGCCGTCTGCAGCTCGCACCTCCTATACTTTTAAATACATTGTATTATACCGACACTCAATGTTGGGTGCAATAGATCTTTAATTACAATTATTTAAATTATTGACAGCACGAGGACGGGGTAGAGGCATATTATCAATACATATTTAAAGTGTATAACATGTATGAATTAGAGTTTATGTTAAATTAGCGTTAACATTTGAAAAATACGAAAAAAAACATAACCTCTCTCAGTCTAAAGCGGCGGAGTCTATGGGAGGTGCGAGCACCGATTCGGGCCGTCTGCAGCTCGCACCTCCTATACTTTCAAATACATTGTATTATACCGACACACAATGTTGGGTGCAATATATCTTTAATTACAGTTATTTAAATTATTGACAGCACGAGGACGGGGTAGAGGCGTATTATCAATAAATATTTAAAGTGTATAACATGTACGATATTAGAGTTTACGTTATAATATAGTGAACATTTAAAAAATACGAAAGGAAACATAACCTCTCTCAGTCTAAAGCGGCGGAGTCTATAGGAGGTGCGAGCACCGATTCGGGCCGTCTGCAGCTCGCACCTCCTATACTTTCAAATACATTGTATTATACCGACACTCAATGTTGGGTGCAATAGATCTTTAATTACAATTATTTAAATTATTGACAGCACGAGGACGGGGTAGAGGCATATTATCAATAAATATTCAAAGTGTATATTATGTATGAATCAGAGTTTATGTTAAATTAGCGATAACATTTGAAAAATACGAAAAAAAACATAACCTCTCTCAGTCTAAAGCGGCGGAGTCTATAGGAGGTGCGAGCACCGATTCGGGCCGTCTGCAGCTCGCACCTCCTATACTTTCAAATACATTGTATTATACCGACACACAATGTTGGGTGCAATATATCTTTAATTACAATTATTTAAATTTTTGACAGCACGAGGACGGGGTAGAGGCATATTATCAATACATATTTAAAGTGTATAACATGTATGAATTAGAGTTTATGTTAAATTAGCGTTAACATTTGAAAAATACGAAAAAAAACATAACCTCTCTCAGTCTAAAGCGGCGGAGTCTATGGGAGGTGCGAGCACCGATTCGGGCCGTCTGCAGCTCGCACCTCCTATACTTTCAAATACATTGTATTATACCGACACACAATGTTGGGTGCAATATATATTTAATTACAGTTATTTAAATTATTGACAGCACGAGGACGGGGTAGAGGCATATTAATAATTAACATTTAAAATGTATAACAATTACAAAATTAGAGTTTTCATTATAATATAGTTAATATTTGAAAAATACGAATTCAATCATAACCTCTCTCAGTCTATAGCGTTGAATTCTATAGGAGGTGCGAGCATCGATTTGGGCCGTCTGCAGCTCGCACCTCCTATTCTTTCAAATACATTGTATTATACCGACACACGATGTTGGGTGCAATATATCTTTAATTACAATTATTTAAATTATTGACAGCTCGAGGACGGGGTAAAGGCATATTAATATATAACATTTAAAATGTATAACTATTACAAAATTAACCTCTCACAGTCTATAGCGTTGGATTCTATAGGAGGTACGAGCACCGATTCGGGCCGTCTGCAGCTCGCACCTCCTATACTTTCAAATACATTGTATTATACCGACACACAATGTTGGGTGCAATATTTCTTTAATTACAATTATTTAAATTATTGACAGCTTCGGGACGGGGTAGAGGCATATTATCAATAAATATTTAAAGTGTATAACATGTACAATATTAGAGTTTATGTTATATTAGCGTTAACATTTGAAAAATACGAAAAAAAACATAACCTCTCTCAGTCTAAAGCGGCGGAGTCTATAGGAGGTGCGATCACCGATTCGGGCCGTCTGCAGCTCGCACCTCCTATACTTTCAAATACATTGTATTATACCGACACACAATGTTGGGTGCAATATATCTTTAATTACAGTTATTTAAAATATTGACAGCTCGGGGACGGGGTAGAGGCATATTATCAATAAATATTTATAGTGTATAACATGTACAAAATTAGAGTATATGTTAAATTAGCGTTAACATTTGAAAAATACGAAAGAAAACATATCCTCTCTGTCTAAAGCGGCAGAGTCTATAGGAGGTGCGAGCACCGATTCGGGCCGTCTGCAGCTCGCACCTCCTATACTTTCAAATACATTATATTATACCGACACACGATGTTGGGTGCAATATATCTTTAATTACAATTATTTAAATTATTCACAGCTCGAGGACGGGGTAAAGGCATATTAATATATAACATTTAAAGTGTATAACTATTACAAAATTAGAGTTTACATTATAATATAGTTAACATTTGAAAAACACGAATTCAATCATAACCTCTCTCAGTCTATAGCGTTGGATTCTATAGGAGGTGCGAGCACCGATTCGGGCCGTCTGCAGCTCGCACCTCCTATACTTTTAAATACATTGTATTATACCGACACACAATGTTGGGTGCAATATTTCTTTAATTACAATTATTTAAATTATTGACAGCACGAGGGCGGGGTAGAGGCATATTATCAATAAATATTTAAAGTGTATAACATGTACAAAATTAGAGTTTATGTTAAATTAGCGTTAACATTTGAAAAATACGAAAGAAAACATAACCTCTCTGTCTAAAGCGGCAGAGTCTATAGGAGGTGCGAGCACCGATTCGGGCCGTCTGCAGCTCGCACCTCCTATACTTTCAAATACATTATATTATACCGACACACGATGTTGGGTGCAATATATCTTTAATTACAATTATTTAAATTATTCACAGCTCGAGGACGGGGTAAAGGCATATTAATATATAACATTTAAAGTGTATAACTATTACAAAATTAGAGTTTACATTATAATATAGTTAACATTTGAAAAACACGAATTCAATCATAACCTCTCTCAGTCTATAGCGTTGGATTCTATAGGAGGTGCGAGCACCGATTCGGGCCGAAACATTTGAAAAAATACGAAGAAAACATAACCTCTCTGTCTAAAGCGGCAGAGTCTATAGGAGTGCGAGCACCGATTCGGGCCGTCTGCAGCTCGCACCTCCTATACTTTCAAATACATTATATTATACCGACACACGATGTTGGTGCCAATATATCTTTAATTACAATTATTTAAATTATTCACAGCTCGAGGACGGGGTAAAGGCATATTAATATATAACATTTAAAGTGTATAACTATACAAAATTAGAGTTTACATTAATATAGTTAACATTTGAAAAACACGAATTCAATCATAACCTCTCTCAGTCTATAGCGTTGGATTCTATAGGAGGTGCGAGCACCGATTCGGGCCGTCTGCAGCTCGCACCTCCTATACTTTCAAATACATTGTATTATACCGACACACAATGTTGGGTGCAATATATATTTAATTACAGTTATTTAAATTATTGACAGCACGAGGACGGGGTAGAGGCATATTAATAATTAACATTTAAAATGTATAACAATTACAAAATTAGAGTTTTCATTATAATATAGTTAATATTTGAAAAATACGAATTCAATCATAACCTCTCTCAGTCTATAGCGTTGAATTCTATAGGAGGTGCGAGCATCGATTTGGGCCGTCTGCAGCTCGCACCTCCTATTCTTTCAAATACATTGTATTATACCGACACACGATGTTGGGTGCAATATATCTTTAATTACAATTATTTAAATTATTGACAGCTCGAGGACGGGGTAAAGGCATATTAATATATAACATTTAAAATGTATAACTATTACAAAATTAACCTCTCACAGTCTATAGCGTTGGATTCTATAGGAGGTACGAGCACCGATTCGGGCCGTCTGCAGCTCGCACCTCCTATACTTTCAAATACATTGTATTATACCGACACACAATGTTGGGTGCAATAGATCTTTAATTACAGTTATTTAAAATATTGACAGCTCGGGGACGGGGTAGAGGCATATTATCAATAAATATTTATAGTGTATAACATGTACAATATTAGAGTTTATGTTATATTAGCGTTAACATTTGAAAAATACGAAAAAAACATAACCTCTCTCAGTCTAAAGCGGCGGAGTCTATAGGAGGTGCGATCACCGATTCGGGCCGTCTGCAGCTCGCACCTCCTATACTTTCAAATACATTGTATTATACCGACACACAATGTTGGGTGCAATATATCTTTAATTACAGTTATTTAAAATATTGACAGCTCGGGGACGGGGTAGAGGCATATTATCAATAAATATTTATAGTGTATAACATGTACAAATTAGAGTATATGTTAAATTAGCGTTAACATTTGAAAATACGAAAGAAAACATATCCTCTCTGTCCTAAAGCGGCAGAGTCTATAGGAGGTGCGAGCACCGATTCGGGCCGTCTGCAGCTCGCACCTCCTATACTTTCAAATACATTATATTATACCGACACACGATGTTGGGTGCAATATATCTTTAATTACAATTATTTAAATTATTCACAGCTCGAGGACGGGGTAAAGGCATATTAATATATAACATTTAAAGTGTATAACTATTACAAAATTAGAGTTTACATTATAATATAGTTAACATTTGAAAAACACGAATTCAATCATAACCTCTCTCAGTCTATAGCGTTGGATTCTATAGGAGGTGCGAGCACCGATTCGGGCCGTCTGCAGCTCGCACCTCCTATACTTTTAAATACATTGTATTATACCGACACACAATGTTGGGTGCAATATTTCTTTAATTACAATTATTTAAATTATTGACAGCACGAGGGCGGGGTAGAGGCATATTATCAATAAATATTTAAAGTGTATAACATGTACAAAATTAGAGTTTATGTTAAATTAGCGTTAACATTTGAAAAATACGAAAGAAAACATAACCTCTCTGTCTAAAGCGGCAGAGTCTATAGGAGGTGCGAGCACCGATTCGGGCCGTCTGCAGCTCGCACCTCCTATACTTTCAAATACATTATATTATACCGACACACGATGTTGGGTGCAATATATCTTTAATTACAATTATTTAAATTATTCACAGCTCGAGGACGGGGTAAAGGCATATTAATATATAACATTTAAAGTGTATAACTATTACAAAATTAGAGTTTACATTATAATATAGTTAACATTTGAAAAACACGAATTCAATCATAACCTCTCTCAGTCTATAGCGTTGGATTCTATAGGAGGTGCGAGCACCGATTCGGGCCGTCTGCAGCTCGCACCTCCTATACTTTTAAATACATTGTATTATACCGACACACAATGTTGGGTGCAATATTTCTTTAATTACAATTATTTAAATTATTGACAGCACGAGGGCGGGGTAGAGGCATATTATCAATAAATATTTAAAGTGTATAACAATTACAAAATTAGAGTTTACGTTATAATATAGTTAACATTTAAAAAATACGAAAGGAAACATAACCTCTCTCAGTCTATAGCGTTGGATTCTATAGGAGGTGCGAGCAACGATTTGGGCCGTCTGCAGCTCGCACCTCCTATACTTTCAAATACATTGTATTATACCGACACTCAATGTTGGGTGCAATAGATCTTTAATTACAATTATTTAAATTATTGACAGCACGAGGACGGGGTAGAGGCATATTATCAATAAATATTTGTAGTGTATAACATGTACAAAATTAGAGTTTATGTTAAATTAGCGTTAACATTTGAAAAATACGAAAGAAAACATAACCTCTCTCAGTCTATAGCGTTGGATTCTATAGGAGGTGCGAGCACCGATTCGGGCCGTCTGCAGCTCGCACCTCCTATACTTTCATATACATTGTATTATGCCGACACACAATGTTGGGTGCAATATTTGTTTAATAACAATTATTTAAATTATTGACAGTTTGAGGACGGGGTAGATTCATATTATTAATATATATTTTAAGTGTGTAACAAGTACAAAATTAGAGTTTATCTGTGCACGTACATCGTAGCGGAGTCTATTGTTTATTCGCATATGTACAAGTCGCCAACATTACGTATTTCGTAAGGCACTTGGGCTTCCTACTTTAAATGCATTTAAATACATTACGTTAAATCATGTACATTACCTATCAATACAGTACAATGGTATTGTTAGTTTAGTTATTTAGCTTATGAAATTTAAAATGAATCTTTTATTTTACAAGAATATAAAATGGCGTGAACAATAATTTTCGACAATTATTGGTTAATAATAAACAAGAAACATAATTAAAATAAACATGAATATAGAATTAACAATTAAAAATACGTATCTAAAAGTGTATATTATTGTACAAAATGTAAAAAGCAAAATCTATAATATTAAACCTAATTAAATTAGGTAGTATTTTTAAACTATATACATACATGTATAAACTATGTACAATTATCTGAGAATGTTAAAATTTCCCTGCACGAAATATTCGTAAAACCATTATTAATATATGTATAGGCAATTCTTTATCAAATCGAGATCGAGATAAAATATTTTTGGGATTCTGTAACATTTGAGAATGCCTTTTTCTACATATTTTGGATATAGTGGTCTAATTTTTTAATCACCAAACTCGGTAATTTGTTCATTTTTTTCTTAACTGTTAATCTTTTCTTACTCAAAATTGACTGATTTATTGTAAGTACATAAAAGTTCTTTTTTTCTGCAAATTACATGAAGTTTAAAAAAATGACCAAATTCATGGAATGTACCACAATATGTAACATTATAAAGAAATTATTAAAATTGTAAATAAGTGGTTTTGCTCCGAGCTTGTTAGACTCTCACATGACGGTTCTCTCTAGAAGATACTTGCACAGCTCGACTCGACGAGCACACTCACTTCCTACACTCGTTAACGGATAACAACGACCTACAGCTATTTATCTGGGTATACGAAATTAATAATCGGTTTATTAAAAAACTTTAACTTTTCATCGATTTTTAAACATTTAATAATGATTTATATTTATAAAAATGCGTACTCATATTTAAATTGTGATAAGGTACTTTGTATTTGTCAATGTGTTAATAAGCGAGTGAGTTTCAACCTAAACTATCCTACCTACCCTCACAATACTATGCACATATTTCACCTACACTAAAACATACCTAAATGTACCCTAGCCATCCCATGAACCCAACACTAACCGCTAGCACACAAGCAGCACAGTAAGATAATGACTGGCATACGATGAACCTGGTCTCACATCGTATCTCTCTAGGAAGGTACATCAATGATCAGGAGAGGCATCTCATAACATCGGACTGCCTCCAGGATCAGTAGAATAGTCTAGCAGCAAACCTTCAGCAACAACAAAGACCAATATGGAACTCCCAACAGCACCGAACAGCAGCATAGAATATTTCCCAACCTCTGTAATAATTAGTTAATTAGGCGTTGTCTTAATTAGAAGGACACAAGGAATCGTGTAGCTGTATAAACGTACTGGCAGTTACATGTAAGGAAAGGATTGGCAGGTGGGGTTATGTAATCATAACATTACCATAACCCTCAAATACTAGATATTCTAATACAATAAACACTCCCTCAGGAGTTAGTTATTATCTTTAGAAGCATCATGTAATCCTTGCATCAATTGTACAATCCCGATACTCTGCAGCAGTTGGCCCGACGCGTAACAGCTGATCGAGCGCCGTGAGAGCGATAGAGAGCAAAGATCCGATATCGGCCGTCTCGTAAACCTGTAACAAATAGGAACTAATTAGCCGATAAGCAAGATAATACGGAACGATATATAATTGTTACCTCGAACACAGCATCACCAGAAAAAGCGTTCACCTCGAATCGAAAAAGCAGCCTACAGGGGAAGCTGTCTTCGTCGTATGCATCGTATACGTCGCATAGCTGAGAGCACTCACTGTATGATGCGCGCAGACGACGGCGGCCGACGGACGACATGCGAGAAGCTGCGCGCGCACGTCGGGCCCGACCAGCGAAGCAGCGAACTAGCGGAAACTCGAGAGAGCTCTTCGGTACTCCTTCGCGACACATTGACAACATTAGCTTGTGCGTGTGTGTGTGAGGAAAGCAGCATTTCGAGCGGCAGCTCAGGAGACGATCTCTATACGGACAAGATTGCTTCGCAGCAGGTGAACTGCATTCATTACGTCTTTGGTAAGTGCGCTTCCCATATCTCTCCCTTCTCAACCTTTTCCCGCGCAACAAACCGTCGCAGCTCGTACGCAGCCGAGGAATCGTATTATTAATTCACCGCGATTATACGCGGCTGGCGCCCAAACCTCTTTATCTATTATTATAATAAATTATTACCATTTTTATTGATTTAGTCCCCAGCGTGACCGTTACAAAATGTAGATACTAAACAATTTTACATGAATAGTCATATCTCGATTAAGCTTGTTAGAAACTAGCAGACGACGGTTCCCTTCTAGAGGGGCGTGCACAGTTCGGCTCGACGATCACACGCACTTCCTACACTCGGCAAACGGACTACGATTTCAAGTTGCACTTCTTTTAAGTTATGTTAGGTTATGATATATATATATAAATTCAGGATAAATAAAACATATTTGCAATTGTACTCAACGGCCTCCCTAGAACTAGATTTTCTTGTGGGTCATCAATAACTGTTTTACTCAGTACTTGATTTAATAGTGGTTAAAATATTGAATTAAACATACTAATTAGTTGAGATAATTGTGGACATTGTGGGGAAATAAATAGTTTATTAATATTAGAAGATATTGAAAACTTTAACAATTAAAACTCCATTTTAAACTATACAAAGTACATATGTGTTAAAACGATGGCAATGAAAATTAAACTTTAGTTATAATCTATTATAAATCAAAACTTTCAATTACATTGCAATGCAAATCAAAGTGTAAATTGAAAAGGACAATACCGACTGACATTTCGTTATCATAAAGTATACGTGCAGTACACGCAACAATAAAGTGTACGTCTAGTACACGCTATCATAAAGTGTACGTACAGTACACGTTACCATAAAGTGTATGTACAGTACACGGTACCATATAAAGTGTACGTACAGTACACGTTTCATAAAGTGTACATACACTGCACACTACCATAAAGTGTATGGACAATTCACGTTACCATAAAGTGTATATACAGTACACGTTGCTATATAAAATGTACGTACAGTACATGTTACCATAAAGTACAAATACAGTAATAAAGTACAAACAAAGTGTACGCAAAGTGCAGAGTTAGTACATATGTGCTAATACTTTAATTGTTTGTATTTATAACAGTGTATTTATATTACACATGTATAATCGGAGAATAGTTTGCAAATATAATTTGCCATTTGATAATATTGCTGTATACAGTAAAAAAACATTTGTTTATATATATGTCTTACTTTATTACTTTAAACTAAAATTAAAAAACTTACAGCAGGTAAGATATTATGGTACTGTAATTATAATCAATAGAATGGCTACACATTCAATACTATTATGTACTTATAAGTTTTGCAGTAAACTATACATTTACTTTTACAGTAAATGTTATATATTTTTTTACAATCAACAATGTAATTAATTTTTACCAGCGTTGTATTCTGTACCTTGTGTTACATTTTCGCTTATTAGCGCCATCTGTGGGCATGCAACTAAATATGTATTGGTATATAATACAGAGGGCGCCACAGATATTTTCTGTTAGGTTAATTTTATGTAGGGTGTCGATAAAACAGATCGCACGGACCTGCACAACAATTTTTCGTCGGGTATGGCATCCCCTTAAAGATTTGGAACGAGTTTTCCAAAATCTAACATTATATTAAAGTACAAATCTACGTCCGGGCGTCCGTCCGGGCAAGTGTTCCCTTAATCCCCAAGGATTACTTTTACGACGTTTTGGAACCGTTAGTATTATATATATTAGCCTTATAATTTTTGGGACTTAATATTTTTGGGACTCAAAATTTTGGGCCTTAAAAATTTTAGTCTTAGATTTTGCCGTTAAAACTTTTGGGACTCAACATTTTGGGGTTTAAAAATTTTAGTCTTAGATTTTGCTGTTAAAACTTTTGGGACTTAATATTTTTGGGACTCAATGTTTTGAGTCTTAAAAATTTTAAAAATTTTAAAAATTTGAGTCTTAGATTTTGCCGTTAAAATTTTTAAAAATTTTAGTCTTAGATTTTGCCGTTAAAATTTTTGGAACTTAATATTTCTGGGAGACAACATATTGAGCCTCATACATTTACTGTATATTTATTTATTTAATGTAATACTTCGTACAGAATCCTACAATATATATTTTATTATATTAAATCGGTACTCTAACATTATTACTATTTGTTTTTCATCTATATACTGAACTACGTTTTAATAGATAGAAATACGGTTCATATTATTTAATACACCACTAATCAAATAATAGAAAAAAATAAAAAAATAAAAAAATAGCGGGCGTAAGCGAGTGAGTATTTTTTTGCTATTAAATTTTTTGTTAACCATTATACATTTTAAATCCAATAAAATACGAATTATTTAATTAGCATATATATAGGATCTTGTAGATTATGGTTATATTTTGCAATAGAAATTTGTAAGTAAAATATTATTGTTTTATGCAAAGGAGAGTGACATTCTGAGTGACATTAATTATTTTTAAATCAAGGATCGAATATACATTTAATATATTACATGTTGTAAACTTATTTCATTAATTTATAAGGATTTTAATTTAATATTTCTTTTAAGAAATACAATATAAAATAATTTGTTATAACCAAAAACTATATTATATTAAAATTCATCCGTTCTCCGGTGTCCGGTGGTGGTGTCCGGTGTCCCGCGGCGGTGTCTGGTCTCCTGTTGTAAGAATAAAGAGTATGTGTGGAGTGAAAGGGTTAACACTGATATTTCGGGAATTTCTGAATTATTTCGGGATAACTCCAGTAAATACGGGATTTCCTGGATATTTCGGGAATTTTTGAGGTATTCCGGGATAACTTCACCAATTCCGAGATTTCTTAATATTTCGATAATTTCTGAGGTAGTCCGGGATAACCTCCACGAATTTCGGGTAATTAATAATAAATAATAGTCACTACATACATAAATAATGTAAAAATAAAGTAGTCACAGTAATAGTAACATAGACTGAAGCAGTACTGTCAATCTAATAATTTTTAATAACTTAAATAATATTTTAATGTAATATATATTTTATTTGATGATTCGTTCTGTTTTTTTATCACAGTTAAATATACGTTTTTACACATTTTTCATCATACTCTATTACAAAGGTGTAAAATAAGTGAGAAAGGTGGTTAAAAAATTTAAAATATTATTTTTTATGCAAAGGAGAGTGACATTCTGAGTGACATTAATTATTTTTAAATCAAGGATCGAATACATTTAATATATACATGTTGTAAACTTATTTCATTAATTTATAAGGATTTTAATTTAATATTTCTTTTAAGAAATACAATATAAAATAATTTGTTATAACCAAAAACTATATTATATTAAAATTCATCCGTTCTCCGGTGTCCGGTGGTGGTGTCCGGTGTCCCGCGGCGGTGTCTGGTCTCCTGTTGTAAGAATAAAGAGTATGTGTGGAGTGAAAGGGTTAACACTGATATTTCGGGAATTTTTGAGGTATTCCGGGATAACTCCACCAATTTCGAGATTTTCTTAATATTTCGATAATTTCTGAGGTATTCCGGGATAACTCCACCAATTTCGGGATTTCCTGGATATTTCGGGAATTTCTGAATTATTTCGGGATAACTCCAGTAAATACGGGATTTCCTGGATATTTCGGGATACTTCACTAATTACGAGATTTCCTGGATATTTCGGGATACTTCACTAATTACGAGATTTCCTGGATATTTCGGGATACTTCACTAATTACGAGATTTCCTGGATATTTCGGGAATTCGTGAGGTATTCCGGGATGGATAACTTCACTAATTGCGGGATAAAATATTAAAAAAGTGTGTAAGCACTTTTGCCAGTACTCCAATGTTTGTATATTTTTGTACCAAATTAAATTATCATATTAAGAACATACCTATAAGTAATATTATAAGTAATTAATAATAAATAATAGTCACTACATACATAAATAATGTAAAAATAAAGTAGTCACAGTAATAGTAACATAGACTGAAGCAGTACTGTCAATCTAATAATTTTTAATAACTTAAATAATATTTTAATGTAATATATATTTTATTTGATGATTCGTTCTGTTTTTTTATCACAGTTAAATATACGTTTTTACACATTTTTCATCATACTCTATTACAAAGGTGTAAAATAAGTGAGAAAGGTGGTTAAAAAAATTAAAATTTTATTTTTGATTTATCGGCTATATATATATCAAAATTCATCCGTTCTCCGGTGTCCGGTATCCCAAAAGTTACAAGAATTAAACGTATCTGTGGAGTGGAAGGGTTAACGGTAAATACGATAACCACACATCATTTATCTCACATCTAATGATAGGTGCAGGAGGAGTCATGAGGGGGGAGGGGGGTAAAATTAGAAAATTTTTAGAATTAGAATATGACGACCATTCTTTTTTATTCTAAAAGAACTAAGATGAGATTGTTGGATACGGTGAATAGCGATATGATACTCACTCTTCATTTATCCTTCATTTATTGCTTGATGGTGGAGGGGCAAGAGGGGGATAGGGAAAAAAATTAGAAAATACCAAAAATAATTTAGGGGTTTCGGTACAAGTGAATAACAATATGACAACCACTCTTTTTATCCCCTATTGTAAAGATGAAGGAAGGTGGGAGGAATGGTCAACATTGAATATGACAACCAGTCTTAATTTTCTCCATGTATGATTGAGTGGTAGGGGGTAAGAGGGGGGTTTAGGTGAAAAATTGAAAACTATTTCATAGGGGTTTTCGGTAAAAAATTGTTCACAGTAATACGAACATTGACAAAAACAGTACTATTACTCTAATAAATTTTTATAACATATATAATAATATATATAATTTAATGTAATACATACTTTATTTGACGATACATTTTATTTTTTTTTATTACATTTATTAGTTTGCGTTAAATTTGGTTATTTTGGAGAAATATGAGCTTAATTCTGTAATTTAATGTAATACTTCGTACAGAATCCTACAATATATATTTTATTATATTAAATCGGTACTCTAACATTATTACTATTTGTTTTTCATCTATATACTGAACTACGTTTTAATAGATAGAAATACGGTTCATATTATTTAATACACCACTAATCAAATAATAGAAAAATAAAAAAATAAAAAAATAGCGGGCGTAAGCGAGTGAGTATTTTTTTGCTATTAAATTTTTTGTTAACCATTATACATGTTAAATCCAATACAATACGAATTATTTAATTAGCATATATATAGGATCTTGTAGATTATGGTTATATTTTGCATAGAAATTTGTAAGTAAAATATTATTGTTTTATGCAAAGGAGAGTGACATTCTGAGTGACATTAATTATTGTTAATCAAGGATAGAACTATATACATTAATATATTACATGTTGTAAACTTATTTCATTAATTTATAAGGATTTTAATTTAATATTTCTTTTAAGAAATACAATATAAAATAATTTGTTATAACCAAAAACTATATTATATTAAAATTCATCCGTTCTCCGGTGTCCGGTGGTGGTGTCCGGTGTCCCGCGGCGGTGTCTGGTCTCCTGTTGTAAGAATAAAGAGTATGTGTGGAGTGAAAGGGTTAACACTGATATTTCGGGAATTTCTGAATTATTTCGGGATAACTCCAGTAAATACGGGATTTCCTGGATCCACCATTTTCGGGATTTCCTGGATGTTTCGGGATTTACTGACGTATTCCGGGATCACTCCACCAATTTCGGGATTTCCTGGATGTTTCGAGATTTTCTGATGTGTTCCGGGATAACTCCAACAATTTCGGGATTTCCTGGATGTTTCGGGATTTTCTGCGGTATTCCGGGATAACACCACCAATTTCGGGGTTTTCTGGATGTTCGGGATTTTCTGTGGCATTCCGGGTTAATCCACCATTTTCGGGATTTCCTGTGGTATTTCGGGATAAATTCCCTAATTTCGGGATTTTCTGGTTATTTCAAGATTTTCTGTGGTATTTTGGGAATTTTTTATGTATTCCGGGATAACTCCACCAATTTCGAGATTTTCTTAATATTTCGATAATTTCTGAGGTATGCCGGGATAAATTTACAAATTTTGGGATTTAGTGGATATGTCGGGATAACTTCACTAATTACGGGGTTTCCTCGATATTTCGGGAAATTTTGAGGTATTCCGGGATAACTTCACCAATTCCGAGATTTTCTTAATATTTCGATAATTTCTGAGGTATTCCGGGATAACTCCACTAATTTCGGGTTTTTCTAAATAATTCGGTAATTTTTTAGATATGCCGGGATATTTTCACTAATTTAGGGTTTTCCTGGATGTTTCGGGATTTTCTTAAGTATTCCGGAATAACTCCACCAATTTCGGGATTTCCTGCAAGTCTGGGTTTTTTGTGGTATTTCGGGATAACACCTCCAATTTCGGGATTTCCTGGATGTTTCGAGATTTTCTGATGTGTTCTGGGATAACTCCAACAATTTCGGGACTTCCTGGATGTTTCGGGATTTTCTGCGGTATTCCGGGATAACACCACCAATTTCGGGGTTTTCTGGATGTTCGGGATTTTCTGTGGCATTCCGGGTTAATCCACCATTTTCGGGATTTCCTGTGGTATTTCGGGATAAATTCCCTAATTTCGGGATTTTCTGGTTATTTCAAGATTTTCTGTGGTATTTTGGGATTTTCTGTGGTATTTTGGGAATTTTTTATGTATTCCGGGATAACTCCACCAATTTCGAGATTTTCTTAATATTTCGATAATTTCTGAGGTATGCCGGGATAAATTTACAAATTTTGGGATTTAGTGGATATGTCGGGATAACTTCACTAATTACGGTATTTCCTCGATATTTCGTGAATTCCTGATGTATGCCTGGATAACTTTACTAATTACGGGATTTCCTCGATATTTCGGGAAATTTTGAGGTATTCCGGGATAACTTCACCAATTCCGAGATTTTCTTAATATTTCGGTCATTGTTGAGGTATGCCGGGTTAACTTTACTAATTTTGGGATTTAGTGGATACTTCGGGAGTTTCTGAGTTTTTTCGGGATAACTTCACTAATTACGAGATTTCCTGGATATTTCGGGATACTTCACTAATTACGGGGTTTCCTCGATATTTCGGGAATTCGTGAGGTATTCCGGGAGGGATAACTCCACTAATTACGGGATAAAATATTAAAAATGTGTGTAAGCACTTTTGCCAGTACTCCAATGTTTGTATATTTTTGTACCAAATTAAATTATCATATTAAGAACATACCTATAAGTAATATTATAAGTAATTAATAATAAATAATAGTCACTACATACATAAATAATGTAAAAATAAAGTAGTCACAGTAATAGTAACATAGACTGAAGCAGTACTGTCAATCTAATAATTTTTAATAACTTAAATAATATATTTTAATGTAATATATATTTTATTTGATGATTCGTTCTGTTTTTTTATCACAGTTAAATATACGTTTTTACACATTTTTCATCATACTCTATTACAAAGGTGTAAAATGAGTGAGAAAGGTGGTTAGGAAAGTTACAAGAATTAAACGTATCTGTGGAGTGGAAGGGTTAACGCTGAATACGACAACCACACATCATTTATCTCACATCTAATGATAGGTGCAGAAGGAGTCATGAGAGGGGGGGGGGGGGGAAATTAGAAAATTTTTAGAATTAGAATATGACGACCATTCTTTTTTATTCTAAAAGAACTAAGATGAGATTGTTGGATACGGTGAATAGCGATATGATACTCACTCTTCATTTATCCGTCATTTATTGCTAGATGGAGGATGGGCAAGAGGGGGATAGGGGAAATAAAATTAGAAAAATACCAAAAATAATTTAGGGGTTTCGGTACAGGTGAATAACAATATGACAACCACTCTTTTTTATCCCCTATTGTAAAGATGAAGGAAGGTGGGAGGAATGGTCAACATTGAATATGACAACCAGTCTTAATTTTTCCCCATGTACTGATTGAGTGGTAGGGGGTAAGAGGGGGGTTTAGGTGAAAAATTTGAAAACTATTTCATAGGGGTTTTCGGAAAAAAAAAAGCGGTCACAGTAATACGAACATTGACAAAATCAGTACTATTACTCTAATAAATTTTGATAATATATATAATATAATATATATAATTTAATGTAATACATATTTTATTGGACGATACGTTTTATTTTTTTTTTTATTACATTTATATAGATTTTTTTTACAAACATTTTTCATCATCTTCTATTTCTAAGATGTAAAATGCGTGAGGAAGGTGGTTAAAAAATTTAAAATATTATTTTTCTTTCATTTTTTTAATGTAATACCAAATGTAATATTAAAATAACTTTTATAATTAATATTCAATTTTTTATTTTGTAATTGGATATCATTTATATTTTTTGGTTGCAATTACTAAAATTCTTTTTTATAAAAGATTTTTGAAAATAAAACAAAATTAATAAAATGTAAAAATAAATCTTTTAGCAAGAATTTTAATCTGAAAAAAATTTTTATAAATTCAATTATTATGTATAATCATTTGTTTGAAAGAATAATTGAATATATACGATGCATTAGCTGAGTTTAGTAATTTTGTATGAAATTTTAATTCTTCATCTCCTTTCCGTGAAACATCATGAAAAAGCATGAAATATATGTAAAATGGTTAAAAAATAATTTTATATTCTAATTTTTGTTGTTGAAAATATTATTCTGGTAGAAAAATAACACATTTGTTACTAGATTCATGTAGCTTCTTACAGGAATAGTGTGGAAATATTGTAACTAATAATATATGTGTTACTACGTATTAAATTTAAAATTAAAATTCCTTACTCCAGTGTAAGTTTTATCATGTCAATTATTTTTAATTTTTTTTAATTTTTTCAGTACTATGTAGAAATATGTTCAGTATCTATAAACTCTTGTGTAATTGACTAAGATTAAATAAGTATATACAATGTTGCAAATATAATACACTGTTATTTTTATTTTATTGACTAAAAAAAATTGATTGTAACTGAATACTAGGTAAATTAATTACACATTATATTATATTTTACATTTTTATTCAATTAAATTGTAAAATTATATAATTAAATTGTAAAAATTAAAAAAATAAGTATATATTTAGTGTAATTTCGACCGAGGGAGCGTTAGCGACCGAGGAATTGTTGCTAGTATTTATTAAGTCTGAAACACAATGAATTGTAATTTTAACGAAAAAACTTTTTTCGAGCATGTTTACTCTTGCAGTGCGGACGTCGGAGAGCGCCCGCGGCGGGCTTACTCTGCGACTACAAAATTTGATGAGCACGAACGTCGGAGAGCGCCCGCGGCGTGCTTACTCCACGAATACAAAATTTGATGTGCGCGAACATCGGAGAGCATTATGTTTTTTAAGCGGAGAATTGAGGCTTGAGCTAAATTTCATTTTTCACGGACTAGGAATTATTTCACTAGCAATATTATTGCCAATATACTTGAAAAATTAACTAATATATTTCCAATATGTAGCGATATATCTTAATGGAAACGTATTTATTGGCTATATTGTACCCAAAACTTAATTCAATTCAAAATTTTATTGTCTTAAAATTCGTCATAAAGGTTTCAATAAATTAATGTAAATACTATGAGATTAAAAACTGTAATAATCTCATATTTATAACGCACGCATATCATAGATTCAGTAAATAAATTAATAATAGTAGTAATGAATTTATTAGTCTGCGGTCTAATTTAAACTTAAAAAAAATCATTTCCTTGATTACACATTTTATTCATACAATCAATCTCGTAAAATATTTTTTGCGATTCATTCTTTTTCGTGATCTTCGCTTCTGCTATACGCATTAGCTATGGTCAGGCGCGTCGGCCGCTTCGCTCGTTCACCTGTTGCATTAGTCCCGCGCGGCAACGTCGTACAACTTTCTTCTCTAATCCGGCCTCTGATTGGCCCATGTCAAAAATTAATTACGCCTCACCTAATTAATATTTTTAAAAAATTCCGACCGGGTTATACTTGAATTAATTTCCTGAACCAGAATATATATATATGTTTCCTATGTTTACGTTAAACCGTATCGAAGACGTAAATTTTTTAAAAATTGTATACAGAGTTGTGCTTGATGATGTAAAAATGTTGCGTGCGTAGGCGATCCAGTGCATTACGATCCGTGAAAACTCTATCACTCGGTTGACCGCTTAATGTATTCGGTCTCATGGTATCGGGGGACTACGTGGTGCTCGGAGGTGGCGCGCTTCCAGGCTGCCGGGGGAATCACAGCAGGTCTCGACATAGCGAGTCGGGTTTGCCACTTCTTCGCAGCGCATGGTTTCCTGATACACGGGAGAAATCTCGACTCGTTTGGCCCCGCAATATATTTGCTCTCTGCGACTTATATATTATTAAATTAGTTTATACGTACACGTATGTGTTGTACGTAGACGTATGTATATATGTGTAATGCGTATGTATATATGTATGCATGTATGTATGTATATATGTATATATTGTCGGAGGTTAGACGATGTCGAGATCTTGATATTAATTTCACTATTGTAAAGGACTCCCTTCGGGGATGTCCTCGAAAACACGTTGAGTGAAGGTTTTTGCGAGTGTGAGGGGTTTGTAATTATTTCTTTGTTTTTTGATATAATTTTCTTTTATTTTGTTAATTTTTTCCTTTCTAATCATTTGAATTGTATTTTTTTAAATAACATGGTTTTTTATGTAGTATTTTGTGCGATTGGAGATTATTGACTCCAGAATGTGATTAGTATCTCTGCGCCTTTTTTTGTTGGTAAGAATGTGTATGTGCGCTATTATAGAATTAAAATTACTGAAATCGCTGCCTTAATGTTAATAGAATTTTCTCGCTGATTTGTTTTTAGCCTTGAAAAGAGACGGTAAAAAAACGTCAGAAACGTCGGCATATAAGCGAAAACTATGTTCGTAGAGATCAATACAGCCTTCTTTTTATTAAAAAATTCTGGACGAACGATAGTCTCTCTCACCATCTATCTAATAATAATTTCAATAAAAATTACTTCCAACTTAATCGCTTATAACTCCAAAATAAATAAAGACAAACAATCGAACCAAAAACTAAAAGAAAGTTGCATGTAAGTAGATATAATTTAAAGATGAAAAAGCTAAAATTTGGAGCAAAGTTATGATAAAAATAAGAAATTGAAGATAGTTTAACCAAAATCCACATCCTCATGATATTAAAATTTTATATCTAAAATAAGCACTTTTCTGTGAATTTCCCCCTCTACTGTAAAAAAACTGTCAGTGTTTTCACCGGGAAAATTTCATGATGAAAATTTTAAATTTATAAATTGTTTGTAATATTATTAAAAATGTACAACAATTGTAACTTTTTATGTATTTAATGTATACCTGGCACTATGATAAACAATTACTAACTAAAAAAATTTATTTTCAGGACGTGATTGTTTAATTATTTTAATATTATAAGACGGACATGTCCGCATCCGTACGTACGTACGTGTCCATTTTCTTTACTTACTTTTATGATCTATAACGGTAAGCGAGTTACCGATCAGGTAAGCTACGCGACAGAGGATATACAGCGCGGCGCGCGCACGAAAGCGCGAGAATCGTGCGCGCCCAGCTGGGAGTACGGAGATCGAGTTCGTGCACGCTTGGCAACAACATCGTGTTGACAATTGCCGAGATATTTTTGACGGTAAAAAGTGAAGAAAGACTGGTGCAATTAGTGTGTGGGTGTAAGGTTTTCTCCCCACCAATCTCCACGTCGGCGTGCGGAGCAGCACGGCCCAGAGAAAGGGAGAAAGAAGGAAGCCAAGAGTCGACCGCCTTCCCGACCGTTGGAGTGAAAGAGAGAGAGAGATTAGCACAAGACCGAGCTATCTCTCTGTTGCCCAGTCTTTTCCCGCCGAGGCGAGATATTTAGATACGCGGTAAGTGGTGCACCACGTTTAGACCCGCGTGTCTGTCTAATATTTCGTGTCCCAATTTTCCTGGTTCGGTCTAGGTGAGGAAGCGCTCCTCTTTTCCCCCCTCTCGTGACAAATCCCGCCCGGATAGACAAGTCGGTGGTTCGCGGGAGCCACTTCACGAGAGAAGGCGCGCGTTACGTAGGAAGCTTATACGTCAGAGCTCCCTACGTCGTTAAGCAGCCGATCATTCCCGGATCGGTTGCTCGTAATTCGTCGGTTAAATAGATTTTAACTAATTGTTTCGCGCTGACCTCGGGGTAGTCATTGGTACGACTCCCCTTAAATTGTTAACGTTGATTTATTATTGTTTAATTAATCATTTAATGAATTGACTTGGCGAGACGATCTTTCTCGCCGATTAGCTTAATATATCGATTGTTGATAACATTTTTACCGGTCCAAGTCCTATCCCACGAATACCACCCTCTCCGGTGTTTATCCTAGTTGGCGATTTTGGGCACAGGGCCCAACGCACGGTATCTAAGTCAAACGAGGTGTTTGACGTTGTTAACGGCATTGCACGGGAATCAAAGTGATTCCCGGCCGCATCGTGGGACTGCACACTTAAGGTTGGTAAGTTGGGACAAATTGGGCCTAACAGGGGGCCTTACATTTCCCCAGTACCCACCCCGTTACAGATCTTATACCATTAATTATTACAATTGCTCAACCGATAATTAATTTTTTGTCAATAATTGTTTGTCGTGGTGCCAGGTACAAACTGAATACATCAAAAGTTATAACAAATGTATATTATTTGTAATATTAATAACAATTTAGAAATAAAAATTGTTCCTCGCACGTGAATCGCAGATAGTTTGAATTTCGTAAGCTTACAAAATAAAAACTAAAATACATAAACAATGTTTTATAGTCTCATAATGTTTGTTAGGGTGCCGTAATCACGTTAACAATAAATAAGATAATATTTATTAAATATTATTGAGAGTAGAAGGGGGAATTTACAGAAAAGTGAAGATTTAAGATATAATATTTTAATATTATGTTTAAATTAAATGTAAATGAATTATTTATTTATTATTTCGACATGTGGAACTTGTGTGTATGTGTGTTAAGCGTGTGAATAAATAAAATGCTATAATTATTGTATATGTTATTTAAAAAAATAAGAATAATTAAAAAAAATTTTAATTTTTGGTGCACGTGCAAACGGAGATAGTTTTGATTTTGTAAGATTAAAAAATTAAAACAAAATTCCTTAATAACTTTTTATAGTCTCAAAATGTTCGTTATGGTGTTGTGATCACATTAAGGATAAAAAGATCATGTTTATTGAATATTCTGTTCAGTAGAGGGGGAACTCACAAAAAAATTAATTTATTACGATTGTGTGGAGTGTAGGTGTGCGTGTGCGTTTGCCTGTTCATCTATGTGTGCGTGCGTGTGTGTGCGTGCGTGCGTATGCATGCGTGCGTGTGCGTGCGTGTGTTTATATGTACGAGAGTTATCCTTGTTATCCTTGGTTATCTTTGGTTATCCTGGGATATGTAAATATAAACACTTTACTTTATAAACACTTGTACTATGGAAAATTTGGCATTAATTATTCAGTTTTTTATTATGGGGTATTCAGACTACAACAGTATTTTAGAGAAGATATGTTATTGAGTTTGGTAATTGTAAGATATGTATGCTTCCTTTACAAAAAAATTTTTTATGGGTGATTCGGCGGCAATATACATTGTGTATTCTACTTTTGAAACCTTATACTTTATTTATACTTCATTTTATACTTTTTAAAAGAATAAATTTCATACTTTTTACTTTTGCAAAAAATAATTTAAGCAATTTCTACAATTTAGCATCAAAGATTTTAAATTAGATTTTAGCACGTGTTGTATATGCCCATTATAAAATTAAAGAATAAATAAATATTTTGATAAATTTTTTTCTGTGTATAACTGGGTTGAGACTGTCTTACTTATTAGACGATAAGTCTACTAGAACACCAGCATTAAAATTTAAAAAATATTTATAATTCATTACAAATTGAAAAATAATAATAATATGGATTATATTTTTTTTTTATTCTCGATTTTGTGCCCTCTTTTTTCCTGGCACTTCCTACCGTTTATCCCCTGGGGGACTTTAACGGTGTCCACCTACCACCTATGTGTGGGTGCTTTTATCCCTCTCTTAAAAACCCCACCATCTCGCATTCGCCCGGGGTTATGCCCGTGGATGAGGGAAACTTGTGAAGCAGGGAAAACCTCACCCGAGATGGCCGGTGTATTCGAAACATTCTTTTTGGGTGTCAAAGTCACATTGCGTAGGCCTTGACACCGAAACCGAATGTTTCACACCTCCCGCTCACGTTGTGAAGTGTGAAAAACACCTAACCCGCCACGAAAGCCAAGCGACCGAGAGCGTCACCCATCCACTTGGGTACCGCGCTCAATACTGCTTAACTTCCGTGACCGGTCGAGGTGCGTCTCCGCCACTCAGCCACTGCGTCGGTTTAATATGGATTATATTTATAACTGAATTAACCCATTAACGCCCAAACGACCAACATTTTTTTTCTTTTTTCATAGTCATTATTTAATATTTAAATCATGCGCTACCATAGTACTGATTTTTTTCGTTATAGTTTTGGATGTGTTCTTTCGAATGCCGTCGGTAAAATGGACTTAACCCTTTTTTGAAAAAAGTTACGATTTTTTTTATTAAAAAAAATACAGAAAATTTGTCGCTATTTTTTAATAATTAATTTTTTTTCATATTATAAAATGTATTTAGATCGTTCGATTCATGAACAAAAGTGCATAAAATAGTTATACTTTGACCCTATATTTTTTGTATTTTATTCTCAGATAGTCAAAAATTTTGTTTTTAATGAAAATACACGAAAAATAACCAAATTTATTAATTTTCTCTATTTTTGAGTGTTTTTACATTGAAATCAAAATTTTTGTCTATCTAAGAATAAAATACAAAAAATATAGGGTCAAAGTATAACTATTTTATGCACTTTTGTTCATGAATCGAACGATCTAAATACATTTTATAATATGAAAAAAAATTAATTATCAAAAAATAGCGACAAATTTTCTGTATTTTTTTTAATTAAAAAAATCATAACTTTTTTCAAAAAAGGGTTAAGTCAATTTTACCGACGGTATTTGAAAGAACACATCCAAAACTATAACAAAAAAATCAGTACTATGGTAGCGCATGATTTAAATATTAAATAATGACTATGAAAAAAGAAAAAAAATGTTGGTCGTTTAGGCGTTAATGGGTTAAAGACAGTATGCAAGCGAGATTAAAATTATATATTAGAGTTTATATAATAGAATAATTGTGTATTTTCCACACGTTTCTTGACCAATTATTAAATGTTTTAATAATATTTTGATAAATTCTTATTTTGTTTGTATTTTAATTTTTTATCGATTATTCAATCAAATACTTATTAAAAATATTGTTAAACAATAATTGTATTTTTGGTAATATGTATACTAAAGATTTGGATTATGGCGATAATTCGATCAAAGATTTACAATTATTTATATTTTATTATTTATAATAATAATAGAGATATCCATAAGATCATGGTTTTTGGCGATAACTCGACGAATGATATATTATTAGTGATTTAATTTTTTAAATATTATATAATTATAAAGATATCCGTAAAACTATGGATTGTGGCGACTCGACTAAATACTTATTTTATTGAGTACTTTCCGCATGATTCTTGACCAATTGTTATATATTTTTAAAATATTTTGACTAATTCTATTGTATTTGTATTTTAATACTAAAGTCGGTCAAAGCTATATAATTATATAATTGAAACTGTAATTATTCTTGTAGAAATATTACCTATTTTCTTAATATTATCCAAAATTAATAATTGAAACATTAATGGTTTGCATAAGTATTTTACATTACATATTAAGTATGATATTTAATTTGAAATTTAATTGTATTTCTCGTAGTTTCTTTACATCTATAAGGTTTATTATGCAATAAAACTGCAAATATTACAAATAGAAAAAAAATGGTTAAAATCAAAGTTATCCATATCAATATATGGGCCAATCACATACTCGACCCTTTGGCTTTTTTATTAATATTTAAAATACTTTATCAAATATTTCTGAGTATACTATATTTTTTGGATATATTTTATAATTACTAATTAATTTTTTCCTTTTATTTTGATTCAAAGAATTATCATCAACTTGATTATTATTGTTATTGTAAATTGATTTATTATTCAATAATATTCTTAAATTAATTTTCGATGTTGTTCTTAATAAAGCAACATACAATTGTCCATGACTGAATACAGGTGTATTCAAATATAATCTAACTTTTTCGAATGACTGACTTTGAGCTTTATTGATAGTCGTAGCAAAACTTATCCTTATTGAGTGATTTTTTGTCGTCCATGCAGTGTATTTAGGAGTAGTTTGGGTTTTCCTCGATATTGATGAACAAACCATATTTATTTATTTGGCGATGTTTCGATGGATATCCTCCATCGTCATCAGGCTATATCTTTTTTTATGAAAAATGATTTCATTTTACAAACATCTTTTTAATACAATTATTACATATATAAATCTAAATTACTTACTATTTCGTCAATACATAGGTGCAAAAACATTAACAGCATCTCTGATGCGTCGCTCTATAATTCAAACAATGATTAATAAGTATAAAAATAATAACAATCGTGTAACAATTTTAGCACGGAGATTGAGGTTATATATAACATACCTTTCCCCTATTGTCGTGTCCATAATCAACAAAAAAATTCAAATTTAAATAAATAATTTAAGAACATTACAAAATAAGTTAATACATAATTACACGTATTAAGCAAAAGGCAGTCTAACATTAAAATTAAAATAAAGCAAACAATGTATATCACAGACGGTTAATACTGAAAATTTTTAAATCTCACGTCTCACGTTTCCAGAGATACCTATGTGATCAATCTTAATTGGATCGACAACACAGCCATCTCCACTACAGGCGCAAAACTTTAAATTACGTACATTATGTGTACTGATAAGAGCAATAAAAAATTAATAAATTCTTTATAATTATTTGCAAAGAGAACACAAAAAAAAATTAATATAAGACTAAATTAAAATTAACAGTTGAATAAAAAATTTTTTCACGTTGAAACAAGTAATAATTGGTAATAAAAATTTCTAATAATTAAATTTAAACAGTGAAGTATTTTATTAAAATTTTTAAATATAGTAGATTAACAAAAAAAAATTTTTATAATGGTCAAGAATCTTTTAATTATGAACCTAAATGAGAAGAAATTAAAAAACTAAAAAATATATATTTAAATTTACCGCGCCGCGCATCGTTCAATAATAATACGCGCAGTAAGTATCGATCAACGCGCAAGTCAATCACTCGCCTTATCCAAACATCTGATCAAAATGAAAGAGACAAGTAAAATGTCGTATTAAAGAACACAAACTAATATAAACAAAACAGAGTCGCACTATGTAAACAATGAACATATGTTCGCATGTGATCATTCGTTGGATTTTGATAATGTCAAAATACTCGATACTGAAAAGAATTGGAAGAAACGAGTATTATTAGAAATGATCCACATAAATCTGCAACATAATGCGATCAATTGCAATGACTATACCAGACATCTTAGCCAACATTACAGTGACAGTATTAATAGAATAAAATTAAGGAGGTATCCTGCTTTGAAAGGCCTAAAAAAACCGTTTTTAGGGAATTTTTTGTCCAACTCCAGACAACTTTCAGGAATATTTTATTATATAATTAAACATTATAAAAAAATTTTTTTAAAGAAAAATATCAAAATGCAGCCGATTATTAGGCACATTTGTTGGGCAATCCGTAATCCGAGTGTTCTATTGGCGGGAGTGATAAAGCTCTTAATCTTGATCTGAAACAGAAAGCCAAAAAAAATTTCATTTTCATACATGTATTTTCTATTTAAACCAAGAAAAATCCGAAGAAATTGTGAAATTTGAAATTTTTTCCGAATTTGAAGCAAAAAGTGCTTTTACGAGAAAAAAAATCTCTTCAATGTGCTGAAAAAGTCTTTTAGAAATTTATTTTCAAAAACCTTTTCGGTTCATATTGAAGAGTAGATAAAACTGAAGCTAAAAAACTTCGGATCGTTACGATAGCTTATTTTTTTTTTTGCAAACACGCCCGCCAGTTTAGAAAAAGTGGAAAAACGAAAACTCGAGAAAATGCGCTTTAAAGTTTATGAACTGGAAAAATGTTAATTTTCGACTACTTACGGCAATAATTCGCTAATCAGCTATTCCTGCGCCATACAATAGACCTTCAGCTTCCTCATGGAATTCGGTAATATGTATATATATGGGTGGTTCTCTGTGACTTCGAAGATGAAAAAAATAAATATTGCTATAACTGTGGGAATATGTTTTAGAGGTATCCAGTAGTTCTCCTAAATTTTTTCAGATTTTTTCTGGGCCATTATTTTACGTTACAGAGAGTCAAAGTTGACATTTTAGCACTTTTTTGCATTATATGCCCATTTTCATGAATTTTTAGCTCCCAGGGGATGCATTTTTCACTAAAAACATAACTGTGACTTTTTTGTAAAATTTTCCGAACTTTTCATTTAAAATACTTTTAAAGACATAAATGTATGCTGTCACACTCTTGTAAGCCATTTAAACCTTAAATAGTGAAAATCAGCAATTCTGCTTCGGACTCTGGTAACCTAATACTGTCTAAAAGATGTCTTTTTATAGTCAGAAACTGCCCAAAAATTTCCAGAGTGGGTCTAAATCATTAAGATCACTTATGGTCAAAATATCCGGAAAAAGTGCCCGAAATATTAATAGAAATGTATATGTGTTGCCTTATAACGATGAATCTATTAGCATGATCATTGCAAAAAAATATGTGCACTTACCTTGGAGTGGTAGAAAAGTATCTTCACTTGTTTCAGTATCCATCTAATCCCCTGTAAGCTGCTAAAAATACAAATATTATTATACAAATGTAAAAAATTAATTTTTAAACGTTTATAATGCTGAATTTTTAGTTTTACATCCCTTACAAGAATTATAATACTAATCTGAAGGATTACTATAAATGTATAAACATCATTATTACAATAACTGAATATACGTATTTAATACAAAAGATATATAAATAAATCGGATATATAATTATAATGAATAATATGATAACGTGACAGTGACAAGTTTGTGAAATCTAAACAATGTATTGCTGAATAATAATAATAATGTTGATACTTTTATAGTAATCCTTCAGATTAGTATTATAATTCTTGTAAGGGATGTAAAACTAAGAATCCAGCATTATAAATGTTTAAAAAATAATTTTTTATAATTTTATAATAATATTTGTATTTTTAGCAGCTTACAGGGGATTAGATGGATACTGAAACAAGTGAAGATACTTTTCTACCACTCCAAGGTAAGTGCACATATTTTTTTGCAATGATCATGCTAATAGATTCATCGTTATAAGGCAACAAATATACATTTCTATTAATATTTCGGGCACTTTTCCCGGATATTTTGACCATAAGTGATCTTAATGATTTAGACCCACTCTGGAAATTTTTAGGCAGTTTCTGACTATAAAAAGACAGCTTTTAGACAGTATTAGGTTACCAGAGTCCGGAGCAGAATTGCTGATTTTTACTATTTAAGGTTTAAATGGCTTACAAGAGTGTGACAGCATATATTTATGTCTTTAAAAGTATTTTTAATGAAAAGTTTGGAAAATTTTACAAAAAAGTCATACTTATGTTTTTAGTGAAAAATGCATCTCCTGGGAGCTAAAAATTCATGAAAATGGGCATATAATGCAAAAAAGTGCTAAAATGTCAACTTTGACTCTCTGTAACTTAAAATAATGGCCCAGAAAAAATCTGAAAAAATTCAGGAGAACTACTGGATACCTCAAAACATATTCCCACAGTTATAGCAATATTTATTTTTTTCATCTTCGATGTCACAGAGAACCACCCATATATATATATATATATATATATTTATATATAATATCGATCTCTCCGAACTAAATGCTTTGCTTTACTATAAAGCAGGTCTTTCGTACTCTTAGTCCATTATGGTTGGTGGAATTTCCCAGAGCACGGCCTTTTAAAATAATTAAAGGCGTTTCGTACTCGATCTCCTGCTTGTACTCCTCAGTAAGGAACTGGAGATCTTACCTCAGACGCCTGTCGCAAGATGATCTGCGACGCCAGCAAGATGTTCTGCGGCTATATATATAGAAATATAGAGATAAGAAAGAAGATAGAAATAGAACAGTTCCTTACTGAGGAGTCCAAGCTGGAGATCGAGAACGAAACGCCTTTAATTATTTTAAAAGGCCGTGCTCTGGGAAATCCCACCAACCATAGTGGACAAAGAGTACGATAGGCCTGCTTTATACTAAAGTAAAACATTTACTTCGGAGAGACCGATGTTATTATATATCATTTTGTTGAAGTTGTTCAAGCCTACGGGCCGTACGAGCTTCCTTACTGGAAAGAGACGAACGTCGTCTTTCTCGTTCAATCCGTTGTATGTCGACATCCGCAAACATTTTACATTGCTGGCCAAATTTCAAATTGAGTAGTTGCATGGTATGCAGAACTGCTGAATATCCTTTATTGAACATTCCTGCAGCCATATACGCAGCAATTTCTACGATTTTTTTACCATAATTGAGATGTTTCGGAGTTATGCGCTAGACAGTGAAGTTGAACGATTCGTTCGAATTTTGCGTCTGTCTACCTAAGCATCGCGGCATGAGATCGTCATTCGAAAGTTCTTCGTAGATTGGATGAATATGTTCCTCTACTTTTTCGTCAATCAATCGAGCAGAATGTTTGAAGGATGCAAGACGATTCATAGCTTCGGCTTTGCGCCATTCACACGAGCTGTCAGTGCCTGTCAGACAATTCTCGTGACGAGGAGATTCATCAGTTGAACAATAATGATCCAGCGTTGCCATCACAGCCTTTTTCATATCTTGGATAGGTATATAGTTTCGAGTTTAGTGACGAGGGGAGGAGCACGCGCGTTTCAGTCTGACCGAGCACTGGCACTTGCTCGATGCCCCGTTGCGTTTAGTACCGTATCTTCGGAAATACTACGAATCCGACTCTATAACTTCGGATATATGTTCTTATACATATAAGGAATAGATTTAAGCAATAAAAAAATCGATTTTTTGAACGTTCTAAATCAGGATACCCCCTTAAAATCTAAATTATAATGTGTATCTCTCCCTTATGACATAGCCTCAAATCAATGTATATCGATCAGATGTTTGGATAAGGCGAGTGATTGGCTTGCGCGTTGATCGATACTTACTGCGCGTATTGTTCTTGAACGATGCGCGGCGCGGTAAATTCAAATATATATTTTTTAGTTTTTTAATTTCTTCTCATTTAGGTTCATAATTAAAAGAATCTTGACTATTAAAAACAATTTTTTTTGATTAATCTACTATTATTAATCTACTATACTAAAAAAAAAAAAAAAAAAAAAAAAACATGAGCCGCGGTGGCTCATGGGTAGAGCTCCCGACTCTCACACCGAGGGTCGTGGGTTCGATCCCAGACGTGTACCTCTGAAAATTTTTTCATGTGCATTTTCGAACACCGCGACTCAGTGGCTCGGCGTGTCACTATAATGTGACGCCAGTTCAGGTGCGCGTGCGTTTCGTGCATTTTTCAGTGCATAAGAGGCACGGGACATCTGAACTATAGGGAACGTTAGGGACGCGAAGATGTAAAGAGGATCGCGGTGGTTCCATCGGGAGGACAGGAAACTGTAATTATTAGACTAATTACAGTGACCGATGATATCTTCCGATGGACACAAGCACCACTGTTTCAACTACATGTGCTTTGTTTACAGACACACCGTTCACCTCCGTCGCTGATTAGCCCTGGCAGCATAAATAGAGCGACGTTAAACAAAATAAAATAAAAAAAAATATTTAAAATTTTAATATAATACTAGCCAAAAACGCTCGCTTCGCTCGCGATTAAAACAAGGTTTGGGCCACAATATTGAACAAAATACAATAACGAAAGAAAATGTAATAGAAGAATCTCAAAATTATAAAGAAGAATTAAAAACAAAGATACTGTAAAAATAAGTATTGACAGAAAACAAAAACAAGAAATAGTCAACAAAAATAATATTGAAGACAAAATAATAATATATTAAAACAAGGTATTAAAATAAAAAATATCCAGGAAATCCCGTAATTAGTGGAGTCTTTCTGAAATATTTCAGCAATTCCCAAAATTTCTAGGAAATCCCGTAACTTGTAGCGTCATCCCGAAATACCTCATAAATTCCCGAAATATCCTGGAAATTCCACAATTAGTGGAGACATTTCGAATTTCCTCAGAAATTCCCGAAATATCCAGGAAATCCCGTAATTAGGGGAGTCTCTCAGAAATATTCAGAATTCCCGAAATATACAGGAAATTCCGTAATTAGCAGATTCATCCCGAATTTCCACAGAAATTCGCGTAATATCCAGGAAATCCCGTAATAGGTAGAATCATCCCGAAATACCTCGGAATTCCCAAAAGATCCAGGAAATCCCGTAATTTGTAGATTTATCCCGAATTTCCTCAGATATTCCCCAAATATCCAGGAAATCCCTTAATTTGTAGAGTTATCCAAAAATACCACAGAAATTCTCGAAATATCCAGGAAATACCATAATTAGTAGAGTTTTTTTTTAAATACCTCAGCCATTACCGAAAGATCCAGGAAATCTCGTAATTGGTAGAATCGTCACGAAATTCCTCAGATATTCCCGAAATATCCAGAAAATCCCGTAATTAGTGGAGTCTTTCTGAAATATTTCAGAAATTCCCGAATTATACAGGAAATCCCTTACTTTGTAGAGTTATCCAGAAATACTTCAGAAATTCCCGAAATATCCAGGAAATTCCGTTATTATTGGTGTTATCCCGAATTTCCTCAGAAATTCCCGAAAGATCCAGGAAATCCCGTAATTGGTAGAGTGATCCAGAAATACCTCAGAAATTCCCGAAAAATCCAGGAAATTCCGTAATTAGTGGAGTCTTTCTGAAATATTTCAGAAATTCCCGAAATATCCTGGAAATCCCGTAATTAGTAGAGTTATCCAGAAATACCTCAGAAATTCCCCAAATATCCAGGAAATCTCTTAATTTGTAGAGTTATCCAAAAATACCACAGAAATTCTCGAAATATCCAGGAAAAACCATAATTAGTGGAGTTTTTTTTTTAAATACCTCAGCAATTACCAAAGATCCAGGAAATCTCGTAATTGGTAGAATCGTCACGAAATTCCTCAGATATTCCCGAAATATCCAGAAAAAATCCCGTAATTAGGTGGAGTCTTTCTGAAATATTTCAGAAATTCCCGAATTATCCAGGAAATCCCTTAATTGTAGAGTTATCCAGATACCTCAGAAATTCCCGAAATATCCAGGAAATCCCGTAATTAGTAGCGTCATCCCGAAATAAATCAGAAATTTCCGAAATATGCAGGAAATACCACAATTAGTGGGAGACATTTCGAAATACCACAGAAATTCTCGAATATCCAGGAAATACCATGGTTAGTGGAGTTTTTTTTTAAATACCTCAGCAATTACCGAAAGATCCAGGAAATCCCGTAATTGGTAGATTTATCCCGAATTTCCTCAGATATTCCCGAAATATCCAGGAGATACTATAATTAGTGGAGTCTTTCTGAAATATTTCAGAAATGTCCCGAAATATCCAGGAAATCCCGTAATTAGTAGAGTGATCCAGAAATACCTCAGAAATTCCCGAAATATCCTGGGAATCCCGTAATTGGTAGAATCATCACGAATATCCTCAGATATTCCCGAAATATCCAAAAATTCCGTAATTAGTGGAGGCTTTATGAACATTTGAGAAATTCCCGAAATATCCAGCAATTCCCGTAATTGGTAGCGTCATCTCGAAATACCTCAGGAATTCCCGAAAGATCCAGGAAATCCCGTATTTGGTAGAGTCATCACGAATTTACTCAGATGTTCCCGAAATATCCAGGAAATACCGTAATTAGTAGCCTCATCCCGAAAATACCTCAGAAATTCCCGAAAGATCCTGGAAATCCCGTAATTGGTAGAATCATCACGATTCCTCAGATATTCCCGAAATATCCAAAAAATTCCGTAATTAGGGAGTCTTTATGAATATTTGAGAAATTCCCGAAATATCCAGACATTCCCGTAATTGGTAGAGTCATCACGAATTTCCTCATATATTCCCGAAATATCCAGAAAATTCCGTCATTAGTGGAGTCTTTCTGAAATACCTCAGAAATTCCGAAATATCCAGGAAATTCCCGTAATTAGTGGAGTCTTTATGAAATATTTCAGAAATTCCCGAAATATCCGGGAAATTCCGTAATTAGTAGCGTCATCCCGAAATACCTCAGCAATTCCCGAAAGATCTGGAAATCCCGTAATTGGTAGAATCATCACGAATTTCCTCAGATATTCCCGAAATATCCAAAATTCCCGTAATTAGTGGAGTCTTTATGAAATATTGAGAAATTCCCGAAATATCCAGAAATTCCCGTAATTGGTAGCGTCATCTCGAAATACCTCAGGAATTCCCGAAAGATCCAGGAAATCCCGTATTTGGTAGAGTCATCACGAATTTACTCAGATGTTCCCGAAATATCCAGGAAATCCCGTAATTAGTAGCGTCATCCCGAAATACCTCAGGAATTCCCGAAAGATTGAGGAAATTCCGTAATTGGTAGAGTCATCCCGAAATACCTCAGAAATTCCCGAAAGATCCAGGAATTCCTGTAATGGTAGAGTCATCACGAATTTCCTCATATATTCCCGAAATATCCAGAAAATTCCGTCATTAGTGGAGTCTTTCTGAAATATTTCAGAAATTCCCGAAATATCCAAGAAATCCCGTAATTAGTAGTCATCCCGAATTTTTCCAGAAATTCCCGAAATATCCAGAAATTCCCGTAATTAGTAGCGTCATCCCGAAATACCTCAGGAATTCCCGAAAGATTGAGGAAATTCCGTAATTGGTAGAGTCATCACGAATTTCCTCAGATATTCCCGAAATATCCAGGATATCCCGTAATTAGTGGAGTCTTTCTGAAATATTTCAGAAATTCCCGAAATATCCAGGAAACCCGTATTAGTCGACTCATCCCGAATTTCCTCCGAAATTCCCGAAAGATCTAGGAACTGTTTGTCATAATTCCAGGGACACATAAAGTCCAAAAAAGATATTGTTTATTTATATAATTATTTTTAGTAAAATGGGAATTCACAGAAAAATGCTTATTTTAGATATATTTCTAAATATAATTTGTTATTAATATTACAAATAATATATATTTATTATAATTTTTGAATACATACAGTTGATACCTGGCACCACGACAATTAATTGTTGACAACAAATTAATTATCGGTTGTGCAATTGTAATAATTAATGGTAAAATGTATGTATAAAAAGTTGTACGTACGTACGTACGTACGCGGACTACTGAAACTTCCAAGCCAAAAAACTAATAAAAAACGACTCTTTAAAAAATTTGTAATAGTGGTTAAATTTATCCTCGTATCAATGCGATCACAATGGACTCATAAAAAATGACATTCACTAAATATTTTTTACAGTTGTAACGGTATTAATTATTGAAAGGCGTTTTGAATTAAATAATATCGTTTAGTAAACTCGAGCATTCGGTATAATTGCTTTTCTCGGAAACGGCGCGGCGAACGAACAACGATCCGTGCGCAAGGGAGGGAGAGAGGACCTCTGGATGGCCCACGGAAAATTTAGTACGGTAACGGTACGAGTTCGGTAGAGTAAGAGTACGGTACAGTACGAGTACGGTACGGTACGAGTTCGGTAGAGTAAGAGTACGGGACAGTACGGGTACGAGACGGTACGAGTTCGGTAGAGTAAGAGTACGGTACAGTACGGGTACGAGACGGTACGAGCTCGGTAGAGTAAGAGTACGAGTACGAGGTACGACAGAGTACTGCGAAGGACGGTCTACGCTACGGTTTAGCTGGGCCGTGCTACGAGCGAACAAACGACACGTGTGAGGAAATTTACCGCGACGCAGTCGAGCGATCGAGGATCGGTACGTTTCCCTGGGATACGCGTGCTATCGCCGTAGACGAGAGGAACGCAGCGAGTCCCAAGGAAGTGGGGCTCGACGTAGTGGTTCGTGTGGGAATCGTGCCACGAAGGAGACGGTGCGCGACGTGCTCCGCCGTCTCCCCTTCTGTGTTTTTCCTTGGTCCTTTGCCTCGACGAGAAGGCTACCTGCCCGATAGACGGCTAGGAGGCCTAAGGCGTAGTTGGCGTCCGGGACATTGTAAGGACGCCACATCAAGCGTAAGTCGGGATAAAATCCCTTACTTTAAGACCGCGAGATCGCGAGCGGATCATCGTTGCCAGCGGGCAACGCGTTCAAAATCGAGAGCGAGAAAGAAGTGACGACTCGGCCGGCGACTCCCGTCTCTCTCACTCTATACTTAGAAGTGAACCTTGTTATAAGCTTTCCTCGTGGTTTAGCTTAGGACGATCCCGCCGAGGGATCGACGCGACTTCATACGAGACGCTATTACGAGATATTATTATTTGGAACTTCGCGTAACGTATATACGACACAACCGCGCACCTCATTATATTCCTTTGTAATCTTCTTTAGTTGTAACATTATTTTATTTAATAAATCGAACGTATTAATTCAACTTGAAGTTATTTACTTTTGCATGTATATGTCGTGTTGTCGATTGAATCCGAAATATCCCAAAACCACTTTGTAGAGGCAAAACTCACGCCGAGTAATGAGCCTCTCGAGTTCACGTACTCGGAGGCTAAGTAAAGGTAAGACCGAGAAACAATGACGGAGAGCGCGGTGCTCCCCGTGTCATCATACCTGGACGGCAAAGAAAAGCCGCCGATTAACGGAGGTACCGGTATTGCACAGTGCGGCCGAGGTAAGTACATCGGTATGCACGGGCCGCATTGACCGCATCGGGAGAGGTAGAGACCCCATACCGTGGCCCCTATGGCCATGCTTCTAATTTCGGTCTTAATTAGAGGCAGACCCCGTTACACAGTGTAAGGGGTTTTTTACTGAAAAATTCACAATTTCACTTATAAAATTTTAATATTATGTAGACTTCACTGTTTAAATTTAATTATTAGAAATTTTATTACCAATTATTACTTGTTTCAACGTGAAAAAATTTTTTAATCAAATGTTAATTTTAATTTAGTCTTATATTAATTTTTTTGTGTTCTCTTTGCAAATAATTATAAAGAATTTATTAATTTTTTATTGCTCTTATCAGTACACATAATGTAGTAATTTAAAGTTTTGCGCCTGTATTGGAGATGGCTGTGTTGTCAATCCAATTAAGATTGATCACATAGGTATCTCTGGAAACGGGAAACGTGAGATTTCAAAATTTTCAGTATAACCGTCTGTGATATACATTGTTTGCTTATTTTAATTTTAATGTTAGACTGCCTTTTGCTTAATACGTGTAATTATGTGTTAACTTATTTTGTAATGTCTTAAATTATTTATTTACATTTGAATTCTTTGTGTTGATGATGGACACGACAATAGGGGAAAGGTATGTTATATAACCTCCATCTCTGTGCAAAAATTGTTAAACGATTGTTATTATTTTTATACTTATTAATCATTGTTTTCAATTATAGAGCGACGCATCAGAGATGCTGTTAATGTTTTTGCACCTATGAATTGACGAAAATAGTAAGTAATTTAGATTTAATAGGTAATAATTGTATTAAAAGATGTTTGTAAAATGAATATGGAGAATACCATTGAAACATCGCCAAATAAATACAATATGGTTTGTTTCATCAATATCGAGGAAAACCCAAACTACTCCTAAAAACTTATCCTTATTGGAAATCGTCTTCGATCATTTGAAAAGGTATTCTTCTAACGACGGTTTCAAGTCAATACGTGATAATAATAATATTTTGCCAGAATTATTTCCTGTGATAACTGGTGCTGTAATTATATATAAATCTTTAATTTCACTTATGGTCAAATATGTGGGAAAAGTGCCTGAAATATTAATAGAAATGAATATTTGTTGCCTTCTACGATGATCTATTAGCATGATCATTGCAAAAAAATTTATGCACTTATCTTGGAGTGGTAGAAAGTATCTCACTTGTTTCAGTATCCATATAATCCCCTGTAAGCTGCTAAAAATACAAATATTATTATACAATTATAAAAAATTAATTTTTAAACATTTATAATGCTGGATTTTCAATTTTACAACCACTTTAAGAATTATGATACTAATCTGTAGGATTACTATAAATATTTTAACGTATTATTACAATAACTGGAGATACGCATTTAATACAAAAAATATATCAACAAATCAGTTCTTGAGATTATAATGATTAATATGATTAATTGACAGTGACAAGTTTGTGAAATTTAAACAATGTATGGCAGAATATAATAATAATGTTGATACTTTTATAGTAATTCAGATTAGTATTATAATTCTTGTAAGGGTTGTAAACTAAAAATCCAGCATTAGAAATGTTTAAAAATTAATTTTTTTACAATTGTACAAAAATATTTGTATTTTTAGCAGCTTCCAGGAGATTAGATGGATACTGAAATAAGTAGAGATACTTTTCTACCACTCCAAGGTAAGTGCGTCAATGCAGCTGAACCATGGCTGAACCAAAATTCCAACTTTGACTCTCTGTAAAATAAAATAATGGTCCCGAAAAAAATCTGAAAAAATTCAGGAGAACTACTGGATACCTCTAAAAACATATTCTCACAGTTATAGCAATATTCATTTTTTTCATCTGCGATGTCACAGAGAGCCACTCATATATATATATGATAAATATAACAAAGATATTATAAGGCGTAGTATATATATATATATATATATAATATATATATATATATATACTGGGGGATCCTCACCCACTGCTCGCTTCGCGCGGCAACCCCAATCTTTAATTTCGAAAAAGGTTTTTGTAATTAATTTATTAAAAATAATGTTTCAAATTGTATTATTTTTTCACTACCATGGACACATTAGAAATTAAACAGATTCATACAACACTTTGGAAGGTACTGTTATAGTACATTGGGTTTTATACCAAAAATTTAATTTTTTTTTAAATACGATTATAATTTATAAATAAAGTTTTTACCAAAATTTAGTGTAATGAAATCAGAATAAAAATAATAAAAAAAAAGACATATGAAATGTTAAATTGTAAATTTTAAACTATATGAATTCTTATAAAGCTTAATATTTATTTTATAATTATAAATGTTAATGAAAAATAATTTATCAAAAATAGATAGTGCTATACTTACTCAATTGTAAGCATTTAGTAACAACTTATTAAATTTTGGCTAATTTAACGGATCTAAATAGAACTTCGCTCCTAAAATTATTTATTTAATGACGAAGGATCATCGCCAAAATTCTATTGTCATTAATATTTTTACTTTTAGAGTAATAAAACTTCTTCTAAATAAATAAATTTTTGTATATAATTTTAAAGAACTATTTATAAGATTTTAGCGGCATATAATAAAACCTGTTTCTTTTGATTTCTCCCGTAATTCTTATTTGCACCCTCTTTCAAAATTGCGTTATAATCCATAATTATATCAAATTTATTTTTCCTTTAGTTACAGAGCTCATATATTTATTTTGATTATTATAAACAAATTCATTCCTTCATAACCTACTGTTTCTAATAATAATACATACTTGTTTATTTAAAATAATGTTTTATATAAATATAATTATCTACTCACTATTTGTCCATACAATTTTGAAATTTTAATTTAAAAAAATATTTAAATTAAGTGCTCTAAATTAATAATTTTAAAAAAAAACTTTCAATTGTAATTCGTATTTTATATTGCGCTTGTTAAAATTTGAATTTCTTGCCATTACTGGTTATAATAGAAATCTTAAAAACGTAATAAAATGTATTTAATTTTTAACTCATTGTATATATCATTTGGACATTAGAATCAATAGAAGAAATAAATAAGAATAATTAAGAATTACAAATAAGAAGCATATTAACATTTACGAATAAAACCCTAAGACAATGCGTGGTGATCTTAATGGTAGACACAATTGTCTAACATAGACTCAAAGGCACCAGTTTAAAAAACTTGACATTTAGTAGCTGTAAATTATTCACCAGTAGCATGAATGGCGCAACGGCGATCGTCACTTTGTAAAGTTTTAAGTGACACAACAATTAAATCAAAAAAATAATTTAACGAAAAAATGGAAACTCATTAATTGAATACTAGAATCCAACGAACGCTTAACGTTTACGAAAATAAATTTTTATCGTATAACTAGACGACTCGAAAGACCGAGCCCGGCTGATAATATGTACTAAGTAGCGATAAATTTTGTCGCGTGCAGCCCGAGACCGTCAGCCACCATCGGTCAGCGCCTGAACTACCGTGCATCCTGTAAGTGTAAAAACTTTTATTTTTAACAATGAAGCAAAACGATTTTTTATATAAAATATAGCCTATGACACTTTATAGTACATAAAGAACTACAGTTAAATTTCGTTACAATCGATTGTGTACTTTTGAGATTTTTGCGCACATACAAACAAACGCTTCCTCTTTATAATAGTAAGAAGATGGGTAACTAATAGACTTTCTTCAATTACCACACATACACACACCACACATCGCAGTATTTCCGGTGCGCCCAAGAGGGCCACAAAGCAGGGATTGCGCGTGTATAAGAACAAGCCGCGCCTAGGGTTGAAGCATCTGACAGAATGGTTAGGGTGCTACAAATCAACCTAAACCCTGTGCTGTGCCCAGGATCTGCTACCACAGTTGGTCAGAGAAGAGCAGGCCGACATTGTTATCGTCAGCGAGGAGTACCGGGATCTCAGTGAATCGAAATGGGAGTGATGCCACTGGCAGAGCGGCCATCGGTACGTCGAAACATGTATGTATCCGAAAAATGGCCGCTTCCTTCCCAATTTTACGTGGGTGGAGGTGGCGGGTATGCGAATATACAGTTGCTACCTCCCACTCGTGATAACGTCGACGGATTTCTGGGATCCTTGTGCCATCGTTACTAGTGCAAGGTCCTCCGATTGCCAATAGTCATCGGAGGGATTTTAATGCCTGGGCGACAGAATGGGGCAGTACGAAAACGAATACTCGGTTCGTACACTCCTCAAGGCCTTTGCGATATTGGAGTTGGAGATTGTTAACACTGGAACGACTCCCACTTTTTGGAGATTAGGTATTATATCGATCATTGATGAACACACTGTATGTTACATTACATTGCAACGTTTCGATGGAAATTCTCCATCTCTTCAGGCATTACTACCGTCAAGCATATAATCATATAATAACCGTCTGTCATGTTTTCATTTGTTTTTACCTGACTGCTTTTGTTTTTCTTGTGTTAACTACATTGTGTTTTGTTCAATTATTTATTTATTTATTTATTTATTATTTTATTTATTGTTTTCTATTTTTATATAATGTGTAAATCATAAAGGAGAGTGCAGCGATTCAGAGATGCTACGAAAGAATTTTTATAATTTTTAATGAATATTGACGTGTAGTAATGCCTGAGAGGATGGAGAATTTCCATCGAAACGTTGCAATGTAATGTAAACAATACAGTGTGTTCCAGTGAGGAGAAGCTCTAGGGCTGGATGGAATACATGGTCTGGTCATTAATACCGCTGCGCTGAATGTGCCACAAATTTTTGCGGACACATTTAGTGCATGTTTCAATTAGGATGCTTCCCAGCAGGTGAAGGTACAGAGGCTGGTGCTTCTCTCAAAGGGGAACCGACCACCGGAGATCCCTTCCTCGTACCGGCCACTCTGTTTGTTGGATATAGCAGGGAAGCTATTCGAGCGGGTCATTTGTGCCAGGCTACAAGCAGCCATTGCACAGGCAGGTAATCTATCCGACAATCAGTTTGGTTTTCGGAAAGGGCACTCAACTATTGACGCTGTGTGGGTAGGCGGGTTATGGAGCCCTGGCGTCACAACCCGAACCTCTCTTTGTTTCGTTCTAAAGTACGTATCTTCCCTCTCTGTCATGGGCGTCATAAACCCTTATTGCTAAGTTTATATGGATTTGTAATATATATATCTATGGGTGGTTCTCTGTGACTTCGAAGATGAAAAAAATAAATATTGCTATAACTGTGGGAATATGTTTTAGAGGTATCCAGTAGTTCTCCTAAATTTTTTCAGATTTTTTCTGGGCCATTATTTTACGTTACAGAGAGTCAAAGTTGACATTTTAGCACTTTTTTGCATTATATGCCCATTTTCATGAATTTTTAGCTCCCAGGGGATGCATTTTTCACTAAAAACATAACTGTGACTTTTTTGTAAAATTTTCCGAACTTTTCATTTAAAATACTTTTAAAGACATAAATGTATGCTGTCACACTCTTGTAAGCCATTTAAACCTTAAATAGTGAAAATCAGCAATTCTGCTTCGGACTCTGGTAACCTAATACTGTCTAAAAGATGTCTTTTTATAGTCAGAAACTGCCCAAAAATTTCCAGAGTGGGTCTAAATCATTAAGATCACTTATGGTCAAAATATCCGGAAAAAGTGCCCGAAATATTAATAGAAATGTATATGTGTTGCCTTATAACGATGAATCTATTAGCATGATCATTGCAAAAAAATATGTGCACTTACCTTGGAGTGGTAGAAAAGTATCTTCACTTGTTTCAGTATCCATCTAATCCCCTGTAAGCTGCTAAAAATACAAATATTATTATACAAATGTAAAAAATTAATTTTTAAACGTTTATAATGCTGAATTTTTAGTTTTACATCCCTTACAAGAATTATAATACTAATCTGAAGGATTACTATAAATGTATAAACATCATTATTACAATAACTGAATATACGTATTTAATACAAAAGATATATAAATAAATCGGATATATAATTATAATGAATAATATGATAACGTGACAGTGACAAGTTTGTGAAATCTAAACAATGTATTGCTGAATAATAATAATAATGTTGATACTTTTATAGTAATCCTTCAGATTAGTATTATAATTCTTGTAAGGGATGTAAAACTAAGAATCCAGCATTATAAATGTTTAAAAAATAATTTTTTATAATTTTATAATAATATTTGTATTTTTAGCAGCTTACAGGGGATTAGATGGATACTGAAACAAGTGAAGATACTTTTCTACCACTCCAAGGTAAGTGCACATATTTTTTTGCAATGATCATGCTAATAGATTCATCGTTATAAGGCAACAAATATACATTTCTATTAATATTTCGGGCACTTTTCCCGGATATTTTGACCATAAGTGATCTTAATGATTTAGACCCACTCTGGAAATTTTTAGGCAGTTTCTGACTATAAAAAGACAGCTTTTAGACAGTATTAGGTTACCAGAGTCCGGAGCAGAATTGCTGATTTTTACTATTTAAGGTTTAAATGGCTTACAAGAGTGTGACAGCATATATTTATGTCTTTAAAAGTATTTTTAATGAAAAGTTTGGAAAATTTTACAAAAAAGTCATACTTATGTTTTTAGTGAAAAATGCATCTCCTGGGAGCTAAAAATTCATGAAAATGGGCATATAATGCAAAAAAGTGCTAAAATGTCAACTTTGACTCTCTGTAACTTAAAATAATGGCCCAGAAAAAATCTGAAAAAATTCAGGAGAACTACTGGATACCTCAAAAACATATTCCCACAGTTATAGCAATATTTATTTTTTTCATCTTCGATGTCACAGAGAACCACCCATATATATATATATAATATATATATTATATATAATATCGATCTCTCCGAACTAAATGCTTTGCTTTACTATAAAGCAGGTCTTTCGTACTCTTAGTCCATTATGGTTGGTGGAATTTCCCAAGCACGGCCTTTTAAAATAATTAAAGGCGTTTCGTACTCGATCTCCTGCTTGGACTCCTCAGTAAGGAACTGGAGATCTTACCTCAGACGCCTGTCGCAAGATGATCTGCGACGCCAGCAAGATGTTCTGCGGCTATATATATAGAAATATAGAGATAAGAAGAAGATAGAAATAGAACAGTTCCTTACGAGGAGTCCAAGCTGGAGATCGAGAACGAAACGCCTTTAATTATTTTAAAAGGCCGTGCTCTGGGAAATCCCACCAACCATAGTGGACAAAGAGTACGATAGGCCTGCTTTATACTAAAGTAAAACATTTACTTCGGAGAGACCGATGTTATTATATATCATTTTGTTGAAGTTGTTCAAGCCTACGGGCCGTACGAGCTTCCTTACTGGAAAGAGACGAACGTCGTCTTTCGTTCAATCCGTTGTATGTCGACATCCGCAAACATTTTACATGCTGGCCAAATTTCAAATTGAGTATTGCATGGTATGCAGAACTGCTGAATATCCTTTATTGAACATTCCTGCAGCCATATACGCAGCAATTTCTACACGATTTTTTTACCATAATTGAGATGTTTCGGAGTTATGCGCTAGACAGTGAAGTTGAACGATTCGTTCGAATTTTGCGTCTGTCTACCTAAGCATCGCGGCATGAATCGTCATTCGAAAGTTCTTCGTAGATTGGATGAATATGTTCCTCTACTTTTTCGTCAATCAATCGAGCAGAATGTTTGAAGGATGCAAGACGATTCATAGCTTCGGCTTTGCGCCATTCACACGAGCTGTCAGTGCCTGTCAGACAATTCTCGTGACGAGGAGATTCATCAGTGAACAATAATGATCCAGCGTTGCCATCACAGCCTTTTTCATATCTTGGATAGGTATAAGTTTCGAGTTTAGTGACGAGGGGAGGAGCACGCGCGTTTCAGTCTGACCGAGCACTGGCACTTGCTCGATGCCCCGTTGCGTTTAGTACCGTATCTTCGGAAATATACGAATCCGACTCTATAACTTCGGATATATGTTCTTATACATATAAGGAATAGATTTAAGCAATAAAAAATCGATTTTTTGAACGTTCTAAATCAGGATACCCCCTTAAAATCTAAATTATAATGTGTATCTCTCCTTATGACATAGCCTCAAATCAATGTATATCGATCAGATGTTTGGATAAGGCGAGTGATTGGCTTGCGCGTTGATCGATACTTACTGCGCGTATTGTTCTTGAACGATGCGCGGCGCGGTAAATTCAAATATATATTTTTTAGTTTTTTAATTTCTCTCATTTAGGTTCATAATTAAAAGAATCTTGACTATTAAAAACAATTTTTTTTTGATTAATCTACTATTATTAATCTATACTAAAAAAAAAAAAAAAAAAAAAAAAACATGAGCCGCGGTGGCTCATGGGTAGAGCTCCCGACTCTCACACCGAGGGTCGTGGGTTCGATCCCAGACGTGTACCTCTGAAATTTTTTCATGTGCATTTTCGAACACCGCGACTCAGTGGCTCGGCGTGTCACTATAATGTGACGCCAGTTCAGGTGCGCGTGCGTTTCGTGCATTTTCAGTGCATAAGAGGCACGGGCATCTGAACTATAGGGAACGTTAGGGACGCGAAGATGTAAAGAGGATCGCGGTGGTTTCCATCGGGGGACAGGAAACTGTAATTATTAGACTAATTACAGTGACCGATGATATTTCCGATGGACACAAGCACCACTGTTTCAACTACATGTGCTTTGTTACAGACACACCGTTCACCTCCGTCGCTGATTAGCCCTGGCAGCATAAATAGAGCGACGTTAAACAAAATAAAAAAAAAAAAAAATATTTAAAATTTTAATATAATACTAGCCAAAAACGCTCGCTTCGCTCGCGATTAAAACAAGGTTTGGCCACAATATTGAACAAAATACATAACGAAAGAAAATGTAATAGAAGAATCTCAAAATTATAAAGAAGAATTAAAAACAAAGATACTGTAAAAATAAGTATTGACAGAAAACAAAACAAGAAATAGTCAACAAAATAATTGAAGACAAAATAATAATATATTAAAACAAGGTATTAAAATAAAAAATCCAGGAAATCCCGTAATTAGTGGAGTCTTTCTGAAATATTTCAGAAATTCCCGAAATATCCAGGAAATCCCGTAATTAGTAGCGTCATCCCGAAATACCTCAGAAATTCCCGAAATATCCAGGAAATACCATAATTAGTGGAGTCTTTCTGAAATATTTCAGAAATTCCCGAAATATCCAGGAAATCCCGTAATTAGTGGAGTCTTTCTGAAATATTTCAGAAATTCCCGAAATATCCAGGAAATCCCGTAATTAGTAGCGTCATCCCGAAATACCTCAGAAATTCCCGAAATATCCAGGAAATCCCGTAATTAGTAGCGTCATCCCGAAATACCTCAGGAATTCCCGAAAGATCCAGGAAATCCCGTAATTGGTAGAGTCATCACGAATTTCCTCAGATATTCCCGAAATATCCAGGAAATCCCGTAATTAGTAGCGTCATCCCGAAATACCTCAGAAATTCCCGAAATATCCAGGAAATCCCGTAATTAGTGGAGTCTTTCTGAAATATTTCAGAAATTCCCGAAAGATCCAGGAAATCTCGTAATTGGTAGAATCGTCACGAAATTCCTCAGATATTCCCGAAATATCCAGAAATTCCCGTAATTAGTGGAGTCTTTCTGAAATATTTCAGAAATTCCCGAAATATCCAGGAAATCCCGTAATTAGTAGCGTCATCCCGAAATACCTCAGAAATTCCCGAAATATCCAGGAAATCCCGTAATTAGTAGCGTCATCCCGAAATACCTCAGAAATTCCCGAAAGATCCAGGAAATCCCGTAATTGGTAGAGTTATCCAGAAATACCTCAGAAATTCCCGAAATATCCAGGAAATCCCGTAATTAGTGGAGTCTTTCTGAAATATTTCAGAATTCCCGAAATATCCTGGAAATCCCGTAATTAGTAGCGTCATCCCGAAATACCTCAGAAATTCCCGAAATATCCAGGAAATCCCGTAATTAGTAGCGTCATCCCGAAATACCTCAGAAATTCCCGAAATATCCAGGAAATCCCGTAATTAGTGGAGTCTTTCTGAAATATTTCAGAAATTCCCGAAAGATCCAGGAAATCTCGTAATTGGTAGAATCGTCACGAAATTCCTCAGATATTCCCGAAATATCCAGAAATTCCCGTAATTAGTGGAGTCTTTCTGAAATATTTCAGAAATTCCCGAAATATCCAGGAAATCCCGTAATTAGTAGCGTCATCCCGAAATACCTCAGAAATTCCCGAAATATCCAGGAAATCCCGTAATTAGTAGCGTCATCCCGAAATACCTCAGAAATTCCCGAAATATCCAGGAAATCCCGTAATTAGTGGAGTCTTTCTGAAATACCTCAGAAATTCCCGAAATATCCAGGAAATCCCGTAATTAGTGGAGTCTTTCTGAAATATTTCAGAAATTCCCGAAATATCCAGAAATTCCCGTAATTGGTAGAATCATCACGAATTTCCTCAGATATTCCCGAAATATCCAGGAAATCCCGTAATTAGTGGAGTCTTTCTGAAATATTTCAGAAATTCCCGAAATATCCAGGAAATCCCGTAATTAGTAGCGTCATCCCGAAATACCTCAGAAATTCCCGAAATATCCTGGAAATCCCGTAATTGGTAGAATCATCACGAATTTCCTCAGATATTCCCGAAATATCCAGAAATTCCGTAATTAGTGGAGTCTTTCTGAAATATTTCAGAAATTCCCGAAATATCCAGAAATTCCCGTAATTGGTAGCGTCATCCCGAAATACCTCAGGAATTCCCGAAAGATCCAGGAAATCCCGTAATTGGTAGAGTCATCACGAATTTCCTCAGATATTCCCGAAATATCCAGGAAATCCCGTAATTAGTAGCGTCATCCCGAAATACCTCAGAAATTCCCGAAATATCCTGGAAATCCCGTAATTGGTAGAATCATCACGAATTTCCTCAGATATTCCCGAAATATCCAGAAATTCCGTAATTAGTGGAGTCTTTCTGAAATATTTCAGAAATTCCCGAAATATCCAGAAATTCCCGTAATTGGTAGAGTCATCACGAATTTCCTCATATTCCCGAAATATCCAGAAATTCCGTCATTAGTGGAGTCTTTCTGAAATACCTCAGAAATTCCCGAAATATCCAGAAATTCCGTAATTAGTGGAGTCTTTCTGAAATATTTCAGAAATTCCCGAAATATCCAGGAAATCCCGTAATTAGTAGCGTCATCCCGAAATACCTCAGGAATTCCCGAAAGATCTGGAAATCCCGTAATTGGTAGAATCATCACGAATTTCCTCAGATATTCCCGAAATATCCAGAAATCCCCGTAATTAGTGGAGTCTTTCTGAAATATTTCAGAAATTCCCGAAATATCCAGAAATTCCCGTAATTGGTAGCGTCATCTCGAAATACCTCAGGAATTCCCGAAAGATCCAGGAAATCCCGTAATTGGTAGAGTCATCACGAATTTCCTCAGATATTCCCGAAATATCCAGGAAATCCCGTAATTAGTAGCGTCATCCCGAAATACCTCAGGAATTCCCGAAAGATCCAGGAAATCCCGTAATTGGTAGAGTCATCACGAATTTCCTCAGATATTCCCGAAATATCCAGGAAATCCCGTAATTGGTAGAGTCATCACGAATTTCCTCAGATATTCCCGAAATATCCAGGAAATTCCGTAATTAGTGGAGTCTTTCTGAAATATTTCAGAAATTCCCGAAATATCCAGGAAATCCCGTAATTAGTAGCGTCATCCCGAAATACCTCAGAAATTCCCGAAATATCCAGAAATTCCCGTAATTAGTAGCGTCATCCCGAAATACCTCAGGAATTCCCGAAAGATCCAGGAAATCCCGTAATTGGTAGAGTCATCACGAATTTCCTCAGATATTCCCGAAATATCCAGGAAATCCCGTAATTAGTGGAGTCTTTCTGAAATATTTCAGAATTCCCGAAATATCCAGGAAATCCCGTAATTAGTAGCGTCATCCCGAAATACCTCAGGAATTCCCGAAAGATCTAGGAACTGTTTGTCATAATTCCAGGGACACATAAAGTCCAAAAAAGATATTGTTTTTTATATATTATTTTTAGTAAAATGGGAATTCACAGAAAAATGCTTATTTTAGATATTTCTAAATATAATTTTTATATATTACAAATATATATATATTATACTTTTTTGAATACATACAGTTGATACCTGGCACCACGACAATTAATTGTTGACAACAAATTAATTATCGGTTGTGCAATTGTAATAATTAATGGTAAAATGTATGTAAAAAGTGTACGTACGTACGTACGTACGCGGACTACTGAAACTTCCAAGCCAAAAACTAATAAAAAACGACTCTTTAAAAAATTTGTAATAGTGGTAAATTTATCCTCGTATCAATGCGATCACAATGGACTCATAAAAAATGACATTCACTAAATATTTTTTACAGTTGTAACGGTATTAATTATTGAAAGGCGTTTTGAATTAAATTATCTCGTTTAGTAAACTCGAGCATTCGGTATAATTGCTTTTCTCGGAAACGGCGCGGCGAACGAACAACGATCCGTGCGCAAGGGAGGGAGAGAGGACCTCTGGATGGCCCACGGAAAATTTAGTACGGTACGGTACGAGTTCGGTAGAGTAAGAGTACGGTACAGTACGAGTACGGTACGGTACGAGTTCGGTAGAGTAAGAGTACGGGACAGTACGGGTACGAGACGGTACGAGTTCGGTAGAGTAAGAGTACGGTACAGTACGGGTACGAGACGGTACGAGTTCGGTAGAGTAGAGTACGAGTACGAGTACGACAGAGTACTGCGAAGGACGGTCTACGCTACGGTTTGCTGGCCGTGCTACGAGCGAACAAACGACACGTGTGAGGAAATTTTACCGCGACGCAGTCGAGCGATCGAGGATCGGTACGTTTTCCCGGGATACGCGTGCTATCGCCGTAGACGAGGAACGCAGCGAGCCCAAGGAAGTGGGGCTCGACGTAGTGGTTCGTGTGGGAATCGTGCCACGAAGGAGACGGTGCGCGACGTGCTCCGCCGTCCCCTTCTGTGTTTTCCTTGGTCCTTGCCTCGACGAGAAGCTACCTGCCGATAGACGGCTATGAGGCCTAAGGCGTAGTGGCGTCCGGGACATTGTAAGGACGCCACATCAAGCGTAAGTCGGGATAAATCCCTTACTTTAAGACCGCGAGATCGCGAGCGGATCATCGTTGCCAGCGGGCAACGCGTTCAAAATCGAGAGCGAGAAAAAGTGACGACTCGGCCGGCGACTCCCGTCTCTCTCACTCTATACTTAGAAGTGAACCTTGTTATAAGCTTTCCTCGTGGTTTAGCTTAGGACGATCCCGCCGAGGGATCGACGCGACTTCATACGAGACGCATTACGAGATATTATTATTTGGAACTCGCGTGTAACGTATATACGACACAACCGCGCACCTCATTATATTCCTTTGTAATCTTCTTTAGTTGTAACATTATTTTATTTAATAAATCGAACGTATTAATTCAACTTGAAGTTATTTACTTTTGCATGTATATGTCGTGTTGTCGATTGAATCCGAAATATCCCAAAACCACTTTGTGAGAGGCAAAACTCACGCCGAGTAATGAGCCTCTCGAGTTCACGTACTCGGAGGCTAAGGTAAAGGTAAGACCGAGAAACAATGACGGAGAGCGCGGTGCTCCCCGTGTCATCATACCTGGACGGCAAAGAAAAGCCGCCCGATTAAGGAGGTACGGTATTGCACAGTGCGGCCGAGGTAAGTACAATCGGTATGCACGGGCCGCATTGACCGCATCGGGAGAGTAGAGACCCCATACCGTGGCCCCTATGGCCATGCTTCTAATTTCGGTCTTAATTAGAGGCAGACCCCGTTACACAGTGTAAGGGGTTTTACTGAAAAATTCACAATTTCACTTATAAAATTTTAATATTATGTAGACTTCACTGTTTAAATTTAATTATTAGAAATTTTATTACCAATATTACTTGTTCAACGTGAAAAAATTTTTTAATCAAATGTTAATTTTAATTTAGTCTTATATTAATTTTTTTGTGTTCTCTTTGCAAATAATTATAAAGAATTTATTAATTTTTTATTGCTCTTATCAGTACACATATGTAGTAATTTAAAGTTTTGCGCCTGTATTGGAGATGGCTGTGTTGTCAATCCAATTAAGATTGATCACATAGGTATCTCTGGAAACGGGAAACGTGAGATTTCAAATTTTCAGTATAACCGTCTGTGATATACATTGTTTGCTTATTTTAATTTTAATGTTAGACTGCCTTTGCTTAATACGTGTAATTATGTTTAACTTATTTTGTAATGTTCTTAAATTATTTATTTAACATTTGAATTCTTTGTGTGATGATGGACACGACAATAGGGGAAAGGTATGTTATATAACCTCCATCTCTGTGCAAAAATTGTTAAACGATTGTTATTATTTTTATACTTATTAATCATTGTTTTCAATATAGAGCGACGCATCAGAGATGCTGTTAATGTTTTTGCACCTGAATTGACGAAAGTAAGTAATTTAGATTTAATATGTAATAATTGTATTAAAAGATGTTTGTAAAATGAATATGGAGAATATCCATTGAAACATCGCCAAATAATAAATATGGTTTGTTTCATCAATATCGAGGAAAACCCAAACTACTCCTAAAAACTTATCCTTATTGGAAATTGTCTTCGTATCATTTGAAAAGGTATTCTTCTAACGACGGTTTCAAGTCAATACGTGATAAGAATACTATTTTGCCAGAATTATTTCCTGTGATAACTGGTGCTGTAATTATTATAAATCTTTATTCACTTATGGTCAAAATATCCGGAAAAAGTGCCCGAAATATTAATAGAAATGTATATGTGTTGCCTTATAACGATGAATCTATTAGCATGATCATTGCAAAAAAATATGTGCACTTACCTTGGAGTGGTAGAAAAGTATCTTCACTTGTTTCAGTATCCATCTAATCCCCTGTAAGCTGCTAAAAATACAAATATTATTATACAAATGTAAAAAATTAATTTTTAAACGTTTATAATGCTGAATTTTTAGTTTTACATCCCTTACAAGAATTATAATACTAATCTGAAGGATTACTATAAATGTATAAACATCATTATTACAATAACTGAATATACGTATTTAATACAAAAGATATATAAATAAATCGGATATATATTATAATGAATAATATGATAACGTGACAGTGACAAGTTTGTGAAATCTAAACAATGTATTGCTGAATAATAATAATAATGTTGATACTTTTATAGTAATCCTTCAGATTAGTATTATAATTCTTGTAAGGGATGTAAAACTAAGAATCCAGCATTATAAATGTTTAAAAAATAATTTTTTATAATTTTATAATAATATTTGTATTTTTAGCAGCTTACAGGGGATTAGATGGATACTGAAACAAGTGAAGATACTTTTCTACCACTCCAAGGTAAGTGCGTCAATGCAGCTGAACCATGGCTGAACCAAAATTCCAACTTTGACTCTCTGTAACTTAAAATAATGGCCCAGAAAAAATCTGAAAAAATTCAGGAGAACTACTGGATACCTCAAAAACATATTCCCACAGTTATAGCAATATTTATTTTTTTCATCTTCGATGTCACAGAGAACCACCCATATATATATATATATATAATATATATATATATAATATATATATATATATATATATAATATATATATATATATACTGGGGGATCCTCACCCACTGCTCGCTTCGCGCGGCAACCCCAATCTTTAATTTCGAAAAAGGTTTTTGTAATTAATTTATTAAAATAAGTTTCAAATGTATTATTTTTTCACTACCATGGACACATTAGAAATTAAACAGATTCATACAACACTTTGGAGGTACTGTTTAGTACATTGGGTTTTATACCAAAATTTAATTTTTTTTTAAATACGATTATAATTTATAAATAAAAGTTTTTACCAAAATTTAGTGTAATGAAATCAGAATAAAAATAATAAAAAAAAAGACATATGAAATGTTAATTGTAAATTTTAAACTATATGAATTCTTATAAAGCTTATTATATTTTAATTAATATAAATGTTAATGAAAAATTAATTTACAAAAATAGTTAGTGCATATACTTACTCAATTGTAAGCATTTAGTAACAACTTATTAAATTTTGGCTAATTTTAACGGATCAATAGAACTTCGATCCTAAAATTAATTTATTTAATGACGAAGGATCATCGCCAAATTCTATGTCATTAATATTTATACTTTTAGAGTAATAAAACTTTCTTCTAAATAAATAAATTTTTGTATTATTTTAAAGAACTATTTATAAGATTTTAGCGGCATATAAATAAAACCTGTTTCTTTTATTTCTCCGCTATTCTTATTTGCCACCCTCTTTCAAAATTGCGTTATATCCATAATTATATCAAATTTATTTTTTCCCTTTAGTTACAGAGCTCATATATTTATTTTGATTATTATAAACAAATTCATTCCTTCATAACCTACTGTTTCTAATAATAATACATACTACTTGTTTATTTAAAATATGTTTTATATAATATACATTATCTACTCACTTATATTGTCCATACAATTTTGAAATTTTAATTTAAAAAAATATTTAAATTAAGTGCTCCTAAATTAATAATTTTTAAAAAAAAATTTCAATTGTATTCGTATTTTATATTGCTCTTGTTAAAATTTGAATTTTCTTTTTGCCATTACTGGTTATAATAGATTAGCTTAAACGTAATAATTAATGTATTTAATTTTTAACTCATTGTATATATCAATCATTTGGACATTTAGAATCAATAGTAAGTAAATAAAAGAATAATTAAGAATTACAAATAAGAAGCAATATTAACATTTACGATAAAACCCTAAGACAATGCGTGGTGATCTTAAATGGTAGACACAATTGTCTAACATAGACTCAAAGGCACCAAGTTTAAAAAACTTGACATTTAGTAGCTGTAAATTATTCACCAGTAGCATGAATGGCGCAACGGCCGATCGTCACTTTGTAAAGTTTTAAGTGACACAACAATAATCAAACAAAATAATTTTAACGAAAATGGACTCATATTGAATACTAGAATCCAACGAACGCTTAAACGTTACGAAAAAATTTTTATCGTATAACTCGACTACTCGAAGACCGGCCCGGCTGATAATATGTACTAAGTAGCGATAAATTTGTTCGCGTGCAGCCCGAGACCGTCAGCCCCTTCGGTCAGCGCCTGAACTACCGTGCATCCTGTAGTGTAAAAACTTTTATTTTTTAACAATGAAGCAAAACGATTTTTTTATATAAAATATAGCCTATGACACTTTAGTACATAAGAACTCCGTTAAATTTTCGTTACAATCGATTGTGTACTTTTGAGATTTTTGCGCACATACAAAACAAACGCTTCCTCTTTATAAATAGTAAAGATGGGTAACTAATAGACTTTCTTCATTACACACACATACACACACCACACATCGCAGTATTTCCGGTGCGCCCAAGAGGGCCACAAAGCAGGGATTGCGCGTGTATAAGAACATAGCCGCGCCTAGGGTTGAAGCATCTGACAGAATGGTTAGGGTGCTACAAATCAACCTAAACCACTGTGCTGTGGCCCAGGATCTGCTACCACAGTTGGTCAGAGAAGAGAGGCCGACATTGTTTTATCGTCAGCGAGGAGTACCGGGATCTCAGTGAATCGAAATGGTGAGTGATGCCACTGGCAGAGCGGCCATCTGGGTACGTCGAACATGTATGTATCCGGAAAAATGGCCGCTTCCTTCCCCAATTTTACGTGGGTGGAGGTGGCGGTATGCGAATATACAGTTGCTACCTCCCACTCAGTGATAACGTCGACGGATTTCTGGGATCCCTTGTGCCATCGTTACTAGTGCAAGGTCCTCCCGATTGCCAATATCGGAGGGGATTTTAATGCCTGGGCGACAGAATGGGGCAGTACGAAAACGAATACTCGTGGTCGTACACTCCTCAAGGCCTTTGCGCTATTGGAGTTGGAGATTGTTAACACTGGAACGACTCCACTTTTTGGATTAGGTATTATATCGATCATTGATGAACACACTGTATTGTTTACATTACATTGCAACGTTTCGATGGAAATTCTCCATCTCTTCAGGCATTACTACACGTCAAGCTATAATCATATAATAACCGTCTGTCATGTTTTCATTTGTTTTTACCTGACTGCTTTTGTTTTTCTTTTGTGTAACTACATTGTGTTTTGTTCAATTTTATTTATTTATTTATTTATTTATTTTATTTATTGTTTTCTATTTTTATATAATGTGTAAATCCATAAAGGAGAGTGCAGCGATTCAGAGATGCTACGAAAGAATTTTTATAATTTTTAATGAATATTGACGTGTAGTAATGCCTGAAGGGATGGAGAATTTCCATCGAAACGTTGCAATGTAATGTAAACAATACAGTGTGTTCCAGTGAGGAGAAGCTCTAGGGCTGGATGGAATACATGGTCTGGTCATTAATACCGCTGCGCTGAATGTGCCACAAATTTTTGCGGACACATTTAGTGCATGTTTCAATTAGGATGCTTCCGCACGGTGAAGGTACAGAGGCTGGTGCTTCTCTCAAAGGGGAACCGACCACCGGAGATCCCTTCCTCGTACCGGCCACTCTGTTTGTTGGATATAGCAGGGAAGCTATTCGAGCGGGTCATTTGTGCCAGGCTACAAGCAGCCATTGCACAGGCAAGGTAACTATCCGACAATCAGTTTGGTTTTCGGAAAGGGCACTCAACTATTGACGCTGTGTGGGTAGGCGGGTTATGGAGCCCTGGCGTCACAACCCGAACCTCTCTCTTGTTTCGTTCTAAAGTACGTATCTTCCCTCTCTGTCATGGGCGTCATAAACCCTTATTGCTAAGTTTATATGGATTTGTAATATATATATCTATGGGTGGTTCTCTGTGACTTCGAAGATGAAAAAAATAAATATTGCTATAACTGTGGGAATATGTTTTAGAGGTATCCAGTAGTTCTCCTAAATTTTTTCAGATTTTTTCTGGGCCATTATTTTACGTTACAGAGAGTCAAAGTTGACATTTTAGCACTTTTTTGCATTATATGCCCATTTTCATGAATTTTTAGCTCCCAGGGGATGCATTTTTCACTAAAAACATAACTGTGACTTTTTTGTAAAATTTTCCGAACTTTTCATTTAAAATACTTTTAAAGACATAAATGTATGCTGTCACACTCTTGTAAGCCATTTAAACCTTAAATAGTGAAAATCAGCAATTCTGCTTCGGACTCTGGTAACCTAATACTGTCTAAAAGATGTCTTTTTATAGTCAGAAACTGCCCAAAAATTTCCAGAGTGGGTCTAAATCATTAAGATCACTTATGGTCAAAATATCCGGAAAAAGTGCCCGAAATATTAATAGAAATGTATATGTGTTGCCTTATAACGATGAATCTATTAGCATGATCATTGCAAAAAAATATGTGCACTTACCTTGGAGTGGTAGAAAAGTATCTTCACTTGTTTCAGTATCCATCTAATCCCCTGTAAGCTGCTAAAAATACAAATATTATTATACAAATGTAAAAAATTAATTTTTAAACGTTTATAATGCTGAATTTTTAGTTTTACATCCCTTACAAGAATTATAATACTAATCTGAAGGATTACTATAAATGTATAAACATCATTATTACAATAACTGAATATACGTATTTAATACAAAAGATATATAAATAAATCGGATATATAATTATAATGAATAATATGATAACGTGACAGTGACAAGTTTGTGAAATCTAAACAATGTATTGCTGAATAATAATAATAATGTTGATACTTTTATAGTAATCCTTCAGATTAGTATTATAATTCTTGTAAGGGATGTAAAACTAAGAATCCAGCATTATAAATGTTTAAAAAATAATTTTTTATAATTTTATAATAATATTTGTATTTTTAGCAGCTTACAGGGGATTAGATGGATACTGAAACAAGTGAAGATACTTTTCTACCACTCCAAGGTAAGTGCACATATTTTTTTGCAATGATCATGCTAATAGATTCATCGTTATAAGGCAACAAATATACATTTCTATTAATATTTCGGGCACTTTTCCCGGATATTTTGACCATAAGTGATCTTAATGATTTAGACCCACTCTGGAAATTTTTAGGCAGTTTCTGACTATAAAAAGACAGCTTTTAGACAGTATTAGGTTACCAGAGTCCGGAGCAGAATTGCTGATTTTTACTATTTAAGGTTTAAATGGCTTACAAGAGTGTGACAGCATATATTTATGTCTTTAAAAGTATTTTTAATGAAAAGTTTGGAAAATTTTACAAAAAAAGTCATACTTATGTTTTTAGTGAAAAATGCATCTCCTGGGAGCTAAAAATTCATGAAAATGGGCATATAATGCAAAAAAGTGCTAAAATGTCAACTTTGACTCTCTGTAACTTAAAATAATGGCCCAGAAAAAATCTGAAAAAATTCAGGAGAACTACTGGATACCTCAAAAACATATTCCCACAGTTATAGCAATATTTATTTTTTTCATCTTCGATGTCACAGAGAACCACCCATATATATATATATATATATATATATACTACGTGTGTAATAGCTGAAAGTAGCGCAGAAGTTCCCTCTTGCGGCCACTTCTCAAACAACTTGCCAACAGTTTTTACTTCTGTAGGCGTTCTCTCACGGGCTGCAAAAAATTTCGTCTCTTTCTATCCTTCGCAATCTCCTATGACGCTATCTCTTTTTGTTTGCATCGAATGAAAGAAAAGTGAAAATAGCAGAAATCGAGAAACGGAAATCAGCAAATAACTTTAATAACATCGAATTTCTTCACTATGCATTTATGAATTCGAACTAGATTTATTGTAAAGTGAAAAATTAAATAAAAAATGGATCTGAGATTTGTCGTTGCATAAATACATAGTATAATTCTATATTTACGAAAATATAAAAAATCTGAGGGGCAAGTTAGCTGTATTAATAAGGGCTTACGCGCCTGCATACCTGCGTCCAGGCGCTATCACGCCTTTTGATGTTTAATTGTAAAAATGGCGAACATAAAAAACAGATATGCTTATAAGTCTTCGGTATGTCACTCACATGAGTCTATGTGGAAATTGCATAGACGGTATAGAACTCTCGCAGGGTGATTTGTTTACTTGTTTGGCTTATATTGAAACTCTACTGCATCATTCACTGCGTTTGAAATACATTTTTTCCGTCTACGTTCACATATGTATATATTTTTTTTTTGTTATTTAACGTTGCTCTATTTATGCTGCCAGGGCTAATCAGCGACGGAGGTGAACGGTGTGTCTGTAAACAAAGCACATGTAGTTGAAACAGTGGTGCTTGTGTCCATCGGAAGATATCATCGATCACTGTAATTAGTCTAATAATTACAGTTTCCTGTCCTCCCGATGGAACCACCGCGATCCTCTTTACATCTTCGCGTCCCTAACATTCCCTATAGTTCAGATGCCCGTGCCTCTCATGCACTGACAAGTGCACGAAACGCACGCGCACCTGAACTGGCGTCACATTATAGTGACACGCCGAGCCACTGAGTCGCGGTGACATATGCATTTCTTTTCTAATATAGTGCTATTTGAAACTATTACTATATAAATTTGTTACTAAGTGAGTAACTGGTTTTGATGTGCTATTTTAGTAAACATTTTGATGCTATGTTCGCTTGAAATTTCTTTGCGTGTGTGATAGCAAGTCATAGGCGGACATAGCAAAACAGTGGATGTATTTATTAATATTCTCGAATTTAATTTAGTAGTTAAATGTTCTTTCTGTTAATTATAGTAAATATACAATTATGATTTATTTTTATTTATTTATTGTATCAACTATAAATAATTATGTTTCAGAATATTATTTCAGTATTTATTTCCTAACATAAAATCAGTAAACTCTTTAGATCAAGAAATAATCGATTCTGGAATTGCTTGTTTTAAAGAATGCTATGAAATTGTGAATTCATATTATGAAGCCGAATTACCAGCTTTTCTCGAATTAACATGTACGTTATATGGTCATACTTATAATTTAAGACAATCAAAGCTTCATATTACTGTTTTATAGAAAGAAAGCATATTTGATTTCAGGTGGTATTCCATCACATTCCGGTCTATTTGAGCAGTTGCAAGAATTTATTGTAAAATTGAAGGATTTTTTTACATCCAGTTTAACTTACTATCAATCAGATGATATAGTATCTCAGCAAATCTCCTTAGGCTTAATAGAAATTTATTCGAAAATAATTAAAAAAATTGATTTTAAGAACATAACTTTTGATAAGGTTGGTAAATATTCTTATATGTTAGAAATATTAATGATGTTAATATTAGTACGTTAAACATTTAATTTGAATAATCTGCAATAGTTTAAATTAATTTTTAACTGATAATTATATCATCTTGTGCGCCATGTTATTAATTATTCACCAAACATTTGATTAACTTAATCATAAATTACATAATAATTTTTAAGGTAACATTTCAAAAAATAAGTGGGATTCTAAGTGGAGTTTAATGAAATATTACTTTTTATAGTTAAATTTATGTTTATGTAAGACATAAAGCTGGTCATTTTTTCAAATTTTATGTATAAATATTTTTTAGTATTTAAAATAATTTTTACTCACAAAATTGGTGTAAACATTCAATTATATATTCTAATAGTAAAGCAATTCATTGTATTTAAATAAATTGCAGCAGACAATAAAAACATTATCTTAATTAAATTTTTTAAATATAATGATAATGTACTTATATAATTGTAGGAACTTGAATGGCTTAAGAGCATTACTAAAGTAGAAGAATGTATTAACGATCACATAAGATCCACAATAATTCAACAAATTTTCTTTATCGAAGACAAAAATTTTGAATATAGTGAAACTATACAAGATCTTTGTAATGAATTTGGTTACCGATTTGGAAAAACTGATAAGGTATGTTATTATTTCCATATTACAGTATATTTTGGAATTACGTAAAAATTTATAAATTATTGAGCAATACTAAAAAATGTTATCAATAATCTAAAATAAGGTACCAATTTCAATAGTACTGGAAACAATTTTAAATTATGTAACATTCTATAATGATATATTTATTGTCTTTTAGTAAATGTTTTATACGTGAAGGTGTAATCTTAATATTCGACAGTCAAGAAAACGTTAAAATTTATTAAAAGTTAAGATTATTAGTTAAGGATGTTCTATGGTGTCTTGCTGTGCGAGAAAGGGAGGGAGTCTCTTCTCTCTCCGCGCTCAGCGTTGCTATGACCGTACAGCTCCCCATACGACCTCCGTGCTTAACTTTTTGTTAATGTTTTCATCAATTTCTTTAAATTTTGTATGATGATGTAGGTTTAAATGTTGCATAACGTTTTCTTTATATTCACTTGTGACGTCTCTAGGGTTTTATTAGATTATGTATACTTTTAATTAATCGCACTCTAAAGTCAATCATATTTTTTTCCGAGTCTCTATGAGAGTCTATGTATAAGACGTCAACTTCTATGTCGTATATCTTCAAAATTTGAGCAGAAAAAATATTGAAAAATTCATGGACATTCCTGACACTCTTATAAATAATATATTTCAATTTCATTAAATTCCGTTAACTTTGACATAACCATAGAACATCTTAAATAAACTGCTTCATGGGTTAATAGATGGCTAATAGATCAAAATTTGGAGTAGAATAAATGCGGCTATGCGCAACCAATAATTTTTAATTACAATATTTTTATGCCAGAGGTGATGGGGGGATGTGTTGCTTTAAATAAAAAACGAAGCTCTCACTACTTAAAAGTAACCACACTAAATGAGATGCAAACGGCTAGGTATTATTTAATCATCCTCATTCTTTCTCTATTTTATATTGTAATATCAATCACCTAAAATCTCATTTTTCTTCCATAGAATCACTTATTTACCCGCTACATTTTAACTCTCTCCGCAACCTTCCTTAACCTTTAGAGGGCCGGAAAACGCCTAGAGGCGTCAACATTTTTTTTTCATAAGTACTAAATTTTTTCATTTAAATAACTCAACTCAGGTGTCAGGGTTAACGAAGTCTCCAAACATGATTCTGCAACCAAAAAAATTAAATTCAAAATGGGGGATGTAATATGGCTATTGTAAGTTTCCAAGACATTTCTAGTTTCGATGTCAATCCTACTTGAAAATTATGTGTAGGAGTTTCAGAAGTTACTAGTTACAATTTTTCATTCAGAATGCTCATGTGTTTGGGGTTGCTGAATCCGAATCTGAAGTCGGATTGACCTCATGACCTCAGGGTCAAGGTCATTTGAAGGTCAAATTTGCAAAATGTCCATTTCGTTTGAAAATTATGGTTAGCAATAACTCGAAAGAATATTTGAGGGAAAAAATAAGTAAACATACTAGCTCTTGGCTTTACCCAGAATCAACGACGTGGACGTGGCGAACTCCTGATTCCATGTGTGTATGTATGTGTGTGTATGTGTGTATCAGAGAAACTCAGATATCGCCGGTTGATACGCCCTTTGTAATATTTTTCAAGTAATATTGATATAGAATGACCAGATAAAACCTAAATACAGCTGAAAATGAAATAAATTATGCATTTTATCGTTTTTCTGAAATTTTGAAAATTTCAACATTTGGCCTTACTGTACCGGACCGGAATACGCCTCTAGGCGTAGGGGGTCTGACTCACCAACATCGCAACTTAGTTTGGCTCTAACTCAGGGACCTTAGACCACATTCCTATAGAAAAATGCGATTTTCAAATTTTGCAAAACCCCGGCCCTCTAAAGGTTAACGAACTCGATTCCTCTGATATATTATGTCTCCCAGGATATTCATTATATTTGCATAACCTGATCCCATCTTATTTAATACACCAGAACTAAAAACGGAGCACATTGGAACATTTTATATTCTCTTATGTTAATTATAGAAAACCAATAGCGGCTTATCCATTCAAGTTTTTTGAATCTGTCGTTGAATTACTTTCCCTCTGCGAACATGTGATTATAACGGGTGATATTAACGTTAACATGACTAACAAGTCTATTCAATTAACGTCTTTCGACAGGATCTTACCCGGATCTATGGATCTCTTGCGGGCCGCTCACAAGCCACTGATGAATCAGCCATTATTACTTTGGCTCGGTAATTCCATGGGTGTCTATCAGGGTAGCGTTCTAGGTCCGCTGTTTTTAGCTGTCGATTGAATCCAGAAGGGCTCTATTCATTCGCTCTACTGCATTTACGTCATTTTTCATAACTCACCACTATACCTTGCCTACATTTCATTCTGCATAATGATTCATATGCAGTTCGCTCATCTATCCGTCATCTACCCTCGTCCCTAATCTATCTTTCGCTCACGTACCGACACCCTAAATCAGTAATTTATCATAACTGCCACTCACCTGATCAATCCGTTTCGCTTCACTGACTTTAACCTCTTTACAGTTAACTCATTCAGAACCAACCTTTTCACATAGCTATGGACGCGACCGCCACACCTGGAAGGAATAGCCTTGGAGGAGCTCAGCTGTCCCCCCTACCGCATTTCTGATTTTTGTTTTCCGATTTCCGATTTTTAATTTGTGTTTTATAGATACGTTTTATTGTTCATCCATGTGTTTAATTACTTATTTATTTATTGATTTATTTTTATTTTTATTGATATAATTTTTACAATTTTATTTTTTATACATATATGTATATAGGTTGTACAGCGTTATGTTTATATTATTATATTTCGTTGATATTATTTTTTTGTTCTTAGTACTTTTATTGCAAACTTTTATATCAATTAACTTCAACTACCCAAGCTTTTATCTTTATTGTGCTTTAATCTTCGTATCATATGGTGTATTTTCTTTTAAAAAATAGCGAAACATTTATTTCTACATGAGTATTAACGGTGTTTCTACCCCTAATACCCAATAGAGAATTTAATTAATCAATCAAACAATCCCTCCAAGGAAGTGAGCACACGTCCTTTTCACTGCTTTTAGATTAATTTGCTTCTCAAATCATTCCAAGCTCGATTGAGAGTATAACTGGTACCTGAGGTCTCATTTTAGCATAATAAATTTAGTGTTATTTCTCCTAGAGCCGCTGGGACCATTGAATTCATAATAAATCATCTCCATCCGTTTTGTCGGGGCTTCGTTGATTCGGATTGATATTTATACTCCTAGCGTGACGACACTGTGACGACACTGCGACCGTCTTTATGCTACCTAGTATGAGGTTGCTTATTGTGCTTTTTTCAGCTTTGCATTGACAAAGGCAGTTTAGTGACATTGTGGAAATTTTGGTGACGGCATCAACTTGAGAACACGTGACCTTTATTTGTGATCGGCTAAACTACGTAGTTTCAAAAGTAACCGCTAGATAGCGCCACTTGTGCTATTCTGCGAATTTTACACCTTGTACCTTACAGTATACTTAATTTTATTGCGCTAGTATTGCACGCGCTTCTTTACCTCGTATATCTGCATTATTCTTTTTTATAAGGCCGTTTTTAATTATTTATTTATTATTTTAAATTGCTTGTGATCTTTAGCGTAATTGTTAGTGTATATATAACTTATATATTCTTAGTGTATTTTTAATTTTAACGATCCTATATTAAAATCGGAATTTGTGAGTAGTGTAAATGCTATCATATCATCTGTATCATCAATTTCGGCTCGTGATTATACCTTTGATGCAGTGTGAAATAATTCACGTGAAAGTACTTCCATTGTTAATTATTCAGACAACATGGAGTTGCTAAGCATTTGGGACTCTTTAACTCAAACTCAACAAACAGTTTTTTTGTTTAATAGTAGACTTGAAAAGATTGACAATAATTTTGAATTATTCAACAATCGTAAGTATGTTTTTGAGATTGAGAATTCTGCTTTACGTTGTAAGTTCATCAGCTCAAGGAATTATATGCTAATGCGTGTTCTAATACTCAACTGACAATGAGAGTTACAGGTATCTTGTAAGTTTACCGAATTCCAATTGGTAAATTCTTAAGGAGAGTTCTGATTATACTTAAACTTGAAATTTTATTTAATGATATTCCTGATGTGTGTTCTTTCAGGTTCATGCGTTTAAACTTTATCCTTGAAATCTTTTATTATTAGATTTAAGTCACTCGATGTTCGAAATTTTGTGTTAGGATCAAAGCAAATTCAGTCTCAACAAATACTGTCAGATTGTAGATAATGCAGGAGGTCTGCTGACAAATAAGTTAACTTATATGAAATATTACCAGCTTCCTTACATCAATTGCGCTTCTTGACTAAAATTAAGCTCGAGTTATTTAATTGTAAATATATTTGGTCGCGTGATGGAAAAACTTTAGTCCTCAAAGATAAGGCTGATTATATACAAATTATAACCTTTGACTATGTCACTAAAATTGATACTTATAATGAACACAAGACTGTTGACACGTATCTTGATTTGTTTCATAATATTCTTGTTGCCAACCTAGATATATATGCCCCAATTGTAACCAAACATGCACGTCAGCGTCTATCCTTTGGCTGCTAAAAGAAGTAAAATATTTACTAAATCCGTAATTGTTTCTATAAGGTAACTAAACGCTGTCGTGATGTTAGCCCAGTATAGATCTATGCACGATGCATTAAAACGTAATTTAAAATCTGCACATGACTCTTATGAGAAATCTCTACTTGAAACCTCTGGGTATTGTTAAGGACACACCTAATTCTCCTACGAATTTATATACTTTTGAAGAACTTATTCAGCATTACTCTTCATTTAGTTGCCACCATCCTAGTGGTACTTTAGAAACGTTATGATAATCTTAGTCCTCCTTCTACACAAGGGTCCATTAACCTGGATGGGTCTTTTTAGCAGTATTTAAAAAAAAGCATACAGGAATATTTAACTACTTTTTTACTAATTTACTACCGATTCTAATCATTTCTAACCAGTGCCGAATGCATTTTAACACCTAGTTAGGCCAACTTAATGCTTAATCTGGCTTTTTTTTTATAACTCGGGTTCTAATAGGGTTAGAAAAATCTGTGGCGGCTCAAAATTTTTAACTGGTTGAGTACTTGAAGATATGCTATCGCAGATTCAAGTGCTATGCGTAATTAACCCCTTTTCAACCCTCGAAAACATTCAAATGGCTGTGAAAGGTAAAGTATCACGCAGTGAGCACTTTTTTTGATTGAATACGATAAAGTAGGCCTAAATGTAATTTACTATCACTTTAGAATATTTTTCACCCCCAAACGTCAGGAATTAACACCTAGTTAGGCCAACTTAATGCTTAAGCTAACTTTTTTTTATAACTCGGTTTCTAATAGGGTTAGAAAAATCTGTGGCGGCTCAAAATTTTTAACTCGTTGAGTACTTGAAGATGTGCTATCGCAAATTCAAGTGTTATCCGTAACTAACCCCTTTTCAACCCTCGAAAATATTCAAATGGCTGTGAAAGGCAAATTATTATGGAATAAAAATAAATTTGGATTAAGTATGACACTATAACTTGCAATATAGTTTAATACTAGATTAGAATATTTTGAACTCATAAGCACCGTAGATTAACCTGTTATATACTAACAATTAATTGATTTTATTTAATTTATCAAATGATAGCTTGTTTCGGTCCGCAAAATCCTATACAGGATCTCTGAATTGCAAATAAAATCCATAACTCCGTAAATTCATAACTTTCAGATGCTCCAATCTCTCCAATTATTATTTATTTATTAAATGTGATTTAGCACAAAATATAAGGTTAATTATTGTTTCCTAACCTTAGTTAATTGAGAATTCTCTTAGTATGACTGACGTCGAATAATAATTATGAAAATGAAGGCTTTATAAAAGGGACTAATGTATATTTCCAATTAAAAATTAGATTGGGCAATAGTTAAATATAATAAATTCAAAATATAAGAATAACTTAAAACTAATAGAAGATTACTCGACGCGTGGGAGGACTTTCTCCTTTGAATGACTATCTAAGAGTCTTCCATGCAACGCCAAAAATTAGGAAGAGCGCGCACTGGAATGCATTCCCCTGCGATTAACTTGACGTCACTAATGGTAGAGAGTATTATATCGTATGCACCTTGCAATTCTCGACCTTGACGTGGTCGAGTAGTTTTCGCATCCGAATATGCCTAATTCACGCTTCGAAATACTATTTGAAATATTATTTCCAAGCGCGAATTTCTAGGCTGATTAATTGATTATTGATCTTTCTCGTTTTCAATCAACCATCAAATTCTACTCTATTCACATATGTATATATATTTACATATGTACTCATATACCGTAACCCGTATTCTGTTCCCGGTTAATACATAAGCTAACGTAACATTTTTTAATTCGAGTCTAGCTGGGTTAAAAGCTGTTTCGGCTCATTTTTTTAACTCATTGAGGAATTTGTTTATTTATTAATTATTTCTTTATTATGATAATTAACCTTAATAAATTTAGTTTAAATGATTTCAACGTGTTTTGCGAACACTGCATATTTCGGTACAGTTTGTAAAGCCCGTTAAAATCATTTATAATAATTAACCCTTTCTTGTAAAATAAAAAAATACAAAGGTCTGTTAAAATCGAGATATTTGTCAGTATGCTCATTTTCTGATTGTTTAAGACACTGCGCTACACTTTATTAATGTTTGTAATGTGTTTCTACAACTCGAAATTGTTTATTTTTTGATGTTTGAAAATAGGTTATATTATGGCATTGAGAAATTCTTGGGCCCTAGGTATATGATTGCAGTGCAAAGGAAAAATGAAGCTCTGTGTTAAAAACCTTGATTTATGAACCTTAAAATTTTTGAGATTCTGCACTTAGCCTTTGAGAATAAATTTTAACTCCTATTATATCAAAGAGTTTACGTGTAAACCATATCGACCTTAGTACGTTCACCTGTTCCTGTACAAATACATATATTTATCTGAAAAGTTTTCAAGGATTATAAAATCAAGGTTTTCTGTGACAGCTTTATATTTTCCTTACAATGCATGATACACTTAGGACCCACGAATTTTGTACTAATATAATCAATTTTTTCAAAAAATAGACTTACAATGTTTTTGCATCGTTTGAAAACATCGATTTTTTCCACTAGGGACCGCATGAAATAATGCGTCTTTGCTATATTGTAATATGCACAGAAAAAAGTATACCTGTAAAATAAAATTACAATGTCGGTACTTATAAAATCAAAACAAATAGTCGGGTAATCTTTATGCAGAAAATACCTAGAACAATTACATTTTTATATAGTCATTTTTACAGACTACAATATTTGAGGGAGGACAACGAAAATTTATACCAAACTGTCACTACAATTTTAAGAGCTGTCCCCACTAATATTACCGGCACTGCGTCACATTGTTATTATTTATAAAGTAATACAAAGTGCATTTATTGAACATATCCACATTTATTTTAATTTGATATCTCCTAAAAGTACATTGGGAAAGGAATTTTTGTGGCGGCGGTTTGTTAATTTTCACCATGACGGATTGACAAAATTTGTTGGTCTCTCTTTTTGAATCAACGATTACAATTCGCCACTGTAATTTTTTAAAACTACCGCCATACTTTTTGTAGGGAAAATTTTCTCCGTGCGGGTATGTAATATACTTTTCGAATACTTTATACGAAATGAATAATAACTTTTTCGTAAAATATTTAAAATGTATTCAACAAAAACGTTTTCGAATTGTTTTCAATTGAATTTCATTAACATATATCGACGCTCCATATGAAAAGTAGCACTGTTCTCGAGGCTAGACGAATAGTAGCAGGGTTGAAAAAAAGTTGCCGAAAAATATCAGCGCTTACGGAGCGCAGGCGAAGACTAGCACCACACCTTGATGTCTTGACGAAAAATAATACCGGCTGTTATTCTTCATATGTGTTCTGCGACCGGTGTTACTTTTTGTCAGTGATCTGCGAATGGTGTTATTCTGCGCCAGGTATAGGCGACTGGTATTTATTTTTGCTATAGCATTTAAACAGCGCAACTCTTTGCTGAAAGCATCGTATGGGTCTGAAGTTTGAACCGTTGTTCCGCAACGGTTTTTTCAAATTCTTCAAAATCGCATTTTAACAATCGAAACGACAAAAACATGCCTCAAAACATTAATAACTACAAAAAAATAACATACTTTTAAGAAACAGCATGTAGGGGAGGTGTTTCTAGGAAAATTCAATCAAGAAATAGCAAAATTATAGCTTTTTTTACAATCTTTTTTGTATATCTCAAAAAGGCGTCTTTTAAAACGCTTTAAAATGATAAGTTAAGTTTATTATTATGCAACAAGCGTGCCCTTTCATTATTTTTATCCGAAATAAATCTTAAGGGGGGTTGGCAGGGGTAAAATGAGTCGCCAATAGCGAAAATAGTGTTTTTTTCAACATTTTTATTACATATCTCAAAAAAGCGTGTTTTAAAATGCTTTAAAACATTAAGGGTGGTTGGCAGAGGTAAAACGGGTCGAAAATAGCTAAATTCGCGGTTTTTCGACATTTTTATTATATATCTCAAAAAGACATCTTTCAAAACGCTTTAAAGTGATAAGTTAAATTTATTATTATGCAACACGGGTGACCTAACATTATATTTATCCGAATAAATATTAAAGGTGGTTTCAACGGTAAAATGTGTTAAAAAAAACCCTTAATATTTATTCCGGATAAAAATAATGATAGGACACCCTTGTTGTGTTATAATAAGTAATATCCACCTTATCATTTTAAAGAGTTTTAAGTGACGCCTTTTTGAGATATACAAAAAAGATTGTCGAGAAAGCGATAATTTCGCTATTTCTTGATTGAATTTTCCTCGATACATGCTCCTCCTACATGCTGTTTCTTAAAAATATGTTATTTTTTGATAGTTATTAATATTTTGAGGCATATTTTAGCCGTTTTGATTGTTAAAATGCGATTTTGATGAGTTTGAAAAAACCGTTGCAGTGCAACGATTCAAACTTTAGACCTATAGCGCCGTAGGGTTCTATCTTCGTTTGCGTCTCTCCAGTGCTAGTTTTCGTACGGGCCTTCGATATACTTAAATATTGGATCTTTTTTATTTTATCGCATCAAATAAAATATCATTGTCCATACTTATTTTATTGCAAAAAAATTTTTTTTGTTAGGTTTTTAGAGTTATTATTTCTTTATCGATCACAATTTTCGAGCTGTTATTATACATAAATAATATTGTATCGCTGGGTTAGTGCAGTAAAAAAAACACATCATTTTGATGTTAAAGAAAAGGACACATCGGTTCAAAGTTATAAAATGAGATATATAATTTTCAGCTTGGAAAAAGCACGTCGATTTAAAGTTATACAACGAGTCACATAGGATAATTTTTTTCTTCTTTAAATTTTAAGTTGGCAGCCCTGCTTAAGATTTTAAAGGAAGTAATTTAATGTAAAATAATATGTTGAAATAAGCAGTACTAAAGAATCAGTTTATATCGTCTGCAACATGCAAAGATTTCAATAACAATTTTTTCAAAAATTGACAATCGACTATAAAACAAAAGGGAATCTACAGATCCAAAAATAATTTTTTTTTCTTTAATTCGGAAATCGAAAAGAAATTACATGCCCAAGCCGAGCAATATCGATGTAATAGTTTCAGACACACACACACATACATTTTCTAAAAGCATTTCATCAAAATATATTTTTAACATTTTTTTATTAAATCCAAAATTTTTACAAAGTTTCGCACAACTTTTTGCGATAAAACACAAAGATAGTAAACCAAAATCAAAATCAAAAGTGTCAACTTAAAAATTGACAAACAAAATAAAATATTGACATGTCTTTTTCTTCAAGCTGAAAACGACGTGTCTCATTTTATACCTTCAAACCGATGAGTCTTTTTACTGCACTAACCCAGTGATATGCCGAAGCTTAGAACGCGAGAAGTGCACATGGTTAAGTCTTGTATGTAAAAAAAACAAGTTTTATTTATTTTGTTTTAAAATATGTAAATAAATTAGTTATCCCTTTTTGCATACAAATAGTTGCAGCATGCAATTGCATAAATAATGGTATCAATTTTATAATATTTATAAAGTTATAAAATGCACGTATGCCTTATTTCTTTTAAAACTTTTGACTAAATTGAGATATTTGAGCTCCTGTTTTTAAAATTGCATTCACTCAATGTATAATTTCATAAATATTATTATATCGAAAAAGCAAGAGCGCGCGGAGCGCGCATGGCTAAGTTTAGTTTCAAGTGTAAATATTATTTTTCTTTATCCTTGGCTCAGAGTAATGTTTATTAAACTAGCCCCGCCACTATCAGTCAGACATAAAAATTATTTATAAATTTGTTACTCAAGAATTGATTTTATTATTGGTGGAGCAGTATCCAAGTAATGCTCATAGAGCATCCTTAAACAAGCACGTTAAAGTAGAACCAAAGCAAATCTTATACTTCAAAACGAATAAAATACGAAAATTATTCTCTTAAAAATATAAAAGTTCGATCATTAGTTTTAAAAGTGTAAATAAAGGATTTTATATTTTAAGACAAAATTAGAAAGCTAATATTAAAGGTTATAAAATGTGTAATACAAAAATTGTACTTTCAAGAAGTTCTAAAAAACTAACTTCAAGTTAAATTGCAAATAAAATAACGGTACTAGTATTCTAAATAATCATAATAATTTAATTAATCATGTTACAAAAAAATACTATAGTTTAGTTATTAAAAAAATTTAATGTAGATAAATTATTATTGCAAACATAAAAACAATTTCAAAGTTCCTTTTTCGAAACTTTTCTAAACTATTTAAATCCTACTTAAGGGTATAATATACTCAATACTTATAAAATAATGATTTTTTTATAACACATGCTAAAAGTATTGTAGAGGGATAAGTTATTTTTATGAGACTCCGCGCGACAAATGCCACTAGTAAAACTACAATAGTTCCACAATAGTTAATTTACATAAAATATTGTTCAATACGCGCGTTATTAAAGTGCTTTTGACATAATTGTGATTCTTACTTTTTCTTCGTTTGGGCAACAAAACAGTAACTTAATGGGTCAAAATCAATTTCACCACACTTTATTCGGATAAATATAATTACTCCTTTTAAATGACGTAAAATGATAAACAAAACATATCAACATATAATTACACAAAAGATTCGAAGATTTATTACAAATTTTGCAAGATAATTAATAATTTTATGCTAATAACAAGCATCTGGCAGCTGGACAAAAATGACACATTTTTTCGAAATAAAAAGCGATCTAAGCCTGTACATTTGCTAATTATCTGCAAATAAACTCCTAAGGATGTCAGGAATGATATCTGTAAGTTGCAAAAAAATGTACAGGCTTAGTTAATTAATTATTGTTTTTTTCGAATATAATCGACAAAGTAATGGAAACTAAGCCTGTACATTTGCTATAAATCTGCAGATATACTCCTAAGGGTGCCAGAAATAGTATCTGTAAGTTGCTAAAAATGTACAAACCTTCTTAATAAATTATTGTTAATTAAGCCATGCATAAGCCTATAAATTTCGCGATTTTTCGAAAATGGATTGCTTAATTAACAAAAATTAACTACTTCCAACTTACAGATACCATGTCTGACACTCTGAGGAGTATATTTGCGGTTTTATAACAAATGTACAGACTTAGTTTTCATTATTTTGCCGATTATATTCGAAAATTCCCGAAATCGAGCAATTTTTGGGGGATTAATTAACAATAATTTTTTAACTAAGCCTGTACATATTCTGAAACTTTTAGATTCTATTTTTGACATCCTTAGGAGTATATTTGCAGATTTATAGCAAATGTACAGGTTTAGTTTCCATTATTTTGGCGATTATATTCCAAAAATCCCGAAATCCAGCGATTTTTGGGGGATTAATTAACAATAATTAATTAACTAAGCCTGTACATTTTTTTCAACTTACATATATCATTTCTGACATCCTTAGGAGTTTATTTGCAGATAATTATGAAATGTACAGGCTTAGATTGCTTTTTATTTCGAAAAAATGTGTCATTTTTGTCTAGCTGCCAGATGCTTGTTATTAGCATAAAATTATTAATTATCTTGCAAAACTTGTAATAAATCTTCGAATCTTTTGTGTAATTATATGTTGATATGTTTTGTTTATCGAATTTTGCGCACGCATTTGAGTGCGCAAAATAGTACATTCCCGCACTAGTGCGCAAAATAAACTTTTCCTGCAATAGTGCTCAAAATTATCAGAGAAAAAGTGATTTCAACCCCGTACCACCTTTTCACCCTCGCTCTGCTCGGGCGCAAACATCGGTTCAGGGTGAAATAATTTTTTCTCTTATAATTGTGAGTACTGTTGCAGGAAAATTTTATTCTACTCACTATTGCAGCAATGTACTAACTCGCTCGCTCAAATGTCAGCACAAAATGAAATCTTTGCGCACTTCGTCAGGAAAAATAGTATACGATACACGTGCGCATAGGTGAGGTAGGGAATCACCTATTTTGCGCACTTTTATCGTAATGTACTATTTCAATATTAAATTTCTCTTTCCCGTCTTATTTAGTTTTCTTTGCCTACCTGCATGATTAGATGTTATAGAATATGAAATCTACTTTTCCCGCGTTTTTTGGCATGACCTGCCTGTTTGCTACATTAAATATTAGTAAATAGTTTTAGCAAATTATTTGCTTTTACCTGCCTGTCTATTAAACTGGAACTTAGAATTTCAAATCTCTCTTTGCAGGCTTATTTGGGTTTAGTTATCCGTCTGCTATGATTTGGTTTAGAAAATATTGTATCGTCCCGATATCGTAAAGTTTTAATAGGGTTAGATAACATAACAAACCTATTTATTTTATATTTTTAAATTGAATTGTATTTATAAAATTATTTACACGGCGCACACATCATCCATCAGCTGGTTTTACAAGCCACACCAATGATTTTCTAGAAAAACATTCTAAAGTGGTAGTAAATTACATATTGACCTACTTATTCACAGCCATTTGAATTTTTTCGAGGGTTGAAAAGGGGTTAATTACGGATAATACTTGAATCTGCGATAGAACATCTTCAAGTACTCAACCAGTTAAAAATTTTGAGCCTCCACAGATTTTTCTAACCCTATTAGAACCCGAGTTATAAAAAAAAAGTCAGCTTAAGCACTAAGTTGGCCCAGACCACGTGTTCATTCCTGGCGTTTGGGGGTGAAGATACTCTAAAGTGGTAGTAAATTACATTTAGGCCTACTTTATCGTATTCAATCAAAAAAAAAGCTCACTGCGTGATAATATGCCTTTCACAGCCATTTGAATATTTTCGAGGGCTGAAAAAGGGTTAATTACGCATAACACTTGAATCTGCGATAGCATATCTTCAAGTAATCGACCAGTTAAAAATTTATGGCCGCCAAAGATTTTATCTAACCCTATTAGAACCCGAGTTATAAAAAAAAAGCCAGCTTAAGCACTAAGGTGGCCCAAACCACGTGGTAATTCCTGGCGTTTTGGGGGTGAAAAATATTCTAAAGTGGTAGTAAATTACATTTAGGCCTACTTTATCGTATTCAATCAAAAAAAATGCTCACTGCGTGATAATTTGCCTTTCACAGCTATTTGAATATTTTCGTGGGTTGAAAAGGGGTTAATTACGCTTAACACTTGAATCTGCGATAGCACATCGATTTTTCTAACCCTATTAGAACCCGAGTTATAAAAAAAAAGCTAGCTTAAGCATTAAGTTGGCCTAACTAGGTGTTAAAATGCATTCGGCACTGGTTAGAAATGATTAGAATTGGTAGTAAATTAGTAAAAATAGTAGTTAAATATTCCTGTATGCTTTTTTCTAAATACTGCTAAAAAGACCCCCGCTTTTTAAATTGTCGTTAATTACTCCAAATCATATTGAACATACCCTATCATCTTGCCTTCCTAAGGTTAAAAGTCAACGCTTAGATAAACTTTCTCTTGGAAATTTTGATGATATATTTCATACACTGAGTCAGTGTCTGCGCGCCAGGGTGTCATTGTGCCAGGGCCGCTAGAAAGGTCTGTTCGCGACAAGAAGGCTTTCCAACTTGACTAAATTTACGCACTAAATTCAAATTTGTGCGCTGGTTAAGTAAATTTCTTTTGTCTGTGTTTATATCATAAAATCGCATGAGAGAAAATTCATGTTACTAGATGTACCTTGATATAAATACTAATTTTATATATTATGTAATTATGCAGTAGCTAAGTAAATAAATCATAAAGAAATTATGAAATTATTAACGTGTTGAAAATAATGATTGCGATAAGCTACATTTACATGGAATGATTCATATATACGTATATATATTTATATATTTATATATTTTATATATTATATCAATTATTATATTTAAATATGCACAATTTTACATTGTAATGAATCGTGTCTTTTTATTTATATTTATAGATAATTAAAATTAAGTAAGTCACAAATTTCCAACAAAATTCAAGGGGTTATCTCTTCATTCAATTTAAGTTGCCAAAAGTTTTGAATAAATAGGCACAACTTTTGTTGTTAACTATTATAAAAATAACTTACCACAATAAGCTTAACCTACTTAGGTAAAAAAAATATTACCATAAGCTTTTAGCCTAATGTATTATTTAAATATCTTTATAAAACTACGTTTTTAGCAATTATTTTCAGAAACAATTTCCAGTAAATAGTTATAACAAATATACGTAAGTGAAAAATAGTATCAAACGAGTAATCCTTAGCTTTTATAAGCCACAAAAATTCACTCATAAATGTGCGAATTTATTTTTTAGCAAAGATTATTTTTATAATTAAAATTTACTATTATGCTATTGCAGTAAACGTAATTGTTAAGAATGTAATACAATTTTATCATGTAATGAAAACGATTGAATATATATATATATATATATATATATATATATATATATATATATATATATATATATATACATATATATGTAATCATCATACAAACCAAATGAATCCGCACTTGATTGGGAGATGCTTGATTATCCAGCAGATAATCTCATATCTCGAATCAAGTAACGCCATTTTAATTTGGATTTTGCAGTTCTTGCAGTACTCAAACTGCATTGCTAAAAGTCATTGAAGATATATATTTAGCAATTCAAATGGACCAGATTACATTCTTCATACTATTAATCTACGGCAAAGCATTTGATGCTATCAATCATGTGGAACTTGAATACAGAAGTATCTCAACCTTGCAGATGATGTGATTAAATGGTTCTTTTCTTGTCTCACTGGTCGTTATCAGGCTGCTTTAGGCAAAGCAACATACTGTTGCATTTTATCGAAACTTCTTCAGATGTCTCTCAAGGTTCAACACTTGAGCCAATTATCTTCATAACTTTTGTTAATTCGTTGATTGATGTATTATTATAGTAACATAGCATGTTAATTGCTGACGATTTTCTGCTCTATATGCATGCTAAACCTGGTCATTGTAATAAGTAATCGATAAAATAACACAGGATGGTGAAAGAGTTGTTAATAGGCCCAAACTCATGGCCTTGATCTAAATTTTTCAAAAACTAAAGCCCTTATAGATAAGGATTTTAGACGATAAACCTTACATCGCTTGTTTTAAAAACGCTGGAAAGACTTGTTGATGGATATATTAAGGAAAGGCCATTGCTAAGAGCTTCGCTACATCACACATGACAGCATGCTTAACAGGCAGGTAAGTCAGTGGATACAGCGGAGATTGTAGGCTTTATTAAAAAGGGTATGGTTTTAGCGGCTTTCCTAGATAAAGAAGGAACTTTTAATTGTGCTACCACAGAGGATATTACAAGGGGAATGAAGGAACATATGATTCCTGAGACCATTGGCAGTATGCTACATAAGCGGGTAATTATGGCAAAATGGAGTACTTATACTTTCACAGGACAAGTAAAGAAAGGCTGCCCACAAAGAGGAGTGCTATTACCGACTTTTTGGTGTCTTGTGGTGGATAGCCTGATTCGTCAACCAAGCAAAGCAGGTGTCTACACAGGCTTATGAGGATGACGTGGTTATCATGGTAAAAGGAGACGATGAAAATGTTTTAGGGGATCTTATGCAATTTCAACTTGAACTCGTAGAAAATTGGTGCAAACTTAAAGTAAACCCCAGTAAGGTTAATATCTTGTTGTGTACAAACAAATATAATACCAAACCAATTGCAGGTCTTCAACTGCAAGGGAACTCTATTGAATTGAGCAAAGATGTCAAGTTCCTGGGAGTCGTAATTGACTTTAAGCTTAAGTAGGGGTAACAAATAATTGTGTATAAAGCCATCATTAAGAGGATGTGATACTCAGTATTTACCGATCGAGCCAATAGAGATGAAAAAATAATTTTGGTTAAATAAATAAAGCAAATTGTGGAAAATAACGACATCATTGCCCTTCCTTTGTCTATTATCTATCACTGTGAATTTCAAACAAAAATAATGTTGCGTTAAAAAATGGCATTGTGAAAATGGTATGCTCATTTGACGCATAGGGCACGGTATTGTAAGCAGAAGTAAGGGCTATAATGGAGGCGGGTGATGGTATGTAGGATAGGGGATTAAAACACAGAACTGTTACCTTCAGGTCGGGCGGTAAAACTGCCTTAATGGCACTACAGAACACTATAATTACTTCAAAAGAAATGCTGAAACGTAGAGGTGTACTGGAAGCCCTGGTAGAGATAAACGTAGTAAACTTACTTTAGGTGCCAGGCACTCCGGAATAATAGGAAATGAAAAAGCGGACAAACTAGCAAGCAGGGGAACAAATAAATGCGAGCAGAGTAGTGCAGTGGCGCCCTGTCTGCTTGTGAAATAAAAGTGATTACAAAGAGTTGCTGAAGAATTAGCTATCAAAAAAATAACGAGAAAGGTTGTGGGCAAATTAGCTTTTTGTTGGAAACAACCCACCAGAATAGTGGATACATTCCTTAAAGTACAAAAGCAGAAAAAGGCTTAAATTATTACGAGTTTGTTAACTGAACGATGGAATGTAGGCTGCCATTTTTTTGTCGTTAATGAGTTCATAAGGAAGTGCAAAAGAAAAAAAGAGTGCAAAAGAGGCACAGCACAATGAGCAAACAGCCTCAAGAGCCGCAAGGCATCTCCTCGAAATGACTATAACTATGGCTATAATTGCCTACATTTTTCTTTGACATACAAATAAAAAAATAAAACCGATGATAAATATAATTAACTATGAAGGCAAGTAATACAATTTGACAGTTAAAGAAATATGAACACGTACTTATAAAAACATACCAACACATGCAAACCGTCGAATTCACCACATTATTTGCATTTCCTCGATTCACTCTACTACTTAAGCTAATCACTTAGTCGCCGGATATAATCTTGATGTGATCAGGCTTGTGGTCTACTCGAACCCAGTGTTTACCAACTCCCCGGAGTTCATGGTATTTCAGATTTATTGCTCTATTGTCTCGGTTTTCTTCTGTATGGTTTATAGACGACCCACGGCGACTTATTCATATAAATTTTTTGACACTCTTAATTTTCTCCATCTTTGTGACCAATTAGTTATCACGGGTGACTTTAATATCAATACGTGTGTTAAAGATGGATCGGCTGCTATGTTGGAGTACTATTTGGATTTGCTAAATCTGTATATGATTAAATCTGAACCTACTTACCATGCACACTCGTCTTCACACTCATCTCACACTTGGCTCGACCTCTTCATCGTTCGTAACCCTCCGCCTGCTTATACATATACCAAATCTTCAGAGCCCTTTATAGCATGGCACATCTCACTTACTCTATCCTTAAATGGTTAGGAAGAGAATCTGGTCGCGTATCCTTGTTCAGGTCGATCCCGATATCTCCTTGCCAATCTCATTCATTTCGTCTTCATCGCCAGGCCGCTCAATCTCACTTTCACTTTCACTATCAACTTCGCTGTCTTCTCCATCGTCTTCTCCTTTCATTTCTAACAATCTACTTCCTATGCTCACCTTATCCATCTTATCCTGGGTTATATCGTCCATAAAACTGAACATCAAAGCACGTAGTATGGCCTACAGAAGGTACCTGGCATCCGGCCTGAGCTCTGATTACTTTGTTTATAAAAATTTAAGTAACGAAATTAGGAATTCGATAGATGCGAACAAATTCTTATACTTCAATAATAAAATTATGAATAAATCGAATTCTTTTAATCTATGGAAAGAGCTCAGGAATGTGGGCCTTGATACCAAACCTGCTCCCTCGCCTCTCACTAGCTTCTCTTTGGATCAACTAAATACCTTCTATGCCTCCATCTCCTACTCAGACAATCCATTCACTCTCACTTAACTACATTCACTCATCTCTCCCTCTAACATCCTACCTCAGTTCTACTCAAAAATTTCCTTCTTTTTTACTCTAAATACTCCACATAAGGTTGTAGTAACCATTTCCAGGGCCTCCTCTAAAGCTACAAGCCAAGACGGAATTTCTGTCCCTATGCTGTAACTTTTATCTCCCCTGATAACACCGCTTTTAACTAGGCCCATTGCTAAGCTTTGCAAAGTCTCTAACATCCTGGAGAAATTAGTCCATGATCAACTCACTGAGTTCCTGAACAAAAATAGTCTAATTATTGAGAGACAAGCAGGCTTCCGCCAGGGCATAGTACCTAGACGGCTTTAATTTGAGTCTTAGACGACATTAGAAGAGCTATCGATAAACGATTGATCACCATTATCATCCTCTTCGACTTTTCTTCCCAAGGCGTTCGACTCAGTGCTACATGACCCTTTATTACGTAAGCTGCGTTCACTAGGCTGTTCTCACATTGTGGTAACTTTATTTTACCACTATTTGGTAGACCGCTCGCAGGCGGTAGTGGATAGTTCAGAGGTGAGCTCGGCCTGGCTCGGCATATTTAGGGGTGTTCCGCAGGTGTCCTTGGCCCCTTATTATTTTCAGTCTTTATCAATGATCTACCTCATGTTATAAATTACTCTAGTCACATGATTTTTGAAGATGACACTCAGATTTATCACTCATTCTACCCTGCCGACCTTTCCCAAGGTGTTTGGCAAATCTCGGAGGACGGTAATGCGTTAGACAACTGGACATGGTCGAATAGACAGAATCTGAATGTTATAAAGACTAAGGTGATGATCTTGGGTAGTCAGGCTTTTATTTCGCGAATAGACCTGGACACTGCCCCGAAGGTTTCAATTAATGGCAACTCTCTTGACTATGAACATGAAGTTAAATCGCTAGGGGTTTGGATAACACCTACTCTAGATTGGTCACGCCAGGTCGCATCGATTTTCCAACGCGTTCATGGAGTCCTCCACTCTTGAGATTCTTTAAACGTTCGCTCTCGCGTCAGAACAGGAAATATCTAGTAGAGACTCTTATATACCCCCACTTTGACTACGCATGTGCGATTTATAATAATCTAGATAACACTAAAAACTTTAAATTACAACGCTTATTAAATGCATGCGTGCGGTTTGTGTGGGGGATCATTCCATGGCGCAAGCATGTGACGCCATATCGTCTCAAGCTAGGTTGGCTGGCGGTCGAGCTCAGAAGATCTCTTTTCATTGGATTCTGTGCATTTAACATCATTGCTCACAAATCCCTGCCTTATAACGCCCGTCACTTCATGCTTTGCGACGCATCTTTCACATCCCAATCTTCCTCTCGTCTTCCACCTATGTCCCTACACTATCTCCCCCCTAGAACGTAATCCCTAAACAACTCCCTCATTATCACCACCTCTTTCCTTATTAACAACCTTCTACATACAAACTTTGACCCCTTGTTATCTCCTTCATTTAAGGGGTCAAGCCTGGGTTAAATGTTTTAAATAAATAAACAATTATTATTAGAATAAAATTTTTTTTTTTAATTCTTCTTACAAATTTATTTTTTTACATAATATATATATATATATATACATTATACTTTATAGTTATCAATATAAAAAATGTTTATTATGCATTTTTAATCCTGATTATTAAACTTATAATGATATTAAAAAATTGATCAATTTTTACAGTTGCCGCAGGATATTGAAGCACTGAATGCATCTTTTAATGTCTAATAAGTCTTAAAATGTTCATGGAACATATGTTTACAGACTTATGTTTTTCTTTTTCTGAAAAAAAATTAATAACAGTGTATTAAATATAATAGTTGATAATAATAAGAAAAATAGTGAATGTTATGTACGTATACGTACATAACATTCACCTAAAACTTATCTTTTTGAAAATTGGGCAACATAAGTCCATAGAAATATATATTTTAAAATTTTTCCCAAAATTTCAAAGTGATTTATCAACCAGGCTCTGAAATATCCTGCGGCAAGTAAGCAAAAATGATAAAAAAACCATTAATGAGATAAATGCATTTAAAGTTTCACTTATTAGATTTAAAGTTTTACTTATTTTATAATTCTAATACCGTATTCTTCAGGTATCATACAATTTATATATATATAATCTTAATAATATATATATTTAATAGGTTTATAATGACTTTTTTCTGGTTTTATTAATATAATACTCAGTATATTTTTTTAATATACATGTATTATCTAAAATAACAGAAAATCAACTTCAAGAATCAGTTTCTTTATAAAAAGAGGAATAAAATTTTTTAAAACTACAAGAATACTTAGCTATTATTGAATATTAATGCATTATTATATGGATTTTAAAAAATATTTTGATAAAAAATCATATACTATATTATATGATTATAATTTTTATTATAAGCATTAAATTTAATTAAAAATATGTAAAGAATGCAGTAAAAACAAATACTGTTTGACAGTTGTGTACAATATCTCTTTCTCTCTCTCTCACATGACAAGTCTTCCATTAGATTATTGATTTTTCGGATAGCCTTGTCACGTGATAGAGAAAGAGAGAGGCATATGTAGTGTTACAGCTGTTAATGGAAGTGTGCACCAGCCACACGTTGGTAGTTCAGTTTTGAGCTATTATAATATCAAGTAGAATTATATATCAAGTAGAATTATATATCAATTATATTAATATAATACTCAGTATATTTTTTTAATATACATGTATTATCTAAAATAACAGAAAATCAACTTCAAGAATCAGTTTCTTTATAAAAAGAGGAATAAAATTTTTTAAAACTACAAGAATACTTAGCTATTATTGAATATTAATGCATTATTATATGGATTTTAAAAAATATTTTGATAAAAAATCATATACTATATTATATGATTATAATTTTTATTATAAGCATTAAATTTAATTAAAAATATGTAAAGAATGCAGTAAAAACAAATACTGTTTGACAGTTGTGTACAATATCTCTTTCTCTCTCTCTCACATGACAAGTCTTCCATTAGATTATTGATTTTTCGGATAGCCTTGTCACGTGATAGAGAAAGAGAGAGGCATATGTAGTGTTACAGCTGTTAATGGAAGTGTGCACCAGCCACACGTTGGTAGTTCAGTTTTGAGCTATTATAATATCAAGTAGAATTATATATCAAGTAGAATTATATATCAATTATAATTATATATATATAATATAATTATATAGTATCTAAATAAAATAAGTAAAAGAAACAAGTGGTTTATAAAACTGCATGAACAAATTATATCAGATACGTATTTGCATAACCTTAAATTTATATTTTGTTTATGTCAAGAAATTGATTCTTTGTTTCTCCATTTCAGCATAACCAATGTGTCAACACTTAGATATACATTATTTGCAGTATAGGGATAAAATTATATCAACAAGTGTTTTCTTATGTTCAGTGTATTTGTGCTTAGTGTGATATTATGTGGTTGAAGTTATTTTATGTGTATTTGTGAAAGTGTTACAAACCTCAATATGCTCCAGTGGAATAAAAATCATCTTTTCCATAATGTTTGACATCGCAAAAAGCTTTATAAACTTTGGAGTCTCCATCTCCAATATAATTAGCATATTTTATGCCATAAAGTGATTCAGCTTTTTGAAACATTTCTACAATTCCATCTACTTCCATCTTGCCAGAACTACCAGTGTGGTTCGCAGAGCAATTAGTTTGATGTACGTTGTATCATTCTCTATATTCTTCTGTGCCTTCTGCTGGTCGCAATTCACATGCTCTGCAAATAGATTGCTTTGGAGAAACGTCAATTCCTTTTCCATTCTCATGCAGTATCAAATTTGCAACACCTTTAAGACATAGCAATGTGGCATTATCTCGCAGCTATTATGCATTATTTTTTCCTCAAAGTGCACATAATTTCGTGCAAAACAAAAAAAAATTATCTCAATACGAGCATTTAAAAAATGGCAATTTTTCTGTTAAAAATCTTGTTGCGATAATTTTGATGCGGAGTATATATATATATATATATATATATATATATATATATATATGGGATATTCCACGTGAAGTGGTCCGATCAAAATTTTAAAATGCATCAAATTTTGGGTACACATTGCTAATGTTTTTCAGAATACAGAAAAAATTTTTAGGTACTGGACTCTATTTGCTCAAAAGTTATTCTAATCTCTAATTAAAAAAAGTGTAAGTGCGCCACAATGGATTTTTTTATCCAAAAGTCTAAAAGAAAGCTTGGAGCAATACCTTTTAAATGGTCTGTAGCATTTCTATGACCTTCAATAAAAAGTTATGATAATTTAAAGAAACACGAAATTTTATTAAAAATTTAAATGTGAATTACCATGTTAATTTTTGTGAATTTTTTGTCTTTCTTTAAATTATCATAAATTATAGTATATATATATAAACATCAGTATCTGTACTAATGGTGACACTACGTGTTATCTTGGTGTTTTGAGGTTATAAAACATATGTAACGACTCAGATATAAGGGGGAGAATATTAATTGATAGAATAATGCATGAAAAACCAATAACCCAAATACCTAAATACCCCTCACGGGTAAAAAAGCACACTTTTACCTCATAATATTAATGACATAATAATAAGGCACCTCGAAAGACGTTATAACTTCAATCCTTCATTAATATTATAACGTCAAAGCGGGGCTCACAGAGCTAATTTTCCGATTTTTTGTGTGTCGGCATAAGTACCGATTCATCAATTTATAAATATATTTATATATATATATATAATTTTAAATTTCGGGGTTTATGGCGCCCATGACAGAGATGGAAGATACGTACTTTAGTACGAGGAAGAGACCTTCGGGTTATGACGTCAGGGCTCCATAACCCGCCCACCCCCAGCCAGTGGTGGGAAGCAGACAGAAGATCCAAATTTAACATGTCAACAACCCCGAAATTTAAAATTTTATATATATATATATAAATTCTCTCTCTCTATTAAAACATACATGAGGCCTGCGAAGGCTCGGTCCGTAGGGCATCGGGCTCGTAATCTGGAGGTTCCAGGTTTGATTCCTGGCCCCGGCCGATTGATACAAGCACCACTGGCGAATGCATTTTCAAAAAGTGTTGATTGTTGTATTACTCTAGCTGGTGGATTATGACGATGCTTCTCTTTCTTACAAGATGGATTTTCAATTAGCGTTGTGATTAGGCTCTTGTCTCTCGTCGATGATAATTGTTCTATGACCGTATGACGATGTAAAACTTAAATTGTGCTTTTCGAGAAAAATTTTACTAGGACGTCCAAACTCTCGATAAAAAGAATAATTATTATCGAATTATGATGTTATCAGATCAAAGTGTAGTTTCAAACTGTCCCAACTTTCTACGTCCAGCGTAAGGTTCTTGTATGACGGTCCTGCGGTAATTAACTTAATAACATTGTGATAATATCCTCCTCCCTGCTCATGTCTTACGCAGACCCTCTTTGTGTTTGATCTATTCAGAGCATATGTTGTAGCTAATAAGAGATTAGGCAACTCCGGGTATACTTCACGTTTTCTTAATTGACAGTCAGTCATTTTTTTACTTAAATTGGTCACTAGAAATTTATAAACGTTATACTACACTGTTTCGTTCGGTAAACTCACAGATCGACTGTCTATACTCAACTGACTTTTCTACAACCACCTCTTTATGTATTTATGATTGTCCCACCACTTTCGGTTGTTAGTTACTTTAACCAGATGTAACGTAGTACATTAACGTAGTGGGAGAGTACATAAAATAGAATTCTAAAAATAAAATTAAATGCGCTTTAACAGATGTTACACTGATTGTTTGGTTGTGAAAATCAGATGTAACAGAAAAAATAAAAATTATGCACGTCTGCATATAAGAAATAAATAACGTTTGTCATTAATATATATATAAAAAAAAAGGGGGAGAGGATTAGAATGTTAGAAAAGAAACACAACTCTTTACACATCACCCATATTATTTATTTTCAAACTACATTAATGTTATATAATCTTTCTAGAAATACATGATTGATTACAATATCCTAAACCACGTGAAAGTTCATCGGCAAACGCAAACGTTCTTATACATTTTTTATATTTCAGTTTATTACAAATTTTTTTATAAAAATTAATAGCTATATTATCATTTCTTATAGTATTTTGTGTGAATAATTGAGAAAATGTGTTGAGATCTCCACCTTGACACATATAATGTAAAAACATTATACAGTATTGACCACAGCACGTTGAATCGGTGCTTTGAAGTTTCTTAGTTACAGTTACGTCGAAGACGTTCTAAATGATGATGAGACAACGGTAGGAAACCATATCTATCGAAATACGTCCCAATTTTGTCTTTATTTACGTAAATTGCTATCCAGTGCGACCCTAGTTTTGTATGTTCATTCACATTACACGTTATTGCTTTTGGGGTTGGCATTGCACAAGAAATCCGATCCCCCGCGTAGACTCCGATTGTTGTAGCTTCTATACCCTCCAGTGCTCTCGCAATCTCTATTGTATTCATTATTGTCTTCTTCTTTTTCTGTATTTTCTTCAAGGGATTTCTCACTATCAAAAATATAATTATCGACGCTTGTGCTGCCGTCGTCGTCAGAGATTTAAGCTGTTGAATCAGTATCGCCATCTCTAGCATCTCTCCATAAGCATTTTTACAGACTGTCATAAATTGTTTCAGAATTATTTTGAGGAAAAAATTTACAATGTTGCTCCGACAGTTGTGAATAAAGCCATATCTTTAATAAGTATGCTCTCTGCAAAGCGCTCTGCGACGTTTTATACTTGTCTTGCATACTTGCGTGTAGAATGCATTTGTGTTTACAATCGAACGCTTCATGTAAATCGCTGAAACTTTCCTTGGTATAGTCGTCAATATTAACAATTCTTCGAGTCAACAGAGATTCAAGATATAGAGCTTTTTCACTTCCTTTTACGTATATTTTTTATGCATTTCACGCGATACCGTAAAAGTACACATGTAATTTACGTAATGTAATATCCCGATCAAGCCATGGTATCCCATGAAGTCGTTATATTATCGTAAATTCCGTATGGAAAGTTACAGATTCCGTCAAAATCCGGATATTGCTTTTTACCAGTGACTAGTTTAAACCTATACAAATTTTCTGATGTTTGTATATGCAAGATAGTAAAGGGAACATGCATTTCAGTGAGACCAACTTCTCAATTTCCATTTAATCGAATTTCGTGACTTAAATACGTGGTAAAACAAGTAGTCATATTGTCTGGAAAGTACGACATACTACTATTGCTCGGTAGTACCAACTAAAAGTCTTCAAGATGATCCATGTTTACAACGATTTTACGTCAGATGCTTTAATCCAAGAATTAAATTTTTCAGGGTACGCTACCCACTTTACCTACAGTTTTTTTCTTTTCCCCCCACCTTTACTTTGTATCACATGTCCGATTTTAAATTGTTGCTCACTGGCTACGCGGTGTGATCCCACGCACGCCAACTCTTCGGTGTAAAAGATTCCGTTAATCACCTCGTTGCTTAAATCTCGCAATTCGTAAATATATATATTTTGTCGTCGTAAAATTCGATTTACAATAAATATTTCTTCGCTGAAGTTGTTTTCAAAACCTTTCTCGAAAGGTCGCCCTCGACCTACTGATGCGTACGTAATCCCCGAACGCTGAATTTAGGATATTTAATAGGGTTCCTATTTTGCTTTATCCCCCTCTTCTGTAAATTCTCTCGGGCTTGCACCGCATTGTACGGATCAACCTCTGCTGGTTTCATCTTTATTCCAGAATGTGTAGAATTATTGTACGCGTACACAATTTTTTGTATTACATTAATATATCGATTCGTATTTTGGAGTGTAAAATATCTCCAATCTCGCTCTTTGATCGTGCGTATGAGTCGTTCAACTACAGCCGCTTTTTCATCGAGATTTCGAGACACCCGAAAACGAATGTTATGTTTTTTTAAAACATTTGTAGTGCTGTACCTATAAATTCCTTGCCTCTGTTTTTTTAGAGCTGCACCGGTTTCCTACCCTCAGACCTTTTTAAAATTTTTTCAAATGCATTGTCTACAGTGACTGCAGACTTGTCACGCAATGGTTCGGCCCATGCAAACTTACTTAAAATGTCGATAACTACTAGTAAATAGCAAAAACCATCGTTCTGACGAAAAACTAGATGTTAATTGGCATTCATTAGCTTCCGAAACGTCGTCCACATTGGAAACGTTGTAGTATAATCTTGGAAATTTTCGACGTATAGGTTAGTGCAACGTGTAAGCGCCTTAATTGCTTAGCCATTCATGCAAACGTTCCCGTTGTTTTTTCAATAACGATTCGCCTTTTGCTTTCACTCGTGCAAGACGGTGAGCACCAGCATAACCAGCTTCGTTAGATGAGTTGTAATATTGTTTATCGTAATCTACAGACATTTTTTACATGTCCAATTTTAACCACCTATGCTTCACCATGTTTCTCGTCTGAGGTGATGTAAATACTGACCCATTGAACGCCGTTTACTACTACATATGGTCGAACTTGCTCGACGTTTTGTCGTATTTCATGGTTTAGTCAATCTTTTGATGATCTTTATAATTTCTATATTTCCCATAAAATGCATTGGTGTTTCAGACTCACCAATACATTTTGCAATTTCTAAACGACCTGTCGGTTCATTACTTTCCATACCTTGCCTTTTGTTCTTTCTATTGTTACTCTCCCTCACAACATAGTTTAATAGTTGTAATATGTTGGATTGTAGTACGAGTTTTCCATCCAACAGGATGTTTCCAGAGGCATTCCACTTTAACCTATCTGATGCATTCTTTCGCCAGTACTTCAGTAATAATCGTGCTCTTTTTTGATAAATTTTTGGTAAGTTTGACAGAATATTTTCCTCAGACAATGATGTTAGAGTTTGTTCGACATCGTCTATTACGTTTGACGAGTCGCTATCTTCCTCGTCGTCAGCACGGTTGAGCATGATAAATTATCCCCTACCGTCTGAACCGAGTTTTCATTGATTTGTGATACATTGTCTGCTACACGGTCTATCTTACTAGGTAATTCATCATTTCGTACGGGCAAAGAGGAAACATGATATGTTTCTGTTTGCATACGATCTTGTGTTTCAGCTAGTACTAAAACCATTTTTCGATCTCGATTCATAACGTTTACTTACCGAAAATTTTGAAAATAACACACTTACAAGCGGACCCAATAAATAAGGTAAAAACGAACCACTGTTTTGTATTATTACACGTTTCTTTTTTTCCAGGTATTAACCAGGTTTAATAACCAGCTTCCTCAAAACGTTTTTGTGCCGCTTTAAACGAGTTTTTCGCTTTTTTTTTAGTTTTACGATTCCTTGAAGTATATTTAACGCACATTTGCAAATACACTTTATAAGGTTTTTATCAGGTGTACGTAACATTGAGCAGATCATTGTCAGCAGTTTAATGTTGCCCTAGCCATAGTGACGTAAAGACTGTTTAATAGAGAAAATTTTTAAGAGTTTTAATCAAATTATTATCGAATAAAACGCATGGTTGTCGAAGCTAATACTTTTGGTACGTATGCATATTGTGTCCGATCATCGGGAAATATACATGTATGGAAACTGAACGCGTCTGGTGTATCTTGCTTCATATCTAACAATAAATAGCTAAATGGTGGCGTACACGCATCCATGTAAGCTTCTTGCAAAAATTCAGGATCCTCGGAATATATCTGTCTCGCAAGATGTAAAACTTGGGCACGATCGTGAGGATTTTTAAACAGTACAATATAATTTGAATTTAACGACAAATCGCGCTGATTCCGACCTCTGTAAAAAATATTTTGGGTAATAAAAATAACACTCAAGTTTTTGTGGTGTGATCCCTTGGTAAATAAATCGAGCACACAACTATTTAACGACTCGCGCATTAAATCATCGAAAATCAATAATTTCTTTTTTTGACTATCGTAAGAACAGTCGGTCGGTTGTGGTATTCCCTCATTGAATTCAATTTTTTGATTATCGCCCGATTTAAAGGCTGTGCGATATGAATCTTGACATTCACCGTAGTAAAAAAGAATTCGATCAAACCGAACGTCACACATTTGCGGTAGATGTTTAAGAAATCATTTCACGAAAACCGATTTCCCGGCAATCTTTGGTCCGGCACATATGCATGTAAACGGATGTTTCCAATGCGTATCCATTTTCTAAACTGAGCGATTTAGTCCCTACAATGTATTTTTAACGCAAAAAAAGCGTAATATTGCAGACGGGCAGCGGCGGCGGCGCGGTCGGAAATAAGCTAGACTTTACCACATTAAGTATAGCTGATTCATCGCGATTGATAGACTAGCCTGATCTTCGCGATAATCTAGCTAATTTTCTCGCGCACAATGATTAAGATTACGAGCTTTGGTAAGGCTGATCTCTGTAAAAAACAAATGTGTGTAAAATAATAGTGGTAAAAAAATAGAAATTGAAGACATTTAATACATTATTCTTTATTTTTATTTTTATTTTTATTTTCATACAAATGTAATAAATGATAGTTATCAAAATCCGAGTATTACTCCAGTAAATTGTGCGTGTTTACAAAAAGACAAACTTACGATTTTAAACGGTCTTTCATTTTCCTCATCGACTTTTTCCGATTTTGAACATCAGATACTAGGATTGCTCGAGTAATCAAATAATGCTCATACTATAACATAAACGACAAATTCTTTGTGTACATTTAATTCTGAGGACGTAGTGATAAATTTACCTGAATAACGCGAACAATTACAGGAATAAGCATTTCCCGACACCGTAAAAGAAATTTCTAATATTGAAGTTAGAGAGGCGATTCATTGAAATTACAATTATTTAATGAACGAAATAATGGAATTAAAATTACATATATGGAGAAGGAATCCGAAGAAATAGAAGATAATAACATCGAAATTATATATGAATAAGATTCAAATAAAGAAAATAAGTCGAGGACAAAAAAATCCGACTACATGCGTTAGACGATTTTTTACCTGGGGGAATTGTATTGTGGCGGCAAATAAATAAATATTAAAAGCCGAACTATTTTCATTGAGAAAAGAAGAATTTTTTAACAGCGTTACAATTGTTAATAAACCAATGGACGATTATAAAGCAATCGAAATAATAAGGAGGAAAAATGTATATGTTCATCAATACAAATTGATAAAATTATAAGGATTTCCAAGTGGATAGTAAGTAACATTTTTATTAATTTCAGGAAATTTACTAATGTTAACTTAATTATAATTCTACTTTTTTTTCTTTTTAGTTTATCGATGTTTATGGGTGACATGTTACAAAATTCAATAATTGACAATACCTTGGCAGCAGCTTGGCGATTCAAAGGGTACCAGTATGCTAAGGAAAAAACAACGATTTACGATAATTGTGCACTTTTGCGAGACCCTTATGGTGAAACAGGTTTTCACAGATTTATAACCCAAGATCAAGTAAAAAATATAATTAAAGTCGAACAAGAGAAATATTTAATAAATAGAAAATATTGTATTCCTTTTTGAATTAGATCATATTTAATATTATACTATAACGAAGTGAGAATATGAATAAATTTTAAACGTATTATAAATTAAACACTTTAGTATTATTATTTTTTAAAATTACCTAATTTTATTATCCTGTACATTTTTACATGCACGCGGTATAATTTATAAATATGTGTAGCTATAATATCAATAAGAAAAGAGAAGGTGAGACATAAAAGTATTTATAAACGCACAAATATAAGCGCAAAAAATAAGACATGGATGGTCGAAAAATAGACAGCGTTGCATCACTCTAAGAATAATACACACAGTAAAAGTAAAGTGTGCAAAGTATTGAAACTAAAACATGTGTTTTTTGTTACCATCAAAACTAAGGCTTGCACAACAGTATATATATATATATATATATATATATATATGAGTGTGTATGTGTGTGTGTGTGTGTGTGTGTGTGTGTGTGTGTGTGTGTGTGTGTGTGTGTGTGTGTGTGTGTGTGTGTGTGTGTGAGTGTGTGTGTGTGTGTGTGTGTGTGTGTAGTAGTTTCTCTTTATACCTTTCCGAAAACTAAGGATCTCGGTACTCCATACTATAAGCGCACGAAATAGATTGCAAAAAGAGAGACCATTTCTGTATACCGTTGCATTGTCTATAATAGATACGTTTCTGCATAGCGTACCTGCGCATGAACACCACGGAGACGGCGTGGTAGGGATATGTTTACGCCTCGCCATACCAGAGCCAAAACCGAGGAGATACGCTATACCAACCTATAATGCATGCGGAAGTCATAGACAGCGCGAGAGAGGAAGAAAGAAAGAGAGAGAGGTTGCCGAGGAGTGGGAGTATCGGTGTTGTGTACATTGCGCTATACCAGCCTTTAGACGCTCGAGTGTTGAAACGTAGGTACATGAGAGAGAGAGAGAGAGAGAGAGAGAGAGAGAGAGAGAGAGAGAGAGAGTGTCTAAAAATAGATGCGCCGCGCCATAGCGGCTGTTCGGTAGGCCTCGTAGGGAGGTGTGGTGGGGGTTTGTTTATTACGCTACACCAGCCTTTAGCAGCACCAGTGTTGAAACGTAGGTGCATGAGAGAGAGAGAGAGAGAGAGAGAGAGAGAGAGAGTGAGAGTCTAAAAATAGACGCGCCGCGCCATACCGGCCCTTCGGTAGGCCTCGTAGGGAGGCATGGTGGGAGTTTGTTTACTACGCTATACCAGCCCTTAGACGCACGAGTGTTGAAACTTATGTGCATGAGAGAGAGAGAGAGAGAGAGTGGGAGAGAGTCTAAAATTAGACGCGCCGCGCCATACCGGCCTTTCGGTAGGCCTCGTAGGGAGACGTGGTAAGAGTTTGTTTACTACGCTATACCAGCATTAAGACGCACAAGTGTTGAAACGTAGGTGCATGAGGGAGAGAATGAATGAATTAATTAATGAATGATCATTTATTAACGACACAGGACTCAAGGTCCTGACTAGCCGTGTCTCAGTAATACATTAATAACTTACAGAAATTTGAAATTTCGTCGTAGCAAACAATATTTACAGAAAATTTTAAGTTTTTAGGTTATAAAATATAAAAGTATAAAAATGTATAAAACATAATGAGTAAAAATAGAAATAAAATATAAAATAGTATAGAAATGTAAATAGAAATATAAATATAAATATAAATATAAATAAAATAAAAGAAAATTATTAACATAAATGTCAAATTCTAAGTGTATCACAGAGATAAATCATTAGCGCAATAAGTACAATTAATAATAAAATACAATAAAAAGCAATAAAGAACAACAAACAACAAACGCGTCCACGCTGCCAAGTGTATAAAAATCGTCAAAAATAAATAATTCTCGATTCAAACAGACCACACTCAACTCAGGCGACTTTCTCAAGCAAAAACTCACACAGCTTAAATTTAAAAACCGGGGAGTTGAACAAGGACTTCAGGTCATCTGGAAGAGCATTCCACAGCACAGAAACTCCAATAGAAAAGGAGTGCTTGAAGCACTCGGTGGAAGTGCGTCTAACCATCAAGTCGAACTCTGACCCTCGCCTTGAACCAACTCCCGCAGGTCCTCGAAAAACAAAAGAATCGGCAAGATAATTGGGTAAGCCAGATGACAAAATACCCGCCAACGGGTGTTTTATGTTGGGGTGATATGCTCCCATTTTTTAAGGCCCGTAGCGAATCTTAATGCAGCATTTTTACATCTGGAGAGCTTAAGTATGAGTTCGCCAGACAAATCCAAAAATAAACCAGTGCAGAAACCCAAAAGGAAAGACCAACGCCTTAACGAGAGACAGACGAACGCTAAAAGGAATCGCATCTCCACATCTTCTTAGCTTTAGCAAGGAGCCATGACATCTTTTCACGGTGGCAGCACTCTGCTTACGCCATGACAACGTTGAGTCCAAAGTAACACCCAGAATCCTCAGGGAAGAGCAGGTCTCAACAACAGCACCGTCAAGAATGATATCAGGAACATTTTCAAGCCTAATTCTACTAATGAATCCCCTAGATCCTAGCCACTACGCCTTAGTCTTCCTGGTGTTAACAGACAAATCATTGTCAACCGATCACCGTAAGATGCGCCTCAAGTTTTCATTCACCGTGTCAACAATTGATGATAAGTCCTTAACCCTGCCCCGCACATAGATAACGAAATCATCAGCATATAAATGGTAAAAACAGTCAGCCAGGCAGTCAGGCAAGTCATTAATAAACAAAAGAAACAATAAAGGGCCCAAAACAGAGCCCTGAGGGACTCCTCTATGTCTAGCAAGAGTCTCTGACCTTTCATCCCTGCCCGACAGCACAAACTGCGACCTATCCATAAGGTAAGATCTACACCATCCAATTGCAGACTCAGAGAGATCATAAAAATGCAACTTTTCGCAGAGCAGTTCGATATTAACCGAATCAAAGGCCTGTTTGTAATCAATTGTCACCATAAGGGTGACACAGCCTTTATCAATACCCTCTCTGATGTCATCAACCATCTTTATCAAAGCCGAATGCACACTGTGGTGTTTACAAAACCCAGACTGGAATCGAGAGATGTAACCACGATCTAAAACGTGAGCCATAACAAATTCATGCACAATAGATTCCAGCAACTTAGCTGTAGAACACAAAATACTAATAGGTCTAGAATCCCCCGCATCCGTCGGCTGAGGCATCTTAGGAAGAGGTCTGACCAGAGTCACCTTCCAGCATTTTGGGAAAACTCCTGACTGCAGCGACTCATCAAAAATGTGCAGAAAATCGGAACAATAGATGGAATAGACTCCTTGATGATTCTAAGCGGGATACCGTCAATACGGGAAGCATTCGACTTGGATAACAGCAAAGCCCGACGGAGATCACAAGCTTCTACGTGCTTGAAGAAAAACTTCCGATCCAGCGAACACTGAGCATAAGAAAATGGAAAATGAAGGGCTATAGGCTGACCTACACCCACAAAATGTGCATTTAAATCGTTTACCGAGACGGGTAAACTAACGCACCCCGAACGAGTAGATCTAAGATCAATTTCGTCTACCACCTTCCACATGTCCGACCCCGTGCGACAATCATTAAACCTAGATCTATAATAATCAAATCGAGCATTTAATTAATGTCTTCTAATTAATGTCTGTACTCTATTACGCAACCGTCTATATTCTATACGTGCAGCATCTCTGCCAGTCCGTCTATAACTTTTCCAGGCTTTATTACGACAAACGATAAGGTTCCTAATATCCAGCGAATACCATGGACACTGCCTCTTACCCACCTTGAATCTGCGCACAGGAGCATGCAAATCGAGCAATTCGAGCAGACGACCATTGAGCAGTTGTACCCTCCTATCAATGTTATTGCAATTAAAAAGCTGTGACCAATTGGTGGAATCTAGGTCTCTCCCAAACACGGTGGAATCCCACTCACTAAAAGACCTTCTGACTAGACGAGAACAGCGACTAACACATCATGATCTGAGATAGCCGGATACCTATGCTTACTAAAATTCTTGAGTCTCGATAGATCACCAACACAGATGTAATCAATGGTGGAGTGTGAATCTCCCCTTCCACAATGATGCGTAGCCTCGAATAGAATCGGATAGAGATTACGTGAATCTAAAGACTCCCTCAGAATAGTGCACGGGGTTGAGGTGTGAGACCAGTCAATGTTAAAGCCCCCCATTAATACAATATTGTCGTATCCACCATCGTGATTCAGTATCGCCTCCTCAACATCACTCCAGTAGCCGGCCTTTGGAGGACTGTATACAACAACACAAAGAATCTTAAAACAGGTTACAGTTAATTCAACAAGAATAAATTCCGGCCTCTTCACGTACAATAGCGGCTGGGCTGATGAAGTACAGAATCGCGCACCAAGAGAGTCCTTAACATAAAGGGCCACACCTCCACCAATCTTACCTACGCGATCAACCCGAAAAAGAGTATAACCTTGAATTTCAAATGATATCCTAAGCGATGAGTGCGACAACCATGATTCGCTGATACCCGAGACATGTAAATCATGCTTAAGAATAACCTCATTAATCTCAGTAATATGCGCCGAGAGTGATTGCGCGTTACAGTACCCGATTCTTAAATTAAAGACAGAACTACATGCACTATTTGAACGTTGCTGATTAACCATAATTAATAAAGTTCATCTTATATGCAATCTTCTTTCGTAGGACAGGGCAGTTAACACGGTCGTTCGCAGCGTGGTTACAATTATCGGGTTTAGTCGACATACAATTTACACATTTATGAACAGTCTTATTACGACAATCTAGCGAGTTGTGCTCTTCGGCACAAAAATGACAGCAAACCTTCTCCTTACAATCTTTTGCTAAATGATTAAAACGGCTGCAATTATAACATTGAAGAATCGATACATGATCCTCGAGACTACAGGAACTCCAGCCAACATTGACCTTGGTACGAGCGACAAGTACCTCACGATGTACAGGCATGGTCTCGATGATACAGGACCGGACGTTACTACCTTGACGCACCGGAAATAAATAAACCACTTTAAAATCGTCTACTGGTACATTATCAAAATTCTGCTCAGCTATACATCTCGGAATATCCTCTTTTTTCAATTCTACCGGAATACCTCTAATAAACAGCCTTGGGTTGAGATTATAGTCAGTCTTGTCCTCAAGCCCTGCCTCACGCAGAGCAGAAATCTCTCTCACCTTCGCTGGGTCAATGTTGTCTCCCTCAATGATCACAGCACAGTTTGATCCATTGAAAATTCTCCTAATTCCAAATTTACATTTGACTGGGTCGATGCAATTTTTAATTGTGTCCTTAGTAACCTTGGAGGACTCGAATTTACTCTTGAAATTCTCGCGTGGCCCAATCACCACTCTGCTGCACGTAGCTTCTCTTCGAATGGGATGCATCGACTCAATTCCTACAGCTTGCAATTCTAGCGGTGGAACTTACTGTGCAGGCTGTCTTAGATATCCTCTCGAGACGATCACAAGAACTAGAAAAAATTTCATTGGTCTTATTAATAACACTCGTTAAGCTACTAAAAGTACTCGCGTAAGCTGTGTGTGTAGTATTAACAGCACTTTGTGCTACGCACGCGGTAGATAATAAGTTAATAGCGTCACATAATCCGTTTATTGCCGATCGCAGAATATCCTTCTTCTCCCTGCCTCTCTCCTCCGCCACCCACCCAAGAAGGATCTCTCTACCCTTACTAGTATTGCGAATAATGGATCGCAGTTCATCAGCTGACAGGAAAGCATCTTGAGAAGGTAGTGTGTCGTCAACGTCAAAACCATCCTCACCGACTGTTCTTCCCCGCTTGGTTATAGTCTGCCGTGGCGTCCCAGAGATGTCGCCACCGGTAGGACCCATGACGGGGAATATTTACATAACTCGACAATGTGAAGAAAGTTGTACGACGTTGCCGCGCGAGACTAATGCAACAGGTGAACGACCGAAGCGGCCGAGGCGTCTGAACATAGCTAATGCGTATAGCAGAAGCGAAGATCGCGAAAGCGAATGAATCGCAAAAAATATTTTACGTGATTGATTGTATGAATAAAATGTAGAATCAAGAAAATGATTTTTATTTAAGTTTAAATTAGACCGCAGACTAAATTATTCATTACTACTATTATTAATTTATTTACTAAATCTATGATATGCGTGCGTTATAAATATAAGATTATTACAGTTTTTAATCTCATCGTATTTACATTAATTTATTGAAACCTTTATGACGAATTTTAAGACAATAAAATTTTGAATTGAATTAAGTTTTGGGTACAATATAACCAATAAATACGTTTACCATAAAGATATATCGCTACATATTGGAAATATATTAGTTAATTTTTCAAGTATATTGTGTAACGTGGTCCTCACTTTCGTGGCCCGTAAACCACGCTACTCGATTCCACTTTATTAAAGATATATATATATGACCTATTAATCCGGTAAAGACCGTATTTGTTATTTTACTGGGCGCCAGGTCTTACCAATACAAATAACTTCCCGGTACGACTCCTCAGGACGTGGCTCCAACGCCAATACGGAGGTAGCGAAACCAACGACGAATTTTATCTCCTTCAGCACGTATGACGGTGATTTACTGAGGTACAGGTTTAATAAATCAAAAACTTAACGATTCAAGTCTGTTAAATTCGAGGACAAGTTTATTACTTAGAAGTTACTATTTCCATCTTCGATCACTACGGGTGATCACCGTTACAATTTTAATCAATGCAATAAATTTTACAGAGTAAATTCCCGCAAAGCTGACCCGATCTTCCGATCACCGATATTAATTAATTAATCCGACTCTACCAAGTTACAAATTCCGGTATAAAAACGATATCACAATTCCCAATCTTTAAACGATCATAATATAATTCGCGGCACGTGTCAATATGGCGGCACGGACTCGCGGGAGGTCTAAACGCGGCGCGTAAGAAATCCCCGGCGATACACTCGATTTATTAAATTAATCGGTGGTCGTGCAACCCACTTACCGCAACGAGAAACAATCTTCTTCAAAACTAACCCTACTACTCGAACAATTATTACTTTTCAAAAATACTCCTATGGAACTACTCTTTCAAAATAATTAGGTGCGCTCGATGAGACTATCCGGCTACGAATAACGATCGGGACTCGTAGCATCCCGCTCGTCCTCGTAGTTCGTCAAAGCGCGGCGCTGATTGTCTTCTTCTTCCTTGTTTTTCAACCAATAATATCCTCCTGGTTAATTAGATGATTAACTATTACCGCCGTCCGCGCCATCTATTCCCGTACCAATCTTCTTTTCCTCAGTGACGGAATAACGAAATAATCCGTATTCCGTTGAGGAACTGACTTGCGCCTCCACCAATGCAACAGGTGTGTCTTCTTTCTCTCTCGTACACACACGCTGTAGATGGCTACTTCCCGCTCATTCCGTCGTTCCCCTCCTCGGTGCGCCGCCATGTGCCGCGGCGTGCATGTGCGAGAGCAGCGAGCGCCGCCCCCCTCTCTGCCGCGCTGACCCTAGTATACGAGCAGACTGCCGAGTCCGTTGCACGCGAGTCGGGCGTCGTTAGTTTACACGACGGCGAACGGGTTTTTATTTTGTGTGTGTGAAGAGTGCGCCAGTTCCTGGGTCGTCGTCTTCGTGGCTGCCTTCGTTCTCCATCACCAGGTCGTCGGGAGATGGTATTGGATCTACGTGGGAACATGGTTGGACGTCGGTGGCGGTATGGTTGTATCATTCCTTCTTCATTATTAAACTTCTTCCTTTCTCCAATCCTCCGATTTCCTCAACAAATCAATAAAAACCCTATTAATTCCTTTCCTTTACGTACTAAAATATCGGTGACGAGAATGGCTCGGGCCAGGATTCGTAGCCGGTGTTTACTTCCTTCCTAACCTCTATCCCCATATCCTATATATAACATCCTATACACATACATAACTTCCTTATTATAACTAACTCTATCCTTCTATAAATCCTTCTATCCTAACCTTATATGTATTCTAGTTTTACTTATTATCAACCTTTCAGGTACCCAACGCTACCAAGGAGCGGACCCAGGACCAAAAGGTTCACCCAGGACTCATCGCCTCGAGGGAAAATGGAATCACCATGGGCAGTACCCAGGACTCATCGCTTCCAAGGACAGGACTCACAGGGATAGCATCGTTGGATCACCCAGGACTCATCGTCTCAAAGGTATGATATTGTATTATAATCAAGGGGCGCGTGTCGCGAGTGAAGTGAGAGATAATCAAGTCAAACGTCAACCTGCGTGTACATTACAGCGTGCAAAAAGTGTTACAGATAAAACAAGTATTTCTGTGTAAAGAAAAATAGCATCTCACTAATAAGATGAGTAAATAAACGATAAAAAGGAAAAAGTCCGAAGAGAGATAGAATATTTAATGAAATGGAACTTAATTACAATGAACAAATGGAACAAATAAAAACTAGCAAACAAAACTCAGATGTTAAGAAACGTAATAATGGAATTCATTGCATTAACTTTAATAAGGATGAATGTATTTTTCAGTTTGCAATATATGATGATGACGAACATATAAAAACATATACTGTTCAAATTTTTAATGAAAATAATAAGGGAACATTTGGAGTTTTGGATATTCCATTGGCCATAGATTTGCATCAAGTAGTTAAAGAAACACCTTTTTGGATAATATTGTAAATACTCCAATATTTGTAAGAAATCTTAAGTTACACTTAGACACGTATCACAAATGAAAAAAACAATATGATGATTTGAAATCTTATTTGGAAGATGTTTGTAATTGTTCTGTGGATGTGCATTATTCTTATACTATTGTTTTATAACATTTCTGAAATGCAAAGATTTTGAAACTAATATCTACTTTAACATAATTGTTTATGTATTTTATGACTTAACAAAAGAAAATCCTATCGAAGTAAAATTTGACTTAAACAGCTATGTTGATATTGACAATACTAATATGAAGCAGCATTTAGAATCTTTTTCGAATGTTTTAAAACTTTAACATTAAAAGAAGCATTTATACAAATAATTGAACAAGATAATGCACCTATGGAATGGAAGTTGGAAAAATATGATACAATATTAAATTTAAGTGTAAGTATTTTTAAACTAAAGACTTTAAAACTGAAAAAACATTATTCATTTACTTCTCTTTTAGGATTTATCAGATTTTGAAAGCTCAGATGATGATATTAGCCAGATGAGCACTCCAAAAAAGAAACAAACAAAACAAGCGGTGAAGAAACCTTCATATACTAAAATTAAAAAACAACTGTTAATAAATTACAAACTAACAAAAAGTCACAAGGTAAAAATGATGGCTCGACTGAACAGTATAGTCAAGGAAATTCTCAAACAAATATGAATGTTAAACAAACACAGAAAACTAACAAGAAAAAGAAAAAAAAACTTCAAGATACAATGAGACAAACAAAACTAAACTTTACATTAGAGAAGAATGCAAATGAAAAAAATGTTACTGGTGATAATAGTGCAATAAACGCTGCTATTCATATTGTGAATAAAAAAAGGTAGAACAATTAAAGCAAGTCAACACATCCAAAGGAGAATCAAATAGTGAAATGGATAAAACAGATGAAATTAATAAAGTTAATTCAAAAGGTAAACCGCAAAAACAGCAATTAGCTAGCAAGCTATAGTTAATTTAAATAAGACTATTGACATGAAAAGGAAATCAATAATTCACAAATGAAAAAAACAATATGATGATTTGAAATCTTATTTGGAAGATGTTTGTAATTGTTCTGTGGATGTGCATTATTCTTATACTATTGTTTTATAACATTTCTGAAATGCAAAGATTTTGAAACTAATATCTACTTTAACATAATTGTTTATGTATTTTATGACTTAACAAAAGAAAATCCTATCGAAGTAAAATTTGACTTAAACAGCTATGTTGATATTGACAATACTAATATGAAGCAGCATTTAGAATCTTTTTCGAATGTTTTAAAACTTTAACATTAAAAGAAGCATTTATACAAATAATTGAACAAGATAATGCACCTATGGAATGGAAGTTGGAAAAATATGATACAATATTAAATTTAAGTGTAAGTATTTTTAAACTAAAGACTTTAAAACTGAAAAAACATTATTCATTTACTTCTCTTTTAGGATTTATCAGATTTTGAAAGCTCAGATGATGATATTAGCCAGATGAGCACACCAAAAAAGAAACAAACAAAACAAGCGGTGAAGAAGCTTTCATATACTAAAATTAAAAAAACAACTGTTAATAAATTACAAACTAACAAAAAGTCACAAGGTAAAAATGATGGCTCGACTGAACAGTATAGTCAAGGAAATTCTCAAACAAATATGAATGTTAAACAAACACAGAAAACTAACAAGAAAAAGAAAAAAAAACTTCAAGATACAATGAGACAAACAAAACTAAACTTTACATTAGACAAGAATGCAAATGAAAAAAATGTTACTGGTGATAATAGTGCAATAAACGCTGCTATTCATATTGTGAATAAAAAAAGGGTAGAACAATTAAAGCAAGTCAACACATCCAAAGGAGAATCAAATAGTGAAATGGATAAAACAGATAAAATTAATAAAGTTAATTCAAAAGGTAAACTGCAAAAACAGCAATTAGCTAGCAAGCTAGTTAATTTAAATAAGACTATTGACATGAAAAGGAAATCAATAACAAAAATAAATACCTTTAGAAGACCACATAGTATAATTAACAAACGAATCAAGCAACCTATCATAACAAGTACACCACTTCATGTGCAAACTAATAAATTATTTCAACCAACTACAAATGATAATTTGGACATCAGTGAAATAAGTAGAAGAGAATCTGTAAATACCAATAATCATAATAGCAGTAGTAGTAGTACCAGAAACCTAAGACTTTCTCGTAATTAAAAAAATTGTATAAATTTAATATTGTTAATATTATTTAATTATGGTTGCAAAACACCAATATATTACGTATATGATGGAATGTGAATCCAATAATTAAACACGCACATTATTTTTGTACAATATACAATAACATTCTAATATTTTCATCCAAAATAATTGAATAAACAATAATTTTATTCATAATAACATTGTAATATTTTTCATCCAAAATAATTGAATAAACAATTATTTATTAACTTCTAAGAAAGGAAATAAGGATATTTATTTACAAAATTTTTCTTATTAGAAATAATAAATTATATTTTTTAATGTCTTTACACTTTCTTAACAAATATATTATACTAAAATTGTTCATCAACATTCTTCAATGAACTAATAATGCACAGTCTATTTTGTTTTTAGCTTGTCGGAAGCACTTCATCTCTGAAGGCAAGAGCAGAAACTACTTTTTGGTGTCCTTAATATTCTCTCTTCACAGTTCCTGTTGCTATATTCCATAATCTTGCAACACCATGAGACGAAGCAGTAAAAATGTATTGCGAATCAGCACTGAAAGCTACATCCCAAACCCATCGTTTAGCTTCATGCTGTAGAACTTGCACCTCGGAAAAGTCTGTTGTTTTCCAAACTTTGGCAGTCTTATCTGCTGAAGTAGTAACAAGAAGTGTACTATCAGGACTAAACTTACATCTAAGTGCATATGCTCTATGTGCATTTAACTTATGCCTAGGATTTAATTTTGTAGGTTCTTCACCGATATCACCGGTAAGTGTCCATATAAAACAATGACCTGTTGTTAACAGCAGCCAGTAGTTAGCCCCTCGCTATGGGTAGACACAACAAACCCCCCACTCCTGGGATTTGCGTGTCTCTCCATAGCGTGGGGTGGGGGGAAGGGGGGGGGTTAAATGATGGCGGCACCAGGTAAGGGAGGGGGGGTAGTATTTGGCGGTAGGAGTAATCAGGGGGGGGGATGTCGGTAAAACTAATAAAAAATTTTCCTTACCACGGCACGTTGAACCCGGTCCAGGTGACTTGTCGCGCACACAGTTTTTACACACACACACACACACACACACACACATTGTTTTTTTTTTGTTCTTTTGTTTTTTCTTTTTGTTTTTTAGCACGCGTCGCAGCACTTTATATTTTTGCGGCATTTCGGACACCGCCAACAGTAACATCCGTAACAATAAAGCCAGCTTAGGTAGGGTTTCCTACCTAAATTGGTGTATTGTTTGCCGCAAAAATTACACTTGTCGAATTTCGACACAGTGCGTGCACGGCGACGTGCTAGCAGCAGGGGTTGCAGGGGCACTGAAGGGCTCCTTGGAAACCCTTTAAAGTCAGGTTCCTCGTCACTCATCACTACGTCCGTCTTGGTTTCGCGGTCCACTACCTGATCGTCACTTAGCACCTCAACGTCGATGGTGCACGATGACGGTGCTGGCGACGTTGGCGACGAAGATGGTGATGGTGTGGCGGTGAAAACTGTATTTATCTGTGCCGTGGATTCGTCGTCCGATACGTTTACAACGTCTACGATTAACGTAGAGGTTGACGATACCGACGACGACGACGACGACGACGAAGACGACGACGATGCGCACGATGATGAGCACATTTGAACGTAGTTATTCAACATTGGAAATAAAAGTACATCCGCGGCACGAATTAGGCGCATGCTGGGACTGTGGATGCGCCTCGACTGAATCTCTGTATATTTGCTTTAATACACATTATGACAAATGACATTTTTTTATGTCAGCATCCCCCCAGTATAAAACATAAAATAATACATTCCGCTGAGGTAAGAAATTCTTACACGTGGGATTGTAAGCGGATATATGTTTTTAAACTACAAAAACGACATTATTAGAGAAATAAAAGTGCTGATTAAAAAAAAAAGTACAATGATGATCTAAACACTCGTGTATACTAAACATTAAACTTGTAAGTACATATGTACTAATAAAACATTGAAATAAAGACGGGTGATCAGGTTTCACGCTGAACGGCACACGTCTTCGAATGAATTTGTTATCGAATAACGTTTAAATAATTCGAATTTGTTGATTGTCGCGACGGAATATTGAACATAGTGCACACATTCTTTTCTCGTAAGAGAATGATTTTTCGGTTATTTTCCCGATATCTCCAATATTTACCGAGTTATTGGCCAAAATGCCAAATAGTATAAACAATTATTCACGGATAATTGTAAATAATCGTTATTAAGAAAAAAGTTGTGAACACTTTTTGTTCTACACACCGTGTACAGTTGAATATTTTAAAAAAATCGTGGATATCGACGGATTATCGGCATAGATCGATAGATATCGATAAACGCAAATATCATCCGATCGTGGTGATTTTTGGTATATAGACTCCTCTCGCCACCCCCTATCGACTTTTAATCCACAAATTAAAGTCGACGAACAATTGACGAATTTTTCGGGGCGGTAATTAGCTGGGAGATCAGGTTTCACGCAGAGCGGCACACGTCTGCGATCGAGTATTAGTACATATGTACTACACGTACGATTCTCAGAACCACGAGTATTTTAATTCCGAATACGTTAATAGTCGAACAAACGTTTAAATAAATCGAAATTTGTTGATTGTCGCGACGGAATATTGAACATAGAGCGCACATTCTCTTCTCGTAAGAGAATGATTTTTCGGTTATTTTCCCGATATCTCCAATTCTCTCTCTCTCTTTCTTCCTTTCTTTCGCTCTTCGTGGATGATCTCATTGACATTTAATTATTTTTATTCGATTTTTTAATACCGATAGCTAATTACGGTTTCCAATTTTCGTAAAAATTTCAAAATTGTACTAGAGCGCTGAAATTCAAACTGTACACACAGTTTCAAGCGTTCTTCCGATTTGTAGCAAGCAAATGTCAAAATTTACAAAATTCAGGAAATTTATATAAAAAAACAAGAAATTGACCGAATTTGGTGATTTTTGAAACGTACACATATTTTTGTGTACTGAATCGATTTCCGTTGACAGAATTCGAAAATTTCAAAAATTGAGGAAATTAAAATTTTGCAGCTGAACGATGAGTCATCCGCTGCAGATAAGACGGAGGAGAGCTCGCACCTATCTTTGCGCTCTCTCTCTCTCTCTCTTTCTTCCTTTCTTTCGCTCTTCGTGGATGATCTCATTGACATTTAATTATTTTTATTCGATTTTTTATTATCGATAGCTACTTACGGTTTCCAACTTTCGTGAAAATTTCAAAATTGTACTAGAGCGCTGAAATTCAAACTGTACACACAGTTTCAAGCGTTCTTCCGATTTGTAGCAAGCAAATGTCAAAATTTACAAAATTCAGGAAATTTATATAAAAAAACAAGAAATTGACCGAATTTGGTGATTTTTGAAACGTACACATATTTTTGTGTACTGAATCGATTTCCGTTGACAGAATTCTGACATTTCAAAAATTAAAGTTTGCTTACTTTAGAAATGTGTATGATGAGTAACGCGTTGAAGACAAGACGGAGGGTTTTCTCGTCAATCCTTGTAGTTTGTATATTTTTACTACGGTTTACATTTTATACATCTTCAGCATTCATAAAACTGTACGATGAAATTTTTATGCAATTGTGCTTTTGATAACACATAGAGTAATATGAGAATAGTTATTCTTTATGACACGTAATGAAGAGATGGCGACAAATTTAATCCAAATTGTTAGTATTTAGTCAGCACTGCGTGTTCTACTTGATATTGTTATTATTCATTTGGTCAGCATCACGTGTGAAATTATATTTGATACTTTTATAATTTCGAGGAACTCTTTCACCGTCAGATTTGTCAGAGTGAGACAATATGTAAGTAACACCGGTATACACATTTGTTTTATCCATCAGCAAAAAGCATGAGATCGTTGGCGCTGCCCCCCCCCCCCCCCACATTACAGACGGTATAAAACCAGCTGCACTCAACCATGTCTTCAGTTTGATTTCGAATATTACGCTAAATATCAGGATGATCAGAGCAAGTGTAGCCCACTTAGCCAAAGTTTTGCGATGTGCGCGGAGTATTGCCAAAGTTCGGGAACCACATATTCGCACAATGTGTGGCTCAGTTTGGGCATCGGGACTACTTGATCTTTCTACAGAAGTTTTGTGTAAAAAATTACGCTTTCTTTTATTACATTGTGGGATAACCACAGTATACTACATGTTTACCGTTGGTTTATTTCACAATCCGGATGTTTTGTCAATTGCTGTACAAGCAATTAGACAACGCAATGATCAGGATCATCAACTGGCGCAATTAATGATTCGTCGACATTGTAAGATTATATTTTTATTACTATTAACTTTTGATCAAGTTTAATTTTTACTAATACTAATGTTACCTCCTCACAGTGATGAATCAAATGATGAATGATAGTGAGGGCGATAGACTTCTACTTACTTGCGATGTAGAACAACTGCAACAATCGCATCCTACACCATCAACATCTCGAGGAGATCAAAATATTTGTAAGTGTTTATTACTACTACTATATATATACAGTTTTTATATTAAGTTTTTAATTGTTTCAATGTTTTAGCTGGTGAAGATGTAAGAACCTGGTCAACTTCGTCTATCGAGAATACGAATAACCGCAAACGCAGACGATACCGGGATAGCAGTAGTAGCAGTAGTAGCAGTAGTAGCAGTAGTAGCAGTAGTATCAGTAGCAATGATTCATCGTCCGACAGAAGCTCCAGTACTACAGACGATGAAGAAAAAGAAGGTATGATAAGACAGAAGATCTTTTTAAATTGGTAGTTTTATTTCTATTTAAAAAAAAAAGAAATCTAATTAATCTTACAGGTGGTTCTTTACAGTGCGGTGAAGGACGACAACAACCCCGCTTTGTTGTTGAAACAGAGATAAAGCGCCACTATCAACGTTTTGGTTTAGAAGGCAGAGAGATCAGAGGAATGATCCCACAACCACCTACAAATGCAGATTTACATAGTTATCTTTGCGGAAGGGGTGTTTCAACAGACTTCATTGGTGTAACCATCCATTCGGAACAGTTTAATCATGGTCCTCTTTGGCTGTCATTCCGACCAATACAAAATTTCCTTGCCGCTGATCTGTGGGAGCTAATATATAGTGCAGTGCAAAGTGCTCATAATTTTAATGTGAATGAACGATTATCGGTTAATTGTGCTATCGTTAGAGGTGTTTTGGGTCGTGGCCGAACACAATTAACTGAGGAATCAGTCAACAAAAAGTCTATATTGACCATCTCTAACCATGACAATTTGTGCCTACCACGAAGTTTAGTTACCGCTTACGCGTACGCCGTCAGAGGACAAATACGCACAGGAGAACTTCACAGATATTGGGGTCTAATTCGTTTGAGTGCAGGAGCAACTCAAAAAAATGCTGCCAGAGAACTTTTGGATTTGGCTAACGTTCAAGTACCAATTGGAGGATGTGGTTTTGTGGAAGTCCAAAAATTTCAAGATTTTTTTACCACCCGCTCTACGGCTATTGTGGTCTATAATTTTTCATCATTCGCACGTGGAAATACCCCAATTTACGATGGCACAAGATTTGTCGTGGACATTCACGGTGAGGTGACACACACACTACGAATCATGAATTACGAGCAAGCTAATCATTTTCAACCAATTCTTAATCTTGTTGGAGCAAGTGGCAGCGGTGGTTACTGTATACCCTGCAACAAAAGTTATTGGCGTGCCGAGGAACACAGATGTTCCAACAAGTGTTACAAGTGTATGTCATCACCAGTTTGCGACACATCGGAAGTTCTTACAAAGTGCAACAATTGCTTCAGATTATTTTTTGGCAACACGTGTTTTGAAAATCATCGGAAAGTCGGATCCTACAAGAAGACTAGCAGTGTATGCAGTAACGTAAAACTCTGCCAAATTTGTTTTAAATTATTGAAAGTTAACAGAAAAGAGCCACATGAATGTGGTGTTTCATTTTGTAAAATTTGCAAAACACGAATGCCCATTAGACATTTGTGCTATGTCCAACCAATTAAACAAAATCAGCGTGTTAAGCCAAATTTGTTTTTATTCTACGACTTTGAAACTGAACAATCAGTACCGGTGTTGGGTGACGAGGACAAAAAAATTCATGTGCCAAATTTGTGTGTTGTACAACAAGTGTGCACATACTGCTCAGAGGATACAGATATTTCGGTCAGATGTGAGAAGTGTGGTGTTCGCGAATACGTTTTTAATCGTGAACCCATAAAACAGATAGTCGATTTTGCATTAACTCCAAGACAACAGTTTCAACAGGTTATATGCATAGCGCATAATTCGCAAGGATTCGACGTCCAATTTATTTTCAGATACATTGTGGAAAAATTTAACGAAGGTCGTGTTGTACCGTCTGTAGTGATGAATGGGTCAAAAATTATTTTAATGGAAGTGCTACAAACGAAGTTTATCGATAGTTTAAATTACTTCCATATGTCACTAAGTAAGTTACCCAAAGTTTACGGACTGCCCGAATTAGAGAAAGGTGTTTTTCCACACTTGTTTAACAGGGTGGAAAATCAATCGTACGAAGGTCCTCTACCACCTATTGCAGCTTATTCACCCGACACCATGAGTACCGAAGAGCGAGAGAAATTTTTTAAATGGTACACAGAACAAATTCAAAGTGGGTATATATTTAATTTTCAACAAGAATTCCTAAAGTATTGCAAACAAGATGTTACGATTTTGAGATTAGCGTGTTTAGCTTTTCGCAAAATGTTCATGAAATTCAATGTAGATCCATTTTCTGAATGTACGACTATAGCTTCCTCGTGCATGCGGGTGTTTAGAAAAATGTTTTTGAGGAAAAATTTAATTGGAATTGTGCCGTCGGATGGTTATAGACTGAAGGACAATCAGTCCGAAATTGCTATTAGCTGGCTTTCATGGATGGAACAATGTGTTCTTCAGCGGGATGTTGCACATGCAGGACGAGGTCAAGAAACAAGGCTACCAGAAAATATCTTAGTTGACGGTTTCTGTGCACCACGCGACATCGAGGAGAGCCATCGTGGTATTGTACTTCAATTTCACGGCTGTTTTTGGCACGGTCGTCCTCTGTGTTACCGAATAAATAGAGACGCAGTGTTGACAAATGGCGAGTCCATGGATGCTCGATACGAGAGAACTGTGGCAATCAGTGAAAAACTGAAAAACGCCAATTATCGTGTTATCGAAAAATGGGAGTGTCAATTTAAAAAAGAAATTCAAGAAAATGAAGAACTTAAATGTTTTGTTCGTCAGAATGTGATATACATGAAGCGAAAACCGCTAGATCCACGAGATGCATTTTTTGGTGGGCGAACCGGTAACACGGTCAAAATTTACGATTGCCAGATTGATGAGAAGATCAGGTATGTTGACGTATGCTCGCTATACCCATACATTTGTAAGCGAGGTAGGTTCCCTGTGGGTCACCCAAAAATTTACGTTGGTCAAGAAGAGTGTGCGCAGTTGATGGGACCACTTCACGATATTTCTCAAGTTAATGGTTTAATTGCGTGTGATATTTTACCACCAAGAAATTTATATCACCCGTTACTACCTGTAAAAATGCATGGGAAGCTGATTTTTCCATTGTGTCGGACATGTTGTGAAGAATTATTACAAAGTGACTGCTCTCACGAAGATCCCGAGGAACGTATTTTGCGGGGAACGTGGGTGTCTGAAGAGGTTAAAATAGCAGTCGCACTAGGATACATCATTCAAACGGTTCATGAAATTTGGCAATATGAGATGACAGAGTACAATCAGGCGGAAGAAAAAGGTGGCGTTTTTGCCCAATATATTAATGAGTTTTTCGGTCAAAAGACAGCAGCGTCGGGTTATCCACCAAGTTGTATCACCGAAGACGACAAAGATCGATACATTAGTGAATTGGAACGTGATGAAGGAATACGTCTGAGAAAAGATCAAATAAATTTTAATACCGGGTTACGATCTGTAGCAAAACTTTGTCTGAATTCTCTGTGGGGTAAATTTGGCCAACGTGAGAATCTGTCAAAAACGTGTGTAATAAAAGACGCAGAATCTCTTATGAATTTACTCAACAGCAGCGAGATAGAAGTCAATGGAATATTACCAGTCAACGACGATACTTTGTATGTCAATTGGGTATATCGAGAGGAGGCCAAGATGGCGTCGGTATCACCGACCATAGGAAACATTGTTCTTGCAGCTTTTACAACATCACAAGCACGTCTTAAGCTGTTTAACTATTTACATGCTCTAGGACCACGGGTTTTATATTACGATACTGATTCAGTATTTTACGTCAGCAAATGCGGTGACACAGAGTTACCGATTGGCACGTCACTGGGTAGTCTGACCGACGAGCTGGCTGAAAAAGGTCCTGGAACTTACATTACGACATTTTTATCAGGTGGACCTAAATTTTACGCTTACAAGTATAAAAAACCAAACGGTAAAGAGGAGTGTGTATGTAAGGTAAAAGGTTTCCGTCTAAACTATGCAAACAGTCAGCTAATTAATTTTTCGACGATTCGTGAAATGATATCTTCACCAGAGACGAAAATAGCTGTGACCAATTCAGCTATACGAAGAACTCTATTTCACGACGTCATCACACAACAAGAAACAAAAACATGCAAGACTGTTTATAGTAAGCGGAGATTTTTGTAGCGCTCGACAAAAGTTACCCGTACGGTTATAAAATTAATTAGAAAAACAATGAAATACGAAACTCAAAACATCATATGATGATTGGTCGCTTTTTGCACGCCTACTTAAACGATTGGATAAGCTAGATCCCCTTCCACTTTCAAGGAGGTTACGTCAGAGATGGCAAAATTACTTGGCCGTCCCAGTATATAAGAGGAACAGTCTCAACCGATGAACTACAGTAGATCTCTTTAACGAGTTGTGGAATTTCACGATTTGTGTCGCTGCTTATACAAAGAAGTATGTATACCTCTAAATGTGTTCATAGTTGTCATTGTTAAATATAAATTTTAAAAGTATAAATTTGTTGTAATATTTTCAGATGGACTTCGAAACTCTTAACAAAATTGCCAGTGGAGGATTTCTACCCACCAAAAAAGTTTCCGATCTAGAAGTGAATCATCAACACATGGTGACGTCATTCAAAACCGTCAAGACACGTTATGGTGCAAAAGTTGTGGCAACTCTCGACGATGAGTTTCAGATATTTTTACCTGCACGTGTGTCTGCGGCACTGATAAACGATTCGAAGGTTTTAGATAATATTTCGGAGAAAGCTAATAAATTAGAATTATTTTAAATTACAAAGGCAATAATGCCATTGAATTTACAACATAAAACACTTTGTAAAAAATAAATACGATGAATAAATTAAAAAAAAAAAATTTTTTAAAAAAATAAAAATTTTGTATATTTATTTCTTAATAATTAATTTAACCTTTCAATTCATAGATGGCGCTAAACTCATTTAACCTGATTGGTTAGTGCCAAGGTAGCGTAAGTATCACTCTATTCATTACCAATAATCCTCGAAGTCTCTCTAGCTCTACAATATCGCGACGAATGGTAAGAATGTAGCAATAATACGGCTGTCAGTTCCAGTTATGGACACACGGTGGAAACATCCGTTCACGTCCATGCTGTGTGGTCCCACAGGTTGCGGTAAAACAGTCTTTGTAAAAAAATTTCTCAAAGATCTCGATCGCATGTGCGATACAGTGATTGGTCGCATAATCTTTTACTACGCAGAGTGGCAGTCAGGCTACATGGATTTTCAAGGCAAGAAGGTGGAGTTCCGCGAGGGTCTTCCTCAAACTAACGATTGGTCGGGTGATCCTAACCCCAAACTTATTATAATTGACGACTTCCAGTGCAAACATAGTTGACATTTTCTCGAAAGCGTCGCATCATCACTCACTTTCAGTGATATTCATCACACAAAACGTGTTCCATCAAGGTAGAGGTCAACGAGACATATCCCTCAACGCACAGTATATTGTTATATTTAGAAATTTGCGCGATCGATCGCAGATACAACATCTTTCGCGACAATTGTGTCCAGAGGATCCACGATTTCTGCAGGAGGCTTACTGGGACGCTACCTCGAGACCATACGGATATCTTTTGCTCGATCTAAAGCAAAATACTCCGGACAATTGTAGATTTCGCACATGTATTTTCCCGGATGATAAATTCCACTACGTCTACGTGTCGCGTAATAAAAAGATAAAAGGTGGAGATACATCAAATTTGGTACCAGTTGTCACACTGTGATGGAACGGTCTAACAAGAGACGGCTTTTTGCCCGCAAAGACGCAGTTATTTTAAAGGCGCTTTTCCATTTAAATAGTAAACAACGAAAAGCGCTGCTGCAAACGGCCGATTCGCGAATAGTGCGCCATATTTGCGAGTGTGCCTTGAACGTACTGATTGGTAACGTACCACTAGAGAGGTTTCACAAGTCACGTTTACGCAAGCACGCAAAAACTCTGCGGAAATTAGCCGAACCTCGAGTGAGCCTGACGAAGAAAAAAAAGATCATAGTTCAACACGGTGGTTTTTTACCAGCTTTATTAGCTCCTATAGTCGGTACTTTGTTGGCCAATATAATTAGTAAGTAAACATGGAGCACGCACGCAAAATGGTGCTTGTACCGAACGAAAGTGTTGAACAACTGCAGAGTGCACTCACGAATGCTAATAATTCAATATTAAAGACGGTTCAAACGCCCGGTACCCCAATGACGAGGCTAGATGCTGAAATGAACAATATACTAAACTTAATTAGTGGAGAAACTGAGCGAGAAAAGTGGGCACGCTACAGCTCTGTGTTGCAACGTTACCTCCATTTTAAGGATGCCTATAGCTACGATAAGGTCAGAGATAAAAGGGATAATGATGATATTCAGAAAAACCATTACGATGAAGTAGATAATAATAGCGTTGTAGACTTGGGGGACAACAATGAGTCACGACGAGACGAAAAGGAAGATCGAGTTGATGCGTCTATAATCGAGAGTGTACCTAGAAAGTTCCGACAGAAGGCAGCACAGTTATTACGTAAATTGCGAGTTAGCGGTAATGTAGGATGGGACTCAAATGGTGTATTGACGATAGGTGGTGTTCGCATACACGGGGCGAATATGATCGATCTGATCAACGATGCTATGAGAAATAGAAAAGGTTCTCCACCTCCAGGACACGTTCAATTTGCAGTGGCTCTTCGTGAATGCTTTGTGCCACGCGAATACATTGGCAATAACCGCGTTTGGAAATGTGTGTTGGATATTGGTGCTGATGGATCCCATATGATACCACCTTATCATTCTTCACCAGATGTCACTGGTAGTCGATTTCAAACACCTCGACACGATATTGGCAATATAAAACAGGCAAACAGTTCTCAGAACGAGATCGCCAGCAGTAGTACTGAGACCAGTGCCGCTGACGAAAGTGATTCGAGTATATCGTTGCAATTATTTAAACGGAAAACATCAACCACCAAAGGTGAACCCGGAACAAAAAAGAAGAAAAAAATTGGTGCGAGTAATAGTGACATCACATCATGGCGACGACTGAGTGGAAAATTCAGCCCAATCCAGAAACCGAAATAACCGAACATGAGAAGCAAGACAAAGGAGAAAACGGACAAAATCGAATGAAAAATAGCGCGCTAGATGGATTGATTGATCTACTACCTTTCGAAATGCACGTGCCTGGATACCGATTTTGTGGTCCAGGTACAAAACTAGCCGAACGCATCGAACGAGGTGAACGTGGTATTAATCCATTGGATGACGCATGTCTTGAACATGATTTAGTTTATGGTGATAAAAATGGAGATAGACGTAAAGCTGATCGTATTTTAGCTGAATATGCATTTTCCCGAATGCTCTCTGACGAAACATCCGCGGACGAACGAACATTAGCCATGATGACAGCTTGTTGCATGGTTAGTAAAATAACTTTTGAAAAATTCTTCTCCCGTATCAAGAACGCATTGAAGAGAAAGACGAATAAGAAGAAAAAAATTGATAAATCATCAAAGATTGGTAAAACTAGAGATTTGGTGAAAAGTGTCTCTAAAGAACGCAGTAAGAAAAATTTATAAGAGTAATGTAATACGCAATGAATAGGAAAAATAGAAGATTTAGCGATATTTACTACTCACCTCCTAATCCAGCAGCTTATACTAGCATTAATAAACTTTTCCACGCCGCCCGTAAAAAAAAAACAAAGTCAATCGCAAAAGTGTTACCGAATGGCTCGAGAGTCAAGATGCTTATAATTTACATCGTACAGTTAGACTGCGATTCCCACGTCGTAGTTATAATGTACGTAACTTGGATGACGTCTGGGAGGCTGATTTAATGGATTTAAGATCTTTAAAAACCTACAACGATGGCTACAGCTACATTTTGATTGTTGTTGATGTTTTGAGTAAGTATAGTTGGTTGGAACCAATAAAGGAAAAGTCTTCCAAGAAAACTGCAGACGCCTTTTCCTACATATTATCGAGAAGTAACGGACGTAAACCAATTTGCTTACAAACGGATAAGGGAAAAGAATTTGTCGGACACGAAATGCAACAAGTTTTACACGTCAACAATATTGCCCACAGAGTAGCACGAAGTCCAGATACAAAGGCTGCTATTGCAGAGAGATTGATACGGACAATCAAGGAGCGAGTTTGGCGCTACTTCACTTATAAAAATACACGAAGATACATCGATGTTTTACAGAATATTGTACATGGTTATAATCAGAGTAAACATTCTGCGACAAAAATGACACCAGCATCCGTAACCTTATATAATGTAAATAAAGCGCGGGAAAATTTACAACAACGATATGGAAATGGCGCATCGAATCGAAGGCCCACATTCAAAGTCGGTGAGTTAGTGCGCGTCAGTCGTGCCAGAACTGTCTTTGACAAAGGTTACGAGAGTGGATGGACTTTAGAGATTTTTAAAATAGTTCGAATTTCAACCACACGACAACCACCAGTCTATTTTTTGCAAGATCTTTCGGAAGAAGACATAGATGGTTGCTTTTACGGCATGGCCTTTCTACACACTCATTCGTGTGAATGTTTAAAGTCAGAGTTATTGTTATTTGACATTCCGCCAACACAGATTACAATTGAGGGGTCGCATTGGGTTCAATATAAACCAATATCATCCTTGACCGATGATTCACCGATTGAATTTGTGATATCCGGAAATAGTGATGAATATCTTGATTTGGCCCATACTATGCTCAGTCTCCGTGTGAGTATTAAATCTAACACGACAGAAGATGATGTAACGGAAGAAAATCGAACGGCCTTTAGACATTTATCGGGTAGAGTAGGACCAGTTAACAATTTAATGCATTCACTCTTTAATCAAGTGGATGTTTTTTTCAATCAAAAACCCGTGTCACCACCTACCAACGCCTATGCTTACAGAGCATACATCGAAACGTTATTAAATTACGGACCAGCTGCTAAATCTTCACATTTATCGACCGTCTTGTGGTGTGACGATACTGCTGGTCATATGAACGATACAGCAGACGCAAATAAAGGACTTGTGGAGAGACGGAAATGTTTATCTATCGAAAAGCCTGTTGACCTAATTGGACATCTCCATACAGATGTGTTTAATCAAGAGAAACTTCTAATTAATGGTGTGGAAGTTAGAGTACGTTTGGTAAAATCTCGCGATAATTTTTGTTTGGTGGATCCGACCGATTACTTTTCACTACACATAGAGGAGGCAAACCTTCTAGTACGACGAGTTAAAATCAGTCCAAGTATATTGTTAGCACATGCTCAATCGCTCTCGAAAACAACGGCTATATATCCATTAACACGAGTAGAAGTCAAAGCTGTCACCATGCATAGCGGTATACACGGTGAAACATTGGATAATATCATATTGGGTCAGTTACCAAAGAGAATAATTATCGGTTTTATAAATAATAAAGCTTTTAATGGTGATCGAAAACTCAACCCTTTCAATTTTGAACATTTTAATATAAACTTCCTGTGCTTGTACGTGGATGGGATACAAGTACCTTCAAAACCACTCCAGCCTGATTTCAAAAATAGAAATCTATACGTAGACGCGTATCATACTTTATTCTCCGGTACGGGTGTACATTTTCTCAATGAAGGTAATCAAATAACACGTGAGTCCTACCCACACGGGTATTGCTTATTCGCATTTGATTTGACTCCCGATTTATCGGCAAACGATTGCAGTCACTGGAATTTGATCAAACACGGTAGTGTTAGATTAGATGTACGTTTTAGTGATGCTTTAGTTGAAACGGTCAATTGTATTGTATATGCAGAGTACGATAATATTTTGGAAATTGATGCGTCCCGTCAAGTCATTGTCGATTTCAGCAGTTAATAAACTTAATTGATAGAGGTCGCCACCTTGTGTTACTATCTGTACTATACGTCTATACACCGGTTTAAAAAGCCTTAAACAGTCAGTCTGGATCGTACTTTGTGTTTGACAAGATTTGTATTACAACATGGATGTAATTGTTCATATTCAGTTCCTTAAAGATAGTAAGCAAAAATACGTACCGAAAGAAATTGCTATTGTCGCTGTTGACAGTGAATTTATCAGTCACTGGGTGGTGGCACCAACAGTCGCACTGGAGCATCTCGACGAAGACATACGAAAACAGAATAGCTGGTTAAATCAATATCATCACGGACTGGACTACTTTGACGGCGAGGTGACTTTGAAGACAGTTAAAAAGATTTTACGGGAACTTATGAAAAGTGTGCGGAAAATATATGTTAGAGGTAACGATAAGTGGTTGGTACTACAAAAAATTGTTCATCGTCAAATTTTAAACCTTGAGTATGATCAAAATTGTCCACCTTTCAATAAATTATCATCCGACGTATATTGTATGCATCACGCTGTCAAAACTTGTTTCAAAAATTATCGTTGTGCTTTAAATAACGCGTATAGATTAAAATCGTGGTTGACCCATCACACATCACCAAAGACTTTTAACACTACAAACGAAATTCATCATGGACAGTCTACAAATACTCAAGAATTTGTCGAAAATCCGTTCGCATACTGTAGTGTTATGTCCTGAATACTAAAAGTTTAATCTAAACAATGACGCCTGTCGCTTAGCCAGGACTCGAACCTAGAGAATGTTTAGGTAAACTAAGAGTATGTTTTACAGGACATAAACGTATTATCTAGTGGCAGGAAAGAAGGAGAGCTCTTTCCACACTAGTATTAATTAATTATTTTTATATAAATTGAGTACTTACTCAGTATTTCTTCTCTTGAAGATCTTTGCTTCCTTGTATTTTAAGTAAATGAATAATTAACACTTTGTTTATAATTGATTTAAATATATTATATAATTTATTAATTTTGCACTTTTACAATATTCTTGATTTCTTTATAATTAGTACTCTCAGTCTTAAACACTTGAGAGACGAGCCGACGCGTGTTTCGAACTGCCTAATTGTAGGTCAACATCTTCAATTTATTGTAAATTAATTTATAAATTTTAGTCGAATATTACCATGATCTCATTTAACAAATCGCTGAGTTTGCATTTTGACTCTTCGATTCATTGCTAATATCCAGGTCATTTACGAAACTCTACGTTCGCATTCTTTAAGCTGCAGTTGTTAGTTACGACTTGTTGTCGATTAAAAATTACAAAATTAAAAGTATACGTCTTATGACGTAACAGTAGGTGTATTTCCGGCCGATCAGACACCCCGAGTGTGGATGAAACCGACAGCGTTCGTGCTAAACACGGATGATCATACAAAATCTGGTATGCATTGGGTTGCTATATACGTCGATAAATCATGTAATGGTATTTATTTCGATAGTTTTGGACTACCACCACTCGTTCCAGATCATATCAATAGATTGCGAAAAAATTGTAAACAACTTCATTGGAATAATGTTCGATTGCAAAGCGCATCCTCCGATGTGTGTGGTCAGTACTGTATTATGTTTCTGTACTACATGACTCAAGGATTAGGTTTCGTCAAATTTATCGAAAACTTTTCCGATGAGTTGGAAAAAAATGACGCTCTTGTAAGACGGTATATACAGCGCAAGATAAACACAGATAAAAATTTCATTGGAAATGGTGGTTGTGTTGTCAGGTGTTTGCAAAGTTGTCGCGCAAAGATGTCATTATTATAATGTTGTTTTCACTTTATGTATGAGTGGTGTGTGAAAATTGTGTGAAAATTGATAAAAATCAATTTATGTTACGACGTATGCACGATTGTAAAAGCGTTAACACGATACATGAAAAGTTGTTAATACCGCTGAAACATATGTATTAAAAATTATAAACATTTCTTCATTCGTAATAAACAAAAATGTATTCATAAATATAATGTACTTTTTTTAAATAAACCTTTTATCCACCAATTCCTTCTCTTGTAGCAATAACATTATATTCACTCGATAATCAAAATAAAATTTAACAATAGCCAAGAATTAAATGCGTTGTGTAAATTTAGTTAAGAGAACGTAAAGATTGAAGAGAACGTAACGTGAGCTCGCGAATTCCTCATAGTGAACACCCGAGACACCCATGTGTCCGGAATTTGCAAAGTCAAGTCGTATTCGGAGTCACAACAATATTTGTCACCTCCCATTCTCTGGATTAATCGTCAACCGAGTTCCAGTATTCGTACATCCGTTCGCGAGTTCAGTTACGATTTCTCCCACCGCTTCCTCTCTGTCTCCCGCCATCCCCCTTCATACGGCGATCGGTCGACGGAATAGCTCAGTAGGTATTGAGACACCCCGCAACCAACATCGTAGAATTCGAATCTTCCGCCTCCCCCTTCCCCTCCCGCAGTACTGCATCATGGTCTACCCCTTCTCCTCTTCCGCAGCAATGTATCATTGCCCCCCTCCCCCTCCGTCATTTCTCCCACCGCCATTACCCCCTACCTTAACTGGTACCACCATTACCGCCTCCCCACCATCACCCCTCCCTAATCCCCCCTCCACCATGGTCCCCACATATTACCCCCTCCCCCTACCATGATCCCCACCTATTACCCCCCCCCCACCCCTCGCTATGGAGAGACACGCAAATCCCAGGAGTGGGGGGTTTGTTGTGTCTACCCATAGCGAGGGGCTAACTACTGCAGCCATATAAGTCCCAACTGCATCAACTGCTATGTCTTGAATAGAAGCTTCTGCTTCAGGTATTAATTGCTCATTATGGTCTGACCTTAGATCCCACAAATGTATAACTCCACTTTTTGCTTGATACGTTTCATGACTGGGCTCCAGAATTTAAATTGTTAAATAAATTATTTTATTAACAAATAATTATATTATTTTTAACTTCTCTAAAATAATTTATTCAAATAATTAATATTTCCTAAATTTTTTTTACTATTTTTATTTAAATCTTGATACTTAGAAATGTAGTAAAAATAAAAAATTTAAATAATTATTATACTGTACCTGTGAAAACTGTAGTGCAAAACCAAGAATTTGACAAACCTTTAAATTATCAACATTAAACATAACCAATAATTGTCACTGACAGGTTCTGCTACGCGCACGTTTCTCGGCAAATTAGATGATTGACGACCGTGTAAGATAAAAGATGACCGTTTAAGATAATAATGAAAAAATAACTAGATCACGCGTGTCTCACTCACTCTTTCGTTTTCCCCTATAGCTCTGTTTGAACTTTTTCGAGTAGACATATATATATTTATAGGAGACGAAAAGGATATCAGAAAATACATAGTCCAGTAAAAGAATTTGACATCTCAGATATTTACATGAAATTTTATTTATTTAAAGAGTATTACTAATCGTTATTATTACATGTTTAACGTTCAATTTGTGTCTCTAGATAGTAATTTATAAAACACCTCCCACGAAGGTGTCAACATTCGCAAGTATAATGGTTTCTAATCACAGTTTAAAAAACTTTATCTGATAAAAGAAATCTTGAATTTTAACTCTCACTTTTTTCTACTTACTATTATTTCAATTTAACATTTTTTTATATACTTTGTACTGAAGCTCTATAAAAAGTTTATACAATACAACGTACTGCATTCAGAGTGGAATAATCGATAGTATTTTTACTATACCATAAATTTGTTTTTAATTAATAATTTATATATTTTTGCGTTGACTTCGTAGAAAGTTTCTGCAATTGAAAGTACTGAAATCAAATTGGTATCGACAAGTATATTTTTCCATACCATAATGTTTTTAATTAAACATTTATATACTTTCCTTAAACTCCATAAAAAGTTTCTGCAATTGAAAGTACTGAAATCAAATCGGTATCGACAAGTATTTTTTTCCATACAAAAAATTTGTTTTTAATTAAACATTTATATACTTTGCTTTAGCTCCATATAGAGTTTCTGCAATTGATAGTACTGAAATCAAAGTGATATTGATGTCTGGAAAGCACTTTATAAAACACCTTCCACGAAGGTGTCAACGTTCGCAAGTATAGTTTCAAATTGCACTTTCAAAATTGTTATCTGATAACAAAAATCTTTAATTATTACTCCCATCCTATTTCTACTTATATTTTGCTTAAACTCCATAAAAAGTTTCTGCAATAGATACTACTGAAATCAAAACAACACAATCGATAAGTACTTATAACCATATCATAAATTTGTTTTTAATTAAACATTTATATATTTCACTTAAACTCCATAAAAAGTTTATGCAATAGAAAGTACTAAAATCAAAGCGGAATAATCGACAAGTATTTTTTACCATACCGTAAATTTGTTTTTAATTAATCATTTATATATTTTTTTGCGTTAACTGCATAAAAAGTTTCTGTAATTGAAAATACTGAAATCAAATTGAATCACAAGTATTTATCTTTACAAATACAAATATTATTATTAATTCAATTGAATACAAACATTTGTTCGGAATAGTATTCTACAAATTTTGTCCACATAAACAGAAACTTCTAATTTATTTATTAGGGTTTCATTTTCAATAATTTATTTATTTGTTATTATTACATGTTTAATGTTCAATTTGTGTCTCTAGATAGTAATTTATAAAACACCTTCCACGAAGGTGTCAACATTCGCAAGTATGGTTTCTAATCACAGTTTAAAAAATCAAAATGCAATTGTCAAGTATGGTGTATATTTTAATCACACTTTTAAAATTGCTATGTAAATATAATAGTTAAACATTTCTAATTTTTAAGCAAATTTTGTTGCACCACAATAAAAACAAAATTTTTTTTATTAAGAATATTAACTAATGAGCCGCGGTGGCTCATGGGTAGAGCTCCCGACTCTCACACCGAGGGTCGTGGGTTCGATCCCAGACGTGTACCTCTGAAAGTTTTTTCATGTGCATTTTTCGAACACCGCGACTCAGTGGCTCGGCGTGTCACTATAATGTGACGCCAGTTCAGGTGCGCGTGCGTTTCGTGCATTTTTCAGTGCATGAGAGGCACGGGCATCTGAACTATAGGGAACGTTAGGGACGCGAAGATGTAAAGAGGATCGCGGTGGTTCCATCGGGAGGACAGGAAACTGTAATTATTAGACTAATTACAGTGACCGATGATATCTTCCGATGGACACAAGCACCACTGTTTCAACTACATGTGCTTTGTTTACAGACACACCGTTCACCTCCGTCGCTGATTAGCCCTGGCAGCATAAATAGAGCGACGTTAAACAAAATAAAAAAAAAAAAAAAAAAGAATATTAACTACGTACATAATTCCTAAATAGTTTCTGCATTAGAAAGTACTGAAATCAAAATGAAATTGTCAAGTATTTTTATAAATATTTATTACTATAAAACTTTACGTTTAATGTTGTAAAACACCTTCAAGAAGGTGTACATTTTGGCAAGTATGGGTTCGGTCCGATCACAATTTTCCAATATTTTTATTTTAACTAAACCTATATTACATAATAACTTATTTATCAATAGAATAATACTAATGAAGTTATTACATTAGAAAGTACTGAAATCAAAATGCAATTGTCAAGTATGGTGTATATTTTAATCACACTTTTAAAACTGTTGTACATAATTCGTAGAAAGTTTCCGCAATAGAAAGTACTGAAATCAAAATGGAATCGGCAAGTATTGCTTTGCAAAAATAAATATATTTTTCGAACTGAATGTACTAATTTTTTCTGAAAAATATCTATCTTACTCATTTATTTTTTTTTTTTTAGTTACAGCAGAAAATACACAATTTTATAATAATATTCATTTGTGCAAAATTAATTTCTGGAAAAGTAATAAAACAGAAATTTTTCTCATTTTTATTCTTTTTAAATGAAATTATACTTGCACCACCGTTGGGTGTATCACAAGTTAATTTTGAATATTCTCTTACTAACTTAAGAAAGTAGATTAACGATTAAAAAAATGTTAAAATAAAGATTTCTAATGTTTTAAACTATAAAACGAATTTCTATTTGGAATGGATCGTATCTATTTATTTTTTTTACTATATAATAATTATGAAGTGCTTGTACTCGGTTTGACAAATTAATATTATCTGCAGTAATTATATATATATATATATATATATATAGGGCTTATGAGAGTCACTAAAAATCATTTAGATATGTTGTACCTATTAACTTACCTTAAAATATTTATAATAACTTGATATAGATGTGCATATATAATATATTATGCATTGCTAATTATAACTTATTAAAAGTAATAAAAATTATTAAAGTTGTAAAAAGTTATGACAATTTAAAGAAAGAGAAAAAATTCACAAAAATTAACATGGTAATTCCCATTTAAATTTTTAAAAAAATTTCGTGTTTCTTTAAATTGTCATAAATTTTTACAGAATTGGAGGCCATAAAAATGCTATAGACCATTTGAAAGGTATTGCTCCAAGCTTTCTTTTAGACTTTTGGATGAAAAAATCAAAGGTGGCGCACTTGCACTTTTTTCAAGTTGACTATTGACATGTAGTTTATGTAACATTGACCTTGAGATTAGAAATTCTAACCCAGAAGAATAAATTCTAGATATAATTAGCAACGAATGTTACATATAATGTTGTATAGTAAAAGTTGATAGATTTTGAGTTATATAGCGGTAAACCCAGCTGGTGTTGAAAAAAATATGGAAAAATTCACTTTTTGAGGTTAGAATAACTTTTGAGCAAATAGATTCCAGTACCTAAAAATTTTTTTCTGTATTCTGAAAAACATTTGCAAAGTGTACCCAAAATTTGGTGCATTTTAAAATTTTGATCGGACCACTTCACGTGGAATACCCCATATATATTTATTATTTTTCTAAAAAGGACCAAGCACATTTTAATGCGACCGAAAATTCGAATTTTTCTTCTTCCAAAATTGTTTACAACAATTTTAATAATAAGTTTACATATTCATAAACATTTTAAAATTATCAAATAAATAAAATACTTAATATTTATAAAAATCGAAGAAAAGTTCGAAAATGCACTCCCACCATTTTTTTTGTATCTATCGAATAGAGATAAGCGCATAGGTATTTAAGGGCGGAGAAAATACGGCCCCGAGCTAATTGTCGGTAGTCCATAGGCTCGACAGTTTTCCACTGTCTCTCCTACGGGCAACAGGGCATTTTATTTTTTTGATTGATTACGTTTCTCGCTGCATTTTGTATTTTCCTCGCTCGGTGTTAAACGCGACTCGTACTTAGAGTCTCGGGCGCGTGTTGAAATAGTAACTAGTATATACATATATATATTCGACTATTCATATTTTCCGGCGAATTAAATCAACATCGAAGCGAAACGGACTTAGCGTACCTGGTTATTCACTGTATAAGGTAAAATAAATATTGTAATAATTAAAACTAACCCCTTAATTTTTTCTTTTATATAAAAATACCTGGGTTGGACAAAAGCGTGGATCTCGCAGCTGCTCTGCAAAGTCTACCCTTTTGTTCCATTTTTGCACCTCTCCTATTTCTCTAACGCAGAGAAAGCCGGATTCGCTGCTGTTCAGCAAATCTTGGTTTTGACGAGTGTTATATACATACATATATAACATTTGTCTAACAGAGAATCCCAATTGAGTAGCGCTGCCGTTCAGCATTACCTTTTGAGGCCTCCTTTCTGTGTTTTCTCGTCTAATTTTCAGACAAATAATAGGAGAGTGCTGTTGTTCAGCACCTTCTATTGTTATTGTCACGCATCTCTTTCTCTCTCTCTCTTTCTCTCTCTTTCTCGCTCACCGCCGATCGTACTCCCTAGGGCCAGTGCGACGCTCGGAGTCTCTCTCTCTCTCTCTCTCTCTTTCTCTCTCTCTCTCTCTCCCTCACTCTAGCCCGTACAATTGCTCCGGAGTAGACCCGACGCAACGAGGAGAGAAGTAGCCATTTTGGGCCATTGCCCCTACTCTCCCTCGGCGCGGCACGCGTCCACTTGCCGTAGCAAGCAGACGCCTATCGTTCCTTCTCTCTCTCTCGACCCCTCTCTGTCTAACCAAGCGCAGTAGCGGAGCTTGGGGTAGAGACGGGCCCGTTTAGTCTGTCTCTCTCTCGCGTATACGGAGACCCCTCCTGGTCTCTCCCTCTCTCTCTCTCTTACTCTCGCTCCGTTCCTGGCCTAGCCTAGCGCAGTACCAGCGAACGGATAAATTTAAGTTAAAATAGGAGTAACCCTTCCTGGTTCATCCTGAGACTTCTTGTTATACATAAATATCCGGTCATAGCCGGATTCGTATACAAGAGAGGAAAGGAAAATTAAATAAGCCCCTCCTGGCGTTTTCTATTCGTACCACACACACACACACCCACACACACATAAATATATACATATATATATTTACGCCTACAGTCAAGGTGCATAATTTCGACGGGAGGCGCAGCCACTCTGCATCAACCGTTGGAAGTGAGGTGCAAGGACTACGCTGCCGCACAGCAGAGTTCTGCACTTCAACCTTGCTGCTGTTCAGCGGGGTCTTGTACTCAAACTTCGCTGCCGTTCAGCGGGGTTCTGCACTTTAACTTCGCTGCCGTTCAGCAAAGTTGAAGTCTAATATCACGTAATTAGGAACCGCTGCAGTTCAGTGAATCCGACTCTACGTGACCACACACTTATTACATTCTCTCTCTCTCTCTCTCCCCCCTTCTCGATTAACCTCTTTACGCCAGTGCACTTGCCACGGCAATCTAGCCTAGCGCGCACCCTCTCTCTCTCTCTCTGTTCCCTCCGTTCGTCCTCCCCCTAGGGCCGGTCCGACGCTCGGAGCGCAGACCTCGCCATCTTGGGCTTTCTCCCCCTTCCGCCTCAGTTCTATCTGGTGCGCGTGCATTCCTAGCGATTGCGGGTCTCACGCACACTCGGTAGAAGTGGTAAAGTAAGACCCCCTCTCTCTCTCTCTCTCTTTTCCCTATATTCCCCTTTCTATACCTTTCTCAATCTTTTTGTTCTTTTTTTTTAAATACACATATATGCGTATACGTAAATGTATATATATTTATATATATACGTTTACGTATTTATAATTTTATATTACATATATATATATATTTATCATTGTATGTACAGAGTTGTCGTGGCTCTTAGGTTCCCTCTTTCACCACTCTCTTCCTTGCCCGTTCTCGATTTTTGCAACGCTGTTCTGCATAAAAATCATAAGAGAATTCCTTATAGAGACGCTGCCGCCCAGCGAATCTTCCTCCCACTCCAATCGCTCCGCTCGACGTCTCTTCGTTGAATTTGAGTCCGCTGCGCGGTCACACATTCAAAACGAAGCAATCGAATAAGCCATATCTATCTTATCGTTCGAATCGCAGTCGCTCTCCAATTTGAGAATAAGATAGACGAAACCAACTTTAGAATTTCCAACGTTTCGCCGCTGTTCGGCAAAACAATTAGCCCCGTCACACGACATATTTTTAACTAAACATTTTCGCGTCTTGGCCCCATAATTACCTTTTTTTATTGTCACTTATTATTAGTAAAAACGTAGAGTTAATAGAAATAAATAGAAGAGTTTTGTTTAATACATATAGAAGGGGTCTATTTTAATAGTTAAACCAGGCAAGAACCCACAAGTTAACGATACTAGCCGCTCGGTATCGTTAACAACAATTATTAATTTTAACTCCCGGGTAAAAATAATAATAAAAACCCCGACGTTTGCCTTCTGCAAACGTTACAGGCTCATATAATAACCGTCTGTCATGTTTTCATTTGTTTTTACCTGACTGCTTTTGCTTTTTCTTTGTGTTAACTACGTTGTGTTTTGTTCCAATTATTTATTTATTTATTTATTTATTGTTTATTTATTTATTTAATTTATTTTAGTGTTTTCTATTTTTATAATAATGTGTAAATCACATAAAGGAGAGGTAAATGTTGGCTATATAACCTTAACTTCTGTGCAATACTTATCTTCGAGAATATGTATTTATTATACTTTGTCTTTAATTCATAGTGCAACGATTCAGAGATACTACGAAAGAATTTTTATAATTTTTAATGAATATTGACGTGTAGTAAGTTACCAATGTAATAAATATAATATATGTATATTCGATCTTGTTATTATAATCTAATGTAAAATATGTGTAATAAAGGTAATGCCTGAAGAAGATGGAGAATTTCCATCGAAACGTTGCAATGTAATGTAAACAATACAGTGTGTTCATCAATGATCGATATAATACCTAATCTACAATATTATCCTAAACATTTGGAACGAGTTTTGTAAAATATTTTTTAAGTCTAAAACACAGTGAATTGTAATTTAAACGAAAAAATTATTCTTAACTGTTCTCTGCCTGTGGCATCACTCACCCAATTTGGTTAACTGATATCCCTATTCTCTTTAGTCTTGTTGCTTATCTAGTGAGTCTTGCTTCAGTCTTCGGCAACGGTGATTAAACGCAATTTACGCTTAGTATGGTGAAAAATCGCTTCACTCGTGCGAACAACCTCGAGAAAGGTAGAAAACCATCTCCCACAACAGTGTCATAAATATACTACTTAATACAAATGTTCCACAAAAGTTTTATTCCATAAAAATGAAAAACATAATATATTTTTGTGACCTGTCTCTGTCCTTATAGCATCTCAAAAAAATTTTCATGGTAAATTCCATTTAAAAAAATTCACTATTTGAGGTTAAAATAAATTTTGAACAAATTATTATAGCAGTACCTAAATTTTGATCCGACCGTTTGACGTGATATAGCATATTATATACTGATTCCTACTAATCTCCTCGACTGTTAGCGATACGACTGCAGAATAGGTTGTTTATATTACATTTAATTAACAAAATCTACCATATTTTATAGATGAATTCAGCGCATGATACAATGATTATAGCTACTTTACAGCAATTTTTTATTATTTTCTATATAAACCCTACATATGTGTTTGATTCCATGGCAAGTGGCAAAATCAGTTAGTAATTTTGTAACTTTTGTAACTTTTATAACTTTTATAGTGGTAGCTCTATAATTCTCCATCCGTATTAAAGTTATTAAATAACCATATTTATTTTTTATAAAGGCAATATATATGTTTGATTCTTTAGCAACTGTATAATATTTAATAATTATATGAACTGTAATGGGTATACGATTTTTTTACTTCAAGGTTAGGTAACAATGAATGTTTTATATTTATACATTTACTTACGTAATTTATAAAAACCATGTTTATTATGTTGGTAAGCTATTGTTCTCTATACTTATACTTTTTGAATACCTCCTTTATCATTTCAATAAAACCAGTATGTCAGTTCTTTGGCAAAGATAATTTTGGGATACTTCTAAAATACCTGCTGAAATAGTTTCTAAGATACTTTTTGCGAAACATTTTTCTAGATTCTTTATGATCCTTTTTAAAACATTTTCACATACATTCTAGAGCGAGATACTTTTTGAAGAATATTTTTTAGGATCCCATATGTCTCAACTATGCTATAAACTTAATACAGAATCAAACTTTTGTGTATACAATTATCTACTTATATTTTTATCGTTTCATATAAAATATGGATAGAAAGTTAGAAAATACTATTATAAAATACCCTGAATCAAATAGAATTCTTTCTGTTGATGTTTGTTAGATATAATACTGAGATACGACAAAATACAATAGTAGTTTCGTAGCAGTATTTCTCAGATTTGTTAGCGGTAAGAACACGCATAGCAATATGTACCAAACATCCACCAAACTTTCACTATATTTTAGCAATTTATCTCACAATCTTTGGTCATACTTCTACCACACTGTACTTTTGTTAGATTTCTGACATACAAGAATCGTACATTGCTTATAAATTTGTAATATTCTGATATCTTATCAATATTTTTGTAGTGCCTAGCCAATGCATTCGCAATTTATTAATCATATAATAATAATATATTCATAATATAATGGTAATCTGTTGGCAATTTATTGGTAATACATTGATCATATAGTGAAAATATAATTGGAATACATTGTCAATATATTGGTAATATAGTGGCAATGTATTGGCAATATATTGGCAATATATTGGAAATATGTTGGCAATGTATTAGCAATATATACAGAAAATTTCCGAAGAGACGCTACACCCATACAAGCTCCAAACCAACGCGGCGCAGCTGCTTCACCGATGAATCAACCTTTACACAGTGTGGCATACTCAACAGACAAAACCACCGTAACTGGGCACCGGAAAACCCGAGGTGGGTTAGTGATGTCGCAAATCAGCGTCGCTGGAAAATTAACGTGTGGGCAGGCATAGTTGGGGATCGGATTGTGGGCCCGTATTTTTTCGAGGGAAATATAAATGGAAAAAATTATTTACATTTCCTGGAAAACGAGCTGCCCCGTTTTCTAGAAGGGAACCCTGTAAATGTAAATACAATGTGGTGGTTACAAGATGGCGCACCAGCCAACAGTATTCTATGACTGTACTAGAGTCTTTCCTTAGGGCAATATCACCGCATCAATCCGCAGTATTTGCTGCCCTGAAGCCCTCGTCAACAAGCTTCACAGTTAGTCGGTTTCACTTGTCGGCGATGGTGCCTAAAGTTTCCCCGATGCGTTCAAAAAGTAAAAACTCTCATGAGGGCCTCATGGCATCGATTAACCTCGATGAGAGGCCACTAAGTAAGTGTACCGAAGCTCTTTACGACGGCCCGCCGCCTTACGACGGTTAGCCTTAAGCCATAATTCTCGGTATGAATGCGGCGGTGTTTAGCTCCCCGCCGTCTTCCGCTTTCGAACATAAGCAGCATCCGGGTCAGATCGCTTCACCCGTCAAGCCTGCTTGCAACCACACACCCCGCAGAGTCCAACCCAATACTGGGGACACGCTGGCGTTTCACTTTCAACTCAGAGGTACGCTAACGTGGGGCTCGGATCCCAGTCCCTGCGTACCAGAGTAAAGTCATCCTGGTCCAACTGTCGACATGCCGAAGCACGCCTCCCTATTACTCCCCGGATCCCCGAGAAGTTTTTGCGGTAGGTAGCCTTACGTTCGCATGTTCATGAAAGGTAAAGCATTCGTCACTCCCTTCACGAACTCTTTAGGGGATACCGTTCAAAAATCCCCTGAAAGAGAAAAAAAGCGTACAAACCAAAAGGCTTGTACGCTATTGCTTATGAAAGGTAAAACATTCAACAATCCTTCCATAAGCCTTCCAAGGGATACCGTTCGAAAAATCCCTTGAAAGAGAGAAAAATTGCGTACAAGCAAAAGCTTGTACGCGATGGTGTTTTTAACATCTCACTCAGCGCAAAGCCTTCAGTTCGGATGTGTATCACAACTCGACTTACTGATTTTATACGGAGAGAATTTTGATGAAAGGGACACCCTTCTATGAGACATCCCAGCGCTCGTCTGGATGAGAAACTACTTCGGTCCGGATGTGCCCCAAGGCAGACCTCGAAAGGCCTGCCTCAGTATTTTGACGCTGCACGTAGTACACCCCGAAGGATGTCTACTTTGATTTAGCGGCCGTCCCTTCATCCCTAGGTAGAGTCTCCCTTGACGAGGTCGCCCAGATGAATAGCAGAATCGTTAACGGCATATTTTCGATAACCAAGCGTGTTAGTAACCAAGAAATATCGCATGTTAAACAGTTGATCGCCGACATAGGCTCGACGAAGCAACTCGATTTCGAGGCGCACTAGTGGCAATCCTCTTCCTCCACTGTCGCAGGAGGTAAAATTCGAACTCTCGGAACTGGGGGCCGAGTCACTCACCCTCTCCCAACTCAGGAAATCTGAGAACAGGATTCCGCCAACTTGGCGCACCAGCCAACAACACAAACGATGTCCAACTATGCCTGACACGTTACTTCCTGCGGCGTTGGATCGGCAAAAATGGACCCTCCCTTTAGTAGCCGCCGCGATCGCCGGACCTCAATGTGTTGGACTTTTACCTTTGGGGGCGGATTAAGGATATCTGCTACCAGGAAAAGCCCACAACTCGGGAAAATATCATTGGTAGGATTCGCGCAGCGTTTGCTACAATCAACATTATCGAGTTGCAGAAGGCAAGGGAACATTTCATCAAACGCTTGCAATGTGTTCTAGAGCATGCTGGAGGAAATATTGAACAGTATCTGTAAATAAAGGTAAATAATTGTAAAAAAATAAAATTAAAGAGTTAATTAAAGTTAAAGTGATGAATCATATTGTACGCTATTTATATCGGAAAGTACTTTTCAATATAAAGGTTAAATTGTTGAATATTACACAGCATATACCTCCTACATTAAAAGTAAAAACATTAGGACAAAAAGGCGGTACTTTTAGATTTCAATAATATGAACCTCTATCCCGCCAATGAAAAAGCACCTATAATCAACAAAAGTATTCGGACGCATGTTCTGTCCACGTAGACTTAATATCTACATTATATGAATACAACCCACTTCTGCGTCTAGAGCGATTTTCTCTGTTGAATTTGAGGGGAGGGTGAATAAGTCTTGCATTGGTCTTTTCCACCCTTAACGGCACAATTTTACAGGTGGTTACGCCCCACTGGAGACTTACACTTCCACGAGAGTATAGTCAGAATATACCACCTACCCCTGCATCTAGGGCGATTTTCTCTGTTGATCTTGCGGGCAGGTGAATAAGTCGTGAATCGGGCTTCTGGTACCCTTAACAGCATATTCTTACTGGTAGATAGGGCCAAATAAAGGCGCATACACCCGTCAGAGAATAATCAGTATACATCGTGATTCATAAACAATACCAGAAATATATTTTTTTGGATTCCTCTCAAAAAAAGTAAGTAAGCATTTAGAAAAAATTTTGCATACAAGAAGCATTATGTTTATAGAGTGTATCCAGGGCTAAATTTTTTTTATTCTTTGGCTTATTGTGAGACTCGAATTTAAGGGTCTTTTTAGGGTCTAAAAATTTTGACATAGGATATCATCCTGAATTTGACGAATTTGGCATTACCAATCAAATCTTTCGAAAGCTTTAATTTGTAGTATATTAGATGATTAATATATTGCGAATGTATTGGCTCGGCACTACAAATATATTGATAAGCTATCAGAATATTACAAATTTATAAGCAAAGTACTATTTTTGTATGACAGAAATCTAACAAAAGTAATGTGTGGTGAAAGTACGACCAAAGATTGTGAGATATATTGCTAAAATATAGTGAAAGTTTGGTGGATGTTTGGTATATATTGCTATGCGTGTTCTTACCGCTAGCAAGCCTTAGAAATACTGCTACGAAACTACTATTGTATTTTGTCGTATCACAGTATTACATCTAATAAACATGAGCAAAAAGAATTCTATTTAATTCAGGGTATTTTATAATAGTATTTTCTAACTTTCTATCTATATTTTATATGAAACAATTAAAATATAAGTAGATAATTGTATACACAAAAGTTCGATTCTGTATTAAGTTTATAGCATAGTTAAGATGGGATCCTAAAAAATATCCTTTAAAAGTATCTCGCTCTAGAATATATGTGAAAATTAGTTAAAAAGGATCATAAAGAATATTGTTTAAAAATATATAGCCTATACGATACCTATTCTAATATTATTTACCGGACTAGTGTGCAAAATGAAACATTTTCCGCACTAGTGCGCAAAATGAAACATTTTCCGCACTAGTGCGCAAAATAAAACGTTTTACGCACTAGTGCGGGAAAGTACTATTTTGCGCACTCAAACGCGTGCGCAAAATCGAATTTTGCGCACGGAGTTAGGAAAAATATGATTGATAGGATTCGCGCAGCGTTTGCTACAATCAACATTACCAAGTTGCAGAAGGCAAGGGAACATTTCATCAAATATAAGTAAACAAATGTAAATAATTGTACAAAAATAAAATTAAAGTGATGTGAATTAAAGTTAAAGTGACGAATCATATTGTACGCTATTTATATCGGAAAGTACTTTTCAATATGAAGGTTAAATTGTTGAATTTTACACAGCAGTTACCTCCTACATTAAAAGTAAAAACATTAGGACAAAAAGACGATACTTTCAGATTTCAATAATACGAACCTCATTCCCCCCAATGAAAAAGCACCTTTAATCAACAAAAGCTTTCTTCGGACTCATGATCTGTCCACGTAGACTTAATGTCACCATTATATGTATACAAGCCACTCCTGCGTCTAGAGCGATTTTCTTTGTTGAATTTGCGGGGAGGGTGAATAAGTCGTGCAATTTTTTCCACTTATATTTCCCTCGAAAAAATACGGGCTCACAAGCCGATCTCCAACTATGCCTGCCCACACGTTAATTTTCCAGCCACGCTGGTTTTCGACTTCACCAACCCACCTCAGGTTTTCCGGTATCCAGTCACGGTGGTTTTGTCTCTTGAGCATGCCACACTGTATAAAGGTTGATTCATCGGTTAAGCAGATCCGCCGCGTTGGTTCAGGATCTCTACGGTGCCTTCGTAACATGGTTGCTGCAAATTCCATCCTTTTAGGCCTATCGAGATCTCTCACGGCCTGGACCATTTGGAGCTTGTATGGGTGTAGCGTCAATCAAATCTTTCGAAAGCTTTAATTTGTAGTATATTAGATGATTAATATATTGCGAATGTATTGGCTCGGCACTACAAATATATTGATAAGCTATCAGAATATTACAAATTTATAAGCAAAGTACTATTTTTGTATGACAGAAATCTAACAAAAGTAATGTGTGGTGAAAGTACGACCAAAGATTGTGAGATATATTGCTAAAATATAGTGAAAGTTTGGTGGATGTTTGGTATATATTGCTATGCGTGTTCTTACCGCTAGCAAGCCTTAGAAATACTGCTACGAAACTACTATTGTATTTTGTCGTATCACAGTATTACATCTAATAAACATGAGCAAAAAGAATTCTATTTAATTCAGGGTATTTTATAATAGTATTTTCTAACTTTCTATCTATATTTTATATGAAACAATTAAAATATAAGTAGATAATTGTATACACAAAAGTTCGATTCTGTATTAAGTTTATAGCATAGTTAAGATGGGATCCTAAAAAATATCCTTTAAAAAGTATCTCGCTCTAGAATATATGTGAAAATTAGTTAAAAAGGATCATAAAGAATATAGTAAAATGTTTCGCAAAAAGTATTTTAGATACTATTTCAGCAGGTATTTTAGAAGTCTCCCAAAATGAAACAGTTTAGTATGTATAATAGTTTCATAAAATGTCATCCATTAAGTATGTTGGGAAGTCTTCATAAGTAATTAATTTACCACAAAAAGTATTGAAAAGTCTGCTAAGTATTACTTTATTTTATAACAATAAAAAAGAGAAATTTCTGTTTTATTACATTTGAAGAAATTAATTGCTTACAAATCAATATTATTATAAATACTATTGTGTATTTCTTGCTGTAAAACATAGCAGGGCTAAAAATTATAAAATAATTTATGTGTAGTATATACCTTACTGAAAACATGTGTCATTTATCAACAGATACTTGTCGACTCTATTTTGATTTCAGTACTTTCTATTGCGAAAACTTTGTAAGAATCGAAAAAGTTAAAATGTAATTAGTAGGAATTTGTCGATCTGACGGAGGCGAAGGAAAAGAAAAAAAACACAAAAAGTTTTTCTTCCAAGCGACGTTTCGTTGGCTTGGTCTGCCAACCTCTTCAGGCTATTTTTTATTGATAACACACAAATAACAAATTAACAGAACGCACAAACAATATTGAAAAACTTAGATGTAAAAAAATACCTTTTTTATAATCGGATAACCGATTCGTCAAGCGGTTAGATAAACAGTCAACATAAGCAAAACTCGGTGTATTTATATATATATCGCTAAAGGTAGTGTAACGTAAACATTGTACAACTGTCAAATCAGGCATTTAAATTTCTGAGAACTGGGAAATAAGAGCTATTTAAAAATCTAATATCGTCTTTCTTATTAATATTATTAACATCAAGTTTAATGTGTAACATTTCCGAAATAAGACGCTTTTTATAATTGATCTCCCTATCGACAATTTTTACACCATCCTAATCAAATTCATGTTTATTTAAAAACATATGTTGATTAATAACTGAATCAGTATTGTTATTCTTTTTGTGTTCATTAATCCTCGTTTTTAGTAAACGTTTAGTTTCACCAACGTAAGATGCAGGACAGTCTTTACAATTTAATTTATAAACAACATTCATCTGTTCAAACTTTTTTGTACCATCTTTACCCAGTTTAATAATAGAATTCAAACTTTTTTGAACTAATGGTAGAGTTTGAATATTAACAGACCTTAATATGCGAGATAATTTATCAAAATTCTGAGAAAAAGGTAATGGTAAATAGGCAAGACGTTTAATTCTGGAAGTAGATTGAATATTTTTTTTATTAAATTTTAACTTATTTAGACGGAAGTGAATATTTTGTTTAATAAATTTGATATTGTAGTCATTGTCGACAAACTTTTTGTGTTTTTTTTCTTTTTTTTTTCTTTTCCTTCGCCTCCGTCAGATCGACAAATTCCTACTAATAACCATGGAGAGCGCTCATCATATTTATTAAAATGTAATTGTTTTAAATATTCAATATCAATCGCCAAAGTGCGATAGAAATCAAACCATACTTGCGAACGTTTACACCTTCGTAGAAGGTGCTTTTCGATATTTAACGTTTGGATTATGTATTAGATAACTTTTGTTCGAATAAAAAAAACAAATATAGTAAGCCGAATAATTGCAGGACATATACTTTTCTGAAATAAACGTGTTACTTTTCTACAGAAAAACTTGTCGATTACATTTTGATATTATATACTTACGATTAAAGAATCGAACTCATATATATTGACTTTATAGAAAAAAATAGATTTATCAGCTATAATAAGAATGGCAAACGATAGAGATCCACTTAAATATAACATTGTGTTTCATTTTTAATTATTTTGAACATGGTGACTATCAAACATTTACCTTACTCAGTGTTGAAATAAAAATACTTCTATACATATCAAATTTACAAAATTTCTAAATAACCTATACATTTGCCAAAGAACTGACATATTGGTTTTATTGAAATGATAAAGGAAGTATTCAAAAAGTATAAGTATAGAGAACAATAGCTTACCAACATAATAAACATGGTTTTTATAAATTATGTAAGTAAATGTATAAATATAAAACATTCATTGTTACCTAACCTTGAAATAAAAAAATCCTATACCCATTACAGTTCATATAATTATTAAAGATTATACAGTTGCCAAAGAATGAAACACATATATTGCGTTTATAGAAAATAAATATGGTTATTTAATAACTTTAATACGGATGGAGAATTATAGAGCTACCACTATAAAAGTTATAAAAGTTACAAATGTTACAAAATTACTAACCGATTTTACCACTTGCCAAGGAATCAAACACATATGTTGGATTTATATAGAAAATAATAAAAAATTGCTTTAAAGTAGCTATAATCATTGTATCATGCGCTGAATTCATCTATAAAATATGGTAGATTTTGTTAATTAAATGTAATATAGACAACCTATTCTGCAGTGATTGCTAACAGTCGAAGAGATTAGTAGGAATCAGTATATAATATGCTATATCACGTCAAACGGTCGGATCAAAATTTAGGTACTGATATAATAATTTGTTCAAAATTTATTTTAACCTCAAATAGTGAATTTTTTTAAATGGAATTTACCATGAAAATTTTTTTGAGATGCTATAAGGACAGAGTCAGGTCAAAAAAATATATTTTGTTTTTCATTTTTATGGTGTAAAACTTTTGTGGAACATTTGTATTAAATAATATATTTATGACACTGTTGTGGGAGATGGTTTTCTACCTTTCTCGAGGTTGTTCGCACGAGTGAAGCGATTTTTCACCATACTGAGAGTAAATTGCGTTTAATCACCGTTGTCTAAGACTAAAGCAAGAATCACTAGATAAGCAAGAAGACTAAAGAGAATAGGGATCTCAGTTAACCAAATTGGGTGAGTGATGCCACAGGCAGAGAACAGTTAAGAATAATTATTAATCGCAACTTGTGTGTTATAATATTCATTTTACATAATAAGTTTCGTGTATTCCGTAACAGCGTAACATTTACCAAATTGTCATACTACCGACGAATCGATGATCTTTTATTACCTCAAGTGGATGAAAACGCGAATGAATGTTTTTCTTTGGTCATCCGAATAATTATTAAGATGCGTGACATAAATCCACGATTTCTCATAATACCGATTTTTAGTAAAGATATGATATACTATAGCTAGATGATTCCGGGCTATTATAAAACTTCATCGAGGGTTCAGTTAGATTTTATTTTACACGGACTCGGAATTGACTTACTAGTAATATTATTGCTGATATATTACCAATATATTGCGAATTTATGGTAGTGATTGTTTTGCATTTTGTATATTAAACACTCAATTCAATTCAACAGCCAGACTATTGCAATTATTATTCTAAACATTTGGAACGAGTTTTCCAAAATATTTTTTAAGTCTAAAACACAGTGAATTGTAATTTAAACGAAAAAACTTTTTTCGAGCACGTTTGCTCTTGCAGTGCTTACGTCGGAGAGCATGCGCGGCCAGCTTACTTCACGAGTACAAAATTTGTTGAACGCGAACGTCGGAGAGCGTCCGCGGTGGCATTATATTTTTTAAGCGGAGAATTGAGGCTTGAGCTAAAATTCATTTTACATGGACTAGGAATTATTTCACTAGCAATATTAACTAATATATTATCAATATGTAGCGATATATCTTTATGGTAAACGTATTTATTGGCTATATTGTACCCAAAACTTAATTCAATTCAAAATTTTATTGTCTTAAAATTCGTCATAAAGGTTTCAATAAATTAATGTAAATACGATGTGATTAAAAACAACAATGGATGCTGCAAAGGTCACTACGGCATCCCAACCTTCTTGCGAACCAAGGAGGCACATCCCGATAACCTCTGGTGTCAGAGGCCTCTTCCAAAAGGTATGGAAAACACCCCTTTCTTCCGCGAATCGAGGACACCAGGACAAGACGTGCTCCACGTCTTCGTCGACACCAGGGCAGGTCGGGCACTCCGCACTCACGTATATACGGATGCGGTGCAGGTAACTGCGAAAACACCCATGCCCGGTAAGCACCTGGGTCAGGTGGAAGGTGACGAATCCGTGTTTCCTACTCGTCCACTTGGCGATATCTGGGATGACGCGGTGAGCCCAGCGACCTTCGCTTGCCGAATCCCATCTTTGCTGCCACAGTTCGATAGTCCTGTTTGACCACCGACTGCTACTACCACGTGCTGCTTCGCTGCTGTTTTCTAAGGTATGCCGTCCTTTTCTGTACGTATCAGCCCTCTCTATCGCCAAAAGATCGATGGAGGAATTCCCGCGATCACCGAGAGGGCTATATCTGACACGATTCTATAAGCATGAGCCACCCTTAGTGCGGCTATTCTGCAGGCTCGTGGACAGGATGCACCGTAGCTTAGGTTACTTCTTAGGGCATCCGCCCAAATCGGGGCTCCATATAAAATTACCGAGCTTACCACTGTCGCTAAGAGAGCTCGACGTGGCTGCTTTGGCCATTCGATATTGGGCATTATTCCTGACAAAGCTCTAGCCACTCCTGCGGCTTTCGACCCTACACTCAGTAGGTGTTTCTTGAATGTTAGCCGCGCATCCAAGATGACTCCTAGATATTTTACCGTGTCCGCCGATCTTACACGTTTACCATTTACAGTAAAGGTGGCGTACCTCCTTTGCTTCGTTCTGGAGATAAGTACCGCCTCGGTCTTTTCGGCCGCCAGACATAGCCCATGGGTGCTCAACCATTCAGCCACTAGCGCGATAGAGACATCTCCGAGATATTCTAACTCATCGATGCTCCTTGCGACGACGATCAAAGCCACATCGTCCGCAAAAGCCACCATCGCCACTCCCTGTGGAAGCTGCTGCCTAAGCAGTCCGTCGTAAATGACGTTCCAAAGAAGAGGTCCCTAGACCAAACCCTGCGGCACGCCTCCGGTGATGTTATAGGAGTACGCGCCATCCTCGGTGTCATAGAGGAGGATCCGTTCTATGAGGTAGCTAGAGATGACTTTGCGTAGGTAGAGCAGCACCTTTAATTGTTCCAAGGACAACATAATATTGTCCCACCGAGCCGAGTTGAAGGCATTGCGGATATCCAGTGCGATGATAGCACACATGCGCCTAGAATTCCTAGTACCACCAATGGCATTGGTGGCCAGCTCGAGAACTCGACTTATAGCGTCAATAGTTGAGCGCCCTTTCCGAAAACCGAACTGATTGTCGGACAGATCGCCTTCCTGTGCAATGGCTGCTTGTAGCCTGGCACAAATAACCCGCTCGAATAGCTTCCCAGCTATAACCAACAAACAGAGTGGCCGGTACGAGGAAGGGTTCTCCGGTGGTCGGCTCCCCTTTGGGAGAAGCACCAGCCTCTGAACCTTCCACCTTGCTGGGAAGCATCTTAATTGAAAACATGCATTAAATGTGTCCGCAAAAAATAATGGCACATTCAGCGCAGCGGTCTTAATGACCAGACCAGGTATTCCATCCGGCCCTGAAGCTTTACGGATGGATATTCTCCTTGCAGCCATTCTCAGCTCGGTTATGCTAATGTCTGGCGGCGCGACTGCACTGTCGGTCCCCATTAAACCTGTCTCGGCTTCCCGTTCCTGATGTTGTGGGAATAGGTGGCGCACCGCTCTGTCAAGAAAATATGGACACGATGGCATTGAGGCGCCCCTCGGTTTGATCTCGGTAGGACTTACCCCAGGGATCGCGGTCCATTTCCTCGAAAAATTCGCGCCAGCACTTGCGTTTAGCTGTTTTAATGGAGCTCTTTTCGTTTTTCCTCGTAGGCCGCGGTTGGTTCTTGGTACCGCGGCTGGTTCCGAGCACTCTGGTGCAGTCGACGAGTCCTCAGACACTCACGGCGTAATTTTGCGATATTCTCATTCCACCAGTAAATAGGTGGGCGGCCACGAAGGATGGATTTCCTGGCCATAGAGATATCGCAAGCCGCTATTATGGCACGCGTGAGTTCCTCGGCTCGTTCTTCCGGTGTTTCTTTGATAGCGACTTCTGCTATGGAGCAGAGGAACATTTCTCGGTAGAAAGTAGACGGTACCCATCTCTTATATTGGAAGCTTTTGTTCAGACCTGCTACCCTGTTAATCATCGATTGGAGCTGGTACACGAGTGCTAGATGGTCGCTCCCCGTGTAGCGATCACTAACTTTCCAGGTAAACCCTCTCTTCATTAATCTGGGATCGATGAAAGTTAGGTCTACTATAGACGACCTCCCCGCCTTGGTAAAAGTGGGAGTCGTTCCAGTGTTAGTAATTTCCAACTCCAATATCGCAAAGGCCTCGAGGAGTGTACGATCACGAGATGTGTGTGTGTGTGTGTGTGCGTGTGTGTGTGTTGGTGTGTATATAAAAGTGTGTGTATGTTATGCCCTAAAATACATGAAAATTAGTGATTTTATGATGTTTATGAGGCATAACTTACAACAGCGGTCTTGGCCAATAAGCTAACCACCGCAATTCGAAAGCTCTCGAAAAATGTGTTCTTTTGAGCGGTGTTAGATCAAAATAGATTGTGGTGTGATCGCCTTTTTTTGATATTTAATATTTCCGGGCGTTCTATCTCTTCGACATTTTAAAATTAAGAATTGTATCCCAGGTAGATAAGTTGCTTATAATGTTTTTTCAAAAAAATCAATTGATTTTGAGATAAATGGCTTTAAAAATAGTAATTTTTCTAAAAAATTGAAAAATTTCCAATTTTCATCGTGGACTAACTCTTAGGCAAATTATTTTTAACACTTAAAATTTTTTTTCTATCTTCTGGAAAATATTTCCAGCCTGTACTCAAATTTTGGAGCGATTTAAAATTTTCATCGTACCACTTGACGTGAAATAGCCCATATATATATATATGTGCGTGTGTGTTTGTGTGTGTGTGTACAATGGGTTGAAAATAAATACAATAATTATTACATTTTTAAAATAATTCTTTTATAGACATATATATATATATATATATATATATATATATATATATATATATTATGTATAAATAGTTCGCCGCCGTTTTGTCTAAGATTTGAGGGTTCTAATATATGCCAATGTATATAAAAATTTTTCATTTTCCCATATATGGGCATATATGGTTCCAGAAACAATACTATATATATGGGCAATATTATATGTACAATACTATACAGGGTGTTCTGAAATTCATTCCGTTAATTTCGCACACATATAAAGCTCGAAATTCTAAGCAACTTTTCTATCTGACAAATTTCGATTTGAAGCTTATTTATTAAGTTATTGTTAGTTGAACATTATTAATTCGAGCCAATCAGAGCGCGCCAGTCGGCGATGGGCGGTGCAGAGAGACCGAAAGCGGTGCGTGGAGGGAGCGCCCGGAGAGGGGAAGAATCGGGAAATTAAAAAATGGCCGATAAGGAAATGTCAAGCCTTATTATTTCATTATTTAATTATTTAATTGCTTTACGCATTTTAAATAATTTATTATTTAATAAATTAATACCAAGGATATCTTAGAAACCACTTCATCGAATAAACTGACATTTTAACAATAATGATTTTAATCAAATTAAATGATACATAATTTTGTAATTAATTTCGAAATGTTGATGTTAATTATTATATTAAAAAACTAATTATTTAGCTGTCTATTAAACAATTTTTTAATTTTTCTGAATAATTTGACAAGTATAATTTTTTTTACTATATTATAACACAGTCTATTTCATTTAAGTGGATTAAAAATGTTGAAAATTAGTCTATTCGATGAAATTGTTCCTGGGATATCCTATCTATTATGGAAAAAAACTCAGGGTATAGAGACTCTTATAATTAATTAAAATGGTACCCTAGTAGAAATCTGACAATAAATGTAACAATTTTAAGTCATAAAACGGCCAATTATCATATAATACTCAATAAATGCCCAATTAATGGCAACATTAGAGTTTTTTTTAACCCTAAATGTTACATTTTTACTAGGGTTATGCTACATATAAATTGGCTAAAAAAATTAAATTAAAAGTTAATAATAAGTAAATTGGTTTAAAAAATTAAGAAATGTTATTCTTTGTGAGGCTTACGATGGCTCGATTGGTAGGGCGTCGGGTTCGTAATCTGGAGGTCCCAGGTTGGATTCTCAGCCCCGGCCGATTGATACAAGCACCACTGGGGAATGTATTTTCAACAAGTGCTTTCTTAACAAAGACATCGTATAACCTCCGTCGCTGATCAGCACCAATTTGGGAGCATAAAAAGAGCGACGTTAAAATAAAAAAATAAAGGTTATTCTTTGAAACAATAGCTTATCAACAAAATTTGATTTAATATGGGATCTTGATTCAAGCCAAAGATATAATAAAATAAAAATATTGTATAAATATTGTATAAATGAAAAAATTGAAAATAGACAGTTTTAGTACTTGAGTACCCATTTCATAGAACCAAGATTTTTATTCAAAAATTATTGTCCTGAATAAACTTTTTATCACCTAACTAATTGAATTATACAATGTTTATTTAATGTCATTAATGATATTTTACAAAACTATCATATACCTAACAAAAATTAATTTTAAAAAAATTTAAATAAATTATTAATTGAAGATAAGTTTAATGTAACCAATAAAACTTGTTAATTGGGTTTTAATATTTTTTTCACTAAATTGTCTTTTTTAGTATTATTGATAAGTAATATTAATTATAATTAATTAAATTTAGATATTCTGAGATCCGTCCTAATTAATAAAATCCTAAAAAACACTATTTGGTGTAAAAAGTATAAAAATCTAATTCACAAGTTTCATTGGCTACATATTCATACACATTTAATATAAGTTCAATAAGTTAATATTATTAAATAAACATAGTAGAATCCAAATAATTAGACGAAAAAAGTGTTATCCAGGATAATAATTGTTGAATAGAACTGTTGGATAGTATGACATGGGTACCCGAGTGCTAAAACTGTCTATTTTCAATTTTTCACTTATACAATATCTTTGATTTATTATATTTTTGGTTTGCATCAAAATCCCATATTAAAACAAATTTTGTTGAAAAGCTATTGTTTCAAAGAATAACGTGTTTTAATCAGAGCTATATTGATGCTGTCGTACAGTCCAAAATAACAACTACTAGATAGCCAATTTTATTACTGCAAATTAGGTATTTGTAAAAATGGTAAACAACTATATTGAGCGCTTTAAACTTTTTCCCCTTTAATAAGGTAAAAGTACCAATTGCGAAACAGGGCCGTATTGTGGAACATATAGTATTAAATTATTATATTTTAACAAAACTTTGAGTCTTTTGTAAATGGAAACAATAAATTATATTTCAAATAAGTTAAGAAATGTAGATTTATAAATATAAGAACATATAATATATGTAATCAAGAAAAAAATATAAAAGGTTCAAAAGTCAAATAAGTTGGAAGGTTATGATGACAAATAGTGCTGATTTCCGATGCCTTGTTTAAAGCTATTTAAACATAATTCATTATGCTTTACAAACATAATATTATGTATAGAAGCTATACTTTCATATGATGTACACTAAAATTCAAATTTATATCTAATTGCTTCATAAATTATACTGTTCCAAAATATGTACATCATTCTCTCATGTCCATAAGTATTGGAACAGCAAGAAAAAATGTTTCATAATTGGTACATAATTCTATATTTCGTCCGTTTCGTGGAATACTTTTAACATTAAGATATTTAATATTTATTTACATTTTTGAAATATTTAATTGTTAGCAATCGTTAACTAATAACTATTTTAATATTTTGCATTATCTTCGATAAGTCAACTATGTGTAGTAAATAAATTATTTAAAAAACACAATTCTAATCAACAAAATTATTTTGAATGTTCCAACTTATGTACAAATTCATATTGACAGTTTTTTATCTCATATTTACTAATTAGAGTCAACATAAGCATAAAAAATAGAATTAATATGAAAAAATATTAATTATTAACTTCGAAAAAATATGAATTGAACGCTAATATTTTATCATAAGCTAACAAACAGTAATGGTATAGCTCTTTATTTTGCTTAAAAATAATTAAAATTTACATACCTAGTAAAAAACCGTTCCGGCACTGGTACTTTTACCTTATGTAAAACAAAAAGTTGACCTATTTTGAGGCATGTTAAGGTATACTTCCAATATGGTGAAAATTGGAAAAAAGGAAAAAACTGTTGTTACATAACTCTGATACAAATTAATATATTGAAATAAAATTTCTTGCAGATTATGGATTATATTTTTAATATCTAAAAAACATGAGCCATTTTAAAATTTATGTACACTCGTCGTGAAATCAACAACATCTACACGGAGAAAAGAGTTCTATGAAAAATTACGATATTTTTACTGTAAGCGAGAAACAAACAAGGTTCAGTTGAAAAAGTGCAATATTTATTTTGGTAATAAGTAAACACTTCCAAGAATAATTGCTATTTCAGTTCACTAAAAATCTCGAAAAATCTGGACTCAACAAAATATAAAACAACTGATATTAAATTTTAATGAAAGAAACAACAAATTTTACTGCAAGTCTTATGAAATAATATCACAACAGCTACTAAATTTTGTTAGACATTTCAACATATTAATTACAAACCGACTGGTTTAGCTTTTAATTGATATTAACAACGGGATAATGCAATAAATGTTAATAAAGTTCGCGCGTCCTTTCAGCGACGTGTAGCATATAACGACGATTCGAAGTTAAACAATGGAAAGCTTGATGGCGCAGCGGTAACGTGCTCGATTTTGACGCGGAGGGTCCCAGGTTCGAATCCCGGTGTCGGATGATCCAAAGGTTTTTTCATTAAAATAATTTATTATTCAATTTATATTTCAGTTTAAATGTATGTAAATAATAATATATCTAAATAATTCTATGTATAAAATAAAAAAAAAGATGGCACGGGAGCCGTCCGAAGAATAAATTTTTCTTTCTTTCAGTCGCAATAAAAATTACTATACTGCTTTGTAAAATTTAGTGAACTCGTTCTAAAAATTAGTGAACTGCAAGTTTGTCTCGATTTCAAGCAAGAATATCGTAATTTTTATATGAAAATTTTTCTCCGTGTACTTGATTAAGGGGATAAGCCTGGGTTAAAACTGGAAAAACAATTCAATATTATTAACTAATAATTGATTTCATAACAAGTGAAAGCATTTCTTAATTTTTTAACCAAATTTACTTATTATTAACTTTTAATTTAATTTGTTTAGCCAATTTATATGTAGCATAACCCTTGTAAAAATGTAACATTTAAGGTTAAAAAAAACTCTAATGTTGCCATTAATTGAGCATTTATTGAGTATTATATGATAATTGGCCATCCCAGGAACAATTTCATCGAATAGACTAATTTTCAACATTTTTAATCCACTTAAATGAAATAGACTGTGTTATAATATAGTAAAAAAAAATTATACTTGTCAAATTATTCAGAAAAATTAAAAAATTGTTTAATAGACAGCTAAATAATTAGTTTTTTAATATAATAATTAACATCAACATTTCGAAATTAATTACAAAATTATGTATCATTTAATTTGATTAAAATCATTATTGTTAAAATGTCAGTTTATTCGATGAAGTGGTTTCTAAGATATCCTTGGTATTAATTTATTAAATAATAAATTATTTAAAATGCGTAAAGCAATTAAATAATTAAATAATGAAATAATAAGGCTTGACATTTCCTTATCGGCCATTTTTTAATTTCCCGATTCTCTTAATTTTGTCGCATATTAACGTGTTGAATAACAAATGAATCAACCAATACGCTTCCCCTCTCCGGGCGCTCCCTCCACGCACCGCTTTCGGTCTCTCTGCACCGCCCATCGCCGACTGGCGCGCTCTGATTGGATCGAATTAATAATGTTCAACTAACAATAACTTAATAAATAAGCTTCAAATCGAAATTTGTCAAATAGAAAAGTTGCTTAGAATTTCGAGCTTTATATGTGTGCGAAATTAACGGAATGAATTTCAGAACACCCTGTATATATATATACGTCAAGTGGTACGATGAAAATTTTAAATCGCTCCAAAATTTGAGTACAGGCTGGAAATATGTTCTAGAAGATAGAAAAAAATTTTTAAGTGTTAATAATAATTTGCCTAAAAGTTATTCGACCATGAAAAAATGGAAATTTTTCAATTTTTAGATAAATTGCTATTTTTAAAGCCATTTATCTCAAAATCTATTGTTTTTTTTAAAAAACCTTACAAACAACTGTTGTTCAAAGTAATCTTTAGATCTTATCTACCTGGGTTACAATTCTTAATTTAAAATGTCGAAGAGGTAGAACACCCGGAAATATAAACCTCATAAAATCACTAATTTTTACGTATTTTAGGACATAACTTACACCAGCGGTCTTGGCCAATAATCTTACCCAAGCCATTCGAAAGTTCTCGAATATTGCGATCTTTTGTTCGTGTTAAATCAAAATCGATTCTGGCGTGGTCGTCTTTTTTTGATAATCATTATTTCCGGGAGTCCTATCTCTTCGAGATTTTAAAATTAAGAATTGTAACCTGAGTAGATAATTTCGAAAGATTATTTTGAACAAAAGTTGTATATAATAATTTTTCAAAAAAATCAATCGATTTTGAGATAAATGGCTTTAAAAATAGCAATTTATCTAAAAAATTGAAAAATTTCCATTTTTCATGGTCGAATAACTCTTAGGCAAATTATTTTAACACCTAAAATTTTTTCTATGTTCTGGAAGATGTTTCCAGCCTGTTCTCAAAGTTTGGAGCGATTTAAAATTTTCACGGAACCACTTGACGTGAAATAGCCCATATATATATATGTGCGTGTGTGTTTGTGTGTGTGTGTACAATGGGTTGAAAATAAATACAATAATTATTACATTTTTAAAATAATTCTTTTATAGACATATATTAATATATATATATATATATATATATATATATATATATAATATATATATATATATTATATATATATATATATTATATATATATATATTATATATATATATATAATATATATATATATATATATATATATATAATGGCTATTTCACGTCAAGTGGTACGATGAAAATTTTAAATCGCTCCAAAATTTGAGTACAGGCTGGAAATATTTTCCAGAAGATAGAAAAAAAATTTTAAGTGTTAAAAAATTTGCCTAAGAGTTAGTCCACGATGAAAATTGGAAATTTTTCAATTTTTAGAAAAATTACTATTTTTAAAGCCATTTATCTCAAAATCAATTGATTTTTTTTTGAAAAAAACATTATAAGCAACTTATCTACCTGGGATACAATTCTTATTTTAAAATGTCGAAGAGATAGAAACGCCCGGAAATATTAAATATCAAAAAAAGGCGATCACACCACAATCTATTTTGATCTAACACCGCTCAAAAGAACACATTTTTCGAGAGCTTTCGAATTGCGGTGGTTAGCTTATTGGCCAAGACCGCTGTTGTAAGTTATGCCTCATAACATCATAAAATCACTAATTTTCATGTATTTTAGGGCATAACATACACACACTTTTATATACACACAACACACACACACACGCACACACACACACACACACATCTCGTGATCGTACACTCCTCGAGGCCTTTGCGATATTGGAGTTGGAAATTACTAACACTGAACGACTCCCACTTTTACCAAGGCGGGGAGGTCGTCTATAGTAGACCTAACTTTCATCGATCCCAGATTAATGAAGAAGGGTTTACTGGAAAGTTAGTGATCGCTACACGGGGAGCGACCATCTAGCACTCGTGTACCAGCTCCAATCGATGATTAACAGGGTAGCAGGTCTGAACAAAAGCTTCCAATATAAGAGATGGGTACCGTTACTTTCTACCGAGAAATGTTCCTCTGCTCATAGCAGAAGTCGCTATCAAAGAAACACCGGAAGAACGAGCCGAGGAACTCACGCGTGCCCATAATAGGCTTGCGATATCTCTATGGCCAGGAAATCCATCCTTCGTGGCCGCCCACCTATTTACTGGCCATAGAGATATCGCAAGCCGCTATTATGGCACGCGTGAGTTCCTCGGCTCGTTCTTCCGGTGTTTCTTTGATAGCGACTTCTGCTATGGAGCAGAGGAACATTTCTCGGTAGAAAGTAGACGGTACCCATCTCTTATATTGGAAGCTTTTGTTCAGACCTGCTACCCTGTTAATCATCGATTGGAGCTGGTACACGAGTGCTAGATGGTCGCTCCCCGTGTAGCGATCACTAACTTTCCAGGTAAACCCTCTCTTCATTAATCTGGGATCGATGAAAGTTAGGTCTACTATAGACGACCTCCCCGCCTTGGTAAAAGTGGGAGTCGTTCCAGTGTTAGTAATTTCCAACTCCAATATCGCAAAGGCCTCGAGGAGTGTACGATCACGAGATGTGTGTGTGTGTGTGTGTGTGTGCGTGTGTGTGTGTTGGTGTGTATATAAAAGTGTGTGTATGTTATGCCCTAAAATACATGAAAATTAGTGATTTTATGATGTTTATGAGGCATAACTTACAACAGCGGTCTTGGCCAATAAGCTAACCACCGCAATTCGAAAGCTCTCGAAAAATGTGTTCTTTTGAGCGGTGTTAGATCAAAATAGATTGTGGTGTGATCGCCTTTTTTTGATATTTAATATTTCCGGGCGTTCTATCTCTTCGACATTTTAAAATTAAGAATTGTATCCCAGGTAGATAAGTTGCTTATAATGTTTTTTCAAAAAAATCAATTGATTTTGAGATAAATGGCTTTAAAAATAGTAATTTTTCTAAAAAATTGAAAAATTTCCAATTTTCATCGTGGACTAACTCTTAGGCAAATTATTTTTAACACTTAAAATTTTTTTTCTATCTTCTGGAAAATATTTCCAGCCTGTACTCAAATTTTGGAGCGATTTAAAATTTTCATCGTACCACTTGACGTGAAATAGCCCATATATATATATATGTGCGTGTGTGTTTGTGTGTGTGTGTACAATGGGTTGAAAATAAATACAATAATTATTACATTTTTAAAATAATTCTTTTATAGACATATATATATATATATATATATATATATATATATATATATATATTATGTATAAATAGTTCGCCGCCGTTTTGTCTAAGATTTGAGGGTTCTAATATATGCCAATGTATATAAAAATTTTTCATTTTCCCATATATGGGCATATATGGTTCCAGAAACAATACTATATATATGGGCAATATTATATGTACAATACTATACAGGGTGTTCTGAAATTCATTCCGTTAATTTCGCACACATATAAAGCTCGAAATTCTAAGCAACTTTTCTATCTGACAAATTTCGATTTGAAGCTTATTTATTAAGTTATTGTTAGTTGAACATTATTAATTCGAGCCAATCAGAGCGCGCCAGTCGGCGATGGGCGGTGCAGAGAGACCGAAAGCGGTGCGTGGAGGGAGCGCCCGGAGAGGGGAAGAATCGGGAAATTAAAAAATGGCCGATAAGGAAATGTCAAGCCTTATTATTTCATTATTTAATTATTTAATTGCTTTACGCATTTTAAATAATTTATTATTTAATAAATTAATACCAAGGATATCTTAGAAACCACTTCATCGAATAAACTGACATTTTAACAATAATGATTTTAATCAAATTAAATGATACATAATTTTGTAATTAATTTCGAAATGTTGATGTTAATTATTATATTAAAAAACTAATTATTTAGCTGTCTATTAAACAATTTTTTAATTTTTCTGAATAATTTGACAAGTATAATTTTTTTTACTATATTATAACACAGTCTATTTCATTTAAGTGGATTAAAAATGTTGAAAATTAGTCTATTCGATGAAATTGTTCCTGGGATATCCTATCTATTATGGAAAAAAACTCAGGGTATAGAGACTCTTATAATTAATTAAAATGGTACCCTAGTAGAAATCTGACAATAAATGTAACAATTTTAAGTCATAAAACGGCCAATTATCATATAATACTCAATAAATGCCCAATTAATGGCAACATTAGAGTTTTTTTTAACCCTAAATGTTACATTTTTACTAGGGTTATGCTACATATAAATTGGCTAAAAAATTAAATTAAAAGTTAATAATAAGTAAATTGGTTTAAAAAATTAAGAAATGTTATTCTTTGTGAGGCTTACGATGGCTCGATTGGTAGGGCGTCGGGTTCGTAATCTGGAGGTCCCAGGTTGGATTCTCAGCCCCGGCCGATTGATACAAGCACCACTGGGGAATGTATTTTCAACAAGTGCTTTCTTAACAAAGACATCGTATAACCTCCGTCGCTGATCAGCACCAATTTGGGAGCATAAAAAGAGCGACGTTAAAATAAAAAAATAAAGGTTATTCTTTGAAACAATAGCTTATCAACAAAATTTGATTTAATATGGGATCTTGATTCAAGCCAAAGATATAATAAAATAAAAATATTGTATAAATATTGTATAAATGAAAAAATTGAAAATAGACAGTTTTAGTACTTGAGTACCCATTTCATAGAACCAAGATTTTTATTCAAAAATTATTGTCCTGAATAAACTTTTTATCACCTAACTAATTGAATTATACAATGTTTATTTAATGTCATTAATGATATTTTACAAAACTATCATATACCTAACAAAAATTAATTTTAAAAAAATTTAAATAAATTATTAATTGAAGATAAGTTTAATGTAACCAATAAAACTTGTTAATTGGGTTTTAATATTTTTTTCACTAAATTGTCTTTTTTAGTATTATTGATAAGTAATATTAATTATAATTAATTAAATTTAGATATTCTGAGATCCGTCCTAATTAATAAAATCCTAAAAAACACTATTTGGTGTAAAAAGTATAAAAATCTAATTCACAAGTTTCATTGGCTACATATTCATACACATTTAATATAAGTTCAATAAGTTAATATTATTAAATAAACATAGTAGAATCCAAATAATTAGACGAAAAAAGTGTTATCCAGGATAATAATTGTTGAATAGAACTGTTGGATAGTATGACATGGGTACCCGAGTGCTAAAACTGTCTATTTTCAATTTTTCACTTATACAATATCTTTGATTTATTATATTTTTGGTTTGCATCAAAATCCCATATTAAAACAAATTTTGTTGAAAAGCTATTGTTTCAAAGAATAACGTGTTTTAATCAGAGCTATATTGATGCTGTCGTACAGTCCAAAATAACAACTACTAGATAGCCAATTTTATTACTGCAAATTAGGTATTTGTAAAAATGGTAAACAACTATATTGAGCGCTTTAAACTTTTTCCCCTTTAATAAGGTAAAAGTACCAATTGCGAAACAGGGCCGTATTGTGGAACATATAGTATTAAATTATTATATTTTAACAAAACTTTGAGTCTTTTGTAAATGGAAACAATAAATTATATTTCAAATAAGTTAAGAAATGTAGATTTATAAATATAAGAACATATAATATATGTAATCAAGAAAAAAATATAAAAGGTTCAAAAGTCAAATAAGTTGGAAGGTTATGATGACAAATAGTGCTGATTTCCGATGCCTTGTTTAAAGCTATTTAAACATAATTCATTATGCTTTACAAACATAATATTATGTATAGAAGCTATACTTTCATATGATGTACACTAAAATTCAAATTTATATCTAATTGCTTCATAAATTATACTGTTCCAAAATATGTACATCATTCTCTCATGTCCATAAGTATTGGAACAGCAAGAAAAAATGTTTCATAATTGGTACATAATTCTATATTTCGTCCGTTTCGTGGAATACTTTTAACATTAAGATATTTAATATTTATTTACATTTTTGAAATATTTAATTGTTAGCAATCGTTAACTAATAACTATTTTAATATTTTGCATTATCTTCGATAAGTCAACTATGTGTAGTAAATAAATTATTTAAAAAACACAATTCTAATCAACAAAATTATTTTGAATGTTCCAACTTATGTACAAATTCATATTGACAGTTTTTTATCTCATATTTACTAATTAGAGTCAACATAAGCATAAAAAATAGAATTAATATGAAAAAATATTAATTATTAACTTCGAAAAAATATGAATTGAACGCTAATATTTTATCATAAGCTAACAAACAGTAATGGTATAGCTCTTTATTTTGCTTAAAAATAATTAAAATTTACATACCTAGTAAAAAACCGTTCCGGCACTGGTACTTTTACCTTATGTAAAACAAAAAGTTGACCTATTTTGAGGCATGTTAAGGTATACTTCCAATATGGTGAAAATTGGAAAAAAGGAAAAAACTGTTGTTACATAACTCTGATACAAATTAATATATTGAAATAAAATTTCTTGCAGATTATGGATTATATTTTTAATATCTAAAAAACATGAGCCATTTTAAAATTTATGTACACTCGTCGTGAAATCAACAACATCTACACGGAGAAAAGAGTTCTATGAAAAATTACGATATTTTTACTGTAAGCGAGAAACAAACAAGGTTCAGTTGAAAAAGTGCAATATTTATTTTGGTAATAAGTAAACACTTCCAAGAATAATTGCTATTTCAGTTCACTAAAAATCTCGAAAAATCTGGACTCAACAAAATATAAAACAACTGATATTAAATTTTAATGAAAGAAACAACAAATTTTACTGCAAGTCTTATGAAATAATATCACAACAGCTACTAAATTTTGTTAGACATTTCAACATATTAATTACAAACCGACTGGTTTAGCTTTTAATTGATATTAACAACGGGATAATGCAATAAATGTTAATAAAGTTCGCGCGTCCTTTCAGCGACGTGTAGCATATAACGACGATTCGAAGTTAAACAATGGAAAGCTTGATGGCGCAGCGGTAACGTGCTCGATTTTGACGCGGAGGGTCCCAGGTTCGAATCCCGGTGTCGGATGATCCAAAGGTTTTTTCATTAAAATAATTTATTATTCAATTTATATTTCAGTTTAAATGTATGTAAATAATAATATATCTAAATAATTCTATGTATAAAATAAAAAAAAAGATGGCACGGGAGCCGTCCGAAGAATAAATTTTTCTTTCTTTCAGTCGCAATAAAAATTACTATACTGCTTTGTAAAATTTAGTGAACTCGTTCTAAAAATTAGTGAACTGCAAGTTTGTCTCGATTTCAAGCAAGAATATCGTAATTTTTATATGAAAATTTTTCTCCGTGTACTTGATTAAGGGGATAAGCCTGGGTTAAAACTGGAAAAACAATTCAATATTATTAACTAATAATTGATTTCATAACAAGTGAAAGCATTTCTTAATTTTTTAACCAAATTTACTTATTATTAACTTTTAATTTAATTTGTTTAGCCAATTTATATGTAGCATAACCCTTGTAAAAATGTAACATTTAAGGTTAAAAAAACTCTAATGTTGCCATTAATTGAGCATTTATTGAGTATTATATGATAATTGGCCATCCCAGGAACAATTTCATCGAATAGACTAATTTTCAACATTTTTAATCCACTTAAATGAAATAGACTGTGTTATAATATAGTAAAAAAAAATTATACTTGTCAAATTATTCAGAAAAATTAAAAAATTGTTTAATAGACAGCTAAATAATTAGTTTTTTAATATAATAATTAACATCAACATTTCGAAATTAATTACAAAATTATGTATCATTTAATTTGATTAAAATCATTATTGTTAAAATGTCAGTTTATTCGATGAAGTGGTTTCTAAGATATCCTTGGTATTAATTTATTAAATAATAAATTATTTAAAATGCGTAAAGCAATTAAATAATTAAATAATGAAATAATAAGGCTTGACATTTCCTTATCGGCCATTTTTTAATTTCCCGATTCTCTTAATTTTGTCGCATATTAACGTGTTGAATAACAAATGAATCAACCAATACGCTTCCCCTCTCCGGGCGCTCCCTCCACGCACCGCTTTCGGTCTCTCTGCACCGCCCATCGCCGACTGGCGCGCTCTGATTGGATCGAATTAATAATGTTCAACTAACAATAACTTAATAAATAAGCTTCAAATCGAAATTTGTCAAATAGAAAAGTTGCTTAGAATTTCGAGCTTTATATGTGTGCGAAATTAACGGAATGAATTTCAGAACACCCTGTATATATATATACGTCAAGTGGTACGATGAAAATTTTAAATCGCTCCAAAATTTGAGTACAGGCTGGAAATATGTTCTAGAAGATAGAAAAAAATTTTTAAGTGTTAATAATAATTTGCCTAAAAGTTATTCGACCATGAAAAATGGAAATTTTTCAATTTTTTAGATAAATTGCTATTTTTAAAGCCATTTATCTCAAAATCTATTGTTTTTTTTAAAAAACCTTACAAACAACTGTTGTTCAAAGTAATCTTTAGATCTTATCTACCTGGGTTACAATTCTTAATTTTAAAATGTCGAAGAGGTAGAACACCCGGAAATATAAACCTCATAAAATCACTAATTTTTACGTATTTTAGGACATAACTTACACCAGCGGTCTTGGCCAATAATCTTACCCAAGCCATTCGAAAGTTCTCGAATATTGCGATCTTTTGTTCGGTGTTAAATCAAAATCGATTCTGGCGTGGTCGTCTTTTTTTGATAATCATTATTTCCGGGAGTCCTATCTCTTCGAGATTTTAAAATTAAGAATTGTAACCTGAGTAGATAATTTCGAAAGATTATTTTGAACAAAAGTTGTATATAATAATTTTTCAAAAAAATCAATCGATTTTGAGATAAATGGCTTTAAAAATAGCAATTTATCTAAAAAATTGAAAAATTTCCATTTTTCATGGTCGAATAACTCTTAGGCAAATTATTTTTAACACCTAAAATTTTTTTTCTATGTTCTGGAAGATGTTTCCAGCCTGTTCTCAAAGTTTGGAGCGATTTAAAATTTTCACGGAACCACTTGACGTGAAATAGCCCATATATATATATATATATATATATATATATGGGTGGTTCTCTGTGACATCGAAGATGAAAAAAATAAATATTGCTATAACTGTGGGAATATGTTTTAGAGGTATCCAGTAGTTCTCCTGAATTTTTTCAGATTTTTTCTGGGCCATTATTTTAAGTTACAGAGAGTCAAAGTTGACATTTTAGCACTTTTTTGCATTTTATGCCCATTTTCATGAATTTTTAGCTCCCAGGGGATGCATTTTAAGCTGCTAAAAATACAAATATTATTATAAAATTATAAAAAATTATTTTTTAAACATTTATAATGCTGGATTTTTAGTTTTACATCCCTTACAAGAATTATAATACTAATCTGAAGGATTACTATAAAAGTATCAACATTATTATTATTATTATTATTCAGCAATACATTGTTTAGATTTCACAAACTTCTCACTGTCACGTTATCATATTATTCATTATAATTATATATCCGATATTTATATATCTTTTGTATTAAATATGTATATTCAGTTATTGTAATAATGATGTTTATATATTTATAGTAATCCTTCAGATTAGTATTATAATTCTTGTAAGGGATGTAAAACTAAAAATTCAGCAATATAAATGTTTAAAAATTAATTTTTTACATTTGTATAATAATATTTGTATTTTTAGCAGCTTATAGGGGATTAGATGGATACTGAAACAAGTCAAGATACTTTTCTACCACTCCAAGGTAAGTGTACAAATTTTTTTGCAATGATCATGCTAATAGATTCATCGTTATAAGGCAACAAATATACATTTATATTAATATTTCGGGCACTTTTCCCGGATATTTTGACCATAAGTGATCTTAATGATTTAGACCCACTCTGAAAATTTTTAGGTAGTTTCTGACTATAAAAAGACATCTTTGAGACAGTATTAGGTTACCAGAGTCCGGAGCAGAATTGCTGATTTTCACTATTTAAGGTTTAAATGGCTTATAAGAGTGTGACAGCATACATTTATGTCTTTAAAAGTATTTTTAATGAAAAATTCAGAAAATTTTACAAAAAAAGTCATATTTATGTTTTTAGTGTAAAATGCATCCCCTGGGAGCTATAAATTCATGAAAATGGGCATATAATGCAAAAAAGTGCTAAAATGTCAACTTTGACTCTCTGTAACTTAAAATAATGGCCCAGAAAAAATCTGAAAAAATTCAGGAGAACTACTGGATACCTCTAAAACATATTCCCACAGTTATAGCAATATTTATTTTTTTCATCTTCGATGTCACAGAGAACCACCCATATATATGTTTGTATGTGTGTGTGTGTGCGGCGGAACATTTATTTAATATATATATATATGGGGTATTCCACGTGAAGTGGTCCGATCAAAATTTTAAAATGCACCAAATTTTGGGTACACTTTGCAAATGTTTTTCAGAATACAGAAAAAAATTTTTAGGTACTGGAATCTATTTGCTTAAAAGTTATTCTAACCTCAAAAAGTGAATTTTTCCATATTTTTTTCAACACCAGCTGGGTTTACCGCTATATAACTCAAAATCTATCAACTTTTACTATAGAACATTATATGTAACATTCGTTGCTAATTATATCTAGAATTTATTCTTCTGGGTTAGAATTTCTAATCTCAAGGTCAATGTTACATAAACTACATGTCAATATTCAACTTGAAAAAAGTGCAAGTGCGCCACCTTTGATTTTTTCATCCAAAAGTCTAAAAGAAAGCTTGGAGCAATACCTTTCAAATGGTCTGTAGCATTTTTATGGCCTCCAATTCTGTAAAAAGTTATGACAATTTAAAGAAAGACAAAAAATTCAGAAAAATTAACATGGTAATTCCCATTTAAATTTTTAAAAACATTTCGTGTTTCTTTAAATTATCGTAACTTTTTACAGAATTGGAGACTATACAAATGCTACAGACCATTTGAAAGGTATTGCTCCAAGCTTTTTTTTAGACTTTTGGATAAAAAAATCAAAGGTGGCGCACTTGCACTTTTTTCAAGTTGAATATTGACATGTAATTTATGTAACATTGACCTTGAGATTAGAAATTCTAACCCAGAAGAATAAATTCTAGATATAATTAGCAACGAATGTTACATATAATGTTCTATAGTAAAAGTTGATAGATTTTGAGTTATATAGCGGTAAACCCAGCTGGTGTTGAAAAAAATATGGAAAAATTCACTTTTTGAGGTTAGAATAACTTTTGAGCAAATAGATTCCAGTACCCAAAAATGTTTTTCTGTATTCTGAAAAACATTTGCAAAGTGTACCCAAAATTTGGTGCATTTTAAAATTTTGATCGGACCACTTCACGTGGAATACCCCATATATATAAATTTTAAAATTGTGCTTTCAAGAATAGAATATATATTTATCTTTTCCGTGCGCAAAAAAAGTAGTGAATATAACTTGAAAGAATGTGTATTAGTTTACTTAGTCCTGATAAAACTCATAAAATTTTTAAACGTGTACTCAATAATAAAAACGGACTTATAATTTAATGTACTGCTTTAAATACAGATGTACAATTTTTCGAAGATAACATAAATATTAATCAAGTATACCAAACACTTTTCCAAATATCCATATGTGAAATATACAATAAGTTAAAAATTAAATACATCAATTATTGCATTTTTAAGATAAATCTATTATAAACAGTAATGGACCGACACGGTGGCGGAGTGGCGGAAGCGCAACTCGGCTGGTCATGAAAGTTAAGCAGCACCGAGCGCGGTTGGCACTTGGATGGGTGACCGTTCTCGGACTTAGCTTAAATTGATCGGTTAGGTGTTTTTTCACATTCCACAACGTGAGCGGGAGGTGTGAGACATTCGGTTTCGGTGTTAAAGTCTACGCAATGTGACCTTGCTACCCAAACAGAATTGTTCTCGAATACACCGCCCTTCTAGGAGGAGGTTTTCCTAAATGGCATTTATCCCAACGGGTTTGGCCACAGGTTTTCTCTCTCTCCACGGGCATAACCCCGGGCGAATGCGAAAAGGTGTGGTAACGGGGGGAAAATTGGAAAGAAAAAACAAAAACAGGAATAAATAAAGGTGTAGCGAATACGTACGTAAAAACCCGAGAAGGGTATAAGTGGAACCTACCAAAAATTTAAAAATTATAAACAGTAATGGCAAAAGAAAATCAAATTTTAACAGTGGTAATATAAAATATGAATTACATTTGAAAAGTTTTTCAAAAATTATTAATTTAGGAGCATTAAGTTTAAATATTTTTTAAATTAAAATTTTCAAATTGTTTGGATATATAAGTGAGTAGATTATGTATATTTATATAAAACAATATTTTTAATAAACAAGTATGTATTTATTAGAAACAGAAGGTTAATTAAGGAATGAATTTGTTTATAATAATCAAAATAAATATATGACTAAACCGCAAATTTTGAAGGAGGGTGAAAATTACGAATTACGGGAGAAATGGAAGAAACAGGTTTTTATGTATATGCCGCTAAAATATTATAAATAATTCTTTAAAATTAATACAAAAATTTATTAATTTAAGAAGAAAGTTTTATTGCTCTTGAAGTACAAAATATTAATGGTATAGAACTTTTGGCGATGATCGTTCGTCATAAAATAAATTTATTTTAGGAGGTGAAGTTCTATTTATATCCGTTAAAAATAATCTAAAATTTTAATAAGTTGTTACTAAATACTACAATTTAGTAAGTATATGCACTTTACTATATTTATTCGTTAATTTTTCATTATCATTTATAATTATTAAAATATAAATTTAAGTTTTATAAAAATTCATATAGTTTAAAATTTACAGTTAACATTTAATATGTCTCTATTTTTTTATTATTTTAATTCTGATTGCATTACACTAAATTTTGGTAAAAATTTTTATTTATAAATTATAATCGTTTTTAAAAAAAAATTACATTTTTGGTATAAAACCCAATGCACTATAACAGTACCTCCAAGGTGTTCTGTGAATCTGTTTAATTTCTAAGGTGTCCTTTGTAGTGAAAAAATAATACAATTTTAAACATTATTTTAAATAAATTAATTACGAAAAACCTTTTTTGAAATTAAAAATAGGGGGTTGACGCGCGAAGCGCGCAGGGGGTGAGATCCCCTAGTATATATATATATATATATATATATATATATATATATATACTAGTGGGGCTTCGCCCCCTGCTTGCTGCCGCTCGCCAACCCCCTAAATTATACGTTTCGTTAACATTATCCACTTTTATTACATAATTAATAAGTCTTAAATGAAACAGTTTGAAAATTGAATCTTTTTATCAGTTGTTTTCATTTACATTCTGAAATAAACAAATATTTATTATTAAACTAATTATATATAAATGAATCATAATTTAATGTGAATTACCTGTTATAAAAATATTTCTGGTCGTAATAATAATTGTTCTAAAGGTATCTTTTCATCATTCAAAATTTTAAAATTTTCAAAATTCAATTTTAAAATGTAACTTGATTTTAAAAAGATAAAAATAAGGTTATATTTGTTGTTTTATAATTAAATTTGTAAAAATCTTACTAGGAGAGGCCAATGCCTTTGTATAACTGATCTTAACGAAATTCTGGGATAGTTTTGTAATATAAAAATATAAAGAAATCCAGATTTTTAGACCCTAACGTATAAATTTACCAAAGTTATAAGCTTATAATGCCGTAATTTCCAAAGAAAATTACTTTCACTTTAATTGCTTATAACTCTAAAACAAATAAAGATAAACAGTCAAACCAGAAATTATAAGAAAACTGAGATCAAGTAGATATGGATTAAAAAACAAGCTCAAATCGGTCAATTTTCCTCAAAGTTGTGGTGAAAATAAGGAATCCGTTATCCAAAGGCCTTGGCTTCTTCTAGTTAGTTTCATAACTGATATTCCATAAAATAAAGAAAATTACCATTTTCTTTTAAATGTCCAATCAATTCTAATTTCGTTCCCCTTTCAATTGCTAAATCTCTATCTTCTTTTATTATAACAACAACGTTTAATTTATAAAATCCGTCGGTTATTACCCCAAAAAATTCATTATTATTATTTACATGTTTTTGTATAAAACTATATCGTAAGTATCCTTGAATTACTGAAAATAGTATTTTTTAATTATATATTAATGTATTTGATTAGTTTTTTATTATCAAAATTTTTAATTACCAATATATCCTTTTTTATATGGAATGTCTGAAAATTTTATTTTTTGTGGTTGTAAATTGTTTATAAAGTTTGTTTCATTTAGAACATTTACGCGCCAAAACAGTACGTCTAGGATGGTGTGAAAATCTGTGAAAAAAGTTACATACCGTGCAATAAAATCACTCTTATCTATTACACGTATATCACAGAAAAAGACCATCCTGTAGCACAGAACAATTTTGATTATTATATCTATGAATATTGTAAAAAAATTTGCCAGCCAACACTGCCGCTGCCGCTGCCGCTGTTTCAGAAATTTTCTGTGAGACAGGTTGGTTTTTCTCTGTGATATGCGTGGTGTATATATATATATACATACATACATACATATATAAAGATTGATTAATAATAATCGTAAAGAAAAATAATAATAATTATAATGTCGAGCCAAGGCAATGCTATTTCTTAGCACGAGGTAAACGAAAATAATAAAGATAGAGAATGTTCACAAAGTAGTTCGTGTGTTTATTACATTAATAACTAAGAGAATTTGTTTATAAATTTATTTAATTATATCTAATGCACATATATGATAATAAATAATGTAATTGGCTTTTACTTAACTAAAATATTTAATTTAAATTAATAATGCATAATTAATATAATTAAATCATTTATTTATCTCCTGAATCCACATTATGTCCTGAATATTTGCTTCCAAAAACTTCGCTTGCTACTCCCGGGCACGTAATGCTATTCCTAGTTAAATAAGAACGAGGGGAACGCGAATGATTTATTAATCATTTGTCTTCTTGTAATTAATAGTAATTAATGTAAGTCTGGAATGCGATTAAAAATTTCGATTTACGCTTAATCCGACCTCAAGGTATCAGACACGTGTTTTATTATTACATTCTTAATTACAGTATGTTTAAGCTTGAATCGAAGCTTTTCAACAATACATTTTAAATTCTAATATTTTCAATGTGAACTATTTTATTTCTGAATTAAGGAAGATTCGATTTTAGATTGATCTAAAGTTTAACACACAATCCTACAAATTCTTGTCAAAATTTTAAATATTAATTTTATATCATTTCGATACTACATATTTCATGCACATTAAGAATATTATTTCATTTTTGAAACCAGCTTATAATAATTACAGAGCTAATTTGATATCCAGATTCATATTCTTTCTGACCTAGTAGAGAAACCATGGATACTTCTTGTGACCTTCTTGTGAGCACACGTGAGATTAGTTTTGGCTGTGAGCACACGTTGTGTTTAATACCATACCGTACCCCTAAATCAGCATACGTGGTGGATAATCCTACCGCAACTTCATCGTGTGCACACGAAGACGATTCAGAGTCCTACTCTTACCTTAGCTTACCGTATTTTTACCGTTGTCTTGTGACTACACGTGACATGCCACTTACCGTACCCTCATCGTTGCCTCTTGAGCACACGTGACTTACACCATATTACTTGAATCCCTTTATTTCGTAATCACATGTGTCAGATGTCCGATCTCTGACCCACTTTACTCCAGAAACAGGCAAGACTAAGCGACTCCAGAAGTATAATCACATAGACTGTACCATCACATAACCTCGTTTTTACACTAGTTCCATCCACTAGGGAAGTTAATATTAAGTTAGTATAGTTTGTACAGTTGATAGGTCGCTTAACTAATAAGTGTTTTGTCTGTTTTTGATTCACAGTCTAACTAGTATCTTCCCTCCGGCCAAAACCAGGTGAGCACTGGATCTATTATAGACCCTATTATTATGATCTTTGTTCTTTTTTTCTTTTTTGTATACATTGTACTATTTTAATACTATTTTTATGTTAGTCTTAACATAATAAATGTATTCAATTTTAAATTACTTAAAACCTCGAATGCTGGAATCTGAGTAAGGTACGGCAAAGACTTACACCGTTACAATCTTATGAAGTACTTTATTTGTTTGAAGAAACATGTTTTGTTCGAGTTGCTATAGCCAAAATATATCACCAACTTGTATACGTGTAACGATAGAATTCATTATATGCGAGACTGATTTCTTTATGTTTTTTAAATACGTTGTCTTATTATTTTAAAATAACTGATTATTATTTGTCACGCTGCACTGGGGATCTGGGTACAGGTAAATGATTATTAATTATTTAAAATATTACAGGTATTTATTACCGTCAAATAATACAAATGAAAGGGTGGGTGCCAGCCGCGTTTATATGAGATAATAACTTTATTGATAACTTCCGGGTTCTCGAAAGCCGCAAGCGTACCACGCCCTGCGCGCTAGCTATGTACCGCGCACGCGGTACATCGGTCTCGCATCGAGCGCGATTACCGCTATATTCAGGCTGTAGCGGTGCAAGTGTGCTGTATGGTGTATGGTGACCTGGTGCTGTTTACGCCTTGGCCATGCGGTTATAACTTCCTTCCAGGTAACAATAACTCGTTCCATATTTCTGTGCTTCGATTAATTAGTACGGTGTGAGTTTCAGACACGAAGCTCACCCGACGGTGCATCGCTGCCCGGACCCGTCTCGATACTCTCTCCACGACGACGTCGAACCACGGTGACCGATAGCCGCTTCTCACACAGCTTCAGGTAATTGTCTCGTCACGGGGATTACGCGAGTATGCGAATTAATGTAGTTTATAGTTTAAGAGGTCTGCTATACACATTGTTTATGTATAGCAATCTAACCTAATTCTGTCTTATACAGTTCCTTGTACAGCTGTAGTGTTTACATACAGCTGTACATGTATTTTCTTGATTCACGTCCTCTACATACAGCTGTGTATCCTCTTCCTTGCTCTTCGCCCTCTTAATGAGTGCTGGTAATAATTAAGTTACTCTTTTACAGCTGCATTCTGGTTGGCGTTGAAGATTCCACAGCTTACCCCCTGGATAGTGTAAAGCTAAGGAGGGCTCTCGAGACTTCTTCATTAATAGCCTCCCTTGATCCATCTTGTTTGCGGTGTCAGACCAAGAGGAGCCTACCTGATGTCAGTTGAGCTCCATAGCCTTCAACGCCAGAACCACCCTAGTGCTTCGCCTGTATTTATGTGTGCTGTCCTTGGATTGGGCTTTTAGTCTGCGTGGGTAGGCAGGATTTATTTACAGTGCGTGTAGGTAGTTATAGAAAAGGGTTTAGTAGGTATTCGTTTAGCTTGTGCGGGTAGGTCTCTTAGGTTACATATCAAATTTGTTGACATGTACAAAGCACGTTATCACATATTATTTTGCGGATTATTTTTATCCAGTTGTTAAAATTGTACAGCATAGTTTAATTCGTATAATCTGTGACAATGCAAATAATGCATGTCATAAAGAGCGACAATAAAACTACACGTTACTTCCCTGTACGAGCACACACACACATACAAGTCTAACCCAACCTATCCTTGCCTAATTACCCTAAAAGCCTATAAATAATAAACAATAATACCCTCCCAATAACCGAGCTCCTTAACATATGATATAAAACCACCGAACCCACAAACAAAGGTGCACAGGGGAGAAGCCGAGCCGAACACAGCAGGAGTTCACTGAAGCACAGGTTACTCTTGGAGTAATCTAATAATGAGCCTGATGAAGAGCCAATAAAGCAGCATGCTGAGGTGTTGAATGACAGCGAGCTGCAAAATCCTTAGTTAATAGTAGTGTACCTAGCAAAGCCAAGGAAGACCGAGCCAGAAGAAGGAGTCAATGTAGCCAGGAAGTCCGTCAGCCAGCAATAATTCAGAAAACTTGGAAGCACCAGCTAATATAGCAATGTTCATTATAAGGGAAAAGACAGGAGCACACATTTACTTAAACAAGCGTGTATAGGAGAGGACTTGGGAATAGGTCAAGTGAGTACATTATAAGTACTCACACGCACAATGTTAATAATAATACACATTAAGCCGTCTTCCAAGTTGATATTTACCTGAATTATCGCCGTGTGTCCGTCCAAGCAGCTTGAGCCCGCCGTTGCACCTGTCACGCCGTGCGCATCAAGGAGAGCGAGAGAGAAGGAGATATCGGCCGCGGCAACACCCAAGAGCCCGCGTCGACGTGCCGCGTACACACACCTCCCGCGGCCCTGTGAACACCGATATTATGAACCGACGGGTTAGTGATAAGGAACGAGAGAAATAGTTACCTGGCAGGCAGCTTACGTCGTCGTCAACGGCATCGTTGTTGTTGTTGGAACTAACGACGCGTACACTACTAGACGGTGCGGCGGCCATGTTACTTAAGCCGCACTCGTGTAAGGCCGCATACGCACCGCAAGTGGGCCGTCGCGACGCATGCGCGCACACAGGCAATGCGTCGACCACGCCGAGGAGGGCAGTGCTCTTCCGATCGCCGTGAGGTCACGACGCCCGAATTTCGAGAGAGATACGACGATCAGAAGCGAGATATTAGCGAGTGTGCGAAATTGTGTGCTGAGCAATAGTGAGCGAGAGCAGCGAAGCAACGAAAGGTTGGTGTATACTTCTCCGTGCCTTCTTTATTTGGTGCAATTCAATCCCGTGCTTCCTTAGTGTGTATGTGCGAGTTATCGCGTTTCCCCCTTCTTCCCCCCTTTTTCGAGCAGCTTTCCACACAGCGATCGTGTATCGCAGCTGCGCCGTCGGTCAACATTAAACTCGTCGCGGACGAGTAGCACACCGATTCAGCCAGCAATTCACGACTTTTAATTTATAATTTACACTCGTGCAATCTGCAGTGAGCCGCTTTACGCCTTCCTAAAATCGCCTCCCCCCCCCCCTTTTTTTCTGAGCCGATCGCAGCCGAGCTCGAGCCCGCGTAAAGGACGCGACTGGCACCCGTAATTGTATAAATCGGAGCAGATAATAAATGTAATTATTTTATACATATATTATCTTTATTATCCCCATCACCTGCACCCTAATCCCCAGTGCAGCGTGACAAATCAATTGCAAATATAGCTTTTGATATCCTTATGGTTACGCTCATTTGTCGATTATACGTAATATTTCTATTTTTAAAAATCGTATTTACATCATACTTATATCTAGAAGAATACTAGTAATAATTAATTCAACACATTGTTATAAAATTGCAGAGCATAGTTCCAGAAAATGAAAAATTTAAATTAAAAATTTTCAACGAAACTGACATTTACACTGTTTTTAACGCAGTTAACAATGCATTATCAACCAGTCTTCAAAAACTAAATTGGCTATTGAACAGATTAAATGCTGAGAATCTTGCGATGATCACCTTACACATTTCTAACCAAAGTAGTGAGTATAGCTGTGTATTATGTATCTTCTTGTTAGAATTGTAATGTATCATCGATAGTTGTCCGGCGTTCATCAATCCCCCGTCCAACGTCCACATCCGGTCTCCGACGACCGGTGTCCGTCGTCCAGCGTCCAGCGTTCAATGCCTGATGTTGGTTATACGGCATATTTTATATATCTTGATATTCTTGGATTCATTTCGACTTGTTACTATATATAATATACTATATATATCGATATACTACGATATACTTCACGATGTTTAGACATATATATATATATATATATATATATATATGGGCATATCTCAGGAACTTTTGATTTTCGACATTCTGAAAAAATAAAAATAAAAAATGGTGGCACACTCATATAACCGATTGGACCTTATTCCTTGAACTATAAAACACAATAATAAAATGTTGAAATTCAGTTTTCAAGCTCGGTAAGTTAAAAAAACGAATAATAAAAAAATATTTAATTTCTTGCGATTTCATTTTTTGTTGCTAGCCATTCTGTTTCTTTTTGCCGTTTTTCCTTTTGTTGTTTTCTTTTTTCTTGTATATTTAAACGCTTTATTTCAAGTTTTTTCTTTTGATTTAGATCCATACGGTATACATAATTTTTTGCTAAAAAAGAATAATAATGATAAAATACGTAATTACACATAATATTATAAGTTCGAAACAATTTAGAAAAATTAAATTCACCTGTTATGATTTCCAACTTTAATCACTGAGCACGTGTAACTGATGTTCACTCCATGATATCCATTCCACGACTGACAAGAGTGTATAATACAAGGAAATCACGATGGTCGTACATTATTTACCAAATTCACCATACAACTTTAAAACTTGTATTTGTACAAACAAAACGGGACAATCGGAGATCAGAGATACTGTTCCTTTACATAACTACTTACGACGACAACTATGACCTTTGGAAACTTTCGCCTCGATACCTAGATCATACTCTACCAGTACACTTACCAAGTTATTAACATACTGTACAAGTATAGAACAATCGTTTTCTAGTATAAAACACCATATACACGTCAATAAAAACGTGCGCTGGCTAAAAAATTGATTTTTTCACTCAAGTTTCGCGCGAGAAACTGAATTTCGAGTACTTATAACTCTGGCTGCATTGAAAGCACACATTTAATTCTAGTGTCATTTTTAAGAGTATATTATATAGAATATATTACTGAGATGCCGTTTTTAAAAATCAAACGGTAAAAAAGTAACGTTAAAAAAATAGAAAATTTAGTTAAACTTCAAAAATCCAGAATCACTATTTTATTGATTTTTTAAATCTAATCTATGAATGGTACACTTTCCTGAAATACATTTTTATAATACTTATATACTAAAGATTATTATAAAAAAATTTCAGCGTCTAAACTTATACGGTAAAAAAGTTACAGTGTGAAGTAGAAAAAAAATTGGCAATCATCACATTAGCTTAATGGTATTTCAGCTAGTTTTAGGCTTACAGCGAGCGGATATTGCTGCAGATCGAATGAAACTCTACAGTAACTCTTAGTATACGATATTTCCTTTCGAAATATACCCAACAGGTTTAGCGATTTCAACCATAAACCCATGAAACCGTGTGTCATTACAGAAATCAAAAGTTCCTGAGATATGCCCATATATATATATATATATATATATATATATATAATATATGGGTGGTTCTCTGTGAAATCGAAGATGAAAAAAATGAATATTGCTATAACTGTGGGAATATGTTTTAGAGATGTCCAGTAGTTCTCTTGAATTTTTTCAGATTTCTTCGGAGCCATTATTTTAAGGTACAGAGAGTCAAAGTTGATACTTTAGCACTTTTTTGCATTATATGCCCATTTTCATGAATTTATAGCTCCCAGGGGATGCATTTTACACTAAAAACATAAATATGACTTTTTTTGTAAAATTTTCTGAATTTTTCATTAAAAATACTTTTAAAATACTTTTATAATACTTTTAAATGTATGCTGCCACACTCTTGTAAGCCATTTAAACCTTGAATAGTGAAAATCAGCAATTTTGCTCTGGACTCTGAAAATCAAATTTTGTCTTAAAGATCTTTTTATAGTCAGAAACTACCTATAAATTTCCAGAGTGGGTCTAAACTATTAAAATCACTTTTGATCAAAATATTTTTGAAAAGTGCCATGGTAACATGTGACTCTTTTCGTGTGAAATTAAATAATCAGCGGGTGTCGGATGTTGAACCCTAACCCCTTCATTTTAATCTATGCACCTGAAAAACTCAGTAAGTTCGCATCCTATCAAAAATGACCTTAATAAAAGTTGTAGGATACACAGGGGGTCAAACAATAGTGACCTATAATTTGACTTTCAAGCTGACCTCCAAGGTCAAATCAAGGTCAACTTGAGTTTTTTAAATGGAAACCCCTATTTTTTACACCGGAATCCGAAAGGGCGGGAAATTTTACGTCCGAATATGCTCTCAGGTCATCTGACCTCGATGACCTCAAAGGTCAGATCAAGGTCATAAATATGAAATAATCGGATGGCTATGAACAATCTTAAGTTAAGTATTGCCGAAAAAGTAAAGGTCATTATTTAAGTAATTTTTAACGTGCAATTCAGTGGTGACCTTTATTTTGACCTTGGCGATGACCTTTAAGGTCAAATAAAAAATATAAGGTGCTTATGAGGTCAAATACTGGTTACCTTGAATTACACCTTGAACTAAAGTTCTGTTGTTTTGTGCACTTACTTGTAGCGTTACCCAGAATCATTGACATGGACGTATTAAGTTTTGTGTCCTTTGGGATGCTTGATTAACGTGAGTCCTCTTGCCTCTCAGGAGGAGGTGCTTGATCAGCAAAAGTTTCTTTGCCTCTCTCGAATTTAGCCAGGAAATAAATGTTCGAAGGCACCTTCATTTGCCTGAAAATGAATCGTTAAATCTAAATTCGCGTTAATGAACAAGATGTTAAACACGAGCTCTTTCAGTTAAGTTGCATATCGTTATATCCGTAGGGTGTCGTCTATCAGAAAAAGTGCAACTTAGAGTCTCGCTGCAACACAAGCCTTATTATTAGATTTTTTTAGTATAACAGACGTATCATGAATTTTTAAATGTTAATAAAAATTCTCTGCAATATGCTCTTACTCCAATCTCAAAGTGTTAAACCATACACATCCATTTGATGCAATAACTAACTTCAATATTTGTGGGACACGCACAGATTTCCCAGACGCAGATTTTAAAAGTGCTTTATTTAAAATGACTTAAGTATACTTCTTCTAGTTGTTTCATTTTAAATAAAATAAAATTATTTTAAAGTTTTACAAATATCGAATGTAGTTACATTATTTTTTCACTTTTATATACTTTTGTAGTTTCAAATTTTTTAAATTTAATCATAATGCACTACACAGAATTTGTATTACTTTTCAGATGTTTATGATTTTTCTGTAAATTTATTAGTCGAGCTTGTTAAATACTGTCAAATTTAAATTGTTAAAATTGAATTATTAAAATGGCTGATTACCCTCCCACTGAAATTGTGGACATAATTTTGCTTCTGGGATAATGCCATAATAATGCTCGTGCTGCAGCAAGGCTATATGCTGAACGTTTTCCTGGTCAAAGACACCCTACTGATATTACTATACGCAATTTAACTGAAAGAGCTCGTGCTGGACATCTTGTTCGTGAACGGAGGCATAACGAGTACAACGAAAACGATCCTCGTGTAGTAGCTGTTCTTGCTATTATTCATTTCGATCCACATGTTAGCAGTCGTCAAGTTGAAAGGGAACATGATATACCAAGATGAAAGTTTTTAAGAATTTTAAAAGTCCTTCGATACCATGCTTATCATATTACTTTGGTTCAAGCCTTAAAGGTACATCATATGCAACAGCGAGTTGAATTTTGCCAATGGGCCATTCAAGAAATTGACTATAATCCTGACTTCTTTAACTTTGTCTTATTTTCCGATGAAGCAATATTTCAAAGTGCCGGGCAACTTAATAGACACAATTGCCATTATTGGTCACATGAGAATCCTCATTGGCACAGAGAAGTAGATCACCAACATCGCTGGAGTCTTATGGTATGGTGTGGGATTGTCAATGGTTATTTGGTTGGTCCTTACTTCTTTGAGGCTAATGTTGATCAACACACCTACTTAGAGTTGCTAAGAGATAGGCTGCCAGAACTATTGGCAGACGTTGATTTAGAAACCAGACAAAGAATGGTATTCCACCAAGATGGCGCAGCGCTACACTTTGCAGTAATTGTTTGATAATTTTTGTATGAAACTTACGCTGGGTGGATTGGACGTGGAGGTCCGGTTAATTGGCCCGCAAACTCCCCAGATATGACTTCACCAGATTTTTATTTGTGGGGCTATTTGAAGAATGTTGTCTTTCAACAACAGCCTACAACGCGAGACAACATGCAAGATCGGATTCGTGAAGCATGCGCTGCGATTCCAAGACAAACTTTGTTAAACACCATCCAAGAATTCCGTAGACGTATAGGGCTGTGTCTTCAGGCAAATGGAGGTAACTTCGAGCATTTGCTTCGTGGTTAAATTTGTGAGAGGCAAGGGGACTCACGCTAATCAAGCACTCCAAAGGAAACAGAATTTACTACGTCCACGTCGTTGTTTCTGGGTGACGCTAAAAGTAAATCCAAAAAATAACAACACGTAAGTTCAAGGTCTAATTCAAAAGGTCACTGCCAACGTCAAATTTAAGGGCACCTTTGAATTTGTCGTTCAAAATTACTTAAATAATGACCTTTACTTTTTCGGCAATACCCTACCTAAGATTTATCATAGCCAACCGATTATTTCGTATTTGTGACCTTCATCTGACCTTTGAGGTCATCGAGGTCAGATGACCTCAGAGCATATTCGGACGTAAAATTTCCCGCCCCTTCCGATTCCGCTGTAAAAAATAGGGGTTCCCATTTAAAAAACTCAAGTTGACCTTGATTTGACCTTGAAGGTCAAATGCAAGGTCACTATTGTTTAAACCCCTTTGTATCCTACAACTTTTATAAAAGTCATTTTTTGATAGGATGCGAATGTTAATTTATTAAATGATAATTTTCTTAATTTGTACTATTTAAAAATATTAATCCTAAACTACAATATTTATGAATAAGTGTAAACTAATTTTAATCAAAATCGATTGTGGCGTGGTCGCCTTTTTTTGATAATCAATATTTCCGGTCCTATCTCTTCGAGATTTTAAACTCAAGAATTGTAACCCGGACAAATAAATTCTAAAGATTATTTTGAACCAAAGTTGTGAGTAATGTTTTTTTCAAAAAAATCAATAGATTTTAAGATAAATGGCTTTGAAAATAGCAATTTTTTTAAAAAATTGAAAAATTTCCATTTTTCATGGTGGAATAACGCTCTGTCAAATTATTTTTAACACGTAAAATTTTTTTTCTATTTTCTGGAAGTTATTTACAGCCTGTTCTCAAAATTTGGTGCGATTTAAAATTTTCATCGTACCACTTGACGTGAAATAGCCCATATATATATATATATATATATATATATTTATATATTTATATCCCTCCTAATGAGTGTTTATACAGCGGAAGAAAGAGTGGGGAGATGCGTAGTTTAGAAAGTTCGAAAAAGAAGTTCAGATTAAGGGGATGACATACCTGAATTAAATCCTACTATGCCGACACCCGTATATTACACGCACTATTTCTCCTATTACTATTATTTAATACAATGACAGCCTATAAACGCAATGAAGGCATATTTGTAAAACATATATTAAATAAATTATAAGTACAAAAGTTTGAATTGTGCTAAAATGTGCTTATAATTTGAAAAATACGATCCTAAACATAACCTCACTTAGTTAACAGGCAACAACGATTTAATTGAATTTTATAAAAACTGGATAGATGTCTAACAAATACAATGCAGACGCACAATTTCACGATAATGGTAAATGTTAGAATACTAAAAAAACAGTCAAAAGTGAACGACGAAGAAATAAATTGAAAAATACGATTGATACAAAGACGTCGGGAAGCGGGTACTAGATAATTGCGATAGAAATAAATATAGATTGCAATTACAAACATCAAGAAACAAAGTAGAGGCAACATTTTACATTATCTTAGAATCATTTTTCAGTAAAAACTAGAAGAATACATAATCGATTGAAAAATTAAATGTAAATTAAAACGATATTCGTTCCTTCGAAAAATGTGTAATTTAGCAGACGGAAGAGTAAAAAAAAGTTTAACTACGTAGTTTAAAAATCCACCAGTAGGTGGCGATGCTAAGCGTTTCCTGCTTATTAAAATATGTTTTATTTCATTCGTGGTGGAATAGGCGACGGACTCTGTAGGAGGTGCGTGCACGATCGGGCCGTTTGTCGCACGCGCATCGTACTTTCAAATAAATTGTACTATATCGACACTGAATGTTGGGAGCAGTATATGTTTAATTCCAATTATTTAGCATAATGAGAGGTAGAAAACGGGACAGAGGCATATTTTTAATATACATTTTAAGTGTATAACAAGTACAAAAGTTGAATTTATGATAAAATATCGTTAAAACTTGAAAAATACGATTTGAAACATAACTTCTCTTTGTCAACAGGCAACAACATAACTATAAGTTCACGATATTGGTAAAAGTTGGAATTCTAAGAAAGCAGAAAAAAGTGCACCACAAAAAATTAAATAAAAAAATACGATGGATACTAAGGCGGTAAGAAGCTTGTATCATATATTGGGGATGGAAATACCGTTTTTCCGTTATGCGTCAGTTATAAAAAAGAATGCGCTACCACTTTTATTACTTTTATTTGAAATACCGTAGTTTGTTGGTGTTTTTATGTCAATTCAGATAGTTTAACGTTGGCTACATAATAAATGGAATTTTCAAAATTTAATATCAATAATGACAAAATGATTGTAAGATAATAAAAATCAATTCCACTCCAGAACTTTATGCAGCAAATAGTACTAATTTAATAGCTGTTCAACGAATACCTGCGAGGTGAGACAAGCTCAGCGACGCGCCGAGAGTGTCTCGCCTCGCAGTTTCTGCGCAAGTATAATTAACCGTCGAAGCCTTCCAAGAAAAAGACGTTCATTTTTTTAACACACATAGTTAAAGCCGCTCTCGTCGTATCCGCACGACCGCGAACACTCACCGTACGATGCCGTCGACGGACGGTTCGACGCAAGAAGCTGCGTGCGCACGATGGGCCCGGCCAACGAAGCAGTGAACGAGCCTGCCGAAGCTCGCGAGAGCTCTTCGGTACGCCGTCGCGGCAACATTGACGTCGCGTTGACAATACGATTGCTATCATCCTTCTAGTCTAGGCGCTAGTTATGATTTCGTCGCCTTTTTATATGCCACGGCTCTACCCAAGTATTTGTAAAGCATTGTTGCCTGCTAAATTCGAATTTTTTGGGTAGAAGTCTGAAAAAGTTGTAGATAAATTGTTATTAAGAAATTGTGTAAACCGCGTTACAAGCCACTCTAACAATAATTTAATCCTTTTAACTATAGAAAAACAAAGATATTTTTATTACAAATTTTCTCAATATTGGTTTGATTAAATATCTTGATTAGGTCAAACGTTATCTATATTATATTAAAATTCATCCGTTCTCCGGTGCCCGGCGGTGGTGTCCGGTCTCCTCTGGTAAGAATTAAGAGTATGTGTGGAGTGGAAGGGTTAACGCTGATATTTCGGGAATTTCTGAATTATTTCGAGATAACTCCACTAATTTCGGGATTTTCTAAATAATTCGGTAATTTCTTAGATATGCCGGGAAATCTTCACTAATTTAGGGTTTTCCTGGACATTTCGGGATTTTCTGTGGTATTCCGGGATAACTCCACCAATTTCGGTATTTTCTGGTTGTTTCAAGATTTTCTATGGTAATTCGGGATTTTCTGTGGTATTTCGGGATTTTCTGTAGTGTTCCGGGAACTCCACTAATTTTGTGATTTCCTGGATGTTTCGGGATTTTCTGAGGTATTCCGGAATAAATCCACCAATTTCGGAATTTCCTGGATGTTTCGGGATTTTCTATGAGATTTCGAGACAAATTCACTAATTGAGAGATTTTCTGGATGTTTCGGAATTTTTTGACTTATTCCGGGTAACTCCACCACTTTCAGGATTTCCTGGATGTTTCGGAATATTCTGAGGTATTCCGGGATAAATCCACCAATTTCAGGGTTTCCTGGATGTTTCGGGATTTTCTGAGGTATTCCGGAATAAATCCACCAATTTCGGAATTTCCTGGATGTTATGGGATTTTCTGTGACATATCGGGATAAATTCACTAATTGAGGGATTTCCCGGATGTTTCGGAATTTCTGTTGTATTTCGGGATTTCCTGAATGTTTCAAGATTTTTTATGGTATTTCGGGATTTTCCGTCGTATTTCGGGAAAAATCCACCAATTTCGGGATTTCCTGGATGTTTCAAGATGTTCTATGGTATTTCGTGATTTTCTGTTGTATTCCGGGAGAACTCCAATAATTTCGTGATTTCCTTGATGTTCCGGGATTTTCTGAGGTATTCCGGAATAAATCCACTAATTTCTGTATTTCCTGGATGTTTCATAATTTTCTGACGTATTCCGGGATAACTGCACCACTTTCGGGATTTCCTGGATGTTTCGGGATTTTCTGACGTATGCCGGGAAAACTGCAGCACATTCAGGATCTCCTGGATGTTTCGGAATTTTTTGGATGTTCGGGACTGTCTGTGGTATTCCGGGTTAATCCACCAATTTCGGGATTTCCTGGATATTTCGGGATAAATTCCCTAATTTCGGGATTTTCTGGTTATTTCAAGATTTTCTATGGTATTTCGGGATTTTCTGTAGTATTTCGGGAAGTTTTGATGTATTCCGGGATAACTCCACCAAGTCAGAGATTTTCTTAATTTTTCGGTCATTTTTGAGGTATGCCGGGGTACTTTACTAATTTTGGGGGTTTCCTGGATATGTCGGGATAACTTCACTAATTACGGAATTTCCTCGATATTTCGGAAATTTCTGAGGTATGCCTGGATAACCTCACTAATTACGGGATTTCCTCGATATTTCGGGAAATTTTGAGGTATTCCGGGGTTACTCCACTAATTTCGGGATTTTCTAAATATTTCGATAATTTCTATGTTTTTTTTACAAACATTTTTCATCATCCCCTATTTCTAAGATGTAAAATGCGTGAGGAAGGTGGTTAAAAAATTTAAAATATTATTTTTCTTTTATTTTTTTAATGTAATACCAAATGTAATATTAAAATAACTTTTATAATTAATATTCAATTTTTATTATTGTAATTGCATAATATCATTTATATTTTTTGGTTGCAATTACTAATATTCTTTTTTATAAAAGATTTTTGAAAATAAAACAAAATTAATAAAATGTGAAAATAAATCTTTTAGCCAGAATTTTAATCTGAAAAAAATTTTTATAAGTTCAATTATTACGTATAATTATTTGTTTGACAGAATAATTGAATACATATGATGCATTAGCTGAGTTTAGTAATTTTGTATGAAATTTTAAATTCTTCATCTCCTTTCCGTGAAACATCATGAAAAAGCATGAAATATATGTATAATGGTCAAGAAATAATTTTATATTCTAATTTTTGTTGTTGAAAATATTATTCTGGTAGAAAAATAACACATTTGTTACTAGATTCATGTAGCTTCTTACAGGAATAGTGTGGAAATATTGTAACTAATAATATATGTGTTACTACTGTAACAGGGTTATTCTCGTACGTCAGGAGGGTTTTAATTATCCTGTGCATATCCTCAATGCACAGGAAATATTCTCCGTGTACCGATCAGCTGTATTACCAGACAGCTAACCGATCGTCAGGACCGTCCTTGGAGTGGTGCGAGCTAGCCTCAAGCTCCGCACGACGACGTCTTCCCTGTGTACAATGTGTGCACTTACCTAGTGTACACTTATCCTCCGTCGATGCTCGTACTCGGCTACTCAGTTATGTGTCGTGCGCAGTACAATGCACGACACCCGCGGGGCATGGCGGTATTCGCCTTCGGGGACAGGGAGTAATCGCCGGTTAATTAAGATAACTCGGAATTAGAAGTGATTAATTAATTTATTAATACGAAATAAGAATAAAAGATACGTTACAATAGGGTGAGCCAAGGCAAGGTCGAACCTTGGCTCAAAACAAATAAGGCTATTCGCGTAACCTATAAAAGATACAAAATACACGATGACGTGTGTGTGTGCGCCCGCCGCAATATACGCGTCGAGACTCGCGGTCTCGATCTACTCGGGGAGGAGGTTATATTCGCCAGGTATCGGTTACCTGGCTCTGCGGTGTTTATCGCTGGGTTGCGATCGCGCCGGAGTGTGTAGCACTCCGGTTTGCCGTAATCGGGATTTACGGGGCGAGAGAGTGTCGCGACGAGAGCGGCTAACCTCTCGTATACTTCTGCGTCGGGATACCGCGCGTATCCCGTCGCCGGTTTCGCTCGCGGTACGGTGGTAATAAACCGGATATGGCCTGGCCAGGACTTACGTTAGTCAGAGGATGATCCCGGGGTGGACGGCACGTGTCTCGTTCCCTTCGGTCTCGTACTCTCTCCCTCTCTCTCTCTCTCTCTAATTCTCTCGTCCTACTGCACACCTCACTCGCGGGGTACGCCTTATTCTTCCTCTCGTACGATTCCCGATACCGTGTTTGTTCGAGGCTCGAACGATACTGCCGGTGTGTCGTGCACACCGGCTCTCCGACGCGCTCGCGCATGCGCTTTACGCGTCTTTAACGGTAGACTCACGCGATCGGTACGATTTTTGTCTCGCGTGAACCGTTTACCGTTACACCCCCCTTCCAGACGCAAGGTATATTCCTATGTACCCTGCTCTGAATACACTTAGACGCGTGGGGAAATGTTTCAGGTTTAGGTCAGGAAATTAAAACTCTACATTATCTTTCTCTAACCTTTTTATGTACAAAAAATAAAAAAGATTATGGAACATATGTACATTTTATTTTACATTCCTGTACATGTGGGTAGCCAGGAGTTCTCCTCCTGGCGGTCTTCTTCGGGCTTCGGATGGCCAGGGATCTCCGGTTATGATTGCCGGTGCCTGTGGTGGTTTTGGTGGTTGGGGCACGTGCGTGGATTTCGTACCCCAGGCCAATCACACACGAAGCAGCGGCGGGGTTTGCCCTGTCCCGGTGGAGCCGGAGTCCCTGGTGGCTTGCTGGGCTGCCTGTGGCCCGTCTTGGTGGCTAGGGCCGCCTCCGCGGCTTGCCGTGCGGCTTCGTGCGCCTTTCCCTGGGCCTCGCTCCGTTTCCGCTGGGCCTCTTTCTCTGCCTTGGAGAGGCGGAGCAGTTCCAGGCGGGCTTCCTCGGCGTTCCTTGCCGCCTGTCGGGCTGCCGCGCGGTTGCGGCGGAAGTCGTCAAGGAGTGCCAACTCCTCCAGACGGTCGGCTACTCCCTGGTTCCATCCTTGTGAGAAGGCGTGGAATCCCGGGAGGGCGTCGTGGATTTCCTTCCAATTTTGGAAGACCTTCCTCTCTACTGCGTCCGACCCGTTGGAGATGCGGGACGCGTAGTCGAGTTGGGCCTCCAAAAATTTCCACACCTCCCGGGGCTCTCTCCCCAAGATGGCTCTAACTCCTCCTCTATCCTGGCGTGTTGCCAGGGAGTCAGCGACGGCCAGCTCCCTGGTGGGCACCGGGGGTTCATCACCCCCTCCCCTTCTTCGGAGTCGGTGGAGGCGTCCTCCGACGGTGGTCCTGGTGGGGGTATTGGAGGCGAGGGCCTCGCGGCGAAGTAGTCCTCCATCCCCACCGTCGTGCCGCTGATGGCACGGGGAGGTCCTCCGGACGTCGACAGAGAACTCGTCGAGTCGGGCTCAGGTTTGGTTTCCATCTATTAATCAGAGGAAAAGCAGTTTAATTATCGCTATCCTTTTCTCGCTTCGATTGCGCGCGCGTTTTTCTAACGATTACCGATGGTCCGGTTCCCCCGACTACGTGTTCTGCGTCGTTCGTTACTACACTGCGATACACTATCTTTCTACCGTGGGGTCTCGTGACGGCTTTCGCGGATTTTCGCGGACGGCCGCGTTTTCGTACATCCGGCGTTTTGACTCTCGCAGGAGCCTGTTCTCGCACGCTCGTGTCACCCGCTATGACTCGCGCAGGAGTCCGCACGCAATTTGGTGACTGTACGCTCGCATGGGGCGGGTCGCGCGTCGCCCCTTCTCCCACGATGTCCCTCGGCGGATGTTCTTCTTCCTCATCTGCGTCGAGATCTGGCGAAATGCAGTGTTTAAGGTGTTCGGCGTGTGCCAGGTCGGTCACCTTACCGTCTTTATCCAACAACGTGTAAGTATTGGATCCTGGTTGGCCTATTATGATATACGGACCGGTCGCCTTCGGAGCCAGCTTAGCCGAAATACCCTGAGCTGCTGAGGACAGGACTCTGTTCTTCTTCCACACCATATCTCCTACGGTGAAAGGTGTGTCCCTCCTTTTAGCGTTATAATAGCTTGCTTGCCGCTCATGTTGTTGGTCTGAGCGTGCAGCTGCAGACTCATGTACTTCCCTGAGCTTTCGAAGTCGCTCTTGCCACAATTTTATCTTATGGTGCTGCTCCTCTTCTATGCCAGCCTGTTCTTGGTTCCTCTTGATGGTACCGGGGGGCATAGGCTCTCGTCCGTAATTCAGCATTGCCGGAGTCGTACCCGTCGACTCGTGGACGATGTTGTTCAACGAGAATACAAGCTCCGGCAACTTCTCGTCCCAGGTATTGTGGTTTTCCTCTATGAAAGCCACAATCCTGGTTTTCAATGTTCGGTTGACACGTTCAACCGGGTTCGCCTGGGGAAAATATGGCGGGGTGGTGGTATGATGTATCCCCACCTCCTGTAGGTATTCGTCGACGGCCTTATTCTTGAATTCGGTACCATTATCCGATAGGAATACCTCAGGAGTACCAAATCTTAAAACTATTCTCTCTTTGAACTCCTTGAGAATGGTTTTCGCGTTGGCTTTGCGAATTGGTTCACACTCCGCCCACCGGGTGAATAGATCCAAGAATACGAGGATGTATTCGTATCCGCCCTTGCTCCTTACAAAGGGTCCGGTGATATCCCCTGCCACGACTTGCCAGGGACGTTCGACCGTGCGTTTTCCCATCAGTCCTGCAGGTGGTCGCTGATCCATCTTGCACTGTTGACAGACGAGACAACGGCGCACGTAGTCCTTCACGTCGGCGTAATAACCTGGCCAGTAGTAATACTTAGCCAGACTGGCAAACGTCTTCTCACGTCCAGCATGGCCAGACGTAGGAAAGTCGTGGCTTTCTTCGAGGACCGCTTTTCGGTGTTCCTTTGGAATCACTAGCTTCCACGCGTCCTCGTCCCCGAGTGTTTCATCGATCAACTCGTTTGGCTTGTGGAAGTATAGTCGTCCTCCGACACACTTCCAACGAGGGAAATCTCTTGGACTAGATTTTACTCGTTTCAGCCAATTCTGAAACCACTCGTCTTGGGATTCCCTCTACCCAAGATATTGCGTCGATGGCGAGGGCCTCCTCCTCGCTCATCCGCGATAGCGCGTCGGGCACGTAGTTCAGGGCGCCTTTTCGATGCTCCACATCAAAGCTGTGTCCCTGTAACTCAAGTGCCCATCGCGCTAATCTACCCGTTGGACTGTGTAAACTACGCAGCCAACGTAAGCTACTATGGTCGGTTATAACGCGAAAATGATAGCCTTCTATATAAGGTCTATATTTACCAATCGCCCATATAACCGCCAGGCACTCTTGTTCCGTAACGCTATAATTGCGTACGGCCTGGTTTAACGTCCTACTGGCGAATTCCAGTACTCTCTCTTCCCCATTAATCACCTGGAGGAGTACTGCGCCAATGCCAGTGTCGCTTGCATCCGTCTGTATAACGAACTGCACGTCGAACTCCGGCCTCGCTAGGACGGGAGCAGTTGCGATCAGCGCCTTAATCTGATCGAATGCCTGTTGCTGCTCCTCGAGCCATTCAAACTTACGGTCCTTCTTGGTAAGCCTTGTCAGCGGCTCGGCCAAGGTAGCAAAGTCTCGTAAGACTTTCCGGTACCACGAACCCATACCAAGGAATCTTCTCAGCTGTTTTAGATTCTTGGGCGCCGGATAATTGATGATCGGCTCGATTTTCTCGGGGTCTGGTCTGATTCCATCGCGATTCACCAGCAGTCCGAGATATTTTACCTCAGTACGTCCAAATACGCTTTTATCCCGATTCACTGTGAGACTAGCCTCGTTGATTCTCTTCAGGACATACTTTAGCCACTTTTCGTGTTCCTCGAAGGTCTCTGTGGCGATGATTATATCATCGAGGTACGAAAATGCATAGGGCTCGAGCTCAGGCCCTATGATTTTGTCCATTAACCTTTGGAACGTGGCTCCCGCCTGGGATAAGCCATAAGGCATCCTTTTAAATTGGAATAAGCCTAGCTCAGGTACTGTGAACGCGGTTATAGCCGCTGACTCCGGTCTTAGCGGTATCTGGTGGTACGCGCTACTCAAGTCTAGCGTGCTGATGTACCTCGCGTTCTTGAGCTTCCGTAGTATGCCGTCCATGTTAGGCAGCGGGTAAGCATCGGTTTTCGATACTACATTGACCTTCCGATAGTCAATACAGAACCAATACTTCCCGTTAGGTTTACGGACCATTATTACGGGGCTCGACCACCCACTGGTTGATGGCTCGATCACCCCTGCGTCGAGCATCTCTTTAACCTGGGCGTGCATCTCTTCCTCTATTCGCTTAGAGACGGGATAATATTTCTGTTTGATTGGCCGCGTCGCACCCACGTCGATCGCGTGCTCAATCAGAGATGTACATCCCAACGGCCTCCCCGTTGTACCCAGGTATCGGTCAGCCAGTGTATGCAGTCTTTCTTGCTCCTCTGGCAATAAGTCTGCAAGTCCTATCGATGCTATCTCGAATGCATCGATTCGCGATATGCTCGCTACTTCCAGATCTACGGACTTGTTGGCCGCTTTGATCCAAAGTTTATTTTCGTTCGGATCCAAAACTGCGCCGAAACCGGATGAAGTCTGCTCCGACGTAACAGTCGATTTGATCGTCCGGGAGTACGGCTACGCGAATATTTCGCTTTATTCCGGCAACCTCGAAAGGCAGGTCTACGTAACCAGCGATCGCCACCGTCTGGTTTCCTGGCACTTTCGCTTTCCTTCCGTTGCTCGGGATGAGTGGACAGCCGCGGGCCGTGGCCAATTGTAGACCAATCGAACCCATTACCGTTCGCGATGCTCCCGTATCGAACAAGGCGCGTACACGGTAGCCGGCAATGCCCACTTGGACCCACCAACGAGTTTCTTTTTCACTCGGAGGGTCTTCTCCTCCAGCCCTATCATCCAGATCTCTAGTAGCGGCCGCTATCTGGTGCTGATCTGACTTTTCCGTCGATCCCACAGAAGTCGGGCTGAGACAGCCGCTAGATCCCTCGGACTCAGCTGATGTCGTCGGCACTTCCGACGACTCTTTTATCGCCGAGCTCTCCTTACAGCGCTCCGCTGTGATCGGGATATCTGTTCGGGTCTTACGCGGGGCAGGAACGGGAACGACCCTTTTTAACCGCTCCTGTTCGCGTTTCCCGAACAGTCCGGACAATCTGCGCGCTTATACCCTAGCCGTCCACAACCAAAGCATTTCAATGGTTGTGTGGCTTGCGGTCTCGCGTTGTCGTTCCGATTGCCTTTTTCCTCCTTTGATCCGCCGTACGTCCTTTCGGCAGAACCCTTCGCATTCTTCGTCCGATTTGGTTCCATCGGTTTACCTATTCCGCTTCGGGATGTGGTCATCGAAAGGACGAATTCTCATATTTTCTCTTCGAGAACTTTGGCAAGCGTCTTTGCCAAGTCCTCTGGCGGATTCTTCTTCGTATGTAGATTTGGTGTTATCGGCTGCACCGCTGCAATTTTCGTTTTGGCCCTCTTTTTATCCTTCGGTTTGTATGCCGACTCGGGGATTAGGGCCGTCTCGGGTGGCGGAGGGTGTCTATACGCTTTCTGTCCCTCCAGCGTAAGCTCGGCTTCGACAGCAAGATCGAGAAGAGTATGGATTGAATCGCAATCCGTCCTGCGCACCAAATTTTGTATTTCGGGGCGCAGGTTGCCGTGCAGTGTATCTAATTGCTGCTCGATCCTTGGGATTGGATCGAGTCTTCTTATCATGTGTACTAAACACGTAATATAATCCCGTGTTTTCTCGCCGGGTCCTTGATAGCGAGAATTTATTTCGGCAATCAACCTTTTCTGAAACCGCCTATTTGTTCCGAACCAGTGACGAGCTTCTTTTTGGAATTCGGACCACGTCGACCACGTATCTCTTTCGTTTTTGAACCAGAGTGCTGCGACGCCTTTGAATAACTCTGGCAGTTAGCTTAGCAATTCGGATTCTGAAAGATTGGCCAGAATCCGACATTCCTCGACCCGTTCGAGAAATGAGTCAATGCTCTGGTCGCCATCTGCTGAGAACTGTAGTCCCCATTTCCGGACAATTTGACCGACGTCTCTCAGCGACTGTCCTGCACTTCTCTGCCAGGTGCTGTTCTCGGTCCTGGTACCACTCGTATTTCCAAGTCTTTCCTGACTTTGGAAGTTCCCCCCCTCCCAGGCTTGGCCGACTCTCCTTGCGAGTGGTGCTGGGGGTCATGTTGTGGTAATTCGGTCGTATTTTCCAGGTAATGGTACGTCATTGTGTCCTGGAATCCTACTTGCTGTCGTTGGCTCCGGACTTCGTGTCGTGGCTGGTCCAGTCTAGTGCTTGTTAAAATAGGCTGAGCTTGCGCTGCTGTCAGCGCGTTTACTTTTTCAGTTAATTGCTTAACTGTGTCTGACATTCCTTGCATAAAATTTGCAAATTCTAGTGGAATTTCGAATGTTCCTCCATCTGTTGCAGTGAGTCTTATTCTGCTTGGATTATGGTCATCGTTTAAAATACTGTCGGCAGCTTTATCATTCGTTGGTGTTGATTCCGTGGTTTCTTGCAATATTGCCGTGGTTTCATTGTCTTGAAGGTGTTGAACTCGTCTACGACTTGATTCCATATTTTCTTTAACTTTTTCATCGTTGTTAAGAGTTAATAATGGATGGCTTGTATTGTCGTCGATTGTCGAGTTCTCCCACGGGTGTTCTGCCGAGCTATATTTTGTGATGAAATTTTGCCTGAGTTCCTCCCGATGGTACCAGACGGTGATTTCATCCTGCTCAGGTTCTTCAACGAAATCCCTTGGCTCGTAATCTCCTAGGAGCCATTTTGTCAGACGACTTAACTTGTCAAATTTATTGCCTGTATCTTTAAGTGACAGGTCGTTAAGATATTGACAAATATCTTTGTCTCTATAAAACAAACACCAGTCTTCGATCTTCTGTTGTGTCGAACACGCCATATTTATAATAACGATTTAAATAAATAATTTACAATAAATATAAAAAAATAATTCAATTCGCTTTACCAGAGCAGTTCAATTGCGCGGCTATCGTGGGGTCGTTCGCTCGCGTTTTCCCTAAGGCGCACAATTATAATCGCAAAATACAAAAAAATATATATATATATATATACGGACTATACGGCCTAATTATTGGATTGCTCTGGCTTCGTCCTACCGTGTATGCTAAGGTAAGATTGTGTGGGTTATTGCGAGTCTGGTTTGATTATGCCAGAGTTGGAATTTAATAATTAAATAATAAATATTAAATGTGGGTATTACAATCACCTCTTTAATTTAAAACAATTAAAATAACCCGAATAAAACAATAAGTGTTTTATTTTTGCCCACACAATCTTTCAGCACGTCAATTAAAATTTATTGAGACGTGTATCAAGATAATTCTGATTGATAAATGAAACTAAAGAAAATTTATAAATAAAAGGAAGACTTTAATTATAAGTCTTTTTATTTTTATAATACTAAATTAATGCCAATTAATTAACTAATTAATTAATTGGTTAAGGCTTAGCGTACACTTTACACCAAATCTATTGTCTCTCTCTCGCCTATTATGCTACGCAGAAATATACGACGAGAAATTACAATTTCTATATGGTATCGCTCGCGATGTCTACGATTTTATAACGCACACACTTTATTTTTCAATTTGTGAAATCGTACTATTCACTTTGAAAAATTTTCCAGATTACCGCAAAAAAAAAATAATACCTTTTCGAGGATTCCAAAATAATTCGAAATGTTCGGAAAAATTTACAAATTCCGCAAAAATTGGAAAAATTGGAAAAATTCCGAAAACCTACAAAAAATTCTGCAAATGTGTAAAATTTGAAAATTTTCTAAAAATCTAAAAAAATTATGAAAAATTTTTAAATTTCGAAAAATTTTAAAAAAATCTTGAAAATCTCGAAAAATTTGAAAATTTCTTAAAAAATTTAAAAATTTCAAGAAATTTGAAAATTTCGAAAAATTTTGAAAAAACTTGAAAATTCTGAAAATTTTGTAAAATTTGAAAAAAAAAATTGAAAATTTCGAAAAATTTGAAAAAATTGAAAATTTTGGAAAATTTGAAAAAATTGAAAATTTCGGAAAATTTGGAAAATTTTCAATTTGGGAAAACTTATATTTGTTTATAAAATTTATATATGTTATAAATTATTACTTTGGCAAATTTATCTAATTCGTATTTTAAATTTAATTTAAATTGAAAATAATAAGTCTTATTTCGAAAATAATAAGTATTATTTCGAGTTAATTCCAAGAATTATATTCGTTTGTACTCGGCTCGTGTTGTTGTTTACATATGTTCGTCGCGACGAACTCGCAACGTACTCGCAACCACTCGTTGCGGTTCATATGTAAAACAACGTCCGAAGTACAAAATTATTTCAAAAGGTTTTTCCTATCCCGAGGAAACTCACGTTTTATTCGTAATAATTTTCCCTATCCCAAGGAAACTCACGTGTTGGGCGCCAGTTGTAACAGGGTTATTCTCGTACGTCAGGAGGGTTTTAATTGTCCTGTGCATATCCTCAATGCACAGGAAATATTCTCCGTGTACCGATCAGCTGTATTACCAGACAGCTAACCGATCGTCAGGACCGTCCTTGGAGTGGTGTGAGCTAGCCTCAAGCTCCGCACGACGACGTCTTCCCTGTGTACAATGTGTGCACTTACCTAGTGTACACTTATCCTCCGTCGATGCTCGTACTCGGCTACTCAGTTATGTGTCGTGCGCAGTACAATGCACGACACCCGCGGGGCATGGCGGTATTCGCCTTCGGGGACAGGGAGTAATCGCCGGTTAATTAAGATAACTTGGAATTAGAAGTGATTAATTAATTTATTAATACGAAATAAGAATAAAAGATACGTTACAATAGGGTGATCTTGGCTCAAAACAAATAAGGCTATTCGCGTAACCTATAAAAGATACAAAATACACGATGACGTGTGTGTGTGTGCGCCTGGCTCTGCGGTGTTTATCGCTGGGTTGCGATCGCGCCGGAGTGTGTAGCACTCCGGTTTGCCGTAATCGGGATTTACGGGGCGAGAGAGAGTGTCGCGATGAGAGCGGCTAACCTCTCGTATACTTCTGCGTCGGGATACCGCGCGTATCCCGTCGCCGGTTTCGCTCGCGGTACGGTGGTAATAAACCGGATATGGCCTGGCCAGGACTTACGTTAGTCAGAGGATGATCCCGGGGTGGACAGCACGTGTCTCGTTCCCTTCGGTCTCGTACTCTCTCCCTCTCTCTCTCTCTCTAATTCTCTCGTCCTACTGCACACCTCACTCGCGGGGTACGCCTTATTCTTCCTCTCGTACAATTCCCGATACCGTGTTTGTTCGAGGCTCGAACGATACTGCCGGTGTGTCGTGCACACCGGCTCTCCGACGCGCTCGCGCATGCGCTTTACGCGTCTTCAACGGTAGACTCACGCGATCGGTACGATTTTCGTCTCGCGTGAACCGTTTACGGTTACACTACGTATTAAAAATTAAAATTAAAATTCCTTACTCCAGTGTAAGTTTTATCATGTCAATTATTTTTAATTTTTTTTAATTTTTTCAGTATTATGTAGAAATATGTTTAGTATCTATAAACTCTTGTGTACTTGACTAAGATTAAATAAGTATATACAATGTTGCAAATATGATAGACTGTTATTTTTATTTTATTGACTAAAAAAATTGATTGTAACTGAATACAAGGTTAATTAATTACACATTATATTTTACATTTTCATTCAATTAAATTGTAAAATTATAAATTTAAAAAAAATATAAAAAATAAGTATATATTTAGTGTAATTTCGACCGAGGGAGCGTTAGCGACCGAGGAATTGTTGCTAGTTGCAAATATAATGCAAAATGTTCCGTTTTCGTTATGCGCGCTCACTTTTTCGGTCGTAACTTTGGTTTAAATAAAAATTTTTGAATTTTATAACTTGCTTTCGATAAAATAGTTATTATTCTAACATGCAAAAGAAAAAAAGTTATTAAATGCATATACTAAATGTTATTATAACTTGCAAAAAGCAATAAATTAAGCTAAAAATATGAAAACTAATTTGTTTATAACGGTATAGAATTGATTCTAATAATAATTACAACATTTAATTCACATGAAAAGAATGCTTATGTCAAGGCAAATATGCTCAATTTTGGTTTGTTGAAATATCTCTATTAGTTACAAATTTATTGTGAATTTAGCGTGGCGCATATTTGACGCTTACTTAAATGACAACTCCAAGCTCGATGTATGCACTCACGCTCGCACATGATTACGTTTTCAAACTTTCTGTGTATACCAAACTTACTAATATGATATTTTAATAATTTTTACAATAAACTATAGATACTTACACTTACATATATTAGTTAAGGGGGTGCCATATTGGATTATTACCGACTGAGTAAGGTAGATGCATTATTGCATTTAACAGACATATTTTTGTTTTATTTGCAAAACGCAAATACAGAATCACTAGATAATAACATAAAACGTATTTATACAAAGTTTGAAGTCAATATGTAAAGGACACCCTAAAAAAAGTTTGCACGGAAAAAATAGTCATTTTTCCGTGCAAACTTTTTTTAGGGTGTCCTTGTTGTATTGACCTGAAACTTTGTAGAAAGACATATTATACCATTATCTAGTACTTCTGTATTTGTGTTTTACATAATATTAACAAAAAATAAATAGTTTATATTACTGATAGTTTGCTTAGTACCAATTTCGTCAATAGAGTGCGCGACGCGCTTAGTCTGTGGTATTATACTTAGAGTGGAAGCACTTGCGCAAATAGTTGTTGCAAGATGGCGCTAAATACCATAACTAATATACCGGGCATATGTCAATAAACAGAATTATAATAAATATCGTGTTTATGTATTGTAGAAAGACAAATTTGTTTTGCCAGTGCATTCGTTATTGTACATATATGTATCAAGATTAATGCTTGATATCATCTTGTACTGCTAAGTGTGCCTTGGCACGTCATTGTGACTCTCCCTCTCTCTCTCTCTCGCCCTCTCACTCTATCTCTCTCTCTCTTACTCAACAAGAGTATATATGCGCTTGCGCATGCGCACCGTTTGCGTCACCACTGACGAAGTTCACGTGGATCGTGTTCCGTTACAGGTTTACCAATGTCTCAATAAAAAGAGACTTGTAAACATAATCTCAAATAACTACTAGCTATCTAACGACTTTTATTTTTAAAATATATCACACTTACATATTCATTTTATCCTTATTATAAATATGGGAATTTGTTTAAATTATTTTACAAATATTAGTAAAGTCGTGAATATAACTACCAACTGCATATGTATCTTATTTCGAATATACACGTGTAAACAATTATAAATTATAATCAGAATTATAATTAGTACCATCAAACACATGTGCTTATTGGCCGATTTTATTTATTTAAAATATTTCCTTTTTACCATAGAAAATATAATCGACACCGCGCGGCACGCTCCCGCGAATGAGCGAATACGGAAGCGTGCCTCGTAGTGTTCTAGTTGGGAATTTGGACTAAATCGGCAATTGCAAACGTTCTAAAAATTGTTTGAACCGCTAGGATCTAAATTTTGAATAGTTTAGACATGAATATATCTCCTTTCACCCATTTTAGTGACTCTAAATATTTATTTTTTTACCGTAGAAAATATAATCGACACCGCGCGGCACGCTCCGCGAATGAGCGAACGCGGTAGCGTGCCTCGTAGTGTCTCTGGTCGATGATTTCAGCTGAATCGGAATTACAAACGAATTATAATTTTTTCCTTTGCTTGGATGTACATCGTGACTAATGTCATTGTATACATATGTTTATTTGCCTAATTAAGTTATTTAATGTATTTTATTTTACTATAGAAAATATATTGGACACTGCGGCACGCTCCCGCGCATAACATTGGATTCTGCGCGGCACGCTCCCGTGAATAAGCGAATACGGAAGCGTGCCTCGTAGTGTTCTAGTTGGGAATTTGGACTAAATCGGCAATTGCAAACGTTCTAAAAATTGTTTGAACCGCTAGGATCTAAATTTTGAATAGTTTAGACATGAATATATCTCCTTTCACCCATTTTAGTGACTCTAAATATTTATTTTTTACCGTAGAAAATATAATCGACACCGCGCGGCACGCTCCCGCGAATGAGCGAACGCGGTAGCGTGCCTCGTAGTGTTCTCTGGTCGATGATTTCAGCTGAATCGGAATTACAAACGAATTATAAATTTTTTCCTTTGCTTGGATGTACATCGTGACTAATGTCATTGTATACATATGTTTATTTGCCTAATTAAGTTATTTAATGTATTTTATTTTTACTATAGAAAATATATTGGACACTGCGCGGCACGCTCCCGCGAATAAGCAAACGCGGGAGCGTGCCTCGTAGTGTTCTGGTCTTCGATTTCAGGTACATCATAATTATAAACGATTTATAAATTTTTTCCTTGGCTTAAATGTACATTGTGACTAATGTCATTGTATACATATGTTTTTTTGCCTAATTAAGTTGTTAAATATATTTTAATTTTACTATAGAAAATATATTGGATTCTGCGCGGCACGCTCCCGTGAATAAGCTAACGCGGGAGCGTGTCTCGTAGTGTTCTGGTCTTCGATTTCAGGTAAATCATAATTATAAACGATTTATAAATTTGTTCCTAGGCTTGGATGTAACATGTGACAAATGCCATCATATACACAAGTTTATTTGCCCATTTTATTTATTATATGTATTTTGTTTTACATATATTACACATGTGTTTATTTGCCCATTTTATTTTTAAAATTTATGTCATTTGTACTATTTGAATATAAATTAAACTCCCTATACAATAACTTGTGTATTATATTGCAATACTCATAGGTTCCCCGACTACACGCGTTCCGAATTCCCTATACTCGATATACGCAATCACCGTGCCGATACGAGCACGGACCGCGTGTATTCAGTGTGCGCGCGCTTGAATCTAGTTAGATTGAACATGGCGGCAACTGAGCGCGGGCCAGCACGTAAACAATGTGCTTCGAGTAAGTTTCACCATGTGCGCGCGATCCTTGCCGTCGGGGACGTTACCCGGGCACTGACGCGGAGTGGTGTGTTTATGAGTGTGTTCATATACGGAAGTAGACTGCCCCCCAGGTGACGCAGTCCACTACGTTCACAGGTCTTCGGCGCGGTCAACAACGCAGCTGATCCCGGTGAAATTTTAAACGTTCATCATTTTATAAAGTATGCACTATCTTAGTGCATTTGTAAGTACACTTCAATTATTTTCGTATTTACTTATTTAAATCAATTATCCATCTTCCTCTTATTAAATTCTATTCACTATTTAATCCCTTTTGCTTTCTTATAGAGAAAGTTTTGTAATTGTACAATTTTTTGACTCTCTAAAAACATGTTATAAATATGTTTATTTATGTTTTTTTAATTATTTATCCCCCAAGTAGCTTTTTTTAAAGACAATTTTCTATTTTTGAATAATTCATTTTTGGGTTGACGAAGTATATCTATTAGTTTTTTTGTTATTTAAAAAAAAAATTTGAATGATTTTGTTTTTTGGAAATTAATTAGCTAAATGAGCTAACAAAATGAATGTAAAGCAAAACTTTCTATGTCAGTTTTTATTTAGTCAATAACTTAACATATACAAATATGAATAATTTGTTTTTATGTAAATCACATTTGAATATTGAACAAAATTATAGGAATATTCTTTATGTTTGTGAAAAGATGTAGTGTTTTTTAAAAAACATGCTAATACCGAGGTATTCGTTTAACATTTTAAATATACTTCTTAAACAAATATAAATAATTTTAGATATATCGTAAAATATTATTTATTTATAAGAAACGAAATATTTTTAGAAATATTATAAAATTTTGTTTTATATAATTAAATAATACTATATTTGAGTAATATATTACATATAGGATCGACATTTTAATTTGAGGAAGTTACGTGCCAATTAATTGGCAGCTGTTTTTTTATTCTGTTGATAACTCCCTTTTGAATTTCATAAATTGAATATCCAATCTTCGATTACTTCTTCCAAAATACTTATTCACTTATACATTATTTTCCTTTTATATTCTATATTATATATTTTATTTACTTCCTGCTTATTACATATATGTCCCTACTAATTAATAAATAATTACTATTACGCAATACTAACATATTTCTTATTACAGATGCAGCGTGCCAAGGAGTAGCTGACAACGGCAAACTCCACGGACACGCTGACACCGTACAACGTTCTGGATGTTTACGTCATCACCTTGTCAATACAGATAAGTATATTTACATGATATTACCTCTTAATATTGAATACTTATTGATTAATATATATATTTTTTATTTTCAGGTATCGTTTAGTGATGTGACTACATCACAGATCAAAGTGTGATTTATTCTAGATTTTAAATTCGGTTGACATATATTTATATTATCTGTTTTAAAGATACTTATGTTTTGAGAGATCAGCGTAGACGTATATCTATGTTTAACCAATGGACTTACTTCAAGGTTGGAACATGCAACCTATCTAGACACTCTTGAAAATTAGTTATTTCATCTACTGCTTGATGATCCATCTATGTTTACACCTTACGTATCTGCAAGCGTTTTGGCGATTCAGATATATACACACCAGGTCAGTAAAGTTAAAAGTATGATTTATACTAGATTTGGAAATACTGTTGTTGTATGTTTATTTTTCATATTTTACAGATACTTTTCTGTGTCCAGAGATCGGCGTAGATGTATATTTAGTGTTCAACCACAGATAAAATATTCCATAATGTCAAAATTAATGTGAAGAGGATTTACCACATATTATATGCATATGGACTTAATTGGACCTATATATTACATAGAAAAATTAAGAAATATCGGGTCCCAGATGGTCTAATCCACTGAATAGTGAAATGCAGAAGGTATGCGTACTAATTGGTACTATTCATAGCCTGTGTTCAAAGGTTGAAGCCAAACGAATACCACGAGTACTTGCATAACGAAATGCAAGGAATGTATTCAACAAAGATAAAAAGGTTGAACCAAAACGAATACAACGAGTACTTACATAGCTAAATGTAAGGAATGAATTCAGTAAAGCTAAGAAGGAATGAAGCAAATCGAATACCACGAGTACTTGCATAGCGAAATGCAAGGAACGTATTCAGTAAAGGTAAAAAAATTATTCAAATCGAATACCACGAGTACTTGTATAGCAAAATGCAAGAAATTTTGTCAGTAAAGGTAAAAAAGTTTGAAGCAAAACGAATACGACGAGTACTTGCATAGCGAAATGCAAGGAATGTATTCAGTATCGGTAAAAAAGGTTGAAGCAAAATGAATACGACGAGTACTTACATAGCGAAATGTAAGGAAAGTATTTAGTAAAGGTAAAAGGTTCTACTTGCGTTTTAGATGGTATAGTCCACTGCATAGAGAAATGCAGAAATAAGTCTATTTACAGTATTATTCACTGCAGTAAATAAATGAAGTGAACGGTACAAATCACTACATTGCATAAAAAAGTAATATTTTAAATGTAACGCAATCTGTTGTATGCCTTTTTTTATTAATACCTACTGACTACAAATTGTTTCATAAATTAATATTTAAAATATATATTTAAAATATATATATTTAATTCTAATATTTTAAGCAATCCGCTTAAAATTTTTCAGATTTTTAATTTAATATTATAAATATCATTTTTATTTTGAAAGATGCAGATTCCTATGATTTGGGTCTGACATCCCGTCAAATAAATAAAATATACTAGTATTATCATCTATTTTGAGGTTATATTACATTACCGATACAATTATCGATAATTGTTGAGTTTGCAACCCCAATGGTTTTTGTAAAATAATGCAATGCACAAAAAGATATTGGTAAATGAATATGATAGCTGGAACGTACGATTAGCGCCATCTACTGTAAGCTTATAGCGTAATATAATGTTACAACGGATGATGGCGCTGCTAGTACATTACAGCTTACTACATTACCTACGCTTTGTCGATAGTTTTTCGCTATGGCACCCCCTTAATAATAATATTAAGTAGATATATTGTATTATATTAATTAAAAATTTATATGTCGCGGAGTGTTAAAATTATATTAAAAAATATTTTTCTATGTCCAAGTAATCTACGCTGCTTATCAAATCTCATATATTTATAGTAATAGTTTTTACAATTATAAAGGGCACATCGTGCAAGACATTTGATGAATTGCGATTATGGTATTACCATCATTCAAAATGTACTTTAATAGAAAAATTGCCTCCTACAAGCGCGTCTATAAGATTGCATATATTGAGAGGCTTTTACGTAATTTATAATTAACTTAATGTATTATCAAAAAATGTTAGAGTATTTAATCCTAATTTATTTGGTTGGAAAGAAGACGGTGAATTATTGCTCCCACAAAAAGTTCAAATTTTGTTACCATCAGTTGACGAGTTGGCATATAACTGTACATGCACAAAATACTCGACAAAATCGTGCAGCTGTGTTTCGACCGGAGTTTTATGTATTTCGTTTTGTTCGTGTCAACGAGTAAAAAAACACGTGTAAAAATGTATATTACAATGAAGTAGTTAATAATATAAAAAAAGAAAACTAAGATTTGTGTTATTTCAATTAATCATAGCATGCTGATTATACAGTAATATGCGACAGAAATTTAACAACTTAGTTATTGCATATTTGTTTATAATTGTAAAAACAATTTATTACTATAAATATATTAGATTTGATAAGCAGCGTAGATTACTTGGACATAGAAAAATATTTTGCAATATAATACAATTTACCTACTTAATATTATTATTAACTAATATATGTAAGTGTAAGTATCTATAGTTTATTGTAAAAATTATTAAAATATCATATTAGTAAGTTTGGTATACACAGAAAGTTTGAAACGTAATCATGTGCGAGCGTGAGTACATACCTCGAGCTTGGAGTTGTCATTTAAGTAAGCGTCAAATATGCGCCACGCTAAATTTACAATAACTTCGTAACTAATAGAGATATTTCAACAAACCAAAATTGAGCATATTTGCCTTGACATAAGCTTTCTTTTCATCTAAATTAAATGTTGTAATTATTATTAGAATCAATTTTATACCGTTATAAACAAATTAGTTTCCATATTTTTAGCTTAATTTATTGCTTTTTGCAAGTTATAATAACATTTAGTACATGCATTTAACAACTTTTTTTCTTTTGCATGTTAGAATTGTAACTATTTTATCGAAAGCAAGTAATAAAATTCAAAAATTTGTATTTAAACCAATGTTACGACCGAAATAGTGAGCGCGCATAATGAAAACGGGACATTTTTGCATTATATTTGCAATAACTTTTGACCTAGTCAAGATACTTAATCAAACCAAAATTGAGAAAATTTATAATAAAAATATCTTTGTTTTTCTATACTTAAAAGGTTTAAATTATTGTTAGAGTGGCTTGTAACGCGGTATAAACAATAATTTGTTAATAACAATTTATCTACAACTTTTTCAGACTTCTACCCAAAATATTCGGATACAGCAGGCAAAAATGCTTTAAAAATACTTAGGTAGAGCCATGGCGTATGTAAAGGCGACGAAACCATACCTGGCGCCTAGACTATTCATGTGTGTGTGTGTTAGGAAAGCAACATGTCAAGCGTCAACCCAGGATATGCTCCTCTATACCGCCAAGATCGGAGATCGCCTTCGTTGTAGGTGCAGTGCATTTATTCCTTCTTTTGTAAGTGTGTTTCCCATCTCCCCCTCCCTCTTCACACCCTTTTCCACTCGCGTAGCAAACCGCCGCAGCTCGTACGCAGCCGAGCATTCGTTTTATAAATTCTCCAAAATTATACGCGGCTGGCGTCCAAAACCCTTTATCTATTATTATAATAAATTATTACTATTTTTATCAATCATTTATTTCGACTTTGTCGCCATGCCCTAGTACCCTGCGTGATCGTTACAAAATGTATATAGAAAACTATTTTATATTGATAGCCATATCTCGATTGAGCTTGTTAGGAACTAGCTGACGACGGTTCCCTCTAGAAGGTGCACAGTTCGACTCGACGTTTACTTTGCACCTCCTACACTCGGTAAACGGAGTACGATTTCAAGTTGCAATTCCATTAGGTTATGTACTTACCATATATTATAAATTATCAATTATTTAACAGTACCATAGTGAATATCCATTTTATAATTTACATATGTATTATGTAGAAGTTAACATATTTCCCACTGCATTATTTATAATGTATAAAAGTTAGTATAAATAAACTTGATAAAACAATCAAAATTGTATATAAAGATAAAATCACATGTGTCCCTCCATCAACGGTCTTCAAAGAAGTAGGTTTACTTGTTGTTTACCAATAACTGTTTTGCTTATTGCTTAATTTAGTAGTGATTAAAAAATTCATTTAAACATACCAATTAATTCATAAAATTATGGAGATTATTCAGAAATAATTAGTGTATTAATATTACAAGTTGTAGAAAACTTTAACCATTTAAACTTAATTTTAAAAAGCAGACGCTACCATTCAGAAAGTTTATCATTTTAAAAATCTTATTAAATTAAAGTAATGGTAAATATTTTTTTATCAGGAATGAAGGGTATTAAAATTATACAAAGTATATGAGGTGGTAATGAAAATTGAACAGAATTAAAAATTTAACTATACAATAATAGATCATTTTTTAAGTTCATTGAAAATCATAATGTACGTAACACTGATAAGAAAATGTAATTTTAGTAAATGGATATGCCTTACTTTTGTTATAGTTTATTATAAATCAAAATTTACAATTAAATTACAATACAAATCAAAGTGAAAATTGAAAAGTACAATACCGACTGACATATGGTTAGCATAAAGTGTACGTACAGTACACGTTACCATAAAGTGTACGTACAGTACACGTTATCATAAAGTGTACGTATAGTACACGGTACCATGTAATGTATACGTACAATACACGTTACCATGAAGTGTACGTACAGTAAACGGTACCATATAAATTGTACTTACAGTACACAATTCATAAAGTGTACGTACAGTACACGTTATCATAAAATACAAATACAGTAATACAGTACAATAAGGTGTACGCAAAGTGCAGAGTTATTACATATATGCTATTACTTTAATTTTTTGTATCACACATGTATAATCTAAGAATAATTTGCAAATATAATTTGCCATTTCTCCAGATAATCGGATAAACCAATTAGATACGTTTATAAGTAAACTAAGATGCGTAAATACCGTACTTATTGTAAATGATTTGGAGTATTAAAAACATGTGTAATAAGCAGTTAATATAAACGCGCAAGTGCATCGTAACTTAGACAGCTGTAAGCTACCAATACACATACGTTCATACCTGTGCGTCTTGATGAGGGAACCGTCGTAAGCAGCAAACCAAGTACGAAGGCATCGAAACGGGAGTAGTTCCTCACTACCACGCAACAGTAAGAAAACCAGTTGTCGTCGCCTTCCAGCTAGCACTCTCTCGGCTGCTCTGGGAATGGCGAGTAGTCTCTCCACACGCGCGTAGTCTCCCATACGGAGCGTATGCTTGTATCAAGCGTTGACACCTCGACTTGAACTCGCTCGTAGCTTTCGCGCGCGGGATTCAAATATTTAAATGTATTTCTTTATTAATATTAAATCTAATAATAATTCATTAGTATAATAATATCGGTCTCTCCGAACCAAATGCTTTACTTTTAGATTATTGAAGGCCTATCGTACTCTTTGTCCACTATGGTTGGTGGAATTTCCCAGAGCACGGCCTTTTAAAATAATTAAAGGCGTTTCGTCCTCGATCTCCAGTTTGGACTCCTCAGTAAGGAACTGGAGATCTTACCTTAGACGCCTGTCGCAAGATGATATGCGACGCCAGCAAGATGTTCTGCGGCTATATATAGAAAACAGACGACGATCTCTCCAACGAGTGTAGAGAGATAGTCGTCTCCCTCTGGTGGTGGGAAAAGCCACCAGCCAGAGCGCGAATTTTTAGACCGTATCGCGAGTTATTTGTTACAAAATTTTAACGTTCGGTAATATGTATATGTATAATAATATCGGTCTCTCCGAACCAAATGCTTTACTTTTAGATTATTGAAGGCCTATCGTACTCTTTGTCCACTATGGTTGGTGGAATTTCCCAGAGCACGGCCTTTTAAAATAATTAAAGGCGTTTCGTCCTCGATCTCCAGTTTGGACTCCTCAGTAAGGAACTGGAGATCTTACCTTAGACGCCTGTCGCAAGATGATATGCGACGCCAGCAAGATGTTCTGCGGCTATATATATAGAAAACAGACGACGATCTCTCCAACGAGTGTAGAGAGATAGTCGTCTCCCTCTGGTGGTGGGAAAAGCCACCAGCCAGAGCGCGAATTTTTAGACCGTATCGCGAGTTATTTGTTACAAAATTTTAACGTTCGGTAATATGTATATGTATAATAATATCGGTCTCTCCGAACCAAATGCTTTACTTTTAGATTATTGAAGGCCTATCGTACTCTTTGTCCACTATGGTTGGTGGAATTTCCCAGAGCACGGCCTTTTAAAATAATTAAAGGCGTTTCGTCCTCGATCTCCAGTTTGGACTCCTCAGTAAGGAACTGGAGATCTTACCTTAGACGCCTGTCGCAAGATGATATGCGACGCCAGCAAGATGTTCTGCGGCTATATATATAGAAAACAGACGACGATCTCTCCAACGAGTGTAGAGAGATAGTCGTCTCCCTCTGGTGGTGGGAAAAGCCACCAGCCAGAGCGCGAATTTTTAGACCGTATCGCGAGTTATTTGTTACAAAATTTTAACGTTCGGTAATATGTATATGTATAATAATATCGGTCTCTCCGAACCAAATGCTTTACTTTTAGATTATTGAAGGCCTATCGTACTCTTTGTCCACTATGGTTGGTGGAATTTCCCAGAGCACGGCCTTTTAAAATAATTAAAGGCGTTTCGTCCTCGATCTCCAGTTTGGACTCCTCAGTAAGGAACTGGAGATCTTACCTTAGACGCCTGTCGCAAGATGATATGCGACGCCAGCAAGATGTTCTGCGGCTATATATATAGAAAACAGACGACGATCTCTCCAACGAGTGTAGAGAGATAGTCGTCTCCCTCTGGTGGTGGGAAAAGCCACCAGCCAGAGCGCGAATTTTTAGACCGTATCGCGAGTTATTTGTTACAAAATTTTAACGTTCGGTAATATGTATATGTATAATAATATCGGTCTCTCCGAACCAAATGCTTTACTTTTAGATTATTGAAGGCCTATCGTACTCTTTGTCCACTATGGTTGGTGGAATTTCCCAGAGCACGGCCTTTTAAAATAATTAAAGGCGTTTCGTCCTCGATCTCCAGTTTGGACTCCTCAGTAAGGAACTGGAGATCTTACCTTAGACGCCTGTCGCAAGATGATATGCGACGCCAGCAAGATGTTCTGCGGCTATATATATAGAAAACAGACGACGATCTCTCCAACGAGTGTAGAGAGATAGTCGTCTCCCTCTGGTGGTGGGAAAAGCCACCAGCCAGAGCGCGAATTTTTAGACCGTATCGCGAGTTATTTGTTACAAAATTTTAACGTTCGGTAATATGTATATGTATAATAATATCGGTCTCTCCGAACCAAATGCTTTACTTTTAGATTATTGAAGGCCTATCGTACTCTTTGTCCACTATGGTTGGTGGAATTTCCCAGAGCACGGCCTTTTAAAATAATTAAAGGCGTTTCGTCCTCGATCTCCAGTTTGGACTCCTCAGTAAGGAACTGGAGATCTTACCTTAGACGCCTGTCCGAACGTTAAAATTTTGTAACAAATAACTCGCGATACGGTCTAAAAATTCGCGCTCTGGCTGGTGGCTTTTCCCACCACCAGAGGGAGACGACTATCTCTCTACACTCGTTGGAGAGATCGTCGTCTGTTTTCTATATATATAGCCGCAGAACATCTTGCTGGCGTCGCATATCATCTTGCGACAGGCGTCTAAGGTAAGATCTCCAGTTCCTTACTGAGGAGTCCAAACTGGAGGTCGAGGACGAAACGCCTTTAATTATTTTAAAAGGCCGTGCTCTGGGAAATTCCACCAACCATAGTGGACAAAGAGTACGATAGGCCTTCAATAATCTAAAAGTAAAGCATTTGGTTCGGAGAGACCGATATTATTATACATATACATATTACCGAACGTTAAAATTTTGTAACAAATAACTCGCGATACGGTCTAAAAATTCGCGCTCTGGCTGGTGGCTTTTCCCACCACCAGAGGGAGACGACTATCTCTCTACACTCGTTGGAGAGATCGTCGTCTGTTTTCTATATATATAGCCGCAGAACATCTTGCTGGCGTCGCATATCATCTTGCGACAGGCGTCTAAGGTAAGATCTCCAGTTCCTTACTGAGGAGTCCAAACTGGAGATCGAGGACGAAACGCCTTTAATTATTTTAAAAGGCCGTGCTCTGGAAAATTCCACCAACCATAGTGGACAAAGAGTACGATAGGCCTTCAATAATCTAAAAGTAAAGCATTTGGTTCGGAGAGACCGATATTATTATACATATACATATTACCGAACGTTAAAATTTTGTAACAAATAATTCATTAGATTATTACTTTTTATGAAATACAATAGAGTATTTAATAATCAATTATTAATATTGTAAATTGTGATAGAAGGTTTCGTTCCTTCTAGAACTTCTTCACCGAGTAATTAATTATTACTATTTAAAATATTCTTTCAAGCTTTTTAAAAATCTGATTAATGTGTTATTATACCTCACTGCTGACATCATGAGATGAGATAGAAGATTTAGTCCCTTCTAAATCTTCCTTATGGAATAGTGAGCGTTGATTATATTATTGAGGCTAGATTGGCGTGTAAATCTAACTTACTGTTCGTATCGTGAGATGAGATAAAAGGTCCCTTTCAGATCTTCCCCATGGGTCAGTGAGAACGGATTATAGTGTTGCTCGGTACAGTCTATTAACAGACAAATATGATGAAAAACAAGGCTTTCTATAATAATGAAATACTTCATTGCTTAATTAATTCACGCCATAAACGAAGCACCGATGCTTGTTCATTCATTCGGCTCTTTATGGATGGACTTTTTCTCTACCCATAACTGCCAATGAAATAAAAGAATTTTTAATTCAACAGATTCAAAATTGCTTTTTGCAGTGTGACAAAACGAGACCGTCACAGTATCAATAGCACTAAAGAAAGCCAAGGTACAAACAAACTGAGACAAATCGGATTTTTGTTGTGCTAAAGTAAAATACCTTACTTATGTCGTAAATGAGCAAGGATTAAGTACTGACCCCGATAATATCAGACCCATTGTTGAAAATCTAGCACCCATAAATCTCAAGCAACTGCGAAGATTTTTAGGAATGATCGGGTGGTACTCCCGATTCATTTCAAATCTGGCCGATATAAAAACGCCATTAACGGAGCTCACAGAAAAGTGAGTTCGTTGGCATTGGCACGAAAAACAACAAGTAGCTTTCGAACGGCCTAAAAAAGCCTTATTTCAAGCATCAGTTCTAGCACTCCCCGACCTAACTTTACCCTTTTCGTTGCAGACAAACGCTAGAGATTATGCGACAGCAGGTGTGCTAATACAGATAATCGATGGTGAGGAACATTCAATCTATTATGTAAGCCGTACATTGTCCAAAGCTGAATGTAATTAACAGTAACCGAAAAAGAGTGTTTAGCGGTTCTTTGGTCAGCGGACAGATTAAAAGCTTATCTACGTAGTGAACAATTCACAGTAATAACTAATGGTTAAATAATCTAAAAGACGCAACACGTAGATTATCCAGATAGAACACGGTGTTACAAAGTTACCATATTAAATTCGTACATCGGAAAGGTGCTTTGCACCAATTACCTGATGCTTTACTTTGTTATTATCGCGGCTGTTCAGCGGTACGGTTGAACTTACCGTATTTAAATAAACGCATGTTTCCCGCGTTGCGCCGGCGGTTACCTGTCCGCTCTATCAAATCTGTTAAGTGTTAGTCTGAAACCGAGGTCCGGTTTCAGATAACAATCAGGTAAAAATCAAATCTGAAATTGACCGCGATATAGGGATATCGCGTTGAGAACTTGTCAATTAATAAAATATATGAGCTCTTAGGATCACGGAAGGAATTGTACATGGATTAAAATTCAACTACTCGAACACAGGATTGAATTTGTATTAATGAAATGAATTTATTGAAGTAAATATAAAAATAGAATAATAGACCAAATATCTATTTGTCACCGAGGTTTACGCTTTAAATTACAAGTCTGTAAACGGCCGTCTTGTGGAGAGAGAGGGGAAAAATATCGCGTGCTCGGTACAGTCTATTAACAGACAAAATATGATGAAAAACAAGGCTTTCTATATAATGAAATACTTCATTGCTTAATTAATTCACGCCAATAAACGAAGCACCGATGCTTGTTCATTCATTCGCTCTTTATGGGATGGACTTTTTCTCTACCCATAACTGCCAATGAAATAAAAGAATTTTAATTCAACAGATTCAAATTGCTTTTTGCAGTGTGACAAAACGAGACCGTCACAGTATCAATAGCACTAAAGAAAGCCAAGGTACAAACAAACTGAGACAAATCGGATTTTGTTTGTGGCTAAAGTAAAATACCTTACTTATGTCGTAAATGAGCAAGGATTAAGTACTGACCCCGATAATATCAGACCCATTGTTGAAAATCTAGCACCCATAAATCTCAAGCAACTGCGAAGATTTTTAGGAATGATCGGGTGGTACTCCCGATTCATTTCAAATCTGGCCGATATAAAAACGCCATTAACGGAGCTCACAGAAAAGTGAGTTCGTTGGCATTGGCACGAAAAACAACAAGTAGCTTTCGAACGGCCTAAAAAAGCCTTATTTCAAGCATCAGTTCTAGCACTCCCCGACCTAACTTTACCCTTTTCGTTGCAGACAAACGCTAGAGATTATGCGACAGCAGGTGTGCTAATACAGATAATCGATGGTGAGGAACATTCAATCTATTATGTAAGCCGTACATTGTCCAAAGCTGAATGTAATTAACAGTAACCGAAAAAGAGTGTTTAGCGGTTCTTTGGTCAGCGGACAGATTAAAAGCTTATCTACGTAGTGAACAATTCACAGTAATAACTAATGGTTAAATAATCTAAAAGACGCAACACGTAGATTATCCAGATAGAACACGGTGTTACAAAGTTACCATATTAAATTCGTACATCGGAAAGGTGCTTTGCACCAATTACCTGATGCTTTACTTTGTTATTATCGCGGCTGTTCAGCGGTACGGTTGAACTTACCGTATTTAAATAAACGCATGTTTCCCGCGTTGCGCCGGCGGTTACCTGTCCGCTCTATCAAATCTGTTAAGTGTTAGTCTGAAACCGAGGTCCGGTTTCAGATAACAATCAGGTAAAAATCAAATCTGAAATTGACCGCGATATAGGGATATCGCGTTGAGAACTTGTCAATTAATAAAATATATGAGCTCTTAGGATCACGGAAGGAATTGTACATGGATTAAAATTCAACTACTCGAACACAGGATTGAATTTGTATTAATGAAATGAATTTATTGAAGTAAATATAAAAATAGAATAATAGACCAAATATCTATTTGTCACCGAGGTTTACGCTTTAAATTACAAGTCTGTAAACGGCCGTCTTGTGGAGAGAGAGGGGAAAAATATCGCGAATTAAAATAATATACACAGTCAACGGGACTGGTATAGTGCAATGAATAAACTATTTATTGTCTATCGAACAAAACGCGATCGTGTGAAGTGGTATCACTTACCTTTGCTCTCTAATGGAATCGAATAACGATCAGCTGAACGGTCGCTCTCTCTAGCTCTTTCTCTCGCTCGCTCGTTCCCGTTGCGGTGTCGCTCCCGGTCCGTTTGCTTGTGCACCGAAGTTGCCTCGCTGTAGGTCGTTTTAGGATGGTGCAATATTACTGCAAATGCAGGGTCGGCTTGCAGGCAAAATACACCTGTCGCGTATCAAGGCGGCTATCTCTCTCGAGCGCGCGTGAATCTCCCGCTCATCTATATATTCTGGTGCAAAAAATTTGCGCGCAAAGCCGTTCTTGCCCGTGTAGCCACGACGAAACGAGCCGAGCCATCATTGAATCCAGTGCGTCAAACGGTAAGGTAAACATTACCTTACCATTACACCCCCATTCCACATACCCGTGATGTGGTTTCTGCATCCCTGACAAATTTGGGATGTGAAGTGACTAGACAGGTAAAAAAAACCGGCCCAAAAATGCCGATATTAACTGCAGTTCCGACGTGGTCTGCTTCTATGTCGTTTCACTAGCCCGCAGTGGCTATCGATCGAAATTACCATCGCCCGATCCCGCGGTCTGGCGGCGACTCTCGCGTTTTTACGCGGCCTACCTCTACTTCGTTTAACGGGGGGCACGGCATTTGCGTTATCTCGTTCCTCGCGTGGAACGGCGCTCGCTTGCGTCGCGCCGCGTGAGACGTCTTTGCTCGCAGGAACCGTGTCGCGTTCGGGTTCCTCTTCCCTCGTAGGTAGATCGGTCTCGATGACGTCTTCTTGGCTATACTCATCGCCATGGTTATCCGATAAGTACGGTTTGACGTACTAGACATGGCATTTCTCCTTATGTCCTTGAGCATCCTGGATCTTAACAGTATTTGGGCCGTAACTGTGGACGATCAAATAAGGACCGACATATTTTCGAGCTAACTTGGACGAGACGCCTTGTGCGCTGGATGAGAGGACTCGGTTCTTCTTCCATACTAAGTCCCCGACTTCAAAAGAAGCGGCTCGTCTCCCGGTATTATAGTAACCGGCTTGCCTATCCTGGGCTATAGTAGCTCTAGCTGAAGCTTTCTTGTGAAACTCAGCTAGGCGTGATAGCCGATTACCCCAATCAAGCAGCCGCTGGTATTCCAAATGTTACTTAGTCAGCTCGTCTTGAACTCGACGAGCAGTGCCTGGTGGCTCAGGTTGCCGGCCGTTATTTAACATGGCCGGGTTCCATTCTGTCTACAACTCTATACCGCCGTATTTAAAGCAAACACAAGGTCTGGTAACTTCTCGTCCCAAGTGTTGTGCTTGTCGATAATATAAAACGCTACCATCGTTTTTACCGTGGTACGGAGGAATAGTTGTATGAAATATTTCTCGTGCTACCAGATAATTATCTACGAGCTTGTTCTTGAACTCAGTATCGTTGTCAGATAAAAATACTTCCGGCGTGCCAAAACGCATGACGACTCGATCGTGTACCTCTTTCACGATCGTCTTAGCGTTAGTTTTCTGGATCGGCACTGCATCAATCCAGCGCGTAAACAAGTGTTGGAAAACCAAAATATATTCAAATCCGTGTGTGGAGCGGGGAAGTGGTCCAGTAACATCTGCTACGACTTGCCACGGCTTTTCAACCACTCGTCTACCCGTCAAACCCATGGGAGGTCGTTGCTCCACCTTGCATTGATGGCACACATGCCATTTACGTACATAATCGCCAACTTCGGCATAGTAACGTGGCCAATAATATAACTTTGTCACGCGATCAAATGTCTTTTCTCTACCTAAATGTCCAGCTGCCGAATCATCATGACATTCTCGGAGGATGGCCTGCCTGTGCTCTTGATCTTGTATCTTGACCTTCCATGGCGTCATCCAATTCGGTATCCACCCGATACGAATACAGGTTTCCACCTTGGATCTTCCAATCAGGAAATTCTCTCGGCCGCTGACTTATGTCTTTGGTCCACGAAAGGTACCAGGGATCCCTAGTAGTCGGGCTCCAAGAAACGGAGGGTAAGGCCGGCTCGTCTTCCTCATACATACGAGAAAGTGCATCAGGAACGTAGTTGAAAGCTCCTTGTCTGTGCTCAATAGTAAAATTATGAGATTGAGTTCTAACGCCCATCTAGCGAGCCGGCTCGTTGGATTGCGTATATGCATAACCACCGAAGTCTACTATGGTCAGTGACAACTTTAAACTGGTAACCTTCGATGTATGGTCTAAACTTCTTAATCGCCCATACTACGGCCAGGCATTCCCGTTTTGTGACGCTGTAATTGCGTTCGTCGGGCGAGAGGATTCTGCTGGCGAACTCCAGGACTCTCTCTTCTCCGCCGACAATCTGTAGCAACACTGCACCGATACCAGTGTCACTAGCGTCTGTCTGGATCGCGTACTCACCGTTCTCATCGGAAGTTTGCAGAACAGGAGCTGTCATTAACAGAGTTTGAAGATGCTGGAAGGCACTTTCTTGTTGTTCCAGCCAAACATAACTCTGGTCTTTCTTGGTCAGATGCTTTAGCGGTTCGGCTATGGTAGCATAGTCGTGCATGAAGCATTTGTACCAAGATGCGATACCAAGAAACCGTCACAGGTGCTTCAAATTCTTGGGAGCCGGATATTCTTTAATCGGCTCCGGTTTAGGTGGGTCTGGTCGTATCCCGTCCCGGTTAACTCGCACACCCAAATATCTCACTTCGGGCAGAAAACACACTTCTCCCGGTTAACCGATAAACCGGTTGTAGTCAAGCGATTTAACACCTCGATCAACATTTATGCTCTTGCTTATGCTCTTCAAAAATCTCAGTGATAAAAATGATATTGTCGAGATATGCATAAGCAACCGGAATGTCGCGCCAGCATTTGCCAATCTTTGTATCTTTTATAGGTTACGCGAATAGCCTTATTTGTTTTGAGCCAAGGTTCGACCTTGCCTTGGCTCACCCTATTGTAACGTATCTTTTATTCTTATTTTGTATTAATAAATTAATTAATCACTTCTAATTCCGAGTTATCTTAATTAACCGGCGATTACTCCCTGTCCCCGAAGGCGAATACCGCCATGCCCCGCGGGTGTCGTGCATTGTACTGCGCACGACACATAACTGAGTAGCCGAGTACGAGCATCGACGGAGGATAAGTGTACACTAGGTAAGTGCACACATTGTACACAGGGAAGACGTCGTCGTGCGGAGCTTGAGGCTAGCTCGCACCACTCCAAGGACGGTCCTGACGATTGGTTAGCTGTCTGGTAATACAGCTGATCGGTACACGGAGAATATTTCCTGTGCATTGAGGATATGCACAGGACAATTAAAACCCTCCTGACGTACGAGAATAACCCTGTTACACTATTTTCAAGGTGAATAATATTTTGAGGAATTATAAAACTATTTTATATACATTCAAAACATCAAAATTGATCTAAAAACATTAAATATGTTGTGTATTTTAAGTGGTCGATATATCGACCACCCCCGCAGTCAAAAGGTTAACAATTTTCGTCGAAAATACTGACTTTTCAATCAACTAAACAATATGTAATTAATCATTACATCAATAGCTATGGCGCTCAGCTCTGTTTTTGTGTGGTAAAAACTCTATTTTCTTTAAATGTCCATAATTATTGTCGAATATGAACTCTGCCTATCTGACGACAGCACCACTTCTGCTCGCAAATTTTCGAGTGGCGGATTTGTGAAGCTATCAGTACGGACAATGTATTAGTATTTAACAATGGGTTAAATTTTCCCAAATATCTTTCTGTAACGCTCTTCTTCTGGCTTTGGATAGTACGTATGATTTTCGTGCAGCCACAAGGATTAATTTTACACCTAATCGTTTCCGACGAAAAGTCATGATTAATTACTTATTATTTAAAAATTGTTGTGGAAAAATCGCTCTGTAATGTTCTTCTATATCATTTTAGAATGACGTATGAATTTTTTTAGATTTTTAGTGACATAATTCTGGAAAATTTTTAAATTATTAATAAAATCCAAAATAACGATTTTAAAGGGTTAAACCCAGGTTGTAATGAAATTAACAACCAATTTGATTTTAAAAGTTGTACGACGTTTCGTCTGCCAGGTTTTGCAGATCTCTTTAAGTACAAATAAATGTCAAACAGTTAGCACTGATCTTCCATTACTCGTAAATGAGTAGAGTCAAATGACTTATGTGCTAACTGTTTGACATTTATTTGTACTTGAAGAGGTCTGCAAAACCTGGCAGACGAAACGTCGTACAACTTTTAAAATCAAATTGGTTGTTAATTTCATTACAACCTGGGTTTAACCCTTTAAAATCGTTATTTTGAATTTTATCATGACCATGAAGGGTGTACATTCTAAAAAAATTGAATTATTAATTGTATATCCCTGCAATTTGGCTATCACACCCCTTTAATACTAAAAGTTTTAAAAGATTAATTTTTGATGCATACATATAAAAAGCAGCTAAGATAGAAAAATTTTATTAGTGATCTTTTCTCTCTATCTAATGTTTTTTTATTATTTTAGGTCAGCGAATAAAAGATGCAGAAGAAAGTCTGTGTCGTCAATTTTTATACATTCTAGGAGTTTTTGAAATATTATCTAGAGTAAAAGTTACACCAGGACAATCATCAGAGTCTTTGTTTAAAAATTTACACAAAGTTTATAATTTTGCAAGTTCTTTAGTGAAATATTTTCGAAAAAACTCGACAAAACTTAAGCCAGCATTTGAATCAACAAAGTAAATTTTTCATTTTCCATGACATTAATTATTATATAATAAATATGTAATGAATTATATATTATAGGCTCATACCCGTGATTCAAGGTGCAGGAACTGTCTTAAAACAAGCGGTGACAGAGTTAATATTACACGTTGAGGTAATTATTTTGTATATATTTCTAGATCGTTATGTGCTAATTGCATAATATGTTTAAAGTCGACGCCTTTTAGATTGAGCGGCTATCGATAGAGGAGAATTATAACTCTGACATCCCCTTAAGAAAGAAATCGGTCCATTTTAGTCTATATTTCTTTTTACATAAAATTAGGTGGGAAAGTTATGGAAGTTATATATAAAAAGATCTAGTTGGATTCGTAGTAGGTAACGGAAGTAAAAAAAGGAATAGGAAATTTGAATTGACCAGTACTTTTTAGTCTTCTATTTTATACATTTTTAAAATTAGACTAAATTGCCATTTTCTAATATTTTTCAACAAACCCACAAGGTTGTTTGTATTAAAACAAGGTTTCTTCTCTACATTTGGTTTTGTCAAAATTGAAATTCTCGGGATAATTTAATTCAATAGCTACGTATTCAATGTTTGTAATAGTATAAAGTAATTGCTACAGTTGTGTTTATAAATATTATTGTTTTGAATTATTCCAATTTTGTGTTGTCCCTAATTAAGGTAAGATACTGAAATTTAGGTTTATAACTTAAAATCAACTAAATCAAAATGTTTGAGTTTTTTATACAGTTCTCAAAGTTAAAACAAAATCCATGACCAAGAGGTAACCCTTCCTTGTAAGTTTAAGCAAGCATTTCACGTGAACTGGACCGATCAAAATTTTAAAATGCACCAAATTTCGGGTGCATACTGGAAATGTTTATTAGAAAACAAAAACAATTTTAGATGCTGGAATCTATTTGTTTAAAAGTTATTCTAACCTCAAAAAGTGAATTTTTTCAAATTTTTTTTCAACACTAGCTGGGTTTACCGCTTTTTAACTCAAAATCTATCAGTTTTTACTATATAACATTATTTATAACATTCGTTGCTAATTATATCTAGAATTTATCTTTCTGGGTTAGAATTTCTAATCTGAAGGTTAATCTCACATAAACTACATGTCAATATTCCGCTTGAAAAAAGTGTGAGTACGACAGAATTGATATTTTATTCAACAATTTAAAAAAAAGCTTGAAGCAATACCTTTTAAATGGTCCGCAGCTTTTTTTGGCCTTCGATTCTGTAAAAAGTTACGATAATTTAAAGAAACACGAAATTTTTTTAAAAATTCAAATGGGAATTACCATGTTAATTTTTGTAAATTTTTTATCTTTCTTTAAATTATCATAACTTTTTACAGAATTAAAGGCCAAAAAAAGCTATATACCGTTTAAAAGGTATTGTTTCAATCTTTTTTTTGAACTTTTGGATATAAAAATCAATTGTGGCGGACTTACACTTTTCTCAAGTGGAATATTGACTTGTAGTTTATGTGACATTAACCTTCAGATTAGAAATTCTAACCCAGAAGGATAAATTCTAGACAAGAGAGTGCAAATTACGAATTACGAGAGAAATGGAAAAAACAGGTTTTTATTTATATGCCATTAAAATATTATAAATAGTTCTTTAAAATTAATACAAAAATTTATTTATTTAAGAAGAAAGTTTTATTACTCTAAAAGTACAAAATATTAATGACATAGAACTATTGGCGATGATCTTTCGTCATTAAATAAATTAATTGTAGGAGGTGAAGTTCTATTTAGATCCGTTTAAAATAATCCAAAATTTTAATAAGTATAGTTACTAAATACTATAATTTAGTAAGTATATGCACTTTACTATCTTTGGTAAGTTAATTTTTCATTTACATTTATAATTATTAAAATATAAATTTAAGCTTGTGACATGGCAGTTTGTAGTGCATGTCACTTATAGACAATATTCGTTGGTTATAAGGAAGCATTCCAAAGTCCCGTGACTTATAAGGAATAAAGAAGCGTTCACTCGGAATCTAGCTAAGTCAGACCGTGAAGAAAGAGCTCGGACTTTTAGTTATTGACATGCGCGCACACACGAACACTATTACAGAAAATTTCCTAATTCCTTTGAAAACCTTGCAGCTCCTTAAAAATCCTTTTAGCACCTTGGTAGCCCTTCTAGCTCTTTGAAAGTCTAGCTTTGAAGATGATGACCAGCTATGTATAACGCCGAGCTGTACCAAGTCCGTATATTATTGTACTCGAGCTTCTACCAGTAAACCGCACTTAAAATAGATATTAAAAACAAGGACAAATTCGACATTAATTTGAGTTTAATATAAGGAACAATTATCGCTTGTTTGGTTTTCAAGCTGTTCCTGTATACGTAATTAATGTCGAGCTTCCAGAATGACATGTTGATTGTAAGGTGCGAGAACGAGAGAGAGAGAGAAAGAGAGAAGTTGCGCTATACACACAGTATACGCGCGTCGGATCGGCCGAGTCAAGCGGACGAGATGGGACTGTTGTGTCAAGCGCATGCGCGCGGACTCGCTGCTCGGCTCAACACGACGAACTCGGTGATTACGAGTCGGGCCGTCGAACGAGACGTTGAACATAGATTTTTCTTAGTTATTACCGAGAGTGGTTATCGTTTATTAATTGTTTCCTTTCGAGCATCTGCAGGTGAGAATTCCTGCCTAAACTCCCTGTTTTCCATCTTCCCGTGAAAGCTGTGATTTGTGCGTGTGTGTGCGATAATCGCGTGTAGTAAAAGATATAAATTTTGCCGCGTGAACGCGGCTGGCGACCGTGACTCGTTTATTCGTTTATTTTGTGTATTATTATTATTTGATTAAATATTAAACCTCTAGCTTGAATAAAAGTGTTGTTATTTTATGGTATGGGAGCCGTTCACCCTGATCCCCAGTGAACGTGTTTTAAGCTTTATAAGAATTCATATAGATCAAAATTTACAGTTAACATTTAATATGTCTTTATTTTTTTTTTAATTATTTTTATTCTGATTTCATTACATTAAATTTTGGTAGAAACTTTTATTTATAAATTATAATCGTATTTAAAAAAAAATTTAATTTTTGGTATAATACCCAATGCACTACACAGTACCTCCAAGGTGTTGTGTGAATCTGTTTAATATCTAAGGTGTCCATGGTAGTGAAAAAATAATACAATTTAAAACATTATTTTAAATAAATTAATTTTGAAAAACCTTTTTCGAAATTAAAAATAGGGGGTTGGCGTGCGAAACGCGCAGGGGGGCGACGCCCCCTAGTATATATATATATATATATATATATCTCAAATATATATAGAATATCTCAAAAACTATTGGAGATAGAAAAAAACTTTTTATACAAAAGTTGTAGGGTTTTTAAGGAGCCAACTGACGGTGATATTAACCATAACCTGCGGTCAAGGGTTAAGGTCATTTGAAGGACAAAGTGTTTTTTTAATTAGGAATCACTACTTTTGACCTCAGAAATGGAACGGGCGGGAAATTTTACGTTTAGTATGATCTTGGCCAAGGTTATGGTCAAGGTCATGGTCAGGATCAAAACAGTAAACGCGTAGAGACTTTACGAAAAAAGCCAACCCCATAAGAGCTGTAGGGTTACAAGGAAGCCAACTGACGGTATCCTTGACCGTCGAATTTTAAGATCTCGACTATCACTCGCTCTCAGCTTTACCCAGGATTAACGACGTGGACGTGGCGAGTTTCTAATCCCTTTGTGTGTGTGTGTGTGTGTGTGTGTGTGTATCGGCGTATAGTTGTCCCAGCCTCTCAAGGCAAGGCGATAGTTGTCCTAGCCACTTGAGGTAAGGCGATAGTTGTCCCAGCCACTTAAGGCAAGGTGTGGTTATCCCCGACACTCAAGGCAAGGCGATAGTTCTTCTAAGGATAAGTTATCTAATCTGATTTTAAAGACGCTTTGATCAGGAAATTCATCAAAGAAGATGTTCAAACAATTGCCCGTTATTATCAAGGCCTAACTGAATTCGATTTTGAAAACTTCTAATGGTGGCTAGAACAGCGATTCTTGGAATGTTGCGACATGCAATTGTTATGTGGTCCATCATATTTTCTCTTGTAGTGGGTACTTCAGCGTAGACAGTATTTTTCAGATAACCCCACAAAAAGAAATCCAAGCTGGTCAAATCTGGAAATCTCGGACACCATTATTCAAATCCACCACGTCCTATCCATCGATTAGTGAATCTGACGTTCAGATAGTCACGAACTATTCTGGCAAAATGAGCTGGTGCACCATCGTGCTGAAACCACATGCGTTGTCTTGTGTGCAGATCAACATTTTCAAGTAATACCGGTAAATCATTTCTCAAAAACCGTAAATAGTTGTCGCGATTTACATGTCTTTCAAAGAAATACGGACCAATTAAGTTTCCATTTATAATAGCGCACCACACGGTCAAACTCCAACGTTGCTGATGATTCACTTGTTGAAGCCAATGTGGATTTTCGACAGACCAGTAATGGTAATTGTGCCTGTTAAGTTAACCAGTGTTATGAAAAGTAGCTTCATCACTAAATAGGACGTAATTAAAAAATTCTGGATCTCCTTGTATTATCATTTGTGCCCACGCACAAAACTAGCGCCTTCGTTCAAAGTCCCCAGCAAGTAACTGTTGTGTCACTCTTACGTGGTAAGAATGGAATCTGTGAACTCTCAGAATTCGGGGCACCGTGGATTTTGGAATACCTAATTGTCTTGCAATTGCTTGAGTTCTAGTGTGGGGGTCAATTGCTACCAAACCTAATACTGCAAGCACATGTGGATGATCCCTTTCTGGTACATTATTTCTCCGTCTTTCTCGCGGACCACGTGGTCGTTGTCGTTGACGCTCTACAAGTCTCGCAATGGTACAATCGTTTGGGTGTTTTCTATTAGGAAAACAATAACGGTATATTCTTGCTGCTTGAGCATAATTACCATGGCATTCTCCAAGCGCAAGAATAATATCTACTATTTCATTGGAGGTATAATCAGGCATTATGTACTAAGGGGCTGACGGATGAATGATCTTATTTCAATCAGGTCAACTAAAGCGAGGTTGTGAATTATGCACTGACAGTATGTGTTTACTTTTTTAGTTTTTTCCACTTAAACCAAAGTAGTTACTAAATAATTTTTGTATAATATCGCAAAAAAATTTTACGATTCTACACACACATACACACACACACACACACACACACACACACACACACACAGAAGGATTAGAAACTCGCTACGTCCACGTCGTTAATCCTGGGTAAGGCTGAGAGCGAGTGATGGTCGAGATCTTAAAATTCCTAACACATGACCTTGACCTTTGTCCTTGAGGTGACGGTCAATGATACCGTCAGTTGGCTTTCTTGCAACCCTACAGCTCCTGCATTTCAATATTTTTATAGGATTGGCTTTTTTCGTAAGGTCTCTACGCGTTTACTGTTTTGATCCTGATCATGACCTTGACCATAACCTTGGCCAAGATCATACTAAACGTAAAATTTCCCGCCCTTTCCATTTCCGAGGTCAAAAGTAGTGATTCCTATTGGAAAAAAACATTTTTTCCTTCAAATGACCTTAACCCTTGACCTCAGGTTATGGTTAATATCACCGTCAGTTGACCCCTTAAAAACCCTACAACTTTTGTATAGATAGTTTTTTTCTATCTCCAATATTTTATGAGATATTCTCATCCGTTATTTAAAATGGGACACCCTGTATATATGGGGTATTCCACGTGAAGTGGTCCGATCAAAATTTTAATATGCACCAAATTTTGGGTACACATTGCAAATATTTCTCAGAATACAGAAAAAAATTTTTAGATACTAGAATTTATTTGCTCATAACTTATTCTAACCTCAAAAAGTGAATTTTTCCAAGTTTTTTTCAACACCAGCTGGGTTCACCGCTATTTAACTCAAAATCTATCAACTTTTACTATAGAACATTATACGTAACATTCGTTGCTAATTGTATCTAGAACTTATTCTTCTGGGTTAGAATTTCTAATTTCAAGGTGAATGTTATATAAACTACACGTCAATATTCAACTTAAAAAAAGTGCAAGTGCGCCACAATTGATTTTTTTATTTAAAAGTCTAAAAGAAAGCTTGGAGCAATACCTTTCAAATGGTTTGTAGCATTTTTATCGCCTTCAATTCTGTAAAAAGTTATGATAATTTAAAAAAATACGAAAATTTATTAAAAATTTAAATGGGAATTACCATGTTAATTTTTGTGAATTTTTTCTCTTTCTTTAAATTATCATAACTTTTTACAGAATTGAAGGCGATAAAAATGCTACAAACCATTTGAAAGGTATTGCTCCAAGCTTTCTTTTAGATTTTTAAATAAAAAAATCAATTGTGGCGCACTTGCACTTTTTTTAAGTTGAATATTGACGTGTAGTTTATATAACATTCACCTTGAAATTAGAAATTCTAACCCAGAAGAATAAGTTCTAGATACAATTAGCAACGAATGTTACGTATAATGTTCTATAGTAAAAGTTGATAGATTTTGAGTTAAATAGCGGTGAACCCAGCTGGTGTTGAAAAAAACTTGGAAAAATTCACTTTTTGAGGTTAGAATAAGTTATGAGCAAATAAATTCTAGTATCTAATAATTTTTTTCTGTATTCTGAGAAATTTTTGCAATGTGTACCCAAAATTTGGTGCATATTAAAATTTTGATCGAACCAATTCACGTGGAATACTTCATATAACATATATGCACCTATGTGGTAAGGAACGAAGGTCTGTCTTGAACGTAGGTAGCGGCGTCAAGTGGCTTACTAATGTCCCGCTAAAGCTGCGAGCGTCGACGTTAGATGCGTATGCGTTCGGAGCTCAACGGTCGTCACATGTCGTAGTCGTAGTACCTTGACTAAGGCTCGTAGATACAAACAATGCGTCTCGATTTCCGAATACAAGATCTCTCTCGACTTTGAATGTTTATTTTTTTAAAGTCCGAGTAGCAGAACTTCGCCCTCGGATAAAAATTAAAGAGCTGTCTAGCAGATCTTCGCATTATGGAAGTTTTAGACGAAAAAGTAGGAGTGGCTGTCTCCGTTCCGGGTCCTCTTTATATACCCTAAAAATCTATGCATCTGTCCTTGTCTTACGCTTTACTTTAGATGGAAATTGCGTAATTAGTTGTCGATTTTTCTGTTCTTGCACCTGACCGGACTTTCCGCACTGATGCACAATCGAAAGCCATCCCTACTGTAACCTGACGCCGGCGCGGCGCCTAAGAGTCTACAAGGGACAACACTTGACTTCAACTATACTTATATATTATATAAGGTATTCTTCTTTTAGTAACTTTTCCTGTAACTGCGGCAAACCTGATATTTTATTTTAACAATACTGAACCTACCAAAATATTTATTTAATATTGATATTATAATCAATTACTCGTATTCTCTCTCCCTATTTAGTAAAATGTACTAAATGCTTATCAGATGTTACAGGTCGGCGTTCGACGATTTTCGACAACTTACGCGAACCTTCGTAAAGGTAAGAGTAGAAAGAGAGAGAGAGAGAGAGAATGATTGAATGAATGAATAAAATTTATTAGGTATAATTGGGGTTAGACCCCGTATACACTGATGATTCAATTAAATTAAGTAAGCGGTCGCAGGCAAGTAAAATGCAAATAAGATTAAAACAGAAAACGGAAATATACTACAAATTATAAAAAAAATACCACAAAAAAATAATAAAATATTAAAAACAGTAAATATAACAAAACACGATATAAACATAATATAAAAACTGTAATAACAATATCAATAATAATAATAAAACCAATAAATACGACGATAGCAAAAGCAGTGACGACGAGACGAAATAAGTGTACAGTTAAATTTAGCTTATACTAGACTATGCTAATAATAATGTGTCCATTTAGTCATTCGTGACTCAACTACAGAAAATAATAAATAAATAAAAAATAAATAAATGTAAGAGTAGTTAAATAAATAAATGAATAAATGAGCACGCTGTACAAGAAGGACAATAGAACTAGTGAAGTGCTAAAGTGCCGGTAAGGGAGGGCAACTGAGACCCTCGCGACGGACTCTTGACTGCCACACTCGTCGGTCGAGCTCATAAAGGTATTGAAATAAGGATGATTTAAATGAGAGAGGTGAAGAGGGGTTAAAGTCTGTGAGTGGGAGTTTGTTGATGAGTCGGGTAGCGGAAATAACAAAGAAATTATTGAGGGATTCAGTTCTAGGAGGGAGGGGGATGACGGGATGAAGATCGTGAAGAGGTTGAAGAATTAAGTAAGGAGAAATGATCAGCCCGATAGGATGGGGAACCATGAGCAATGATGTTGTATGCGCAAGAGCCAATGAAGAGAGACCTTCTGAGCTCGACCAACAACCAACCCATCTCCAAGCGATATGGTGTAACATGCGCTCTCCAAAGGATATTTCCTTGGATATTCAATAAACGCTGCAATTTGATATTTCTCGTTTCATCAACACTGTCATACACTGCACACGCATAGTCGAAATGGGGCAATATAAGCATCTCGACTAGATATTTTCTGGTCCGCCGCGAGAGGGCATGTCTAAAAAAAAACGAGATGGAAGACACATGTCTTGACCAATCGAGGAACGGCGAAATCCAAACTTTCAGCGATTTGACCTCACATACATAATCCAGGGAAATATTTCCGATCGAGACCTTTGGTGCAATATCCAGACAAATGCGGGACGGAACGATTGACTCCCCAGGATCATAACTTTGGTTTTAGCCAGATTAAGTTCCAAACCATTTTCCTTTGCCCAGTTATCGACCGAATTGGCATCTTCAGAAATGCAAACAACTCCCTGGGCAAAATCAGCCGGGTACAAGGAATGGTAAACCTGGGTATCATCCGCACAGATCATGTGATCGGAATGCCTTAAGACCCTTGGAAGATCATTAATAAAGATGGTGAAGAGCAGTGGGCCCAGGACACTGCCCTGAGGTACACCTCGTGAGGTCGAAAGCCAGGACGAATGGCCACCCTTCTCGTCTTTAACCGCCTGCAGACGATCAGTCAGATAGCTGTAAAACCATCGAACCACCTCATCCGAGCAGCCCAACCGACGAAGTGTTGCTAGTAATAATAGATGCGGGACCAAATCAAACGCCTTAGCGAAGTCAAACAGGACGATGATGGTTATCTTACGATTGTCGATGGTTCTTCTGACATCATCCAAAACACCCAAGAGAGCTGATTGCGTGCTGTGGCCCCTCCGAAAACCTGCTTGTCTTTGAATGAGTAGCTCGTTTGACTCGATGTAATCAAAAAGCTGATCGTGGACCAGTCTTTCTAGAATCTTTGAGATTTCGCATAACTTAGCTATAGTTCTAGTATCGGAGGGAGAATTCATCCTATTGGACTTCGCCAAGGGGAAAAGCAGAGATCTCTGCCAGATATCCGGAAAGAGGCCTGAGGAGAGTGGCTGATCGAAGATAGTAACCAGATGCGGTAAGACTGAAGTGCCAAGTAATTTAATCATGTGAATAGAGATGCCGTCGAGCCCAACTGACTTGGATGATGCTTTCGCAATGGCTGATTGGATCTTAGATGAAGTGATGGGAGTAAAGTTGAAAGTATGAGTATGCGCAGTGCATGGTTTGTCCAGAAGTTGATTGAATTGAAGTGGAGTGATAGGAGAATCGGTATGAGAAATGGGGGCATAATGTAAGTTCAATTGTTCAGCGGAGAACTGAAGAAGGGGTGATTGCTTATCAAGAGACGCCAGACCCAGGTGTCCGAGTTCTTTCCATAGAAAGAAAGTACTCGGAGCATCACTCAGTCTGCTATTAAGATAAGTAAATTTAGCAGAATCAATCGTGTTACGAACGACAGACCTGAGGGCCCTGTAATTATTAAAATCTGAGCGACTGCCCGAGGACTGGAATCTCCTATAAAACATATTACGTGCCTTTATTGAATGTTTAATAGAGTGAGTGATCCAAGACTTAATTGGGTTAGTAACGCGGATGAGTTTTAGAGGAGCCAATGAATCGAAAGTTGACAATATGGATGATATTAGTCTGGTGAGTAGGTGTGAAATATGAGAAGGTGCTGAGCTCTCTGGTGATCTCTCATCAGGACAGAAGCTTGAAAGCTTGAGAAGAGAGAGAGAGAGAGAGAGAGAGAGAGAGAGAGAGAGAGAGAGAGAGAGAGAGAGAGAGAGAATCGCGGCTTGTGAGTACGCGGGCAGAAAGACTGAACTCGGCCTTAGAGAATTTTGCCTCGTTTGCTCGTGATTTCGTTGTGACAGATTTCGGTTTTGGAAGATTTGTTATCCTGGTGCTGTGACTGCAGTTCTTTTTGTTTTGTGGCTTTAGCCCAGTTATTGGTGGCTCCAGTTTGGCGACTACACAGTTCTGCTACCAGGAGAGAAGATCTAAGCGACTTCGCGGATTACGGTTTTCTCGTAATCGCACTGTCGGTGCCAACTCTTTGGTCTCTTTCTCTCTCTTTCTTTCTTCATTACTCATAATGATGCAATTTTTTCGTACAAATGCGGATTATTAACTTTGTTCAAAATATAAATATTTATTTTATAGTATATTGATTCTGGTGATAGTATAATGAGTTGATTAATTTGAGACTCTGGTGGTTGTACTATCAATTTTGGTTTATTCGTCCAATTTTTTTTACAAAAGCGACGTTTCGGTCATCTCGGCAATCACACCATGACCCTCTTCAGGTTCAAACATTAGTTCTAATGAACACGGACAACTATAATTTGCACATTATCTTAAAAGCGTCTACTTGTCAAGGTGACAACCGTCAAATAATTTGAGCGTCATAAAAAGTCATATTTATGTTTATAGTGTAAAATGCATCCCCTGGGAGCTATAAATTCATGAAAATGGGTATATAATGCAACAAAGTGCTAAAATGTCAATTTTGACTCTCTGTAGCTTAAAATAATGGCCCCGAAGAAATCTGAAAAAATTCAGTAGAACTACTGGACACCTCTAAAACATATTCCCATAGTTATAATACACCCATATGTTTTAATCTTATTTATTACAGCAGAAGTTGTTGCCTCTTTTAACGGATATAATACTACAAATTTCTATTATTTGTTATAGATAGTATGTACTTTACCTCCTCTTTTGACGTTAATGAGAGATTCCACTGAACTTTTGACTTTCTTGTTACTTTCACTTTTCAATGCTATTTGATGATTTTCATCATATTAAAAAAATCATTCCTTGTAGAAAAAAGTCACAAAGTATAGTAACCGTTATTTATTATATTAATAATATATAATATATTACTTAAAAAAATTATAATTTATCGCATTTTAATTAATTCTTTGTGTTACTCACTCTACTTGTTTGCTTTATTAGGTTTATATAAAAAAAACTTTTATTAAAAATGGTTTGGATAATTTTTTATATAATCTTCACATATCACAGAATATAATGTAAAAGTTTTAGAGGTGTGCTTCAACCTACATAGATTAATTTATTTTATGAATATCCCTAACCACTATTTACAAAAAACCTAATTTATTTTACTTTTAGCTCTTAAAAAAAAAATAAATTATTCTCATAAATTTTCTTTATGGAAAATGACACTTATTGAGCAGACAAATAAAATCGCGTTTGGTTTGTAAGTGTGCTACTTACAGAAAAAAATTATACCCTCGCAAAGTTGGGTACACGTATGCGCCCCCCATTGAAAAAAATCGTACTTTTCGTCAGCACATCGATAGTATGTTGTCAATGGTTATAAAAGTAATTGCTCTTTTTTATTAACCTTTTAAAAAACATGTTTTAAAATACTTTACATAAAATTCTTCTTTGTTTGCCTGAAACGAACTTACGAAAAATGTAACAAAATGAAATTCTTACTTTCCGAGAAAATAAGGTATTTAATCATCTTATAGTAAATATTTGTAATTGTAATACTTAAACACAAATACACACACATTAATGGAACGTAAATTAAAGGTAGGAATTATAATTCAAAAAATCTTTGTATTAGTTACAATGTTTGTATATATTATATATTTTGTTACATTTCTTTTGTTTGAAAAATTATTAATTGCTTAAAATAAAATTTTATTATAATGATATTTTTGTGTTACAAAATTTTTCTTTCCAACACATATTATGCTACATATTTTATCAAATTTTTTAACATTTTACCTTAAATTTGAAAGAAAAATGTAAAATTTTATTTTTTTGATAAAAAGTAGTATGTTTTACATTAAAATAATTGTTTTTGATTTTTTACAAAAAAATTTTTTTAATAAATGAGGGGCCCCATGTTTTTTATGCTACTACTGTTATTTAGAAATGGTTCGATAAGTTTCAAAGATGTGCCTTTAAAATAAATTTTCAATTTTCTTTTGACCTTAAAGTCAAAAGTTCTGTGGAATCTCTCTAATAGGTGATAAAAAAATCAATAGATAATAATCTTTTGGTTCATTTACAATCATAGAATTGAACGTTGCATTGATATTTGACTGTAAAATATTTATGTCTCTGACAATTATCACAAACTTTTAATGTTTAACCTTTAGAGGACGGGAATTTTCTGGTTCAAAAAAGCTTCTTTTTCAATAAAATTAATGTCTAAAAACATCGGATCATTTTTAACCTTTAGAGGACGGGGATTTGGGTTTACTGTTTTCTCTCACTTTTCTATAGAAATCAAGTTTTTGTAATGTATCACATCTCAAAACTAACACATGTAAAGGGTCGATTATGGGCATGGCCCGTATAGGGGCCATCCCGTCCTCTAAAAGTTAAAAATACTTTTTTCGTAAGTTAGGTAAAAAATATTCTATTCGTATTGTATAAATTTTGTGTGACCCTACGTCTCTATAATAGTTATGTAATTGTTCGACTAGATTTTTCATTATACTTTCCGGTAATACAGTTTTTGGTTAATCGTTTATTAGTTTGCATAAATATTCATTAATTATTTTAAAGGAATTAAGTTATTCATTATTCTCTATTTTATTAAATATATTATTAAAAATTTATCTGTATTGAATTATTTTCAAATTTATAAAATTATTTTTAATTTCTTTATTAATTGATTGCTTAATAAATTGTTGCAATAATAATTTCAGAATCTTTTATATTTGAATTTTCCGAATGATTTATTCTACTTAAATAATCTGCAACTACATTTTTTATTCCTAACAAATATTCAGATTTTATACTATAATCTTGTATGCACAGATTCTAAAGACTAGATATTGTCGCGTTTCGACGAAAATTATATTATTATTTTTCGTAAAAAGTACTGCGTAGTATAGAATAAAATTACGACGTAAAAAACGAACGAAATAAGGTTGATACAGAATGATTCTAAGTAAATGCAGTAATATAAAGCCTAATTTATAGAGCTAAGGGACAGATTAATTTACGTTTGTTTCAAATGAAAAAGAGACCAATAAGTAGAGTTTAGAATATTATTCAAAGCTAATACGCATATAAGCGGTATTGCCGATAGTGAGATCAAAACGAAGGCGTTGCGCAAGAGTTTCTGTATATTGCACTATAAAATCAATGCTCGAAGAAGAGCTGGCGATGAGAGACATGGAATAGAAACCCGAGCATTAGAAGGAAGCAATAATTGAAGTTTTCGTATACATTAGTATTCTGAGCAACGCTTGGTATAAAATCGTCTAATACGATCGGCGCGTCTTCGCTGCTTACATCTAACTCGTGTATATATGGCGCTGGGACAAGGTGCCAGTGATTTCGACGGATGCGATTGCCTTTTTCCGTTTTAACAGTGAATGAGTTAGGATTTGGATCGTATTTTACAATCTCACCGTAGATTCGCATATCTATGACCCATACCTATCGCCTATTGACAAATCCGATAACTTTTTGACTCAACCTCTTTTATTGAACATACGTTCCTGCCTGTCCTTTTCTTTTTTTTTCTTTAAAAACTAATTTTTCGTAATCAGAAAATGTTGTAAAAACATGAAAATGTGAAACGAACCTGGCAAACACTGTTTTGCAATGAGATATAACTTCATCTTCGGCCTGAGTTTTAAGTTCGCAAATTTCGAAAAATCTCGTATAGTAATCGGTTATTATTAGAAACCATTTAAAAAGATCTAAGGCAATTTTTTGCCAGGGCCTGTATGGAAACCGATCGGCAACGAAAGGCTGCGTGATGTTTTTCTTTTGTTCTACACAACGTGGGCAACTTTCGACTAGGTTACTTAGTTGAGAGCTTAAACCTAACCACCATACGGATTCTTGGGCTTTTTCACGGCATTTCCTGATTCCGAACTGGTCTTCGTGGATCATGTTCAAAATCTCTAATTGTATCGGAAGCGGTATTATTAATCTCGTATTAAATAACAGAAAATCATTGCAATACGAAATCGCATTTTTTGTGTTGGAAATAAGGTAGTAAACCGTCCTCTAATCGATTTTTCGGAGGTCATCCGCGTAAACAATATTTCGTTAATGTCCAACAAATAAAATAATTTTCTTGTTCCTCTTTAATTTTACATAAGAAATTTCGAGAAGCCGGTAAACTACTTGTAATAAAATTTACGTGTTCATCGATCTCAGCGGTAAGATAATTTTTTACTTTGTCAATATTCGGTGACGGATTTCTCGATAAACAGTCGGCGAGAACTAGATGCTTGCCAGGAATGTACACCACTTTATAGTTGTACCTCATTAATCACATACGGATCCTCTGTAAGCGAAGCGTCAATTCATCTAGTTCTTTCGATTGCAGAATTTGCAGCAACGGATTATGCTCCGTTTCCAATGTTATAAACCTAAGATAAATTCTTTAAATCGATCCGTCGCAAAGGCTAAAGCTAATGCTTCCTTTTCGATCTGGCTATATCACTTTTCGCTTTCCGTCAGAGTTCTGGAGGCGTATGCAACGACTTCCCGATTTAAAGATGAGTCTCCTTGCATAAGCGCGGCGCCGAGCCCATAGCTCGAAGCATCGGCTTGTATCACAATGTTTTTAGTCATGTCGTAATGCGCGAGAGTCGGAGCAGAGAGTAAACATTTCTTTATTGCGTTAAATGCTTGTTTTGAGGATCTAATCATAAAAAGGGCGCATCACTTTTTAAAAGAGAATTGAGCGGTTCTAAAATCGTTGATTTGTTTGGGATACATTTTTCAACATAATTTAGCGCTCCGAGAAACTACAACAGACTCTTTTTATTTTCTGGTGTAGGTAAATTTACAATAGCGGAAACTCTTTCGGGTAAAATATCAATTCCCTTATCCGAAATTTTATGCCCGAGACAATTAATATATTTCGCGGAGAATATGCATTTATTTTTATTTAAGGTTATCCCCTCTCTTTGTAGGCTCGAAAGGATTGTTTCCAGGATTTCGTCGTGTTCTTTATCTGAATTCGCATATATCAACATATCATTAATATGAACTATTACATTTTTTATACCCGTGAATAAGTCCGAGAACATCTTAGAAAAGTAGTCTGGAGCACAGTTAATTCTAAACGGCAAACGTGTGAACATAAAACGGCCTAAAGTAGTGATAAACGTACTAAGCAGTTGACTCTTTGAATCTATCTTAATTTGATAAAAGCCCGCTTTGGCGTCTAACCTTGAAAAAATCTTTATGCCGTTTAAATTCGCGAGTTCAATGTCTATTTTAGGAACTGGAAACATAAACGAATTTCATCACAATTCTTTTTTTGAACAACGACTGGGCTACACCAATCAGTAGGGAAATCTACTGGCTTAATGACTCCTTGCTGTAAAAGATTATCTATTTCCTTTCCAAGTTTCGGTAGTAAAGCGATAGGAACTACTCTTGGTATTGACTGGCTAAAAGGCTTCATATCCTCCTTTAGGTGAATTTTTAGTTCTCTTTTAAACTGTCCTGAACCGGTAAATACTTTATCGTAATTTATTTATTTATTTATTTATTTATTATTAAGCCAACAAATATTTACGAAACATTACAAAAATGCAGTAAAAACCTATAGAGATAAAATTAATTTATCTGTACATAGGGTGGCATAAAACTTAATTCTATAGTTTAAAAACTGAAATAAAGCTAAATAAAACTAAATAAAACTTAAAACTAAAAGTAATGTATAAAGCCCTACACTGGGCCAGTATCACCAGTATACTGGACAGTGCTTGACCTTATACCCAATATCTTATTAACATTGATCTAGCTGTTGTAAAACTTTCAGTGAATGCATTCATATTTCTAGCAAAAGCAATTTTTTCTATATTGTTTAATCTAGCAGGACATGTTAACCCTACCGCACAAGTAACTCTAAAGTGAGGAAACATTTCTTTGTGCTGTTTAGATGAGTCACATTTACATGTAGATGTAAAAACAATATCATCAACTACAACAATGTCTTTATAAACTGGTTGCCGCTTTAGTGGATACATAGAATTAGTAAAAATTTGTTTACCTCTAATACCTCTGTCAAAATACAAAATAGCTTTATTATTTCCTATGTAATTTAGGTCACCATACGACATCCTAATTTGATTATGTTGAGGTATCTTATTCTCTTTTATACGTGGAGGAATCATTTTCTTACATTTTCAAATTAATTATTATAATCATTTTCTTACCATATCATCTATTTTGCTAAATACGTTTTCAATAGGTTCATATTTATCATTAGAAATATCAGCATTGTGTGTTATTGATTCTTTCACAAAATTTATTTGCCTAAATGTTGAAAAATAATTATTTATGTTTACATTATTTACATTATTTACACTGTTGCAGTTGTGATGTATATCCTGTTCCTCACTTTTGTCTTTCAGTTTCGAAGTTGTATTCCTATAGTCCCCTTCAAGCTTATACATTTTTACTAATTTTTCCCCAATTTCAGTTACAATAAATATGTATTCTTTTGTATTCACATTAATCATTTTGTTCGCATTATAATTCGAGATACGTCTATGAGAACGATTACCATTTGTTAAGCAAAAACCCTTGAAGCAAATATATGTTCTTATGTCCAAAAGTAACTGTTTTCTTACGACAGAGTCCTGCAGGACTTCCAATGCAGAACTTGATATTTCTTCAATTGATTTAGGCATTTTTTGTTTTTTAAGTTTGAATTTTTCTACTTGGGTTACTAGCTTAATAAAATAGCTTTGAAATTTATCACAGTTTAGTTTCCCTAATATATTTTTGTTCATATAAAATTATTATAAATTTAATTGAATCCAATTCTTAAGTTTTTTTCTAATATGTTTTTTACTAGTCGTTAAATTTTTTAAATTATTAGGAATTTCATTATATATCCGTATTGCAACAATATAACTATTCTTATTACTTACTGATTTAGATATTTTAGGTATTGGTATACTTTTGTTTCTTGTATTTGTAATTCTATTTTTATGAATGTTATGTAATTTCATGTAATGAAAAGTAATAGATTCAAGCGCAAATGTTTGTTCAACGGTTAGTGGGTAATTATTAATTAAAAATTTATTTTTGCTTATGATTTTAAGCAATCTGGCTTGCGTACTTGATAATAACTTCAGATTATTTTTATAAGCACCCCCCCATGAAATAATGCCATACCTTACTATACTATGAAAAAGTGCATAATATAAAATAATTAGAGTTTCGGTTTTTAGGAGCTTCGAGAATTTAGCAAATACATATGTTAAGTACTTAGTTTTATTTACAATATATTCTATGTGTTCTTTCCATTTCAAATTGAAATCAATTATAATCCCAAGATATTTGCAGCTGTTAACTCTATTTAAGGTATTATTATTAATTTTAATATTAACATTTGTAGGTACACTGTCACAATAATTTCCAAAAGTTATGTATACAGTTTTGTTAACATTTAACGATAGTTTATTGAAAGATAGCCATCTAGATACATGGTCAAGATATTTATTCATTGCATTTTCAGCTAACTCCCATGTATTCTCAGTAGCTAACACTACAGTATCATCTACATAAGCAATCATGTTTTCTGAATATAAATTTAGTAGCAAATCATTTATATATAGTAGAAATAGTAATGGACCTAATATTGTACCTTGCGGTACCCCAGTAGTTAGAACAAGAGTTTCACTTTTTGTTTGGTTTATTTTAACTACTTGTTCCTGATTTGAAAGATAACTATTAAGTAAATTTAAGGCATTTCCTCTGATACCATAGTTATATAGTTTATTTAAGAGAATAGAATGATTAACGGTATCGAATGCTTTGGCAAGATCTAAAAATGTTGCAATTATTGGTTTACTTTTATCTAGACAATTATAAATTATGTTAGTTAAATAATTTAAAGCATCTTTTGTGCCTTTGTTTTTAATAAAACCAAATTGATTTGATGCTAGTAAGTTATGTTTTGTTACAAAGTTATAAATTCTATTATGTATTACTTTTTCAAAAATTTTTGCAATATTAGAGATTAGTGAAATTGGTCTATAATTTGTAGTTTTACTCTTTTTACCCGCTTTAAAAATTGGAATTACTTCAGCTCTTTTAAGTGCAACAGGCCAAATTGATGTTTCTATACAGTTATTAAAAATATGTACAATAGGTTCATTTATATAAGTTTCTATTGATTTCAATAAATTCGTAGAAATTTTATCAACCCCACCCGATTTGTTATTAAAATTATTGATTATATTCCTAATTTCCACATTAGTAGTTGGGTTTAGAAATATTGATTTATCATTAAAAGGAACTTTAGTAGGATTAGGACCATTAGGAGTTTTTATCTTATCGCTTAATTGTTTACCTACTTTACAAAAAAACTCATTCAAATTATTTACAATATCTTTTTTATCCGTAATTCTATTATTAGCGTCATTCATTAAGTATTCAATTTCATTATTTTTACTCGTATTTTTACCCAATTTACAATTAATCAACTTCCATAAATTTTTTGGATTATTACTATTTTTTAAGAAACAATTTTGTTCATACTTAAATTTGGCATTTTTTATTATTTTATCTAGCGTCTTAACATAATTTTGATATTCATTTTTTAGTTCGACATTATTTAAATTCATTTGCCATGCTTTATAAAGTTGTTCTTTTTTCTTGCAAGATACCATTATAGCATTTGTTATCCAATTTTTCCTGGGTTTAATAAAGCTTTTACCAGTATTGTTTTTTGTATTATTACAATAAGATTTTTCAACACAATTACTGATTAATGTTATTAATAAGTCAGTAGCTTTATTTGGATCAATTATATCTGTTATTTTATTCCAGTTAGTTTTCTTAGCCGTTGCAATTAATTTATTATAATTTATTTTCTGATATACATTATTATTCTGTTTCACGGTAAAATTGTCATTTATATATAAATATTATAAAATCATTAAAAGAGGATAATGATCTGTGAAAATGCAATTAATTTTATATGTATTATAATTTAAGGAATTGCTTTTAATGAAGAAATTATCTATGCATGTACCATTAAGTGTATTGTTATCAGCAGGCCTAGTTATACCCACAAAACCAGGAACATACATTTTTCAAATAAATTTTCTAAAAATTCTTGACTAATAATACTGTTATTTAATATGTCTATATTAAAATCTCCTACAATGATATGATGTTTGCCAAAATCGTATGAATTAATAAAGTTTTTCAAGACAAGTATAAATTCAGTTTTAGGATAATCATGTGATCTATATAGAGCCGAAATAATAATATTTTCATCTTTTATATTAAACTTAGAATTTAATATTCTCAATCGTCCAGAAGTAATAATTTCCGAACATTCATTTAAATTTTCTAGTAAATATAAAACGACTCCATCAGATTTATTTATATAACTTTCATTATAGTAAATTTTATAACCTGGTATAAAGAGTAGCTGAGGGCATATTAAATTCCAAGTTTCTGTACAAACTATGACCCATGGTTTAGTTTTCAAATTAGCAATATAACATTGAAGTTTAAACAAGTTAGCATTTAAGCTACGGATAATTCTTGCGAGTGTATTATTATCAGCAGGCCTAGTTATACCCACAAAACCAGGAACATACATTTTTCAAGTAAATTTTCTAAAAATTCTTGACTAATAATACTGTTATTTAATATGTCTATATTAAAATCTCCTACAATATATGGTGTTTGCCAAAATCGTATGAATTAATAAAGTTTTTCAAGTCAAGTATAAATTCAGTTTTAGGATAATCATGTGATCTATATAGAGCCGAAATAATAATATTTTCATCTTTTATATTAAACTTAGAATTTAATATTCTCAATCGACCAGAAGTAATAATTTCCGAACATTCATTTAAATTTTCTAGTAATATAAAACGACTCCATCAGATTTATTTATATAACTTTCATTATAGTAAATTTTATAACCTGGTATACAGAGTAGCTGAGGGCATATTAAATTCCAAGTTTCTGTACAAACTATGACACATGGTTTAGTTTTCAAATTAGCAATATAACATTCAAGTTTAAACAAGTTAGCATTTAAGCTACGGATATTTACGTACAAAATTAAATTCTGATTTGAATTAATAACATCGTTCAATTCTTGAAATGAACAAAATGTTGTTTCATGTATATTAAAGTCACTATTCATCTAAAAAACTGAAGATGTGCTGCCTGATCTTGATCTAGAACTTAATAATGTCGTCGATAATGTTAATTTCTTCCTTTTTCCTTCATTACCATTGTTTCTTGCGAGTGTATTATTTGTGCTTAGATAGTTTCTGCTGTACTGTTCTGCATTACCTACATATCTTGGTACATAAGGTTTGACTACATAGTCTGTCATACTTATACAATTTTTTAACTTAGTTTTTAAAATTTCACAAGATTCGCTATCTGTTATTATATGACAAGTGTCATATTTCTTCTTATATTTCTCACTACTAAATTTACAATTAGCACAGCATAAATTATTACTTTCGCACTTATTCGTTGAATGATTACCCGCACACTTTAAGCAAATAGTCGAATTTCTACATTTATAACTATTGTGACCAAATCTACCGCAATTGTAACAAGGTTTGATGTTTATTACATCATAAACCTTACAATTTTGGTATCCAACAAATAATCTATTTTTGTTTTCATTAATATAATTGTGAATTTCACCAGTTATTTCCAATATGACTGTTGTTTTTTCAGTTTTTTTTATTAAGAGTGTACTTCAGTACTTTACTCTTAATTTCAAAATTAGAAAAGTTTCTACTATTTATGTCATTTTCAATGAGTTTTCCATCCATTTTAAATAAATTATCAATACCTACTATCTTGATTATTGGGTTAGCTATAACTTCTTTTTCAATTTTACATGCGTTGGCAAGTTTCGATGTCAATACCCTTTCTGCTGCTTTGGCACTTTCAACGTTCATACAATTTATATGTATTTCGTTTTCATTATTAAAATTAATTTTTTTTTGTTTGTATAGATTTGTTTTTAGTTAAATATTTAGCAACACTATCTTTTAAATTTATTTTGTCCTCCTTATTCTTTCTCTTTATAATTATTTTAGGTATTCTTTTTGGTTCATTAGAAATTACCATATGTTTGGTTGCAGCCACGTTAGCATAAGATTTTATATTTGATTTTATAATAGCTTTTTCTTTGTCCAATAATTGATGTAACAACAAATTTTTATCTTTAAGTTCATTATTTAAATCTTTTAATAAACTATTTTCGTTTTTTAACACTTCAATGCGCGTTTCACTCACATGAAATGTATTATCCATTCCTACTGCGTCATCATCAATTTTTCCAGTTTCATTTAATAACTCATCATATTTATTTTCTAGTATATCATATTTTGATTTTAATAAATGATATTCTTTATTAACTTTTTCAGTTTCACTTTTCTGTTTAGCTAATTCTTTTTTTAATGCACATAATACTACTCTTGGATTATCTTTAGAGGTTAAATCAATGTCACTATGTTCAGCACAAATCACCATAATATTTGTCACATATTTTCCACCTTTTTTCTATTAAAATCACTCTTATGAAATACACTTTCACATATCGCACAAAAAACTGAAGTATTCACTGTCTTTCGATGACATTTAAAGTTTATATCAGGAGGAATTGCCTCAGGTGGCAGTCCCTCCTCCACCATCTTGGATATGTAATTATTAATAATATTTTTGCTAGACAAAAATATTAGAAAATTATTGATTTCTTTTATCAAATCTAGTTCTAAAATACCAGGTTTACCTAATAAATTTTGCTTTAAACCGTTTAAACATATACTTTTGATTTTACTAGTCTAGATTTTCTTAAAAACTTAATTTCGAGTACACATAAAACACTTAATTTTTTTCCGTCCGGTCCGAGAATTATTTTTTTTTGTTGGGGTTTTGTTATGTACCAAGTTTCTAGGAACGCATTCCGATGATACGCAAGATACGTTCACGCCCGTATCAATGTGAAAGTTTACATCTTTCGAAAACTCTAAAACTCGCAAGCTAATAACAAAATCGTTGTTCGCACGCACGCGACTTACTGCGCCAAGGAAGTACGAATTCTCGTCTTCGTCATTGCCTTCGACACTACATACTACGTTGGACTGCTTGGAGTCTTTGAACCGTCGTGCAGCGTCAGATCGGCAGGCACGATCCTAATGCCCTATCTTGTGGCATTGGCGGCGAACAGAAGAAAGCGTGGGGCATTTCTTGGAATCCTCGTGTTGAGATCGTACAGACCGATAAAAGAGTGTCTTCTTCGAATCGGCGTTTTTCTTCTCAATGTTTTCTTTTCGTTTATAGTTCGACGATTTGTTATTAGAGTTACATTCTAGGCGGTTGATTTCGCTGCGATTACCTTTTTTCGAATTAGTTTTCCTTCCTTCATTTGACTTTCTATTGTCTTGCAAGCGTAATGGTATTTTCTAAAGGTAAATCCGTGGTTAACTGTAAACGTTTCGACGTTTTTACATTGCGAACGCCAATAACTATTCGATCACGAATTAAATCGTCTTTTAAAGTGCCGTACTCACATGTTTCGGCCAAAGTGTATAGCGCTGTTACAAATACATCTACGGATTCGTCTATTTGCTGAACCCGAGAGTTAAATTTAAATCGTTCAAAAGTCGTATTTTTTTTCGGTAAGAAATGTGTTGTGAATTTGTCTTTCACTGTTTGTAACAACGCATTTTGATCCATTCCCGGAAGTAGCTGGTTTAAAATCTCCTCTGACATTTCACCTGCGGTGTACCACAGAAGGTCCACCTCTTCTTTTTCAGATTTATCTGAAAGTCCCGCGACCGACATATACCTTTCGAACCTTTTTAACCACGTAGGAGTCGTTAGAGACCGTCGCGGATATTTGCGATGTGTGTGAATCGCTTAACATCGTTCCGGGGATCACTCACACGTGCAATTCCACACCTCGCGGCCTAAACCACTTCTGACACCATGTTGGGGTAATGAAATAAAAGCCGTGTGTAAGGTTATACAAGAATGTGAGTAAGGTTATGTGCGGAGTTACCAAAGCTCTTGGCGTATCGTACGGTACTGTCTGCCGCGCTTTCGTCTATGCCCTTCGTAATGCCCGACGTTGCCACTCGGTGCATGTTAGAGCTCTCGTACAACAATTTATTGAAGCAGGAACGATTACATATAAACAATGAAATAGAGCAGCTATGGGTAGGTGATGTGACTAAACCATATATTAAAGAAAAATTTGATGAAATTTCTGAAAATTATGGTATTCTTGAAGCACTATTGTTCGATAGGATGGCTGAAAGTCCAACTTGTGTTAATTATGAAAATGAAATTGACCTGAAGTGTGATATTGAAAATGAAATAAAATATTAAGAAATTTTATTGTTTAAAAGAATCTATCGTTCGTCCAAATAATGATTAATAAAAAAGTGTCCTTTATTGATCGTCACGAACCAATGGTGTAAACAGATGTTAAGTTTAATAAAAGATGTTAAGTCCGAAACGTCGGTATATTTTGTAACTAAACTTAACATCTGTTTACACCATTGGTTCGTGACGATCAATAAAGGACACTTTTTTATTAAACATTAAGAAATTTTATTGGATAAGAAAGTTAATGATTTTCAAGTACAAATGGATTATGAAATCGAGCAGAGTGATAAATGCGGACCTCGTGATAAAAATTTTAGTTATGTTTGTAAATTTATTAACAAAGAATTGGTTATGTCGGGGAAAAAGTTGATATTATACCGAGAACTGAAATACTATGGATTAAAACACGTTCACTGAGGATCAGGGTGAACAGCTCCCAAACATGAATAAAACAACACTTTTAAAATAAGCTGGACTCTTTAATAATAATAAAATTAATACATATTAAAACACACAATCGTCGCGGTTGCCAGCCGCATTCACGCGTCAAAGTTATTTATGATAGAATCGCAATGATCGCACACACACGCACAACTCCACAGTTTGTACGGGAAGCTGGAGAAACAGGGACGCTAGGCAAGAAATCTCACCTTTTTAAAGCTAGATAAAAATCAAGAGATTCACTCTGGTTATTTGTAAAATACGCTCAAAACACGTATCGCTCGATGGCCCGACTCGGAATCACGGAGCTCATCGTCTCGAACCGATCAGCGAGTCCGCGCGCATGTGCCGTGCGCAATAGTCAGATCTCGAACGCTTGATTCGGCCGATCCGACGCACGTATAGTGTATGTGTATTGAAAACTTCTGCTCCCGTGCACCGTCTCAACTGGCTGGATGTAATGTTTAACCCGGAACCTCGTATACAGGAACAACGTCGACACTTGGTAAAATACACTCGTTCCATAATAAAATCAACCTATATTAATATAAGTTCGTCCGAGTTCTTTTATATGTCTCAGGTGCGACATACGGGAGCGATCGCATCAACACTGCGCCAGATATTTGCTCAGCTGATTCTCCATCATCAGGTTCCTGAGCCGACCGCTCCTTCATCGTCGAGCTGGACTATTCAAGGTAATGGCACGAATGACAATGTTTCTTTCTTCAATTGTACTATGTTGTGGAGGTACTATCCTAACCTCACTTTACTTCTTCTTCTCCTTACCTGCAACTAGGTTTAAACAACCTACTGCTTTCCTCAGCTTTAATTTCTCTTTAGTATTACTTACAAATATTGCTGCAGGTATTTGAAGGATGTTCTACAAGAACGGAGGACCAACACTTCCTTCGACAAGGCTAGATACGGCTTGACTCATTTCCACGCGCCTGTCAAATGCTGCCTGCACTACATTCCACTTATAAATTATATGACTAGTTTCTCCAGGACATAATGAACAGGATTAAACATAGGACCTCCACAGAGTATACAAGGATTCATCTCAGGCTAAGCAATAGATAACTTATTCTGCGGAACACTGCTACAGGGACAGTGATTTTGTGCGTGTGTATCTATCACTGGAGTTCGTACTCCTTCCTCACGATCTGGCTAGCTGAATTCCGAGTGAGATATTAGATAATTCTATAAGCCACTGGGCTTTGGAATGTTTAATATAAAATATTAAAATACACTAATTAAGTGACATGCAGGTATAACTGCTATGTCACAGGATAAACAGAAAGGAACTGAAGAAACTGAAACTGCGAAAATAATGAGAATATAATAATCATACAGAAGGAAAATGAACAGGATGAAGAATATAGCGATTTTTTATTGAATGAACGAGTTATAAACGAAAGTTTACGAAGTGAATTTGTCGACGCCACACACAAAAACGAAATGAATAACAGTTATTTGGTTTATTCAAATAAACCTTATATTAACAATTTTTATATCTATGAAAGTGAAGAGGTCGACGTACGCGACAGTTCTGACAATCAATCTGAAGGGAGGATATTCAGCATAGCGGAGGATACAAGTACACCTAATCGTAATGAACGATTAAAAGAAGCCTTGCATTTTGATAAAATGGGCGAGGAACTAAGACAATCTATAGAAAATTTAATTGATAAATATTCGAATTGTTTCTGTCTAAAAGGAGAAAAATTAGGTGTGACAAATTCTATAGAACATAAGATACCGACTTTCGACGACATACTAATCACAGCTAAGCCATATAGATTTCCTCATGCTCTCAAAAACAAACTTGACAAACAATTAATAAAAATGATTGAAGGAGACATAATTGAACCGTCAAATTCCAATTAGACATCATCTGTTTTTCTAGTAACAAAGAAGCCTGCTAACAACTCGTTGTCGATTTTCGACAATTAAACGATAAAACCGTAAAAGATCATTACCCTTTACCTAATATACTAGATATTATTGATCAAATTGGACCAGGAAATCATGTATTCATTGTTTTGCATTTATATCAAGGATTTTTACAAATATTGTTAGCTGAAGAAGATCGACAAAAAACAGCTTTCGCCGCTTCATTCGGTTTATTTCAATTTACCACAATGCCTATGGGGTTGTTTATTTTCCCAGCCACTTTTCAAAGAATGATTTATCATGTTTTTGAGGGCATGCAAGTCAATTAAATATTTTTATTTCTTGACGACGCAGTTATATACGCTAAAAATATTAAAGAGCATAATCAAAAGTTTGAAAAATTTTTGCAAAGAGTACGCGCCGCAAATCTGAAATTACAACCGAACTAATGTGAATTTAAAAGAAAGAAGTATTGTATCTAGGACATGTATTATCAAAAGAAGGTGTTCTACCGAATCCAAAAAAATTAAAAGCAGTATAAAAATTCCAAAAACAGTAAGGAATATACGTCAATTTTTAGAATTACCATGCTATTATAGACGATTCATTGCGAATTTCGGGTGTTGCTAGACCATTAAGTAATTTATTAAAGAAAGATGCACCTCGTACGGTCCAGCGAGGTTTAAAAGCCATTCGATGATTTAAGAGGAAAATTGTGTAAACAACCAATACTACAAATAACAGATTTTAGTAAACCGTTTATAGTAACTTGTGACGCTAGCGGTACAGCAATAGGAGCAAGTTTATCACAAGGAGAGGTGGGAACCGACCTACCGGTCGCTTATGAAGCAAGGAAAGCATTAGCCATATTGTATACCGTTACTCAGATCAACTGCTATCTAAGAGACCGTCGTTTCCTCATTGTAACCGATCATCAACCACTCGTTTGGTTTAAAAACTCGGAAGATCCGACATCCAGAGTTAGTAGATGGAGAATAAAACTAAATGCGTACGACTTTGACATCGTATACAAAGCCGGTTAAAGTAACGTTAATGCTGACACGTTATCAAGAAATCTAATAGAAGAACCCGTTTTTATTATTAAAAATCATTCTATGGAAACACGCAGTCGCGCAGGAAAAATAACACGGCCAAGCTACAATGAAAAAAGAGTAAAGCGACCTAACAAGTCAAATATACCAGAAGAACCAGTCAAAGACCTTCCTATAGTACAAGAAGCCCCCGAGGAAATTGAAACGATAGTTAACTCAGACAAAAGATTACAACTCATGGAGAAAGATAATTTTAACAACAAATTTGACGAGTCCTAAGAAGAAAAGGATGTTTACGAAGTACGAAACGATGAAAAGAAATTCATTGAAGTTAAAGAACAACTCTTTATGAGAAAAGATAATTACGTTTATTTCATAACTACGATCGGAATGCCTTTAGATGAAGGATCCAGAAATTTGGCTTCAAACTTATTATTACCTCATTTTTCCAATTTAAATCCAGGAGAAATAAGGATAAATTACAAAATCGGAAAAAATGCATTTTGCTACAGTTTTACGTGACGAAGAGTGACTGAGTACTTCAGAAATTATTAATAATCTGAAAACGAATCTATTAAATTTGAAAAATATCATAATAAAAGAAAATATACGTTCAATAAGTATCGCAAAGAGGGAGTTTATTGAAAACGTTTCATGGAATGAAATCTTAAAACAAATAAGTATAACTCTACAAAATATTAATGTAAAGATGATTATTTGTTTAGGGATCATAAAAGGTGGAAGAAAGGAATAGGGAGAATATTATTCGCCAAATGCACGAGTCTGCTTGTGCAGTGCATAAAGGGGTAACTAAAACCTATAAACGTATAAAACAACGTTTCTATTGGCCTGATATTAAGAAAGACATACAAAATTACATTCAACATTGTTTAACTTGCCAACTAAAAAAATTAATTCACGTTAAAACTAAGCATTGTATGATAATAACAGGTACTCCGTACTCGGTTATGGAACCCATATTGATCGATCTTCTGGGACCGTTCCCCAAATTTCGAAATAATAACAATAATACATTTTTGTATAATACTTCGGTACATGAGGGACATCTTCACACACCTTTTAAAATTGTTTTTGCACGAAAAGCGCGATTACCGTCAAACGAACCTTTATATCCACGAGAACGAGTTCCAACGTACCTTGATTATATTATAAATTTACGGTACGTAAAATAACGTTTAAATGAAATACAGAGGATCGGACGAGATAAGTTGATTTTCTCTAAACATAGGTCGAAGTTCTATTACGACAGGAAAGCAAATCATCAAGAATTTCAGGCAGGGAATGATGTTTGATTATTAAAAGGAGGGAAGAAATACAAATTAGGCGATCAATACACTGGACTACATCGGATTTTAGAAATATTTAATAACAAAGGAATTGTAAAAATAGCGCTAGCTCATAATAAAACGAAAATAGTGCATGTGTATAGGTTAAGATATTCATATATGGAGCCTTAGTAAAAAAACATTGTGACACTTCCGCTGGAGATTAGGACGGAGTTTAAAATCATCTAGACTAATTAGTTAAAAGAGCTTACTGGTTTATTCAAACTCAGAAAACATTGAAAGGATTCAGAAAATCTCGCGTACCAATCACCGTCAATTACGTACACACGGTACAGATTCTCCACTTACCTCACACACAGGACCTCGCCGTGGCTCTTAGCACTCCACAAGGTAAAAACTAATTTATGTAATCCTCGGACGGACGCGAGAATAAGGATCTATATATTCGCTTCCAAGTTGAGTCGTTTATTACAGAGTTGAGCATTATTCGAATTAAAAATTATCTATTTATTCATCTAAATAAAATTTTATTCTTATTCGTATTATTCGTTATTTGCGTTATTCGTATTTAATAGAAACCGTTATTCGTTTTTCCTTCTATTCATTATTCGGGATATTCGTTATTCGCGATATCTACTATCTGCAATATTCGTTATTCGTCATATTATCTAAATGATTGTTCAAAATTCAAACAAATATTAAATAGGTGTATAAGAATAAGCGCCCCTAATAGTCATTTTCAATACAAGTGTGAAAGCGTTGGTTTTCAAACAAGTGCGAGTTTATCAGAACAGCGGTACGTAGGTAACACACGCATGAGTCAAGTATCAGCTTTCACACTTGTAATAACAATATTTTTTGATACCATGGATGAAAATACAATTTTAAGAGGGTGTCGGACTCAAAAAACGGCCATTTTTTATATTTTTTTATAAACAAAAGAATAAATTTTTTAAAATATCCTGAATGCCATCCCTTCAGTTTATAATTTAATTATGATATTTACGTTGAAAATTTATGCTTTTTTGACTAATACTTACCGAACAAAAATTGTTTATTTAATTATTATTGAAAAAAATCATTTTTTTTAATCGAAACGCCATGCCCTCGCTTTTGTTTTAAGCTGCCCTTATGAATGTTTTCAGATTTTTAATTTAATATTTTCAGATTATTTGCAGATTGCACTCGAGGCGAAAAACTTCATTTTACGCACTAACGAAATGTACATTATTATCTAAGTATTTAAGTAAAATATGTAAATAAAATATCTCAATAAAATTCTGATACGAAAAGATAAATATCTATTTTAGAAACGAATATTTGAATATCGAATATAGAATTACGAATAAATAAATAATCGAATAGCCGAATTACAAATAAATAGATATAAATAACGAATAACTATTCGAATAAGATTTTAGTTAAATAAATTTATTCGTAGAAAATATTTAGATAATTATTCGTTTCATTTTATTCGTTATTCGTATTCGAATAATTTTTGCTCAACTCTGGTTTATTACTCCTCGCAATCCTGATCGCGAAACCGATGCGCGAGAATCTGCGAAAGGGACGCTGCACGAACGCATCATGGTACTCGCGCGTACGTCGCGGTTCTCGTCGCGCCAGTGTCGGTCGTGTTTACATGACACCATGTTATCTTGCTTTCCGTCTTACTGTCTCTCTCTCTCTCTCTCTCTCTCTCTCTCTTCATTGCTGCTTCTCATCATTGCTCATAAATCACCATCATACCTGGCAGATCATTTCACCGAACTCAACACCCCTGGCCATTTTCCTCGTTCCTCCTCCCGCCATCCACCTAGGTCACTCATGTATCTTCCTCCACGCACTGAAGCTTTAAATAGATCTTTTGTCATTACCTTCACTCGTATCCTAAATCATTTTCCCACACTCACCTTCGATCCTTCATTTTCAGACAATTTCAAGACCATTTTATACAATCATCTGTTTGGGCTCAATCAGGTAGCCTGGTCTACGCGGGTCACGAACGAGGACATATCGTTGCGGTCCATCCCTCACCTGGATGTCTAAGTCTAATCGGGATTGCTGTTGTTTTTTCTTTTGTTATACATTGCGTCGTTATAGGTCATTTTTGTTATTATTTATTTATTTATTCATTGCGTACATTGTATATATTCTTTTATACTGCGGTTGGTTGCGAACGATAGATATCTTGTTATTTACTTATTTTGTTATTTATTTTTAAGTTTTAATTTATTAATTTATTGATTAATTGTACATATATTTTATTTTATTTTATCTAATTCTTACTTTGTCTTGGTTTTACATTTTATATTTTATTATTGAAATTTATATTATTATTTAGTTTTAAAGTTTTAATCTATGTATCTGTTCGCTTTTAGTGCCTATGGGGTTTCTACCCCATAATGGCCCAATAAATATTTCAATCAATCAATCAATCTCTCTCTCTCACGGACATAACTAGGTGTGATGACATTAACGTCCCTCTCCTGGCGAAGATGTTTAATGGGAGCTCTTCAGGTAAATCACGATTTTCTTTTCTTTCAAGTAAAGCCGTTGAACTCGCGGATCTTCTAGGGACGCGTGGCTGCTACACAAGGGACGATCATCTGTCCAGAAGTCCAACAACCGTATAGAGGAAGCAGGTAAGCTTCGATTTTCTTGGAAATCCTATATACAAAAACAGCGTTTTCTAACCTTCAATTGACTGTCCTGTCTACCCTTCCCTTTACTTCCACGTGTTGTCTCGGGTGCTTAGATGTTCCATATAAGCACTTCGTTCTCATCTTCTTGTACTAGTTCACTTGATTTACTAAATAACTTTACAGGTATTTCCTGGACTCGCTGCTGGGTTTTGAAAACCTGTACGTCTCTTCTTCAGGACTTCAGAGTGGTGATATATTAGGGAGATCGTCGTCTCCTTTCTATATATATAGCCGCAGAACATCTTGCTGGCGTCGTGATTCATCTTGCGACTGACGTGTAAGGTAAGATTTCCAGTTCCTTACTGAGGAATCCAAGCTGGAGATCCAGGACGAAACGCCTTTAATTTTTTTTGTTTTTGCCTGTAATTTTTATATATATTTATATTAACCTATGGTATACTATTTCGTTGTCACCTTTTATTTATATTATTTTTATAATTCAGTTTATTATATATTTCATTTTTACTGTGTTCATAGTTAGAATAAAATACATTTAATCTATTTGATGAGTATTCAACCGTCTCACTACGCACTTTATCCCCATCAAGATTAGTTAGTATTTTAAATAAAATATTTTTCATTTTATTCTGTTCACCTAAAATTAGATGTTTTATTTTACCATCAAAATGTTCAACAAACATTTTCCACAAAATCTTTCTCATTTAAATCAACTTTAGTATCTCGAGCCAAGCCCAGAATATAAGTAGCATAATCAACCTTTGTTTCCCTGAATATTATTTACCAAATTCAATTTTCCTCCTTCTTTGAATTCTAATAGCTTTCTACAAATCTACTCCTAAATTTTTCAAAATCATTAATTTCAGTTTCTTGCAGATGCCACCATTATTTGGCAGAATCTGTAAATGATTTAGATATCACACAAATAATTTCTTCGTGATTATTGATTGTATTATGCAAATATTTATGTAATTCATCTAAATATCTCATAGTTCTTTCATTTTTACATGAAAATTTAGGCATAGTTAAATAAACTTTAAATGTTTTTTCAATGTCTGAATTATCTTTATTATATGATACGTTTGAATATTGAATTTTATTCCTTATAAATTTAACTTCTTTATCTAATTGTTTAAATTTAAATTCATCCGTATCATTATTTTCTTTTATTATTTTGATTAAATTGTTTTTTGTATTTCAGATATTTGACTATTCATTTATACCGTCTTAAACTAGTATTATTTTTTTCATATAGATTTGCAAATTTAGTAATAAAAAAATTTACATCTTTCGACTAAATTTAATCTTATATGCTATAGCTTCCATATAATCATTGAAATTAATTTTTTGACACAGTGAGCGTAAAAGGCGATTTTACGCACTGCTTGGATTTTAAAAATCGCATTTATGCGCACGATGTCAAAAAATATTATTCGATACACGAGCGAAAGATGATTTTCACCTCACGCGAATATTACCTTCGTTTTGCTCGGGCGATAAACTCGCGCTCGTTCGAAAATCAACACTTTGACTCTTGAATCGAAAAGTACTATTGTTTGCGTGCATACAATTAATTAATTCTTTATTAATACGACGCAGCATAAATAATACCAGTGACGGTAGCAAAATAGGAATAAATATAGACGTGGATTCCAAAACTATTAGAGATAGAATACACAATAACCATTTTAAAGGGTTAAATCCGGGTTGTAATGAAATTAACAACCAATTTTATTTTAAAAAGTTGTACGACATTTCGTCTGCCAGGTTTTGCAGACCTCTTCAAGTACAAATAAATGTCAAACAGTTAGCACACAAGTCACTTGATTCTACTCATCTACGAGTAATGGAAGATTACTTAACGAAAAGTCGTACAACTTTTTAAAATAAAATTGGTTGTTAATTTCATTACAACCCGGATTTAACCCTTTAAAATCGTTATTGTCGATTTTATCATAACCATGAAGGGTGTACATTCTAAAAAAAAATATTAGAGATAGGTTAGTTAGGTACGAAATTAGACGTAATTTCGGACCAGCGTCTGCTGACTGGAATGCAACTGTAGACGAGGCTAACCAGAATATAGAAACAGATTTGTTCCTAACCTCATCAGAAATAGAGAATATTCCCAATATCGCTACAAATACAGCTCCAGCAAGAAGTAGTAAAGCAAGACGGATGCTTTATATTCAATTGCCAACCGGACAACCAAGAGGACAATTCCGAGATCCAATCACCATGTGTAATGGAAATTTGTTATCACTACCGGAAATGGAATACGGGACGGAAATACAATCAGCTATAAGGGAAAACAGTAGCATGGCAGAAAAAATGCAGCGATTAAATAACGAAAATTTAAGAATAAGCAGCGCGACTAATCGTCCTCAAGCCCAATCTACAGCATATAGATTGGGCCCAGCATCACCAGTATGCAATAATTCGATGATGGAATTAACGCATACTATACCAAGCTTAAAGACGACACAGTTAAGCATAAATTCTACTTCTTATTACCCCATTCACACATTAGCTCTTTCATCTCCCACAAACCCAAACTTGTTAGATAACCCATTTACCCAAAATACAGCACCAGTCATCACATACAGTACAAATATGTATTGTGACAAGGTATGTAATACCTGTCAAAATAATAAGCGAGCGAGTCCCAATACAAACTAGCCTACCTAACCTAACCGAAGCTCCCCAAATCCCCAATACTTCTCTTAGTTCCTTCCACGTAGCGCAAGGAAGCAGCATGTCAGGAGAGGCGATACAACTTCCAGGAGGCTTCGCACCAGGACATGAAGCAGCCTACGAAGGCCCAAGGTGCCAGACGGAGCAGCATAAGCAGCAACATGAAATCCAGGAAGCTGTAACACGTTAAATAATGAATAATAATCCAATTAGAAGGAGGCAAGGAAGCATGTAGTTGCACACATTAACTGACAGCTACATGCTGGGAGAGGATTGGAAGTGAGGTTATGGTAATCATAACATTACCATAACTCTCAATTAATAATTAGTATAATATACGCAGCACTCCCTCGGGAGATAGATATTTACCTAGGAAGCAGCCAGAATCCCCGCAGCAACACAGCACCGATTAAGAGCAGCAGTAAATGATCCGACGCGCACCAGCTGAGCAGCCACCGTGAGAGCGAGTGAGAGAGAAGACTCGATGATCGGCCGTCCCGTCTGCTCCTGTAACAGAGTGGACCTATTAGCCGATAAATCAACACGAAAGGAACGATCATATAGGCTTACCGGGTTAACAGCATCACCGGGAACACCGTTCTCTCCGTGGGAAGCAGCAACCCAGGCAATAACGTCCGCTTTGATATACATGGCCGCGAGCACTCACTACACGAGGCGCGCGAGACGACGGCGGCCGACGGGCGACTCGACGCGAGAAGCTGCGCGCGCACGTCGGGCCAAGCAAATATACAGCACCCCTTAAGCAAGAATCTAAGCAGCAGTACAGTAAAGCTGTAAAAAATAATAAAAATAGCAGTTATTGGCAGTAAGCACAAGGAAATGAGCAAAGGACTGAATCACCAAAAAATCAGGAATTTAAGGGGATGTCGGAGCTATAGCCTCCATCAAAAGCCGCTCGATCTCGCGGTTTCGAATGGCGCTGTAGTCAGGTGTCGATTTCTACGATAAACGTACTTAAAACATAAATTATAAATTTTACAGCTACATAGAGCTGTTGAAAAATACTTTCCCCCCTAGCTATAACTAAAATTAAGGTAATTGTAATATTACTCTTGGCAGCAAATGTTTATTTTTTTAAAGAAATGTGAAATACGTCTCATATTCAATGAATCTATATCTACCGTAATGCTACACGCAACGTATTTCACATTTCTTTAAAAAAATAAACATTTGCTGCCAAGAGTAATATTACAATTACCTTAATTTTAGTTATAGCTAGGGGGGAAAGTATTTTTCAACAGCTCTATGTAGCTGCAAAATTTGTAATTTATGTTTTAAGTACGTTTATCGTAGAAATCGACACCTGACTACAGCGCCATTCGAAGCCGCGAGATCGAGCGGCTTTTGATGGAGGCTATAGCTCCGACATCCCCTTAAGCCAAATAAATTCAGCACGCCATGCTACGTAGAGCCAGTTCACCCAAGAAAATTTAAAGAACCTTGCTATAAATGCGGAAAACGGAATGTCCAGTTCCATTAAGCTGCAGAAATTGTGGAAAGCAAGGAGTCAGCTATAAAAATTGCGGTTGTAATAAGAACAGAAACCAGGGAAACTACAGCCAGAGAAAATAGAGACCCGTATTTTCTCATCCAAATACCCAGAAGGGTCAATACCCTTCCAATTAGCAGCGAATAATTCCCAAATACAGCAAATACCCGGCATAGATCCACGTAATTTCTTTAACATAGAGTTAAACGGACAAAAGCTTACAGCTTTACTTGACGATGGGTCAGTACACTCATTCATTGGTCGAGGAATGAGTAAAGTATTACATCATAAATTGCGAAAATCCAGCAATTCATCAGGTAAAGTAGCAGATGGTACATCTGTACCAATACAAGGAATAATAGATGTAGTCATGGAAATAAATAGTGAAACTATTATAATGCCCATTCAAATAGCAGATGGCTTGTATTATGATTGCATATTAGGTATCGACTTTAAACGCAAAACGAACATAAATATATGCTACGAAAATGATACGTGGTGGACTGATAAAGGTATCATTTATCATTTCTGTCCTTATGACAAAGATCCTAGTTGTTCACCTGTCCTAGCAAGCATAGGAGGATTGAAACGAGCTACCCCGGATCAAGAAAGAAGTTTATAGCAGCTACTAAATGAGATGATTCCCCCAACACCAAAAACCCTAGGTGTAACTAACCTAGATTCCCACAAAATCGATGTGCAGGGTGCCGAACCGACTCGTCAGCGGAACCACCGTTATTCACCGAAGATAATGCCGGCTGGATACGAAGAAATCGATAGGATGCTGAGGGAAGGTATCATCGAACCTTCGGAAAGCCCATGGTGCAACTGCCCAATAATAGTCCCTAAAGCAAACGAGAAATACAGTTTCTGTATGGATTTTCGGCAGGTTAACACGGTTAGAAAGAAAGTAGCTTATCCTATGCGCAACATGGACGACATTCTCGACCAGCTGAGAGAAAGCCGTTGCATCAGTAAGCTTGATTTGTCTCAAGCTTACCACCAAGTCTCTCTAGCACCAGAAAGCCGCGAAATTACAGCATTTTCACTTCCCGGTAAAGGATTATTCCAATTCCCTATGGCCTATCGAATGCATCTGCAATCTTTCAGAAAATGATGAACAATTATTATTATTACATCCGATATTATTATTACAGCCAAAACATTCGAAGAGCATCTGTAATGGTTAAAAATAGTATTAACGGCTCTCAGAAAAGTTAATCTGCAAATTAATAGAGAAAAGTCTGAGTTCTGCTGCGCAGAAGTAACTTATCTAGGGTATATTGTTAATGAGGAAGACCTCAGAACAAACATAGATAAGATACGGCCGATACTAGAGAATCCAGCTCCAACTAATTTAAAACAATTAAGACGTTTTACTGGTTTTTTGGTTGGTGTTCAAGGTTCATTGATAAATTAGCCTAATATAGAGCACCGGTAAATTATTTAACGCAAAAAGATGTCAGATGTCAATGGCATCAAGAACAGCAGGATGCATTCGAGAAAATGAAGCTAGCATTTACCCAAGCCCCTGTTTTAGTCCGTCCCGACTTTTCCCTCCCTTTTACCCTCCAAACCGATGCTAGCGACTATACTATAGCCGGAGTGCTTATCCGTGAGGTTAATGGTGAAGAACACCCTATATATTACGTCAGTTGTATACTTACAAGGAGGGGTTCCACCTTCCGGAAAACAGATTTTGTTGCAACTTTGAGAGCTGTTTTCTGGTACCCAAATTTGAAAGAATTTATATGAAATTCAATCTCATAGACATTTTGACAAAAGTTATACGCAGTTATCGAAAAATCGTGAAAAAATATGTTTAAGCTTAATCGTCAATAACTCGGAAAGAAATAGACGTAGTCGCTCAAACTCAAATACATTAAATAGTTGAGATGAAGTAGACATGTTTTTTTAAAAAAGAAGCTTAATATCTCAATTAGGACAAATGTTATGGAAAAAATAAGAATTAGATAAAAATTTAACGAAAATTTAGTATTAAAATTTGATAGACTTTTTACGCAAATATTTCGTCTAATTCTTGTTTTGATTACTTTTCAAGGTTAGAATAACTTATGAGCAAATAAATTCCAGTATCTAAAAATTTTTTTCTGTATTCTGAGATACATTTGCAGTGTGTACCCAAAATTTGGTGCATATTAAAACTTTGATCGGACCACTTCACGTAGAATACCCCATATATATTTCTTTTTATGTTATTTAATGCAAACGATTACCCTTGTTTGCCTTCTTATAAATAATGAAATCCATGATAATAGAAAAAAAAATTATCCTTAGAGCAAAGGTGGGTGCACGTCCTTGCACCGGGTACTTCGCAGTCTTTCGTCCTTTTCCGTAAGTGTGCTTTTTCCTCTCACTCTCTCTTCCCTCTCCTTCTGCCCTTGCGCAGCAAATCATCGCAGCTCGGACGGAGCCGAGCACCTGTATATATTCACCGCGTCGTACGTGGCTGGCGCCCAAATTCATATTAAATTATTGTAATAAATTGTTATTCAGATACGTTTAATTAACTATTTATTTCGCCTTTGACGCCACGCCCTAATATCCAGTGTGACCGTTACAATATATATTTATATATATATATATATATATACTTTTCAGGGTTCACAACATGGTGGAAAGTCAAAAGACACAAATATTCAAAAAAATAAAATCTTGAAAGAAATAATGGTTATACCTAGCGTTGTTCAAGCTATTGATATGTTCGACAAGGAAATTGCATTATTAGCTAAAAAAACTAACGTATGTGATACTTTATTTTTATTTCATATTTTATAAAACATGTTGTTACAAATTTATTTCTTATTTAGATTGATGTTCTAAAATATACGAAATACGGTGCAATTAGAGATTTTAGAATTCAAAATTACCAACTAAAAGAAAATTTAGATAAATTAAATTCTAGTTTGGTGAGTATTTATTTAATTACTTTTTGCAATCTTAAGAATCAAGGTATTTATTAAATTTTCTATTTTATGTATCAGTTAATAACGCAAGTACAACCTGGTGACAATGATGCAGTTGAAGTTAATAACTATGATAGTATTAGTGAATAATTACAAATTTAATGATCGTGTTACTAGGACTACAATAAAAATGAATAAAACAGCCGACTATCTTTTTTATATCATATTTTAAATTTAGTATTAAAATGCATTCAAGTAATTATTTAATTATAAATATTTTCCTTATATACTATTCTTTCAATTCTCTATATATTGTATGGGATATTGACTGTAAATTTATTCATTGAATTGTATTTTCTGTAATTGTATGTCTTTTATAGATTTGCACACAGTCAATATTCTTTCATTTTTTTCTTGTATTAGTATGTTATTAACAGGGATCACCTACGTAGCCTTTAAATGATAACGTAATATCCCTCAGTGCGACTGAATTAGACGCAAACTTAAATCGCGATTCAAGTGCAATACAAACTAAGCTACGCTGATACGGGGAACGAAATGGGAGCGATTCTACGCCGCGTGGCGAAGCACGCATTCCAAATTGTACTTAAACAAATTTATTGTCTGTCGATTGAACAGAACGCTTGGCCGCTCAGAATGCACATCAACCTTAATACTAAAGGGCCTGCATGCGCACTTGGCAGCGATAGGGTAAATTGATCTCTCTCTCTCTCTCTCTCTCTCTCTCCATCTCCCGCTCTCTCTCTCTCTCTCTCTCTCTCTCTCTCTCTCTCTCTCTCTCGCTCTCGCACAGTAAGAAGCCCTAGCCATGTTAACTGTAGGCTCTGCATTTATATGCCTGATACTGCCGCCTCCTGCCTTCGGGCGTTTTCGTTATAGGTCCTTACATGCGCCTTTATGCAAGCTTCGCGGTGGGCAGTGCAGGGAAAATTTGAGATTAGTCTTGCCATTTACTATCTCTCTCTAATCCCTGCCGTTGAGCACACCGTGCAAAAGCGTATTCACGCAGAGATTTTCGCAAGAGACCACCAGATGTCACCTAAAGCTCCTTCAAATCATAGAGCAAATTTATTGGCGGCAAATTTAAATTTAAATTTAAATTGAGGTGCAAGTAATCATCAAATTTGTTTTATTTGTAAGGAAGCCTCGCGCATTAGAACGGGGCTGCTTTCTTGCGCAGACTGCAACCGACTTTTTCATATAATTTGTGATAACAAAATATCAAATAGTGCAACAAAACATAAACCTAATTGAAAAAAATAATAACTAAGAAAATAAAAACAAAAATTAAAAATTCAATTTAAAAAATTCTGTCATAGTTGCAGAAATAGAAATAAGCGGCACACATCTTGCTTATAAACTCTCCTTCCTCGCCTCTGCTTTCCTCAACGCCGGGTAATAAATCAAGCAAAGTAGAAAGGGTATTACCGGTTGCCGATGTACCGGCGGGGAACTGACTGTACGTAAAGGTTGCAACATCGCAGGCTACCAGCACATCCATTGCGGTAGAGAATATGAAAAATTTACTTTTAAATCTCGACGAACCTGTAGGTGATTATTCAACGAATAAAGGTCGCGCTACCGTCGCAACACAGGCGACTACTGCAAGCTCGCTTTCGCATTGTTTGTCGGACATTTTGTCTGCAACATCATCCGGATTTGATTCAATTATAGAATCTTTAATAGTTTTGGCAGGATTTGAAAATAATTTAAAAAATTTAACAAAGATTTTGGGTGATGTTGTAGATAGAATGCATACTCAGGACTTGCTCCTAGCTGAACATTGATCTGCATTATCCGATTTACCATCCGAAAACTGACAAATTAAGCTATCTTTATCTCAATTTCAAAAGTAATTGTTAGATTCCCAAAGGATATTTCAAGACAATGTTTTGACTGAAATTAGCAGTAAATGTTTAATTCTTATTAATAGGTTGGATGGTGATCTTGAAGTAATTAATAATAATATTGAAACATTAAACTCTGGTGCTGCTACGGTGGCGAATACCGTCTCTGATCTCACTATACTTGAAACACAAACGCAGACACATGCCCAATCTAATATGCAATATACTGAACCAGTTGAAGAACTGCGTACTGCGTCTTTGGGTGATTCTACTTGTAAAGGGTGTGCGGAGGTGCCCAGAACAAAGAAGTTGGTAATTTCGTGTCGTACTGGAAAGGTTCCTCCCTCAATTACTTCTGAGCATTTTGTAAATGCTGTTCTTGGCACACTCGTACCCTCCATACAACTTGAAAATATTGTATCCACTTGTACACTTTTGTGTGGTCAAATCGGAGACGGTCCAAGAGGTGTGTCCGCTCTGCTGGTTGAACTTTCGGATGGTGACTCCTATGGGGGAATTTTCAGAGCGAAAAGTAGGGAAACAGCGTTTTGTACTTCGGATCTTGACATATCATATATCAATGAGTATCAAGATAAAAATAGGTACCAAAAATTAAAAAAACTGAAAATTTCTGCTATAAAGCTTGAATTCGGCAATTTTTACGTTTAAGTACGGGAAGGATTAGCTGAGGCAAATATTAAAATTGGCGAGGGTGCGAAAAATGACGAAAAAAATCTGTATCATGAAATGTCAGGCAGGGACGGTGACACGGCTGATACACCAGTAAAAAAGAGTAAAGACACAAAAAAGAATACTAAAACTAAAAAAACATTAAAAGCAAAATTAAGAGCAATAATAATAAAAGTAATGGAAAAAATAAAAATAAAAGCAAATTTTCTGTAGGCTTGACTCGAGGATTGAGGATGCTGTCATTCAGATAAAGGACTATATGATAATTAGGGAAAACCGAAATTGCATTGTTGTTGGGGTGACTTTATACGTAAAATCTGGCCTTAAATGTCAATTATTATCGACGTCTAAAACTGAGCTACCTTTTAAACCAGGCATACCTGAATATATTTTATGCACCATTCAAGAGCGTGATTCGCCTCCTGTATTTGTTGCCGTTATCTATCAGCCACCAAAGATTGCCTTTGTGTGTGTATCAGACTATTTCAATAGTCTACGCAAATTTAGTCTTGATTAAAGTCAGAAATTTACCATGGGTGATCTGAATGCCGATATTCTCAAGAAGTGTGATGATGCTTAGTTCGTTCACAATTTATCAGCGGAACTTTCTTTGCAACTTGTTCAGCATAGACCCACGCATTTCACCTTCTCTTCGGGTACTTGGCTGGATGTTATTTTTGTTGACGATAATAACTCAATTGTTGATCTTAATAACATCCCTGCGCCATTTCACAATAATAATATTATATGATAATATTATTACTGCTACTATACTTTATAATAATTTTTCGCAAGTCAACGCTATTAAAAATACTATTATTTTCCGCGATTTTAAAAGTATTCCTGCCAATAATCTTTAATGTTTGCGTTCCCAGTGTGATTGGTCACCTTTTCATGTTGCTGAGATTCCTCCTTCTAATATATCCGCTGTTGTGGACTTACTTGCTCCTCTTAAAACCATCAAACCGAAGATAGACGATTCTCACGTACAAATGACCCAATTATACTTCAAGATTTCCTATACATTAGAAAACATACAGACGTTAGAACTGAGGCAACGAAAACAGTAGTATCAGAGTCGTATATCAAAGGTTCTTGAAAATGATGTCGTTTGGAAAGAGCTGCCAAATTTGGAATTTCTTTCTGGGCGAGCGGTTGACTTAAATGGTTTTACATTCGAGGACTTAAACCAACATTTTGCTGGTGTGTCTCCTCACTGGAGGATGATGAGAGCCGCCATCTAATAATTGAACAGGCTACAAATGAAGGTTTCTTTTCTTAAGAGATTAATATAAATGATGTTGTCTTGGCGATCTCGCATTTCTCCTCGCATGCTTGTGAGGCGGACGGCATACTGCAAAGTGTTATAGTCGACTCCTTACCTGTTATTGGTAACTTTCTTGTTAAAATATTTAATTCTTCTTTTCTTCTTATCGGTCTCTCCGAACTAAATACTTTACTTTAGAATGAAGCAGGCCTATTGTACTCTTTGTTCACTATGGTTGGTGTAAACTAATCTGTATACTAATCTGGTATTATAATTCTTGTAAGGGATGTAAAACTAAAAATTCAGCATTATAAATGTTTAAAAATTAATTTTTTACATTTATATAATAATATTTGTATTTTTAGCAGCTTACAGGGGATTAGATGGATACTGAAACAAGTGAAGATACTTTTCTACCACTCCAAGGTAAGTGCACAAATTTTTTTGCAATGATCATGCTACTAGATTCATCGTTATAAGGCAACAAATATACATTTCTATTAATATTTCGGGCACTTTTCCCGGATATTTTGACCATAAGTGATCTTAATGATTTAGACCCACTCTGGAAATTTTTAGGCAGTTTCTGACTATAAAAAGACATCTTTTAGACAGTATTAGGTTACCAGAGTCCGGAGCAGAATTGCTGATTTTCACTATTTAAGGTTTAAATGGCTTACAAGAGTGTGACAGCATACATTTATGTCTTTAAAAGTATTTTTAATGAAAAATTCGGAAAATTTTACAAAAAAAGTCATACTTATGTTTTTAGTGAAAAATGCATCCCCTGGGAGCTAAAAATTCATGAAAATGGGCATATAATGCAAAAAAGTGCTAAAATGTCAACTTTGACTCTCAGTAACTTAAAATAATGGCCCAGAAAAAATCTGAAAAAATTCAGGAGAACTACTGGATACCTCTAAAACATATTCCCACAGTTATAGCAATATTTATTTTTTTCATCTTCGATGTCACAGAGAACCACCCATATATATATGTAATTTCAAAATTATGTATGGTATAATACGTAAATATTTTAAGATTGATAAAAATATCCGTTCCAATATGGCTACATTAAAAATAAAATAAATAATATAATATGGCATCTCGTATATTCGTATTTATTTTATATATTTTGTAATTTTTTGTTTCATTAATATCTAAACAAAGTTCTAAAATAATATCACTTTTTGCAGATAATGTATTCTAACAAGTATTATCAAAATATTTTAATTGATATTTAATTAATGCTATATTAGACAATTAATTATTTTAAACTTTGTATATTTTATAAATAATTTTGTCAATAAAATGTCGTTTGATGCAGACAATGAATTTTAAATTTGTTTATTTCTTCAGTAATTTAGTAAAAAAATGTCGCTTGATACAGACAATAAATTATTAATTTGTTTTTTCTTCAGTATTTTAGTAAAAAAATGTCGCTTGATGCAGACAATGAATTTTAAATTTGTTTATTTCTTCAGTATTTTAGTAAAAAAAATGTCGCTTGATGTAGACAATGAATTTTTTTTTTTTTTTTTTTTTATTTATGTTATTTAACGTCGCTCTATTTATGCTGCCAGGGCTAATCAGCGACGGAGGTGAACGGTGTGTCTGTAAACAAAGCACATGTAGTTGAAACAGTGGTGCTTGTGTCCATCGGAAGATATCATCGGTCACTGTAATTAGTCTAATAATTACAGTTTCCTGTCCTCCCGATGGAACCACCGCGATCCTCTTTACATCTTCGCGTCCCTAACGTTCCCTATAGTTCAGATGCCCGTGCCTCTTATGCACTGAAAAATGCACGAAACGCACGTGCACCTGAACTGGCGTCACATTATAGTGACACGCCGAGCCACTGAGTCACGGTGTTCGAAAAATGCACATGAAAAAAATTTTCAGAGGTACACGTCTGGGATCGAACCCACGACCCTCGGTGTGAGAGTCGGGAGCTCTACCCATGAGCCACCGCGGCTCTACGACAATGAATTTTAAATTTGTTTATTTCTTCAGAATTTTAGTAAAAAAATGTCGCTTGATGCAGACAATAAATTTTTAATTTGTTTATTTACTTCAGTATTTAGTAAAAAATATCGTTTGATGCAGACAATTAAATTTTAGTAAAAAAATGTCGCTTGATGCAGACAATAAATTTTAATTTGTTTATTTCTTCAGTATTTTAGTAAAAAAATATCGTTTGATGCAGACAATGAATTTTAAATTTTTTTATTTCTTCAGTATTTTAGTAAAAAAATGTCGCTTGATGCAGACAGTTGATTATTTTAAAATTTATATATTTCATAAATAATTTTACCAATAAAATGTCGCTTAATGCAGACAACTAATATTTTAATATTTGTTTATTTCTTAAGTAATGATATATTGAAATGTTGCTTGATGTAAATAATGTATACTTGAAAAATATTCTTTATAATACGTAATTTTATCTACAAATTTTGTCTGATGCTTATATCTTATTATTTTATAATTCGTTTGCCTAATATGTCGAACTTAAATTGATTTTTAAAATTAAAAAAAAACTATTTAAATATCAAACACTTCAGAAAAAACTATATTCGTTGTATATATTATTACACTATTATTTAAATTACTCTCATTTATATTAAGTATATCTCCTTCTGTATTAGTGAGTATCATTGACGATTTCGAAAATTTTATTTTTAGATTTTTTTCATCTGTAACTCTTGATAATGCAACATATAATTGACCATGACTAAATACAGGTCTTGGTAAATATAGACCTACTTTTTTAAATGATTGACCTTGTGCTTTATTTATGGTTATAGCGAAACTTGGTCTAATAGGAAATTGTCGTCTAACCATATTGAAAGGTATATCATCCTTTGATGGACATAAATCTATTCTTGGAATCATCACAATTTGTCCTGAAGTTTTACCTGTTATAATTTCTTCATATATAGTGTACTGTTTTAATTCTGTAATCTTGAGCCTGGTACCATTACATAAACCTCCATCTAAATGCAAATTCCTAAGTAACATAACGATCATTCCTTTTTTTAATACTAATTTATGCGGTGGTAAACCATTTGGTATTAATGAATTTATAAAATCTATTGTTATTGTTTCATTCCACTTATTATTTTCATCATTAGTAATACTATTAATGCTTAAATGTATCTTACCGTCACCTTCAATTCTTTCAATTATTTCGTTATTAATCGCTAAAACATCACTATTTATAGGTGAATGAATTATTTTGTCTTTAAGACTATATAAATCATCAATATTTATTTTATTACCAAAAATATCATCTATCAAATTATTAAATGTAATAAATTCTGAAGGAATTTTTATAACGTTATTATCAATTTCAAATTTTGTAATATTTTTAGTTTCTCCAATATTTAATAACCACGTTTTAAACATACTGTTTGAATTGACCAATCTTAAATTATTATTTAATGTAAGTTTTTGAAATAATTGCCATAAACAACTACTTTTTACACATGATTCTAATATTTGAGTTCTATTTCCGTATCGAACTATAGGAAGTGTTTGTCGAAAATCGCCAGATGTTACTAATATTTTACCACCAAACGGTTTATTATTTCGACATAAATCTCTGAAAAAAATATCTATAGCTTCTAATGCATATTTACAAGTCATTGATATTGCATCCCAAATTATTATTTTAATATTTTTTAAAATTTGACCTATTTGTGAATTTGGTGAAATGTTGCATGTTGATTGTTCGTTTAAATTAAATGGTATTTTAAATGTTGAATGGATAGTTTTACCACCTATTAATAAATTTGCTGCAATACCAGTCCAAGCAACTGCTAACTCTGGTATTTTGTTTAATTTCACAAATTTTATAATAGCATTTAATAAATAACTTTTTCCACTACCACCAGGACATCTATAAAATATAAATTTTCTTTTTTATTATCGTAAACTGCTTCTACTATTGTATCAAATATTGTCTTTTGTTCCAATGTTAAAGATTTTAACAATATTTCTATGTCATTATCTTCATTTGCAATAATATAATTATAAAACATATCATTGTGATTTTCATTATCAATATTATCAATATTAGGTAAATTAAATTGTTGCAATGTTAAATTATGTTTTGATAAAACGTTGTTAAATTAAATTGTACTTATTATAAAGTTTCAACGCATCAAAATTGTGATCAAATGATATAATGAAAGCGAAAAGTTCACATAGTGCCTGTGGAAATTGAAAATTACAATTTTCTTCTAAACATTTATCCTATTCATTATTAGTAATGATTAAAACTCTAACTATACATGCTTCATAAAATGTATCATAAACAACGCCTTCGTATGAGCGTCTATCTTCAAAAGATTCGGCCCCACGTACATGAAGTAATAATAATCTAAGAAAAAATCGTTCTCGTTCTTTAGGATTTACATGAAACATTCTGACTAGAATGGGTTTATTAAACTTTTTTCGCTTATTGCATTCTTTTTTTATCTTGTCGTAAACATAATATTGAGGAATTTCACCATAAAGATACTTCTTGGCTTTCACATCAGATGAATTTAGTAAAAACCAACTTGTTAATGTTGTTCGATGATTTTTATTAATTAATTTGTCTTCAGATCCTTCTTTAAAATAGACAAATTGTTCATCTTCCAGATGTACAGCTAATCTATATATTGCATGTGATTGCGAATGTAATTTATATTCTTTCATACGATACATAGCCTCGGGTAGACAAACATACCTTGTAGAAATATATTCGGATATTTCGTCATAATTGAGAACATTGTCTTTTTGCACATTTTCAATTTCTACATTTTTTTCTGTATTACTGAATTTTATTAAAGCTACATCTGGGCCTTTGTAAAGATATTTAAATAAATATTTTATAGATTTTATTGTATTACATATTTCTACGTTAATGTGACATTCAAGTTTTAGAAGTAGATATGGATTATATGGAACAACAAAACTGTTATCCGCGATTTTATTGTTGGAGTATGTTATTTTTATTTCGTTATTTCGTCTACGATAAATTGGATAACCATTAGGAGATGTTTGTGTTTTAGTACTAAAACATTTTGGATAATGTTTTGTACAATATATTTTACTTCCATCCAGACATACACTATTTTTATTCTGAATTCCACAAGGACCATGAATCATATTTTGTTTTACTAATTCATATAGTCTCGGAAATTTATTTTTATCAGGAATTTCTGCACATATGATATTATCAATTTGATCTGTATTTCGAATTTTGTTTAGTTCAGTTAACCATAATAACATATGAATGTGGGGCAATCCTCGTTTTTGAAATTCTATAACATAAATGTAAGAATTAACTTGACCAAGAATTTCATGTTTCAATAATTCCTCCATTAATACCTTTACTTCTAGGTCAAATACACGCACTATCAGATCTGGTCTGTCAAGCGTATTTTCATATTCTAATAAATTTTCTGTAATCTCGTTCCATTTAGGATTGCACGTCATTGTCAAAAAAATGTCTGGTTTTCCATTATTTTGCATTATGGTTGTTGCATCTAAAAAGTTTTGTTGCATCGTTCTAGGACTACCTATATAACTAGACGGTAGTATAACCATTTTACCAATAGAAACATGTTTATTATTATTTTTATTGTTAAGTTGATCCATTAAACCTTTATATCGATCAGTTCGTAATTTATGCTGATCTTTCCTAATAAAATACACACGAGTATTTTCAACTTTAGACGATGAGTTTAGGATAAACTGGTTTGATAAACTTTTGAGATTTAAACATGGATTAAATTCTTTGCGAATACTAAACCTATATGAATAATATTGCAAGGCAGATATATTATTATATTTTTTTTCATCTGATAAACTTTTCATACATGGTTTCCAACCTGAATCACCGAAAGGAAATATTAATGGATACACCATTGGGTCAATGTCTTTGTTTATAATTGCAATTGATTGAGGTTTTTTCCTTTTTGAAAAATACATATATCTCTGTTAAAAGGTAGTTCTCCATTTTCTCCAACATAGACTATAGCAACTTCATTACATACTGCTATTTGCGATTTGTTTTTTAATGCTTTATCTCTAGTTAAATACATTTTAATTTCTTGAATTGGACGATCTAATCTTATTGAACGTTCATGTTCTTCGTGTTCAATTTCATGCATCATTTTATAAGCACTAGCAAATGGATTTATGTCACGTAATGTACTGTAATATACTAATCATAATATCAGTATTTTACTATTATTCATTTTCTGTTTGATAATCTCAGAACTAGATAATTAATAGATAATAAATAGATTTTTAGAATGTTTTGTCCGTAAGTGTACTTGAAATTCCGCAAAATTTGGCTTATTCGATTGTTTAATTAAATACTAATGATAATTTAATGGTGTTTCCGTTTTTAATAGTGCTGTTTTATAGACTTTTATATGTATTGTAGTGAATGTTTTAATTACGTTGTTTTAAGGGGATGTTGTGCTTAGAAAATGGTCATTTTTTATCATTTTTTATAAACAAACCAATGAATTTTTAAAAAAATCCTGAACGTCAGGCCCTTAGGCATGGTTTTAACAATGTACCCACATTTTTCCAGATTTTTATATCAATAATTTCATTATGATGTTTGTGTTGAAAAATTATGCTTTTTTTGACTTCTAATTACCGACCAAAAATTGTTTATTCAATTATTATTGAAAACATTATTTTTTCTTAAAAAATCAAAATGTCAGGTCCTCGCTTTTGTTTTAAGCTATCCGTATGAATTTTTTCAGAATTTTAATGCAATATTTTCTTAAAATAAAATTTTTGAAATCGTCAATGATACTCACTAATACAGAAGGCGATATACTTAATATAAATGAGAGTAATTTAAATAATAATGTAATAATATATACAACGAATATAGTTTTTTCTGAAGTGTTTGATAATTCAATAGGTTTTTTTATTTTTAAAAATCAATTAAAGGTCGACTTATTAGGCAAACGAATTATAAAATAATAATATTTTTCAAGTATACATTATTTACATCAAGGAACATTTTAACATATCATTACTTAAGAAATAAACAAATATTAAAAATATACAAATTTTAAAATAATTAATTGTCTAATATAGCATTAATTAAATATCAATTAAAACTAGCTAAAATCCTCACTCGCTCACGCTGGCTCGCTGAAAAATCATTATCTAATAGATAATATTAAATTAAACTAAAAAATATTTTATTATTTAACTACATTCAATTATTATTTATTAAATTGTACCCATATAGATTTATTATCATATGTATAATAATTAATCAATTTATTATTATTATACGATGAATTAAAATGATAATATTAAAAAAATAGAAATTATCTATAAAAATAATTATATGAATATAATAATATCGGCCTCTCACGAACTAAATCCTTTGCTTTTGAATAAAGTAGGCACATTGTACTCTGTGTCCACTATGGTTGGTGGAATTTCCCAGAGCACGGCCTTCTCAAAATAATTAAAGGCGTTTCGTCCTCGAACTCCAGCTTGGACTCCTCAGTAAGGAACTGGAGATTCTACCTTAGACGCCTGTTGCAAGATGATCTGCGACGCCAGCAAGATGTTCTGCGGCTATATATATAGAAAAGAGACGACGATCTCTCCAACGAGTGTAGAGAGATAGTCGTCTCCCTCTGGTGGTGGGAAAAACCACCAGCCAGAGCGCGACGTGTTAGACCGTGTCGCGAGTTATATGATATAAAAATAATTATTTTTGTATGAAATAGAGTTTAATTATTATTGCAATAGCACTTTTCATAAAGGAATTATTATTGATTTTTTATTGTCATGTGATATGTATACATCCTATGCAAATAATTATTTTATTTATTTAGCAGTACTTATTAATTTGTGTGTTATTGGTAATTTGGTAATAGCACTTTTTATACGCTGAGAAAAATATTATAATAAATATTAAAATAATCTATATTAAAAATTACTATATTGTATAGGAAAAGTGTGACATCTCAGCAATATAATAATTTTTGCTATGTTACATAGTAAAATTTAGATATAATATCTTTTAATATCCAATATCGTAATTTTTGATATTCAATATAGTAATTTTTATTATATAAGTCAGCAAATTTTATTACTCAATCTGGTATTTTTTAAATGCGAATTTAAGGAAGTAAAAATGAATTATATTTTGTTTTTAATTAATTCGAAATAGAATGTATATATTGGGGGAATTCCTTTTGTCAATTAAGTACTACAGAAGCAATTAATATTTGGAGATTTAATTATATACTATTCTTACGCAGTTGATCGCAATTTTTATTCACTCGCATATATTTATTCATTACACTTATTAGTCACAAACTTAAATATTATTTCAATCGCTATCATTGCAATACGCTGAACGGAAGATACATTTTCGCATAATAACTAAATATCTTGTTGTTTCTTATATACTAGTTGACACATTTTTCACGCCACCTATTGGACGAATGGAGTAATTAGAATATAGCGTTAAATTTTTAATAGCCTTAAATTAAAAAGTTGTCTCAAAACAATTGAATACTGAAAAAGAAATGAACGTATACGCGTATATAAAATATTTCTACAATACATATTATACAAATTTTAATATATGTAGTATATACATTTCACTATATATGATGTAAGAACTTTTGTTATTTTGATATTAAAATTTGGTATTTACGTAAGATTAATTATAACATTACATATTAAATATTGTAAAACTTTATTTTATAAATTTTATAAAATAACAAAATATAGTATAAATATTTGAATAATTTTTGTCTATATATATAACTAATTTATATAAAAACTCAACCAAATAATTAAATATTGATCATACATATATAATTATAATTTATTAATATATTAGGTAGTTTATGTTATTATGTATTATGGTACTTATAGTATTTATGGTATTTATGTTATTTATATTATTTTATTACTATTTATTATTATTTTTATTATTATCTACTGGAACGCACATTACGAAATTAAAAAAAACATTTCTTTCTGAAGATGATTTCCAGGTCCCTAATGTTACCTCCAGATCATCGCGGCATCATCTACTGGAACGCACATTACGAAATTAAAAAAAAAATTAATTTCTTTCTGTAGATGATGTCCAGGTCCCTTATGTTACCTCCAGATCATCGCGGCATCATCTACTGGAACGCACATTACGAAATTTAAAAAAAAATTAATTTCTTCCTGCAGATGATGTCCAGGTCCCTTATGTTGCCTCCAGATCATCGCTGCATCATCTACTGGAACAAACATTACGAAATTAAAAAAATAATATTCCCTTCCTGTTGATGATATCCAGTCCTTCATGTTACCTTTAGTTATAACTGATCGATATAAGCAAATAAATAATCGAGTTAAATAATCGAGGTTTTTTTTATAAAAAAGTTAAGCATTATTTCTAATTAATCCGTGTGGTTTCACGATCATTTTCATTAAAATAAATTCATTTTTTCGAAAATTCAAGAGAGATAAGAAGAGTTAAAAAATAAAAAGTCTGCCTGTACGGACGTACGAACGTACGCTCAAACTTTTAAACCATTAAAAAATTAATTAAATACCTATAAAAAATTCAAACGCTATGTCTAATTATTCCTTTGGGTGCCGCGATCATATTGAGTTAAGAAAAATTAATTTTTATAAACTATTTAAAAAAATATAAAATAATTTATACTTAAATCGTCATTTAGACAGTATAAAATTTTAATATAATGTGGATGGATGTGGATGTGGATAATATCATTTAATATCTACTTAATGAATTGAATTTTCCTGAATTTCTGAGAATTGATCTACTACTTACATCCTACATTGTAGTAATGTTGTTAATATCTCTTAGTTTATTAACAAAATTATCATAAATTTATAATAATTACTGTATATCTTGGAAGGTCCATTACGAAATTATAAAAAATCATTTCTTTCTGGAGATGATTTCCAGGTCCCTAATGTTACCTCCAGGTTAACGGGGCAACCTTTACTGAAAGGCCTATTACGGAATCAAAAAAAATATTTTCTTCCTGTAGTAGATGTCCAGGTCCCTAATGTTACCTCCAGTTCGACGGGGCATCATCTACTGGAGCCCATATTACGAAATTAAAAAAAAATATTCCCTTTCTGTTGATGATGTCCAGTCCTTAATGTTACCTTCAGTTATAACTGATCGAGATAAACAGATAAATAATCGTTTTAGATAATCGAGGTTAAACCAATTAAAAAAGTAATTAAGCAGCTATAAAAAAGTTAAACACAATTATTAATTAATTCGTGTGATTCCGCGATCACTTGCATTAAATAAAATTCATTTTTTCGAAAATCCAAGAGAGATATAAGAAGAGTTAAAAAATAAAAAGTCTGCCTGTACGGACGTACGCTCTGAATTAAACTTTAAAACCATTAAAAAATTAATTAAATACCTATAAAAAAGTCAAACACTATGTCTAATTATTCCTTTGGGTGCCGCGATCCTATTGAATACAAAAAAAATTAATTTTTACAAACTATTTAAAAAAATATAACATAATTTATACTTAAATCGTCATTTTGACAGTATAAAATTTTAATATAATGTGGATATGTATGATCAATATTTAATTATTTGGTTGATTTTTTTTTAATATATATACTACATATATTAAAATTTGTATAATATGTATTGTAGAAATATTTTATATACGCGTATACGTTGATTTCTTTTTCAGTATTCAATTGTTTTGAGACGACTTTTCAATTTAAGGCTATTCTAATTATTCCGTTCGTCCAATAGGTGGCGTGTATAAAATTTTCTATTTTTCCATTTCTTCTCGCAAATGCTCAAAAATGTGTATTATGCGAAAATGTATCTTCCGTTCAGCGTATTTCAATGATGGCGATTGAAACAATATTTAAGTTAGTATAATAATAATAATCATTAATTATTATACATATGATAATAAATCTATATGGGTACATTTTAATAAATAATAATTGAATGTAGTTGAATAATAAAATATTTTTTAGTTTAATTTAATATTATCTATTATAAAATGATTTTTCATCGTGCGATCGTGAGCGAGGGAGGATTTTAGCTAGGTCATCCAGGTAATCGCGGCATCATCTACTTGATAGCTTATATAAAATTAAAAAAAAAATTAATTTCTTCCTGTAGATGATGTCCAGGTCCCTACTGTTATCTCCAGGTCGACGGTGCATCATTTACTGGATCGCCTATTACGAAACCAAAAAAAAAAAATTTTCTTCCTGTGGAAGATGTCCAGGTCGGTAATGTTACCTCCAGGTCATTGGGGCAACATTTAGAGAAAGACTTATTACATAATAAAAGAAAAATTTTTCTTCCTGTAGAAGATGTCCAGGTCGGTAATGATCCCTCCAGGTCATCGGGGAAATATCTACTGAAAAACATATTACGTAAAAAAAAAAATTTTTTCTTCCTGTAAAAGATGTCTAGGTCCCTACTGTTACCCATAGGTCGACGGGGCATCATCTACTGGAAGGCCTATTACGAAACCAAAAAGAAAAATTTTTCTTCCTGTAGAAGATGTTTAGGTCCCTACTGTTACCCATAGGTCGACGGGGCATCATCTACTGGAAGGCCTATTACGGAACCAAAAAAAAATTTTTCTTCCTGTAGAACATGCTTAGGTCTCCACTGTTACCAATAGGTCGACGGGGCATCATCTACTAAAGGGCCTATTACGAAACAAAAAAAAAAAAATTTTTCTTCCTGTAGAAGATGTCCAGGTCGGTAATGTTACCTCCAGGTCAACGGGGCAACATTTAGAGAAAGACTTATTACGAAATAAAAAAAAATTTTCTTTCTGTAGAAGATGGCCAGGTCGCTAATGTTACCTCCAGGTCATCGGGGTAATATCTACTGAAAGACCTATTACGTAAAAAAAAAAAAAAAATTTTCTTCCTGTAGAAAATGTTTAGGTCCCTACTGTTACCCATAGGTCGACGGGGCATCATCTACTGGAAGGCCTATTACGAGACCAAAAAAAAAAATTTTTCTTCCTGTAGAAGATGTTTAGGTCCCTACTGTTACCCATAGGTCGACAGGGCATCATCTACTGGAAGGCCTATTACGAAACCAAAAAAAAAAATTTTTCTTCCTGTAGAAGATGTTTAGGTCCCTACTGTTACCCATAGATCGACGAGGCATCATCTACTGGGGGGCCTATTACGAAACCAAAAAAAAAATTTTTTCGTCCTGTAGAAGATGTTTAGGTCCCTACTGTTACCCAGAGGTCGACGGGGCATAATCTACTAGAAGGCCTATTACGAAACCAAAAAAAAAAATTTTTCTTCCTGTAGAAGATGTCGAGGTCGGTAATGTTACCTCCAGGTCATTGGGGCAACATTTAGAGAAAGACTTATTACGAAATAAAAGAAAAAATTTTCTTCCTGTAGAGGATGTCCAGGTCGGTAATGATCCCTCCAGGTCATCGGGGAAATATCTACTGAAAAACCTATTACGTAAAAAAAAAAAAATTTTCTTCCTGTAGAAGATGTATAGCTCCCTACTGTTACCCATAGGTCGACGGGGCATTATCTACTGGAGGGCCTATTATGAAACCAAAAAAAAAAATTTTTCTTCCTGTAGAAGATGTCCAGGTCGGTAATGTTACCTCCAGGTCATCGGGGCAACATTTAGAGAAAGACTTATTACGAAATAAAAGAAAAATCTTTCTTCCTGTAGAAGATGTCCAGGTCGGTAATGATCCCTCCAGGTCATCGGGGAAATATTTACTGAAAAACCTATTACGTAAAAAAAAAAAAATTTTTCTTCCTGTAGAAGAGAGAAGATGTCCAGGTCGGTAATGTTACCTCCAGGTCATCGGGGCAACATTTAGAGAAAGACTTATTACGAAATAAAAGAAAATCTTTCTTCCTGTAGAAGATGTCCAGGTCGGTAATGATCCCTCCAGGTCATCGGGGAAATATTTACTGAAAAACCTATTACGTAAAAAAAAAAAAATTTTTCTTCCTGTAGAAGATGTCCAGGTCGTTAATATTACCTCTAGGTCATCGGGGCAACATTTAGAGAAAGACTTATTACGAAATAAAAAAAAAATTTTCTTCCTGTTGAAGATGGCCAGGTCGGTAATGTACCTCCAGGTCATCGGGGTAATATCTACTGAAAGTCCTATTACGTAAAAAAAAAAAAAAAATTTCTTCCTGTAGACGATGTTTAGGTCCCTACTGTTACCCATAGGTCGACGGGGCATCATCTACTGGAAGGCCTATTACGAAACCAAAAAAAAATTTTTTCTTCGTGTAGAAGATGTCCAGGTCGTAATGATCCCTCCAGGTCATCGGGGAAATATCTACTGTAAAACCTATTACGTAAAAAAAAAAAAAATTTTCTTCCTGTAGAAGATGTATAGGTCCCTACTGTTACCCATAGGTCGACGGGGCATCATCTAGTGGAACCCATATTTCGAAATTAAAAAAAAAATATTCCCTTATATATTAAATATTCCCATATATTTGTTGATGATGTCCAATCCTTAATGTTATCTGCAGTTATAACTAATCGACTATAAAAAAGTAAAAAAAGTAAATAAAAAAGTAATTAAACACCCATAAAAAAGTTAAACACTATTTCTAATTAATCCGTGCGATCACTTTCATTAAAAAAAAATTCATTTTTTCGAAAATCCATGAGAGATATAAGAAGAGTTAAAAATAAAAAGCCGCCTGTACGGACGTACGGACGTACGGATGTACGGACGTACGCTCAGACTTAAACTTTAAAACCAATAAAAAATCAATTAAATACCTATAAAAAAGTCAAGCACTATGTCTAATTATTCCTTTGGGTGCCGCGATCATATTGAATTAAAAAAACATAAATTTTACAAACTATTTAAAAAAATATAACATAATTTATACTTAAAACGTCATTTTGACAGTATAAAATTTTAATATAATGTGGATGGATGTGGATGTGGATATTTTGATAGACATTGTTAAAATACATTGTCTGCAAAAAGTGACATTATTTTAGAACTTTGTTTAGATATCAATGAAACAAAAAATTACAAAATAATTATTACCTATAATAACGAATATACAAGATGCCATATTATATTATTAATAGCTCCAGTTTGCAAAAATTGTAACAAAATCACTACCTATTTCTTACCTATTTAAAGGATACATCAAGTAGATTCGGAAAATAAAATTAAAAATTTGATAATTTGAACGAGTCTATAAAACGGCAGGATTAAAAACGGAAACACCATTAAATTATCATTAGTATTGAATTAAACAATCAAATAAGCCAAATTTTGCGGAATTTCAAGTACACTTACGGACAAAACATTCTATTTAATATTTTGAGATTGTACTTAATCTATTAATTATCTAGTTCTGAGATTCTCATTCCAGCAGGGTACGTTACTATATATTTGAAATATTTATATATTTAAACAAGTTATTTTAATTTACCAATGAGGTGAAAATTCCTAATGCATTGCCTGTACTGAAAGTATTAACTACGACATGGCTAGATTTTTCTTGCTTAGATTCGTTAGATTTTTGCACTACTTAAATACGTTAAAAACAAATAATTTAAATCAAAAATTAAAAATTATTTCGAATGTACGTTTTCTGAAATTCTCCATTATTATTAATTTACTTATTAACTTAATTAAATTAATTATTAATTAATCATAGTCAACGACGGCTTGGATGACATTTTATTACTATCTACTTGAATTTACAGAAAGTATTGTCACTTCTCTTGGTCGGCCGGACATCATCCACAGGAAAGTCTGCATGCCAGTCCGCTTATATTTGCAAAAAATACTGTCACTTCCTGAAGACGATGTCCAGGTCGTCAGGGTGACCTCCAGGTCATCCGGACGTCGTCTACAGGAAAATCACCCTCATCCTGAGCTCTTCACCGTAACACACTTACCCTTATACATATACGTATATATAAAACATAATAGAAGGACGCCCAATAGTGAATGTCGGACGCCGGACGCCGGACGCCGGACACTTTTGAGGAAAAATTTTAATTATAATAAGATAAGATAAGATTTATGAAATGTTTTCAATTGTTATAAAAAAAATTATTAATTGTTAAAATTGAGTATCTTTTTTCAATTTTAACCTAGGCTTGTTCCCTTCAGGGTTGTAAGTACTCGAATCATTTCGAGGAATAGAATCCTTAAAAATCCATAATCAATTTTAATTTTGGATTTTCATTTACTGCGAATCCTAATCTCCCTTGATTTTATGATTCTCAACTTTATCGAATCATAAGATCCAAGTGATTTAAGAATTTTCTGTCACATACAATCACAAATCCTTTTGATTTTTTGATTATATTTATTGCAAATCATAAATACTAATGATTTTTGGATTTTTAGTTTTTATGAATCGCAAATACCGGTGACTTTAGAAGTTTTTCTTTCTAAGATTCACAAATACTAATGAATTTACGAGTTTGTTTTTCACAAGTCAAAAATCCGTTTGATTTTGTAATTTCTTTTTGATGACAATCATAAATACCGACGATTTTATAATTTTACGTATTTCGAATAAAAGAATCATGATGATTTTTTCCTTTTTCATATACGAATCATTAATTTCATTTATTTTATGTTTTCTCGTAAAAGCGAATAAAATTCCTTTGATAGTTGTAATACGATTTATTAATGATTCTCGAGGTACCTGGACTATTGGATTGTTGTTAATTTTAAATCCGTTTTTGTTATTAAAAGCTTTTTCCTTACACTGAGCACAAAATACTACTTGCTTTCCCTATTTACGGGGCGCAATATCACACTTTTCAATTCTTATGTAAAATGTACCTAGTGCTTAGTGAAATAAATTCAGAACAAAACAAATGTGGATGCGTGTGTGACAATTAATGCGGGTATTTATGAGCTTGTTTGTGCGTTCGGTAACTTTATTTGTAAGTGCTTTTGTGTGCGTATGTATGCGCGAGTGCGTAAATATGTATATGTGTGTGTGAATGTATGTGACTTTGTGAATATGTGTGCGAGTATGTGAATATATGTGTGAATGTGCGTGCGAGTGGGTATATATATGTGTGTGTGTGGGTGTGCGTGTGAATGTGTAATTGTGTGTAAATTTACACGTTTAAGAGTATGTTTGAGAGTGTATGAATGTGCACACAATTTAACAAATAAAAAAGTGCTTGGTACAGAAGATTACTCTTTTATACTTATACCCTGGGTGAAAATATTTTATAAAATTTTTATAAAAATTTTATCAAATTTATTTAAATAATTATTATAAAATTTTATATGTAATTTATCCTATAGAATTATAGATATTTTTTATAAATTTTTGTATAATATTCTATAAAATAAACGTATTATAATATGTAATTTATTTTTCACTCTGAAAATCAATAAAGTTGACTTTCCCATGTGGAAACATTTTATAAATTAGATCGACAAAATTCCTACTAACATTTTATAAAGTTTATATAAAATTTTTATATAAATTTGGTTCTATAAAAATTTTACAAAATTTTTATAAAAACATTTTATATTATGATAAATTGCTTTTTTTTATGTATTTATGTGACAAATCAAAAACTATTTTCTAGGAAGATATAATTTAATGAAAATCATTTATTTATATAATAAAGTAACATGAGAAAACAGCACTATAGAATGGAAAAGAAAAATTTAATAATTATCCATATATAAACATTTTGTATATGTTTTATTGTAATAAAACACTTTGAAAATAAAGTAAATATATTTATCATTAAGTGCATATAATTGTATTTTTACATTATTCTTTTTCTTTTAAAGATATCGGTATACATAGAAAATTTTTTACACGTGTAACCTTTCCCCTAATATCTGTCACTGGAATTATATATACATTATACGTAGGACTAAGCGGTATCAAGTAGTCTGAAAAATTTAAACTTAGAGAAGGTACAGCAATTTTTGATGCTTGAAAATCATGCTCTAGCTTTCGAATCATTGCAAAAAAAGAATAATTAATTTGTAGAAAATATAATATATAAGCAAATGAAGAATCGTTTAAAAATATATAGAAATTATTTCTCTTTTTTTGCTTTTTGTATAGCTCGGAAGTAAAAATAGTGGAACAAATTTTCATTTGTGTAAACACTTTAAAGCACTCCAAATTTATACTATTTACTTCACAAAAACGTTGAACAATACTAGCTTCATTCATAACTACTTGGAAATCTTTAGGTTTTCCCAACGCTTGAATATCTGCACAGTTAATTTTTTGTTCGATGTCCAGTTTACTTTTTATAATTTCTAAAGAATTAACTATTTTCAAAGTATTTGCTATTTCCATGTCGACTATATTTGGCCCATGAATAATTCTCTTTATATAACCATTCATGTCTTCGAAAGGAAATGCAGACCATGATGTTAAGGGACCCCATAATTGAACATTGTGAGCTATGTGAATTAACTGATGGACATTAAACGAACATTTTTCTATCCCATATAATTGTTCAATTTCTACAACAAATAATTTTAATAAACTATCAGCAATTTCGATGTCGTTATATGAAATTTGATTTTGCAGTAATAATTTGGTTGCATATACTAATAATAAATAATTTTCATAAAACTTTGTCCTCAATTTATTTTTTAGTAAAATTGGAAAGTAATACACAGAATAATTTCCCTAATTTCAGACGCTTTCCAATACTTTACAAATTTTATGGATCGAGGTGTTCGCGTTACAAAATCAGGAGGACATATGTTTTTAAGGTCAAAGTTTATTTCATTTCAAAGACGTTTTTTAATGTAAAATTCTCTATTTTTGTACTTCGGCTTAAACCATAGACTAAATAGCATTCGGGCGACTCCAAGTATAATTGAATGCATATAGTCGGATACAAACAAAGAAGAAACATCAAAACCAGGTATCATGGCAGTAACAGTCGGACCCTTAACCCCTTTAACATGATTAATATCTAAATTACTTAACACCTCTTTAGCTTGAAAAAACATTCTTTCTTTCGTCCTCATAGTTAGATAGTGATCAGTACTAAAGGGATAAACTCTATTATGGCCTTTACCAGTTGCGCATGTCTGACCTTTACTTTCACAAAATATGCAACCATATTCGCCATTATAAAGCATAATATTCTGTACTGTCGCCCTAGCAGGCGCATCTAGCGTAGCTACAGGAGCAATTGCAATGCTATGATAGTTTTTTTGAGTATCTTTATCATACCAATCAATACCCTTGTCAAATAAGTTTTTAAATGATTGTACTTGAAGCCATAAAAAAGATGTCATATTTGGTTTTTTAATTGAGCTAAAGTAAATGCCACAAACAAATTGAAACTTTCGTATATACTTTGACGGTATATTAATAATTTGCACTTGCACTAACCATACTTGACCATTAGAACTTTTTGCAGCTGGTAATCCATCCGTATTCCAAAGTAAACATAAATCGTATTTATTTCTAATAATATCTTGTTTTAGCTGCTGATATCTACTACTAGATGTAATATCGTAAATATAATTTCCATCTGTTTCAACATTTTCTTCAAACTCATCTATTAATGATTTTAAATTTCTAAATTCGAAACAATCTTTTAAAGACGAATGCAGGTCGTATTCTATAAAAAGGCCTCCAACATCAGAGCTATTGCAAGTAGTACAGGAATTAACTGAAGGTTGAGCATTCCATTCATCTAAGTATTCGCCGCAGTTTTCACAAAAACGGTGCTTTTTGATAAGATTAACCCCACTATTTGGTGAAATGGAATCAATGAATTTATACAAATAATGTTTTGTTTTTGGCAAATTATTAGGTTTAAGTAAAACTTTGTTAAGTAGCGTTAATAATTGATAAAGTGCTTTCTTAGTCAATGCATTTTGTACAAAATAGTTAAGAATTTCATAAACAGTTTCACCTACACTTAAATCCGAATTTTCATATAACATTTTTGTAAAACTTTCATTGTTAAATAATGATTCGTCATCTAAATTACTTCCACTCTCAATTGAATTTAAAGAATTTGAGGATAATGATAGACTACTAGTTCCATTACATTCATCAGCTTCTTCTTCATCATCGTCGTTAATTAACTACAAACCGTTATAGTATAAATTATGTTTATTCATGTAAGAAATGCAAAATTGTTGAACATAAGACAAAATAAACTATTACTGATGAATTCAACCAAATGTATAATTATAAAAATTAAAAATAACAATTACTTGTAAATTCATAGGAGCATTGTTTACTTTGTAAGCGACGAAGTGTTGTTACCGGAACTTCTGCAAACTATCATTAATTTATTAATTAATAAATTTAATAAGAATACATTATTCTATCCTTCAACGACAACTTAATTGTAAGAATCGAATTTTATATTTGATGAATAGTGAATTAAATAGCAATAATTAATATACATTATAATTAATTAGTCGCTATACTTATGACAGAACGAATAGTATGCACTGCATTAAAAAAAGGATTAAATGCATAATTTTACTAATAGGTTATTTAAAACGTACCTCTACATTGTTTCTCCTATAAGTGAAACATCTGTTCATATTTAGTACGAATTCAAATTAAAGTACTAATTACTATTTTAACTTTCATTTGAAAATAATTAATAGTTAAATTATATTTAAATCATTCAATTAATTTAAATATTTTAAAATATCTAATTCGAAAACACGGAAACAAAATATCGATTAATAATTTTGCTGCATTCAGAGTGTTTAAAGCTTACTATGTAAAAAAAAAGAAAATCAATGTGAAACATTATTTAACCTCTTTTTATTAGTAAAGAGGTCGTTTATCTTGCCTTATAAAATGAGTGAATTCCAATACTTACTTGAATGCAACGATGGATCATTGTGCGTAATTTACGAAAGCTCAATTTTATTTGAGGAATCGATTAAAAAATTGACGAAAGGTATTATCGTTAAATTTTTATGGCCAGAAAAGAGTGAATTAAGTAAAACGCAAAAGCAGAAAATATTTACTGGAAAAATTATGGAAATGTCAGGTATTATATATATACACATACTTAATCAAACATTTTTCAATTTTAACTAATATTATTATTATTATAGATAATGAATCCTTACTTATTGGAATGATGCAAAATATGATTAAAGAAAGAGAAGGCAAGAAGAAAAAAAGGAAAAAGTTCGAATAAAGCAAAATCAAACTTAAAGGTTATAATACATATTTGTAAATCATATTTGCAATTTACTAATATAAGATTTTATAGGATCTACGTAAAAATTTTGAGGATCAATTAAAAACAAAAACACATTCCTTAATTAATAATCGGGCGTTAAAAGAAATGGAAGCCCAAATATTAAGGAAGACACCAAATAAAATGCCCTCAACCAATGTGCAATCTAGCATTTCAACAAACACAACAGATATGGAATGGGTAACAGAAGAAATAAATATTATTACAAACTATTCTGATGCTTGTATGGCTACTTTAATGACTGCACAAGAACATTTATCGAAATTGAATAAAGTAAGTAGATAGTAGATCGTTAACTGCATATAAATATAGTTTTAATTTGAAAATCATGATACTTAAACATTTTTAGAGGTTAAAGTACTTTAAACAAATAACCGCTGTTGAAGAAGTTGATATCTCAGCAGATCATCAAATGGATTATAATAAACCTTCAACTTCCAGTGCAAAATTGGAATTTATTGATGCAGATTCAGACATACAGTCTAAAAGTGACCGTGATGACTTAAGAATTTTAAAAATTAACTTCACAATTTATGTTAATAATATAGCTACGTTTAAATAAATATATTTTTATATTTTATAAATAGATCACCGAAAATTTAGAAACTAATAATTGCAGCTGACGTTCATATAATATGTCCTTGACGGATGAAGAGACCGAAAAAGATTTGTCATTTGAGAGTAACAATCCCATGGTTAGTTAAATGAGTATTTTTTACTTATAAATTCTATTAAATTAAATCGATTATTTGCTTATTGGTTAAAGTAATTACTTTGCATTGATTTATAATTAATATTTAAAGATTTATTTTTATTTTAGAAATCCTTAATAGTATCTCCTACAATTACAAATAGTAATAAAGATAATATTAATAAAAATGAAAAATTTTCTAAAAGAATATTTTCTGCAATGCAAGAAACACAGCCTACCGAAGTTTTTCCGATTAATACTTTATCAAATAATAAGAGAAAGAGAATTGTACATATTATAGAATCAGATGATGAAGAAACTGTCAACGAAACTGATTTAACGGTAAGAAATTGAGAAATATAGTTAGAAAACATTAAAAAAGATTGTAAATTAAATTATATGTTTAATTTGACAGACAAGATTTGAAATAGATGACGAATGCCGAAGTGAGATTTCTGAAAATAAAGAAAATATAAATATAAATATTAAAAAAGAAGAAAATGATATTGATTTGGATCAGGACGAGTATAGCTCTGGAAAGTGGACATTAAAATACAAAACTAAATGACATACTAAATGACAACTATATGACAGGGGTAGTATACAAATTTAATTGTAAAAAATGCCCGGCAACTTACATCGGAGAAACTAAACGCTGCCTAAAAAACAGAATTAAAGAACACCAGAAAAATAAAAATCCGGAAGCTGTTGTTACTGCACATATTGTTAAAAATGCGGATCATGAGTTCGATTGGGACAATGTAAAAATATTAGATAGAGAGTCATCCTACAAAAAACGAATTATTTCAGAAATGTTACACATTAATTATTATAATTCGACTATCAATAGAAAAGAAGACGTACAATATTTAAACCGACAATATAAAAGTATTATGATGTGATTTAAAGAGACTATTTATATCCGAGTATTTCTAAGAAATTGACTTTTAATTTGTAAACATACATACACATATACTCGCAGACACTTGTTTTGTTTTGTATAAATTCGCTCGATTTCGCATACTCTTGTTATTCGACGACGCCTTTCTGGGCTTATTACATCTACGTTTCAGTGTATCAATGGTAATATTTTCTTCCGTTAATTTATTCAATATTTCGTCCGTTAATTTGTAATTATTAAAATTGTTATTTTGTGCTCAATAAATTTATAGTACCTGAAGAGGTCTGCAAACCACGCAGACGAAACGTTGTACAACTAAATTTAAATAAATAGTGTTCATTTATTTAAAAAACTGACCCTCGAAATCGATTCCTTTTAATAAAATACAAAACTCTTAATAAAGAGCAGAAAGTACACACTAAAAAATATAGTTTAAATACACAATTAAATTCATAAATTTTAATTAGCTTCTTAAATTTTGTCAAATGATTATAGACTGTCGAGCTTTTGCCAGGATTAAATATTTATGCGAATGAATACGCATTAAAAAATACCCTTAATACGTGTACCAAGCAAACAACTTTGGCAAGAGGATTAATGGATATTATATTTACTGAGGATGCATTATGCAGGTGCTCAATTAAAGGTGGAAAATCGCATGGCAAAGCACCTGAAGAAAGAAGACCAGGACTTCATTTAGAAGCCATTAATGCAATCTTACGTATGTTGATAATATAATTGTGAATTTTTATTTTTATATTGAACTGTAAGAGCAAGGCGCAAAATATTCCTAAATTATGAAAATTGCTCTAACATTTTTTTACAACTTGAAAAAATTATTACAGGTTATACCTGTAGGTACGGCGAGAAAAAAAATTGGCCTGTAAAGGAAAAACAGACTATATTAGCGAGCATGAGGCAGAAAGTTATAGAAATGAAGGAGAAATGAAAATTAAATGCCGAGCGCACAAATGCCAAGAGCAATTAATAATTAAAAATGTTGAAGAATTATTAATTTTCTTTTATTAAATATTATAATTTGATCAATGTTACAAATGTTTGTTTATTACTAATGTTGCTATTACACTTAATATAATTTAAATTAATTTCTTTTAAAAAACATAGAAACACATAAGAAGGTGCATAATAAAGATTGTTTATTCTATTAAAATTGTATTTCATACTTATTATAAAAATAACTGTATATTTAAGATATATGAATTTATCGATCTTTACAAGCCAAAGAAATATATTCTTAACATCTCAATTCTTAACATTCTCAACATCTTAAGGTTTTATTAATTTCATACTACAAACAACTAAATTTTATATTTTTGTTGACCTAGCTTGTCTTAGTCTTTTTTCAAACACTCATCCTGTGAGGTTTATTAAGTGGCTGGTATTAATACAGTCCGCCTTACTTGAGATGTTAAGAATATATTTCTTTGGCTTGTAAAGATCGATAAATTCATATATCTTAAAACTTAAAGTGTAAGAAAGCAATAAATTCACGAATTTTTCTAATAGTTGGAAAATTCAAATTTTAAAACTGTATATTTATTTAGCATTAATAAAATAATGCACTCATTACTTATATGACTTGTACATAATTTTTTATAAAATTTTTATAAAATCACTTTGTAAAATTGAAACCAAATTTATATAAAAATTTTATAAAGTGATTTTATACAAATTTTATAAAATACATTTTATATATTTTTTATAAAAATTTTATAAAGTGTATTTTTTATACAATTTTTCTACGACCAATTTTTTATAAAAACTATATAAAATGTATTTTATAAAATTTTTATAAAAAATTTATAAATTATTTTCACTACATAAAAAAAGCAATTTATCATAATATATAATGTTTTTATAAAAATTTTGTAAAATTTTTATAGAACCAAATTTATATAAAAATTTTATAAAGTGATTTTATAAAAATTTTATAAAATTTTATAAAACTTTAAACTTTATAAAATGTTTCCACATGGGATCTGAACGCGGATTTGATTCGGATTTAGCGGCTGTCAAAACTATAAAAATATTTTTTAGTCATTTACGTTTAAAAGTTTCTTCTCAATTTGACCTTCAAATGCTCTTGATTCTGACGTGATAGCGCCAAATGAAATTATCTTAATCTGAACCAATATCGGAATTTAAAGTACAAAATGTACTTTCTACAAAATTTACAAACTTGAACTTTAATGACCTTCATCTTAACCCGATAAAGTCATACCCCATAAAGGATCAGTGGCTGCCAAAATTGTAGAAATATCAGTGACCTCTCCTTAAAACTTTTTTCTAAATTTGACCTTTAAATGACCTCAAACTTGATAACTCCAAATCAAGCTTAGACTCGGAATCAGCGGGCCGTAATAAGAACATATAGGTCTTGCTCTTAATATACAGACAATTTTTTTATTTTGAGTGACTGTAATCTTTCGAGTGTTTAACGTCCAGGTCACTAGGGCACAATCTACTAGATACCACAAGTAAAAAAACGCACAATACAATAAGTAAAAAAATTGATGCAATAAGTCAAAAAAATTATATGGATTTTCGATTTATGAATAGGGCCAATTCACAAGTCAGATGGATTTTTAATTTTTAATTGGAGAAAATCCTTACATCAAAAGGATTTTGGATTTATAATAAAAGAAAATCCTTACATTAAAAGGATTTTGGATTTATAATTTAGGAAATCCTTTAATCAAAAGGATTTTGGATTTATAACTAAAGAAAATCCTTTAATCAAAAGGATTTTGGATTTATAACTAAAGAAAATCGTTTACCCAAAAGGATTTGTGATTTGAAGACAACAAATTCTGCAATTCCAAGGTTGATTTTGGATTCATGATTTGACGAATCATAAATCTCACTACCCTGCATTCGCTATAGGAAATAAATAACATACCCCGACAATGTCAGCCCGATAATATGCGCGTACATCATATTGTAGAACCGAATAGCGAAATGTACAACATATATTGATGCATCAAGGTTATATAAATAACAAAATTAATGATTTGCCGCAGTTCCGATCTTTTATACGATGAATAAATGTTCATTATAAAAATAGATTTTTTTTTCAGCCATTTATAGTTTTTTAAGTCATCTTATTCGATCATTTTCAATATTAACTAACCATTCTTAGAGTTATTATCTTAAATCACAGGCACATGCAATAGCCACCGGTCCATTTTTCTTTCTTTAAATGTTTCATATCAATCTATTAACCTATAATCTAATCCTTGTATGCGTTAAAGCCTGTTCTAAGTTTCAGATAATTCGTACATTCGCTATAGGAAATAAACAATATACCCCGACAATGTCAGCCCGATAATATGCGCGTACACCGTGTTGCAGAACCGAATATCGAAATGTACAACGTATATTAAGGAATCAAGGTTATATAAATAAGGAAATTAATGACTGCCGCAGTTGCGTGTATCGAATGTTTTACGCGATGAATAAACGTTCCTAATGAAAATAAATTTTTTTATCTGCAAGTTTTAGTATTTTTAGTCTTTTTATTACCTCATTTTCAAAATTAACAAACCAATCCTAAAGTTTTTAATGTGTTAAACAAAAGACATATCCCATTGCAACTGGTCCATTTATCTTTCTTTCAATCTTCACTGTCAGTCTATTAACCTGTAACTGAATCCTTGTATGTGTTAATGCTTGTTTTAAACTTCAGATAATTCGTACATTCGCTATAGGAAATAAAGATTATACTCGGAAAATGTCAGTCTGATAATATGCGCGTACTCCATGTAGTAAAACCGAATATCGATATGTACAACATATAGTGAGGCTTCAAGGTTATATAAATAAGAGAATTAATGATTTGCCGCAGTTGAGTGTATCTTTCTTTATCTTTATGTGCGTTTATCTTTCTTTTAATATTTCGTATCAATTGTAACGGGGCGATCCTAGCTGGTGCTCCTCGGCGAGCACCGTTGTCGAGCTGACTTACCTGCGCGGCCTACGTGCCGCGCTGCCGTGTCCCTCGATGCCGCGATATCGCGCACTAACGTTAGCCGTGGTGCAAACACGATATCCCGATGATGCGCCGCTAACAACAATAGCGATTCTCCACCGCGAGGAGAATCGTCGGAACCGAGTCACACTCGGGACAGGGGGAAGGGGAATATGCTTTCCGAATGCTCGTGCCTGTTGAAGTGCACGAGGCTCGGCCGCTCAGAATGCGCACCAATTAGAAGGTTGACGCGCCCGCGGAGGCGGCTGGGTAAGCGGGATAGGGATACGGGGTTTCGAGAATAACTGCGCGAGAGTTTAATAGTTACTAAATTAAAACGTATATTCTAAGTGAAAATAAATATTTAATAGAAAAGATAATCGGTCGACGTCGGGGTCGTACGCAACAGCGCAGCGAGTTCACGGTGCGCGGGAAATACGAGTTGATCAGCAACCGTCCCGTGTTGCTTAACCGATTTACCACGTGCGCGAGGAGGTCGAATAGCGGATCGCGCCTGATACTTTTGGTGCTCGCTGCACTGGGCTGAGCTTATTACTAGAAAGCTCAGCACCACGAAAAAATCAACGAAACTTACTCGGGGAAGAGGCGTCGACGTATCGTCCCGAGGATAATACCCTCGGCTCGGGCAGTAGGACAACACACGTGCACACACCAATGTCGCACTAGATCTCTCTCTCTCTCACTCTCTCTTTCTCTCACACACTTTATCATCTGAAGCGGAATACATTCCTTCGACCATATTATGAAAAACTGGGATGGTTGTCCTTGGCAGATCGTCGTAGATATTTTTTGGGGATCAGCATGTATAAGCTCCTTGCTACTCACCAACCTCAATACCTGTTTGATCTGCTTAATTTTAATAATGATGACTGTAGAAGGTCCGGTCGCGTAACCTCGCTATTCATTATCCCGATTGCAACAAGTGATTCTTACAAAATGTCATTCTCCATTCAAAGTATGTTGTTATGGGAAAATATAACAGCCTGGCTATTTTTAAAAAAACTTTTCGCAACCATTTGATAAATAACTCAATTTAGTTGCTGGTATTGTTGATATTAGAATTTTTCGCATGTGATATTAAAAGGCCTCAATTTTATTAATGTTAATTTTATTAATTTTATTTTATCTTAATTCTTATTCTATTATTCTTATCGTTACAAATTGCCAACAGCAATTATACACTACTTAAGCTATTTTTGTAATTTAATTATCACATTATGTGTTATAAACTGATAATGATAATGTAAATTTTAAATATTCCTGATATAAGTCAAATTGTCCAGCGAATCATAGATTTATATTAGATTTATATAATAAATATATTTTGACTTATAATCGAATCGTTATCGCTAATATAGTCTTATTTTAAACTGTAGATAATTGGAACAGACGTATACATAATAATAAAATATTCATTTATTATGAAAAGTGTACAGGAGGACGAAATGCCATTTACGTAGTTGCTCGGTATGCACATATGCATTCGGACGATAATCTGCAATCTCATATAGCTAATTGAAGGGGACAAGCTTGAGTTAAAATTGAAAAAAGCAATTCAATATTAACAATTAATAGTTTTTTTATAACAATTTAAAACATTTCTTAATTTTTTGAAGAAATTATATTATTATTAACTTTTATTTCAAATTTTTTGGTTAATGTATATATATGGGTGGTTCTCTGTGACATCGAAGATGAAAAAAATAAATATTGCTATAACTGTGGAAATATGTTTTAGAGGTATCCAGTAGTTCTCCTGAATTTTTTCAGATTTTTTCTGGGCCATTATTTTAAGTTACAGAGTCAAAGTTAACATTTTAGCACTTTTTTGCATTATATGCCCATTTTCATGAATTTTTAGCTCCCAGGGGATGCATTTTTCACTAAAAATATAAATATGACTTTTTTTGTAAAATTTTCCGAATTTTTCATTAAAAATACTTTTAAAGACATAAATGTATGCTGTCACACTCTTGTAAGCCATTTAAACCTTAAATAGTGAAAATCAGCAATTCTGCTCCGGACTCTGGTAACCTAATACTATCTAAAAGATGTCTTTTTATAGTCAGAAACTGCCTAAAAATTTCCAGAGTGGGTCTAAATCATTAAGATCACTTATGGTCAAAATATCCGGGAAAAGTGCCCGAAATATTAATAGAAATGTATATTTTTTGCCTTATAACGATGAATCTAGTAGCATGATCATTGCAAAAAAATTTATGCACTTACCTTGGAATGGTAGAAAAGTATCTCCACTTGTTTCAGTATACATCTAATCCCCTGTAAGCTGCTAAAAATACAAATATTATTATAAAATTATAAAAAATTATTTTTTAAACATTTATAATGCTGGATTTTTAGTTTTACATCCCTTACAAGAATTATAATACTAATCTGAAGGATTACTATAAAAGTATCATCATTATTATCATTATTATTCAGCAATACATTGTTTAGATTTCACAAACTTATCACTCTCACGTTATCATATTATTCATTATAATTTGTGACGTGCCAACCTTTCTTTGGGTTTTACCGTTACTATAGATTTTGCTGCTTGTTATTAGATTAGATGTAAGTTAGGTACGAAACCATCTTTGCATCTATATCTTGTTGCAGACTTATTAATCCGGGTTTTATGTGTAAATTGAGACACATTATATTAGCACACATTGGCTATTATAACTGGAGTGTGTATTTGAGTATATTAATTATATTATTTTGTATGTATTATACACATTTCTATCACCACGCATTGGGCCATAGAAATGGTAGTGTGTGATTTAATAATAATTAAATGAATAACTATAAATTTTATATACATATTTACAATATTTATTTATTTATTTTCATTACAAATCCTTATAATAAAAGGACTTGTACTAATAAAACTATGAAATCTAATGTAAATGCTACGAAGGCTTATCTATCAATGAATGTTGTATATAAATTTCCGTCCTTTATATACTATTTTTACCTCATTAGTACAAGTCCTTTTTAACCATTTTTAGCCATTTTACATTAATTTCGTATTTTGATTTTTTATTTTAAATCATATTTTCTTTCTTGTTTCTATATACATGTAATATTATCTAAAATTCTAATTATTTACAAGAAATAATTGCATATTTATTTTCATATCCTATGCATTTTTGTAATTACTTTTATTTTATAATTTTTTTTATTAATTCTATAACCTCAATTATTTCTACATTTAAAAATAATCTTAAATTCATTTTTTAAACTTACAATCGTTTTTTATTCTACTTATAAATTTCACTTTGTCTTTTACACAATTACAAAATTAAATATATTATAATTTTTATTATTTTTAAATGTACAAATATCTTCGCATACTGATTTTGCATAAACATATAATTTTTGTAATTAATTTCTGTTTTGCCGTAAAATTAAAAATTAAATTCTTTTTTATACATTTTAAATTGAATATTTGTATTAATTTTATTGTGTAATAATATTCTATTTACAATTAATTATTCATTTAATTATAAAATATTTATTTTTAGTATAACTGCAATTGCATTTTTATATTTCTAAATTTGCGCTTTAAATCGTGACACGCTATAATTCTAAGAATTTACATGTTAGTCAATTTCAGCTGACAATATTCTTGTGGATATTTACATTTATATATAGTTCATTGATCTTTCTAAGAAATCTATTTTGATGCCCTATATCCTCTTATATAAAATTACGTATTTATGAAATAATATAATTATATGTAGTTGTATACGTCACAAATTATATATCCGATTTATTTATATATCTTTTGTATTAAATACGTATATTCAGTTATTGTAATAATGATGTTTATATATTTATAGTAATCCTTCAGATTAGTGTTATAATTCTTGTAAGGGATGTAAAACTAAAAATTCAGCATTATAAATGTTTAAAAATTAATTTTTTTACATTTGTATAATAATATTTGTATTTTTAGCAGCTTACAGGGGATTAGATGGATACTGAAACAAGTGAGGATACTTTTCTACCACTTCAAGGTAAGTGCACAAATTTTTTTGCAATGATCATGCTAATAGATTCATCATTATAAGGCAACAAATACACATTTCTATTAATATTTCGGGCACTTTTCCCGGATATTTTGACCATGAGTGATCTTAATGATTTAGACCCACTCTGGAAATTTTTAGGTAGTTTCTGACTATAAAAAGACATCTTTTAGACAGTATTAGGTTACCAGAGTCCGGAGCAGAATTGCTGATTTTCACTATTTAAGGTTTAAATGGCTTATAAGAGTGCGACAGGATACATTCATGTCTTTAAAAGTATTTTTAATGAAAAGTTCGGAAAATTTTACAAAAAAAGTCATACTTATGTTTTTAGTGAAAAATGCATCCCCTGGGAGCTAAAAATTCATGAAAATGGGCATATAATGCAAAAAAGTGCTAAAATGTCAACTTTGACTCTCTGTAACTTAAAATAATGGCCCCGAAAAAATCTGAAAAAATTCAGGAGAACTACTGGATACCTCTAAAACATATTCCCACAGTTATAGCAATATTTATTTTTTTCATCTTCGATGTCACAGAGAACCACCCATATATATATATATAACATAACTGTTTTAATTAATTATGAGACTCCGTACTCTGATTTATTTCCACAATGGACTTACCGCAGGACATTTCAGGGACCACGTCATCGAATAGCCTGAAACTTTCACAGTAACTTTTTAATAAGATTTTAGTCCACTTAAGTGAGACAGACTGTTTTGAAATTGTAATAAAAAAATTGTTCTTATCAAATTAATTTAAAAAATTAAAAATAGTGTGAAAATCAGTTAAATAATTTGTTTAAATAAACATTTAGACTTTCATTGTAACTTTGTTGTAGTCAAGTTGATTTAAATCACATTAAAAAGTTACTGTTAAAATTTTATCCTATTCGATGAAGTGGTTCCTGAGATATCTTGCGGTAAGTCCATTATGGAAAAAAAGAGAGTACGGAGTCTCATAATTAATTACAACAGTTATGTTATATATAAATCGGCCAAAAAGATTAAATATAAGTTAGCAATAACATAATTTGTTTAAAAAATTAAGAAATGTTTTTAATTGTTAAGAAAAATTATTAGTTATTGATGTTGAATCGATCTGTTTTATTTATAACTCAGGCTCGTCCCCTTAAACTTTAAAGGGCCAGGTTTTGAGGTTTCGAAACCTCCTTTAAATGTGCCCAAATTCATGTCTTGTATCAGCCATCAACTATGTTCAATGATATATCGGCTCTCCGTCCCTGGAGGGTAATACAAAATTTTTAGTTCGATAAAATAGGAATAAATCATATTCTTAGGTTTTGAGATGTACTGCATCCAAAACTGGAGAAAAATACACCGTCATCTCTTTCAGGATCATCAAAGATTTCTGAAGAAGCATTTGGTTGTGATTCACCAGTTCTATCGTCAGCATACTCCTCTTCTGGTTCAGATTCACTACTACTCCAAGCACTCATTATTTTTGCTTAAGGAAGGAAATTTCGGTTGTAGACTAGTCATGGACTTTACAAGTTGTCACACTGAATACCACAATTTCGTATGTATGGAAAGATCAACTCAAAATCAAAAGGTATTCCGTAGGCAATATAGTAAAAATAAGTATCAAAGTGAAAAACGAAGGAAGGTATTTAACTCAAACGATGGAATGAAAAGTACAAAAGTATTGTAACGGTAGAGAATCGTCGAGTGTCGTCTTTTCCCCGGACTTATACCGTTGAGACGACTGTTCTTGTGTCAGGACGCTCAACGACAGTGTTTAGCCACGTAGCGGTCGAGAGTGGAATTAGCCTATCTTCCGCGTTGGTGGTTGCCTGTATGCAGACGTTCTATAAATGACTTATGTCTCAGCATGAATACGCTTTTGTCAAGTGTATCCTCTATGATTTTGTACCTGGTGTCTTTCTAATTTACGATCATGTTGAAATACTGTTTGAACTACACTACTACGATTGATGCTATTAGGATACTATTTGAAAACGAATAGATAGAAACATATGATCTGCTTATGTCATACGTAAGCTCAGAAATCAAGCATTATTCTCTATTCACTATCTTTTCTTCTAGAATGAATTTCTAGTTATAATTGTAAGATCTAAATTATGATGATATATACGTTTCTAGCAAAAAGTATTTCTTTATTTTTACTGGCAAACTACTTTTACGAGAATAGATTCAGAAATTTATCTGAATAATGATATTGACTGAAAGGCGATTGGTTGAATGAGAAAATCCAGATCAAGCATTCTCAAAAACGTAAAAACCAATTTTAAATATTTCCCTGGGTATATTCTCAACCTGACCTTGGAGAAATCTTCATCTTTCTTTTTATTTGAGGTCAAAATGACGTAAAACCCCAATTCAGTGACTCCAAAAACATAAAGATATATCTTTTGCAATGATTCAAACCAAATTGCTAGGTTTGATCTTTAAATGACCTTCATTGACCTTGACTCTGAAGTGATAAGGTCAAACCAACTTCACATACGAACTTAGCGCATCAATTTACTTAAGGATAAAGAGGTATCCTAGCAATATGTTTTTGAGCCGATATATCGGCTTTCCGACCCTTTAAAGGTTAATTTCTTTTGCTTATTAATAACGGTTTAAACAGGTTAAAGAATTAATAATCGGACAATTTCAAAGTTGCCGCTAAAGTATAGTTATTCGAGTGGGTACTATATATTACGAGGGTGGAGGGCATGCCATGGAAAGTGCCACGCACACACAACTCGGCACAAACCTTTTGATAATTTTTCGATGCTCGCTCAATCTCTTAAATTAGTTGATCGTACTTTCATTTCATCGGTATGCAATCTTAAAATCTCTTAAAATATCTGCAGTCACACTTTGATAACGTGACGTGTATCGGATCTCTGCCCTTTCGGCCTCATCGACGCGAGAGGTAAGTGCGCACATGGCTGCGTGAGTCAAACGTCGATTCAATGTCGCTCTCTCACTATCTCCGCTTGACACGCGCTGTCGTGCTCTCTCTTTTTACGATGATTCAGAGGCTCGCTCAGCTATGTTTAATTCGGTCATCTTCTTCGGATGGCTTGATCTCTGCTCGGTTCAAATTATTTGGTTCCAATATTTGCTGTATATTCTATCTAAATTTTATTTTAGGTTGCTTTTAGTACATATTATTCTGCATTACTTAAAAGTCCTCAATATATGGTGTTTATTGTGGGTCTAAAGTATTGTTTATATCTATAAAACTTTGAGGGCCGCCCTAAAATTAAGCAGTAGTCCTCATTATTGTCTGTACATTTGTCTTTTGGTTCTTAATTAACTACTAATATATATACCTAATACTGTCTAAAAGATGTCTTTTTATAGTCAGAAACTGACTAAAAATTTCCAGAGTGGGTCTAAATCATTAAGATCACTTATAGTCAAAATATCCGGGAAAAGTGCCCGAAATATTAATAGAAATGTATATTTGTTGCCTTATAACGATGAATCTAGTAGCATGATCATTGCAAAAAAATTTATGCACTTACCTTGGAATGGTATAAAAGTATATCCACTTGTTTCAGTATCCATCTAATCCCCTGTAAGCTGCTAAAAATCAAATATTATTATAAAATTATAAAAAATTATTATTTAATCATTTATAATGCTGGATTTTTAGTTTTACATCCCTTACAAGAATTATAATACTAATCTGAAGGATTACTATAAAAGTATCAACATTATTATTATTATTATTCAGCAATACATTGTTTAGATTTCACAAACTGTCACTGTCACGTTATCATATTATTCATTATAATTATATATCCGATTTATTTATATATCTTTTGTATTAAATACGTATATTCAGTTATTGTAATAATGATGTTTATATATTTATAGTAATCCTTCAGATTAGTATTATACTTCTTGTAAGGGATGTAAAACAAAAATTCAGCATTATAAATGTTTAAAATTAATTTTTTACATTTGTATAATAAAATTTATATTTTTAGCAGCTTACAGGGGATTAGATGGATACTGAAACAAGTGAAGATACTTTTCTACCACTCCAAGGTAAGTGCACAAATTTTTTTGCAATGATCATGCTAATAGATTCATCGATATAAGGCAACAAATATACATTTCTATTAATATTTCGGGCACTTTTCCTGGATATTTTGACCATAAGTGATCTTAATGATTTAGACCCACTCTGGAAATTTTTAGGCAGTTTCTGACTATAAAAAGACATCTTTTAGACAGTATTAGGTTACCAGAGTCCGGAGCAGAATTGCTGATTTTCACTATTTAAGGTTTACATGGCTTACAGAGTGTGACAGCATACATTTATGTCTTTAAAAATATATATATATTAGACCTGAATGTGTGGTTTATTCGTGTATATATATATATAATATATTTATAAATTCTAAATCCTAGCTTGTGCTATGTGCACCCCTTTTAATATTAAAATATATAAGATTAATATTATTATATAAAATGGCCGATTATTATATTATTATAAGAACAAATCCTTTTTTGTTCTTAATTGTAGCCTTTGTATATAAATAAATAACTCCTTTTTATTCTGGCAAATGTTAGTTGAATTATAAATAAGTATGGCTGATATAAAATAACTGTTTATTATTATATGAATGGTATTAGATTTAGAGTCTGTTACTTGGTTTCCTGAAGAGGCACATCATTGTATTTGGGCTTCATTTGTTTGTTGTACGGCCAATGAAACATTTGTCAATTTTGAGGAAAGTGACGGAAACGGCACAGTTAATATTTCCTTAAAAGTACAAAAGCAGTTACGTTTTTCAGCAAACTAATTAAATAAAACTGAAAATTTTAGGAATTTTATGTATTTTTTAGTTGCGTCGTTCAATATAATCGCATAATAATAATGGGATATGATTCTTGGCTTCAATACAAAGAATTTAAGCCCCATATGAGTTGTGTGCCTTAATCGTAATTGTTTTAATAATAGTTCAAAGTCTTAATGTAATTAACTAATAATACTTGAAATATATCATTTTTCAAATTTCCATTTTTTTTCAATTAGTTTGTTGAAAAACGTAACTGCTTTTGTACTTTTAGGGAAATACTAACTGCGCCGTTTTAGCCACTTTCTGACTATAAAAGACATCTTTAGACAGTATTAGGTTACCAGAGTCCGGAGCAAATTGCTGATTTTCACTATTTAAGGTTTACATGGCTTACAGAGTGTGACAGCATACATTTATGTCTTTAAAAGTAATTTTTATGAAAAGTTCGGAAAATTTTACAAAAAAAGTCATACTTTTTTTAGTGAAAAATGCATCCCCTGGGAGCTAAAATTCATGAAAATGGGCATATAATGCAAAAAAGTGCTAAAATGTCAACTTTGACTCTTTGTAACTTAAATAATGGCCCAGAAAAAATCTGAAAAAATTCAGGAGAACTACTGGATACCTCTAAAACATATTCCCACAGTTATAGCAATATTTATTTTTTTCATCTTCGATGTCACAGAGAACCACCCATATATATATATATATATATATAATTTAGACCTGAATGTGTGGTTTATTCGTGTATATATATATAATATATTTATAAATTCTAAATCCTAGCTTGTGCTATGTGCACCCCTTTTAATATTAAAATATATAAGATTAATATTATTATATAAAATGGCCGATTATTATATTATTATAAGAACAAATCCTTTTTTGTTCTTAATTGTAGCCTTTGTATATAAATAAATAACTCCTTTTTATTCTGGCAAATGTTAGTTGAATTATAAATAAGTATGGCTGATATAAAATAACTGTTTATTATTATATGAATGGTATTAGATTTAGAGTCTGTTACTTGGTTTCCTGAAGAGGCACATCATTGTATTTGGGCTTCATTTGTTTGTTGTACGGCCAATGAAACATTTGTCAATTTTGAGGAAAGTGACGGAAACGGCACAGTTAATATTTCCTTAAAAGTACAAAAGCAGTTACGTTTTTCAGCAAACTAATTAAATAAAACTGAAAATTTTAGGAATTTTATGTATTTTTTAGTTGCGTCGTTCAATATAATCGCATAATAATAATGGGATATGATTCTTGGCTTCAATACAAAGAATTTAAGCCCCATATGAGTTGTGTGCCTTAATCGTAATTGTTTTAATAATAGTTCAAAGTCTTAATGTAATTAACTAATAATACTTGAAATATATCATTTTTCAAATTTCCATTTTTTTTCAATTAGTTTGTTGAAAAACGTAACTGCTTTTGTACTTTTAGGGAAATACTAACTGCGCCGTTTTAGCCACTTTCCTCAAAATTGACAAATGTTTTATTGTCTGTACAACAAACAAATTAAGCCCAAATACAATGATGTGCCTCTTCAGGAATTCAAGTTACAGACTTTAAAAAATAACATGTTTCATTTAGACAAAATGTTAAAACTATTGTGGATTTGCCAACATATACTAATACAAATAAAAGAAATTATTCTTAAATTAAAAATAACCGACGATCGTATAGAAAATAATTTGCAACTAATTATGTGCACTCGCTACTCTGGCTCACTGGAGAATAATGCAAAAAGCAGCACCCACGCCACGCCAAAATCATCCGGAGCGCGCGTTAGAATTCACTCCCACCCCAGAAGGTGACACGTTAAGTTACAATATTTCGTCTTATATACACATGTACATAACTCTAGTTAGTTTATTATAATTATTGAAAACATGTATTTTAAATTAAAGGTGATATGTTATATACATGTATATACGTATATAACAAAATCATATAATTATTATGATTATATAATTATTATTATAAATTGATTTAATTATATAAGTTATATTTTTAGCATTGGAGGTATATCTATATATGTATACTTTGAATACTATAATGAGTACCTGGTTATATTTCTCTCTCTCTTTAGCCTAACTGTATTAATACAATATCAGCTGCTTTAGGGCAGTGTTCCTTGTATTTTAGAAAGAGAGAGAAGGTAAGCGTTAGAAAGAGAAAGATAGAACGTTCTCTACGCGCTCACCCAATATTAGACTAACTTGAACCTTTGAACAACACGCGTAAGCCAAGACGATTGAAGTGCCAAATTATATAGAAAAACTGTTAACAAAGACGAGAATTGATTGTTTACTATGTCACTATCTGGCCTGAGTCAGCCCAGGGTGGAGTAATATACGAGACATCGACGATTTCGCACTGTAAGTGCCTGCTTTTACATCGCTGCTATTGTATCGCGTACAGCGAGTACGCTTGTAACTATATTTAATTTAGCAATAAAGCCTAATTAATGTAAGTATTACGCGTCGTTTTGCCCTCTTATTCAAATTCCCTTACTCGCTTCAATAGCGTATACCGCCCTTACCGTTTAAACGGATTAAAATTTGTGCTGAATTAGCTGAACAGCGAGATTCCATAACGGTTCTTTATTGTTTAATATTACTTATTAATTTCTCTTTATTTATAAATAACATAATCGTTCTAAAACATATAGATATACTTCGAATGAATTTCATGGACAATTCTGCTTTATATCCTAAGGAGGCTGGTATAATTGAAATTTGTTTCTATTGTAAATTTTAAACACTTACATAATCATTTTTACGTTAAATTTAGATGGTTGACGAGCTTAGCAAGTAGGGGTTATTTGCGCATTAATACTTTGCACTTTATTACCTTTTAATATAATATTTAATTTAAATTTATTTTTTTTAATAAATAAATAATTATTGAAATTAAGTAGGAGGTATTCCCCTAGACTATAACTAAAATAAATTTTATAAAAAAATTACAAAAGTAGTCAAATAATGCAATAAAAGTTACAGTCAAATTGATGAAATTTGAAACATTGAAGATAACAAAATAAATCAATGTTTATTTTAGAGCTCTATTTTGAACTTATTTGAGTTTCTGAATAGGTTGTTAGAAATTTCTTATATTTTATAATTTACATATTTAGATTGTAGTGTGCTTCAAACTGAGTATACATATTAAAAATACATTTAAAAGTAGTTGACAATTATTCTATAATATATCTAGGATGTGCCAACAACATAGGCTCCTCTTCATTGTCTTTGCCTGTTTCCTTAAGTGGAATAATTATTTGATCTTGGTAAATAAGTCGATCAATAATTTTCTCGATCAAAGACTTCCTATCTAATAGTTCTTCTTCAGAATCAATTTGATCTTGAATTTTATCTAGATACCATGCAACAAGATCAGATTTTTTAATACCGCACTTGTCTTCATCATAATCTTTACCGTTTTTGCTTTTATCTATTTGATTACACTTGGATACATCTATAAATGATAATAATGTTATTAAATCTCTGTTTTTACAAGTAGTTAGCTTATACAATATTTTGCAATAATCATTTAAATGTATATTTGAAAGAGAATAAATGTAACGAGTTAAAAATATATTTAAAGGAAAGAAATGCTAATTTGTGGGAATATTATTCAAATCTGCAACATTAATTATTGCATAAATTAAGGCTCCCTTTCCCTATAATGCAGAATAAATTGCTTCATAAGGAGACTAAAGCAAATTTTCTCACGAGGGAGAGAAAGTATTATTATTCTCCCTAGGGAGTGAAAGCGCTATTTTGCTCGGTATGTAAAGGCGTAGAAAATAATATTTGCGCTCAGAGTGAGATAAAACGATTTTTTACCTCGGGCGAGGACAAGTGAGAGATTGGATAACAAACTTTAAGGGGGTGCCATATCCAAAAACTATTAACAAAGCGTAGGTAATACAGTAAGCTGTAAAGTACCAGCTGCGCAATCATCTGTTGAAAAAGTATATTAAGCTATAACTTTACCGTAGATGGCGCTGATAGTACATTCCAGCTGTCATATTCATTAATCAATAATTTTTTCTATATTGCATTATTTTACAGAAACCCATTAATTTAGATTATGCAGCAATTGTTTCACCCAAAATTTTATAGAACTTGGACAGATTCCAGCGTTGCGTGCGATATTTTCTTTTTTGTTTTTGTTTCGTTAAGTTTATTGTTTTTACAAAACAATTATTAAATGATAATTTGTAACGGGGTGGGTATTGGGGAATGTAAGGCCCCCGGTTAGGCCCAATCTGTCCCAACTTACCAACCTTAAGTGTACAGTCTCACGATGCGGCCGGCAATCACTTTGAATCCCGTGCAATGCCGTTACCAACGCCAAACACGTCGTTTGACTTTAATACTGTGTGTTGGGCCCTTGCCCAAAATTGCCAACTAGTATAAACACCGGAGAGGGCGGTATTCGTGGGACAGAACTGTGACCGGTAAAACACTATCAACAATTGATATATCATGTTAATCGGTGAAAAAGATCGTCTCGCCGAGTAAATTTATTAAATAAGCAATCACAAAAATAATAAATTAACAATGAACAATTCAAGGGGACTTGTACCGATGACTACCCCCGAGGTCAGCGCGAAAACAACTCGTTAACACTTATTAACGGGTGAGAAATAAGCAACCGATCCGGGAATGATCGGCTGCTTAACCTGACGTCTATACGTCACAGCGTGTGACGTATGTATCTCTGACGTAGGGAGTTCTGACGTAGAAGCTGCCTACGTCACGCGCGCCTTCTCTCGTCAAGTGGCTCCCGCAAACCGCCGACCTGTCTACCCGGACGTGATTTGTCATAAGAGGAGGGAAAAGAGGAACGCTTCTTCTCCTGGACCGTACCAGGTAAATCGGGATACGAAATATTAAATAGACTCGAGGGTCTAAACGTGGTGCACCACATACCGCGAATCTGAATACTTCGTATCGGTGGGAAAAGGCTGGGCAACGGACACACACAAAACGCACCAGCCCTTCAGTTCTTTTTCTCAGGTAAAATATCACACCGGCTACCAAACACCTTGTTTTCGCCGTACACGCGCGAACTTGATACTGTTCTTATCCTCGCGCACGATAATCGCGTGCTGCCCCTTGCGCGCGCATCCTTCTCTATACACTTTTCGGTTACTCACCTGATCGGTAACTCACTTACCGTTATACTCCCTTCGATATTCCGCATACTCTGTATGTGGACGTTGTACTACGAGGAACAGGAAAGAGGATAAATAATCAGGATGTATACCGTATTTTTATTACAAAACTTTAATAAAAAAATAAGAACCTATAGAACTATTTACATTGGAGGTGTTGGGTCGTTGGGTCCCTTGACTGCATCAGCCCTGCTTCCTTCGCGCCGCCTTGATCTCGGCGTGCGCTTTGAAGTGAGGGCATTTCTTCGGGTCAACGACCCCTTGGCAGCGGCAGAGCGGACATCTCGGTTTCTTGGAACCGCTCGTTCCGCTCGTGGAGGGCTGAGGCTGCAACCGCGCCTCCAGCTCAGCGACTCTTCTTTTGGCGTCATCCACTTTTTGCTGGAGACGTCGGTGCTCTTCAGCAGCCTTCTTATAGGCTGCCTCAGTTCTCAGCCACTGCTGGCGCTCCTCCTCGCGCTTCCTCTCTTCTTCTGCAGCTCTCTCTTTCGCCCCACGTTGCTGGGCACGGAACATCGCCAGGACGTCACGCTACTTTTTAAGGTCCTGGACGCGCTCACCACGGACACCCTGGATAATGGAAGCCGTTGGATGAGCCTCAGCGAACGTATCAAATTTTGCCAAGACCTCCTGCTCGACTGCCCGTAGCTGAATCCTCAGGGCTTGCATATCCCTGAGGGCAGCCTTCCTCTTCTGCCACTCCTCTTCTTCCGTCTTGGGTCGTGTAACTTCTGGCGCCGCAGAGGTTCCGGGTTGGGACCCGTTGGATTGGGGCAGACGGAGCTTGGGTCTGGTGGTGGCCGGTTCAGGTGCAGTTTCCCCCTGCGGATGACTCAATACCGGATGGCTCTCCGTCTGCTTCCGCTCTTCTCGCGCGGATGTTTGCGTCGACGGAGAGGGAAGGGGTATCGTCCCCTTGCCTGCGCCAAGCGGTCCGCAGGGGTCGCCACGTAGGCCGTGTACTGGCCCTGGCTATCCTCCAGGACCTCTTCCAGGATGACGGCTGCGATTTTCTCCTGGTCACGGCGATGCTCCTCCTGGAGCTGTTGCTGCTGATAATCCACGGCAGCAATTACTGCAGATAGTACGTCCGCCGTCTGCATCTCGCCGTGGCTGGCCAGGGTGTCAATCATCCTGGCTAGGAGGAACTCGAGGGATTCCTGGTCAACCTCGATTATCATCTGCAACAAAAAATTAAGATCTCAGGTTATGGCCCATCGTTTCAAACGATTCTGTTCTTTATTTGGTTTTTGACCCACGAGGATGCCCTCGTCCTCGTCTAAGGGGAACAGTTTCTGGCTGTGCATCTATATGCTACCTTAATGGGGATCGGCGTCGCACGGTCGCATTCGCTTTCGTTGTGAGTCGAAGATTGCGGCTTGCTGGGCCTTACTGGCAGCCGACTGACGATTTGCGTTCTCGTGCAGTCTTGGCAACTGTTTGATTTTGTCGTTTCAATCCTGCAGTCTACGGAACTCAAACTGTTGCTGGGCAAGCCGGTTTTGCTCTCGACGAGCTGTACTAGGCACCTCGGGTTGGCGACCATAGTTCAGCAGAGCCGGGCTCCATCCAGTAGAACTTTGCACCGCTGTGTTTAGTGCTAAGACTAACTCTCGCAGCTTGTCGTCCCAGTCGCTGTGCTTATCCTGGAAATACGAGGCCACCATTGCCGTAAGGGTCCGATTGGCCTTCTCGACAGGATTGGCCTGTGCTTGATAAGGGGATTTCGTCGAATGATACACTCTCTTAGTTTCGAGGTATTCATCTACGCGTTTATTTTTAAACTCGGTCCCGTTATCCGAATGAAATACTTCCGGGGTGCCAAACCGGTTAATCACTCGTTCGTGAAGCTCGCGGACTATCGTCTTTGCGTTAGCTTTTCTTATCGGGATTGCTTCAATCCAGCGTGTGAATAAATCCTGGAATACTAGGGTGTATTCGTATCCTAGGCTAGAGCGCGGAAGCGGGCCGGTGATATCTCCTACTTTCACCTGCCATGGTCTGTCCGATTGACGGTGACCTATTAACTCTGAGGGAGCACGTTTCTCGACCTTACATTGCTGGCACACTTGACATCGCCTGACGTAATCCGCAACCTCTGCGTAGAACCGTGGCCAATAATAGTTTTGAGTCACGCGGGCGAATGTCTTTGCTCTTCCGAGATGGCCAACGGAGGGCTCATCGTGACACTCTCTCAGAATAGGGTGACGATTCTCTACGGGTACGGCCAGCTTCCATGCTTACTCATCATCCATCACTTCCTCTAACTCCTTGTCAGGGCGATAGATGTACAGATTTTCTCCGACTAGTTTCCAGTCGGGGAAATCACGAGGTCTGTTGGAAACGTTCTTGATCCAGTCTAGGTACCAAGGATCTTCAGTAGTTTGAGCCCACGACATTGCTGCTATCGTAGGCTCGTCGTCTTCATACATGCGAGATAGGGCATCGGGAACGTGATGTAGAGCTCCTTTTCTGTGCTCGACGACAAAGTCATGAGCTTGAAGCTCTAAAGCCCATCTCGCTAGTCGGCTGGTTGGATTTCTCATATTACACAACCAGCGAAGACTACTATGATCCGTTATCACTTTGAAGTGGTACCCTTCGATGTACGGTCTGAACTTATTAATAGACCAGACCACGGCCAAGCATGGCCTCTCCGTAACGCTATAATTCTTCTCGGGTGCTGTGAGAATGCGACTGGCAAACTCAATGACTCTTTCCTCTCCGTCTATCTCCTGGACGAGAACGGCTCCTATGCCGGTATCGCTCGCGTCCGTGTGCAGGCTAAACAGTCCATCTGCACTGGGACGTTGAAGAACTGGAGCAGTCATGATCAGGGCCTTCAGCTGCTGAAAGGCTTGCTTCTGTTCATCTAACCACCAGTACCCTTGGTTCTTCTTCGTGAGACCGGTAAGCGGTTCGGCAATTGTGGCGTAATCCGGCATAAAACGCTGATACCACGACGCCATGCCGAGGAATCGTCGAAGTTGTTTGATGTTCTTGGGAGCCGGATAAATCCTTACAGGCTCCGTCTTGGCTGGGTCGGGACGAATTCCATCCCTGTTGACCAGCACGCCAAGATATCTAACCTCATCTTGACAAAAGACACACTTGTCTTTATTTACTGTCAAGTTAGCTTCGGTCAGTCTTTTCAGCACCATCTCGAGATATTTCTTGTGCCCTTCAAATGTCTCGGTGACTATAATAATGTCATCGAGGTAGGAAAAGGCATTGTGCTCGAGATTAGGACCAACAACTTGGATAATCATGCGTTGGAAGGTCGCGCCAGCGTATGCCAATCCGTATAGCATCCGCTTAAACTGATACAGTCCCATCCCTGGGACTGTGAAAGCCGTATAAGGACGCGATTCCTTCTGGAGAGGTATTTGATGGTACGCTGAGTTCATGTCCAGAGTACTAATGTACCGACATCTCTTCAGCTTGCGCAAGATATCCTGCATGAACGAGAGGGAATAAGCGTCTGGTTTCGTTAGCGCATTAACTTTCCTAAATTCAATGCAAAACTGACGTGATCCATTCTCCTTGCGTAACATCACCACGGGGCTTGACCCGCTGTCCGAGGGTTCTATGATCTCTAAATCTAGCATTTCTCGGACTTGGCGGTGCATCATTCCCCCCCCCCCCTTCCTAGCTCCATCAGGCTTTGTCTGAGGGGCGCTTGTGCGTTGTTGCTCGCTATTTACTTGCGCCTCACTTATTTCGCTCAGGTCAGGACCATGACACGCATATGTGTCCTGAAATTGTACAAGGTGAGTTTGGTTGACACCGTCCAATCTCGTGCTGTGAGCGGTTTGAGTGCGCTCGGACATTAGCTTATCCACCTTCTTCGTAAGGTTATTAACTTTTTGGATAAGCTCCACCAAAGTCTGGGAGAACGATTGAGGGATTCTAAAAGTGATTCCCTCGTCTGAGACCAATGACAGCCATTCTTCCGCTCATTCGGGTTGTGGCTCTGAGTTGGTCGCGGCTGACGTCGTTTCGTCTAGCTCGACGTCATCGGGATCTTGCACCGTCCTGTGCAGGTTGTCTTTAACCGCAGCGATCTCCCGCAGTTACAAATATACTTCCTGATCTATGCTAGGTTCATCAGACTCCTCGTCTTGATGTTCACCTAGCATCTGCAGCCACCTATTTCTCCGTTGGAGACGGCTGCGAACTGCTGTGGCTTCATCCTCCTCCTAGTTAAACTCCTGGGCCGAATAGTTTCCTAATAGCCACTGGTGGAGTCGCTCGGCTTTCCTATTGTATTGTTAGAAATCGAACATTCAGTAAATTCGCGGCCACTTACGCATGTATCACTCGACCCGCGAGATAAAGAAGCATTAACACCGAACCATTTTTTAATAGGATCATCGTCGGGTGAAATTCAATTAGGAAAATATGATTCAAATAATTTATGTTTACGAAAACAATGGAAGTTAGCACAACATTTTGCTGACTGCTTTTGGAGACGATGGATAAAAGAATATTTACCAATTTTGATACCGCGTAATAAATGGACAGAAAAACAGTCTCCTTTAAAAATCGGTAATATAGTTTTAATTATGGATTTTCAAATGCCGCGAAATTCTTGGCGAAGGGGAAAAGTTACGCGTGTTTATCCGGGTGCGGATGGGCAAGTAAGAATGGCCGATGTACACACTCCAATGGGCGATTTTATGCGACCAACGCGAAAATTGATAAAACTGTTAGGAACTGATGAAGTACAAAATTAATTAAATTTTGTACGGGGAGGAGAGTTGTTACAGACTAAATTAATAGTTACTTATAAATAGTTATAAAGTGCGTATCGTTGAAAAGAATTGTATGTGCGTCGAAACAACGATATTAGTTTTAAGTCGAATTAGCTGTAAATCAATAGAAAATAAATCTAAGAACTGTTTTTTTGTTAGTAAATGTAAAATAAAGAAGAATGCAGAGAAGCGAGTGATAAAATTGATACTGTCGCGTCCCGACGAAAATTATATTATTATTTTTCGTACAAAAGTACTGCGTAGTTTAGAATAAATTACGGCGTAGAAGAAAAACGAAATAAGGTTGATAAGGAATGGTTCTAAGTAAGTGCAGTAATATAAAATATAATTTGTAGAGCTAAGGGACAGATTAGTTTACGAGTGTTTCAAAGGAAATAGAGACTGATAAGTAGAGTTAAAGATATTATTCGAAGCCAATACGCATATAAGCGGGATCGCCGATAGTGAGATCGAAACGAAGGGTTGCGCAAGAGTTTTTTTTGTACTGCACCATAAAATCAATGCTCAGAGAAGAACCGGCAATGGGAAACATCGACTAGAAAATTCGAGCATTAGAAGGAAGTAATAAATTAAGCCGTTCTTTGGATAACGTCGCAGTAATAAAAGGGGGACAGAAAATTCTCCGAATCAACTACGAAGCGATACAGAAAATGCATGGGATTCGATAATTTTTAATTACGCACATCTAACGGTCCAATCGAGTGCAAGCACAGAAAAATCGAGAACTACTTACACAATCTCCATATAAGGCAAAGTGTAAGACAAGGCGAAGCGTAAGACAAGGACAGATGCATAGGATTTTAGGGTATATAAAGAGGACCCAGAAGAGACACAGGCACTCCTAATTTTTCATCTAAAGCTTTCGCAAGGCGAAGCTCTGCTGGTCAACTCTTTGATTTTTATCCGAGAGCGTGGCTCTGCTACTTGAACTTTAAAGTAATACGCATTAAAAATCACGAGAGGAACCGAGACGTATCATTGACATCTACAAGCCATAGTCGAGGAACTACGACTTCGACATCTGGAAATCGTCGAGCTCCAACAGCATACACATCTAACGTCGACGCCCGCAGGTCTAGCAGGACATTATCCGGCAATCTGACACCGCTACCCACGTTCAAGGCGGACCTTCGTTCCTCACCGAATACACACACACACATATATATATATATATATATATATATATATAATGTTAAATATAAGTTACATATAAAAAAGGTGTCAACACAAAATACTTGCGGGTTTTGACACCTTCTTGGAAGGTGTTTTTGATACATTATTCTGTTATGTATGCTACATTTTTTGAATGTCGAATAAAATAAATAGTAAAATATAAATTTATACATTGAGCAAAATGTATAATATGTACTATATGAGAGATTCCGTAAAATGCTTACACTTTTAGTTAATTATAAATTGGAATTTATTAAATTTAGTGCCTTGTAAACAGAGTTGAGCATTATTCGAATTAAAAATTATCTATTTATTCATCTAAATAAAATTTTATTCTTATTCGTATTATTCGTTATTTGCGTTATTCGTATTTAATAGAAACCGTTATTCGTTTTTCCTTCTATTCATTATTCGGGATATTCGTTATTCGCGATATCTACTATCTGCAATATTCGTTATTCGTCATATTATCTAAATGATTGTTCAAAATTCAAACAAATATTAAATAGGTGTATAAGAATAAGCGCCCCTAATAGTCATTTTCAATACAAGTGTGAAAGCGTTGGTTTTCAAACAAGTGCGAGTTTATCAGAACAGCGGTACGTAGGTAACACACGCATGAGTCAAGTATCAGCTTTCACACTTGTAATAACAATATTTTTTGATACCATGGATGAAAATACAATTTTAAGAGGGTGTCGGACTCAAAAAACGGCCATTTTTTATATTTTTTTATAAACAAAAGAATAAATTTTTTAAAATATCCTGAATGCCATCCCTTCAGTTTATAATTTAATTATGATATTTACGTTGAAAATTTATGCTTTTTTGACTAATACTTACCGAACAAAAATTGTTTATTTAATTATTATTGAAAAAAATCATTTTTTTTTAATCGAAACGCCATGCCCTCGCTTTTGTTTTAAGCTGCCCTTATGAATGTTTTCAGATTTTTAATTTAATATTTTCAGATTATTTGCAGATTGCACTCGAGGCGAAAAACTTCATTTTACGCACTAACGAAATGTACATTATTATCTAAGTATTTAAGTAAAATATGTAAATAAAATATCTCAATAAAATTCTGATACGAAAAGATAAATATCTATTTTAGAAACGAATATTTGAATATCGAATATAGAATTACGAATAAATAAATAATCGAATAGCCGAATTACAAATAAATAGATATAAATAACGAATAACTATTCGAATAAGATTTTAGTTAAATAAATTTATTCGTAGAAAATATTTAGATAATTATTCGTTTTATTTTATTCGTATTCGAATAATTTTTGCTCAACTCTGCTTGTAAATAATTATAACTAAAAAGTTATTTCAGCTCTGTGAACAAATAGTATATCAACTGCATTTATGTTAATAGTAACATTATCCTTCTGTGAGCAGCAATTGTATTATAAATGATTTATTAAACCCTTTTATTGAGTGTTATTAATCATTGAACTTTATCAATACATCTGATATTACAAAAAAATATAAAAAGTAATCGTTTACTTAAAATCAACGTTGCATTTAAACTCTCACAAGGAGAGGTTCCACCTTCCGAGAAACAGTTTTCGTTGCAACTTTGAGAGCTGCTTTCTGGTACCCAAATTTGAAAGATTTCATATGAAATTCAATCTCATAGGCTGTTTGATGAAAATTATACGCAGTTATCGAAAAATCGTGAAAAAAATATGTTTCAGCTTAATCGCCAATAACTCGGAAAGAAATAGACGTAGTTGCTCAAACTCAAATTTATTATATAGTTGAGATCAAGTAGACATGGTTTTAAAAAAAAAGAAGCTCAAATATCTCAATTTGGACAAAAGTTATGGAAAAAATAAGAATTAGACGAAATATTTGCCTAAAAAGTCTATCAAATTTGAATACTTTGTTAAAAACAAAGTTTTAACAAAAAACAATAATTTGTTAAAAACATGTTAGATGTTGTGGGTTGATAACAATTTTATGGTAAAAAAAGAATATACACGTCTAATTCCAAATCGGATATACATTTTAAAATTTTGTGACGCGTGATAAACACACGCACTAGTATTGCGTAAAATTATTTTATAAATTGTTAATATTATATAATAGTAATAAGTACGTAGTATATTAAGATAGCTTCGCGATAGACACGTGCCGTTAAACGCGAGTTGAACGACCGCGCTATAAATAGATTAGAGTCATTGACCGCCTCCCCACTACTGTGCCTACTCGCCAGTTCATTGACCCCGTCCGGAGTGGGGGGACAGGCGTTATACGCATGCGCGCTCTCGTAGAATCGGGTATATAAGGCGCACCGAAACCACCAGTAGCCAGTCTGCAACTGGACGACAGATCGGACTGGCCGTGAGCACACGACCAGCCCCTTTCTCCGACCTAGTGCAGCAACCGTGGATACGTTCGTGAGCACACGTTCGTAAACACGGTTACCGTATACCGTACCGACCGTTACCGTAACCGCATCCTACCGTAGGCACCTCGTGAGCACACGTGGTGTCTAATCCTGTCCGTATCCTCGTGAGCACACGTGGATTATCCCGACCGCACCCTCGTGAGCACACGTGGGTTATCCTGACCGTATCCTCGTGAGCACACGTGGATTTTCCCGACCGCACCCTCGTGAGCACACGTGGGTTATCCCGACCGTATCTTCGTGAGCACACGTAGATTATCTCGACCGCACCCTCGTGAGCACACGTGGGCTATCCCGACCGTATCCTCGTGAGCACACGTGGATTATCCCGACCGTATCTTCGTGAGCATACGTAGATTATCCTGACCGTGTCCTCGTGAGCACACGTGGACTATCCCGACCGCCCCTCCGTGAACATACATACTAGCCCGAACCGTATTACCGTGCGGGCATACACGATACCCGTTAGTCGCGTCCGTTTAGGAAACTAGTTATAAGACAGCATTGTGAAGTTCGTAGATCGCGTAATAATTAAGTATTTTGTCTTGTTTTGATTACAGACTAATTAGCTATTTCACCCGACCAAGACCAGGCGGGCTGGCAACATTTACACTATACCTTTGTTTATTTTTTATATATCTGTACATAGTCTTAATAATAATTAGCCTTTATTATAAATAGTGGTACTTTATTTCAAATTCCTTAAAACCTGAATCCTGGAATCTGAGCAAGGTCCGGCAAAGATTCACTCCGTTACATGGCGCCCGGACAGTATTTGTAAAAGGAATTTGATTTTTTTGCTTTGAATCTACGAAACTTTCGGACCGAATTGTTAAATTACACTTGGACGCCGCGATAACACTGACACTGGTACACTTGTATATCCGACATAATTATAAGTTTGTAAAATGGTTTGCGTGTCGTGGATTTATAAACTACAACGAGAAGAATTGATTGCTGAATTAACGAAACATAATTTACATACCGAAGGAATTGTTACCGAATTAAGACAACGTCTTATTGGGTTCGTACGCAAAAACGCCGAACTGTTTGCAAATAAAGAACCAGATCCAGAAGATTATAAGGAAAATCTAGACATCACAAAGGACTTAGAAACCGACCACGCTAGCTTGAGACTTGAGGAATCAGCATTAGGAAATAATAAGGACTTCCCAAATAATCAACCGTCACAACCCCAAATGTTTTCTACACCTAGTTCACCGCATCTACCAATATTACCGTCAAATAGAGAAGTTATGGACCAAATGAGAAAATGGAACTGCCATTTTCGAAGGCAAAGATGTATATTCTTTTTTGGAACGAATAGAGGAGTTAAGACAAGTTTATAATTTCTCTGAGGAACAAATACTGCAAGGATTACCAGAACTCTTAAAAGGAAATGCTCTCCAGTGGTATCGAAATTATGCACGAAACTTGCATACTTGGGCAGAAGTCGAAGAACAATTACGAAATTTTTATTTACCACCATTGGAAAGAAGAAATTTAGGACGACAAGTCACAGCACGAGTTCAGAAACACAACGAAAACATTCGAGATTTTGCTACGGTATTATCAACTCTAATGAGACGCAGAGGAGGATATGATCCAGAAGAACAATTAGATAATTTATATTATAATATGAAACCCGAACTTAGAATTCATATTAGGCGAACTGACATAAATAACATCAATGAATTGATCCAAAGAGTAGAGGAACATGAAGCAACCGTACAGGAAGCAAACCAAGCTCAAAGAATCAGTAGAAATGAAGCGATGACCGTTACGAAACCGAATGCAACTTACAAAAGAAACGAGTGTTGTTGGAGATGTAAACAGAGAGGGCATAACCGTAACCAGTGCCGCAATCCTCGTAAACTTTTTTGCTCTGTCTGTGGAAAAGATGGAGTCTACACTAGAGACTGTCATGGAACCTACCAGGGAAACGAGCGAAGGACCGAGTCAGCAAGACCTACGGCTCGGTCCAGGAACGAGACAACCGATATTTCGTCTTCGTAAATGTTGAAGGTCGAAGATTTAAGGCACTTATAGATTCCGGTGCAGTCAGCTTTTTTATTAATGAAGTGACTGCAAAATGGTGCTACTCTCGAGGATGGCAAAAACAAGGAAGAACAAATCGGGCGATACTGGCTGATGGCAGTGAAATACCGTTGGAAGATAATATTTCGGGAACCTGCTCGATAAATGGAAAGAAAATAGAAGGAAATTTTCATATCATGTCTACACTCCGACACCATTTCTTATTAGGAATGGACATCCTGCCAAAATTAGGATTCAAAATGACTCTACAAGGAAAAGAGTTGCATCCAGAGAACAGACAAGCTCCGTCCGAACTGTGCCAATTAGAAACTCAACCGGGTCTATTAGATATCAAAATAGAGGAACGACAAATAATACTAACCTACGACCTGCAGCTTAGTAATCCAACACCGATAAAACAACGATACCGTGCCCGAAATCCAGCAATGCAGAAAATCATCAATGAAGAAATTGATAAAATGTTAAAAGAAGGTGTTATAGAACCTTCTATAAGTCCGTGGAGTTCTCCTATAGTTCTGGCGAAGAAGAAAGATGGAAAATACCGTTTTTGTGTAGATTTTCGTCGACTCAACGAAGTAACCATCAAAGATGCATACCCGTTACCGAAAATAAATGCCACTTTAGATAAACTACGTGGAGCTCGTTATCTTAGTACCATCGACCTGAAAAATGGATACTGGCAAGTACCCTTAACCGACAACAGTAAACCATTAACTGCTTTCACCGTACCAGGACGACATTTCCAATTCAAAGTTTTACCTTTCGGACTTCATTCAGCACCGGCAGCTTTTCAACGAATGATATCAGAAGGAGTAGTAACACCCGATTTAGAACCGCACGTCTTTTGCTATTTGGATGACATAATTATTATATCGGAAACATTTGAAGAACACATTCAACTTGTCCAGGAAGTTTTTCGACGTTTAAAAGCTGCAAAACTAAAACCGAATGGGAGAAGAGCCATTTTGGTAGGCAACACTACGACACCATTTCTTATTAGGAATGGATATCCTGCCAAAATTAGGATTCAAAATGACTCTACAAGGAAAAGAGTTGCATCCAGAGAACAGACAAGCTCCGTCCGAACTGTGCCAATTAGAAACTCAACCGGGTCTATTAGATATCAAAATAGAGGAACGACAAATAATAGATAAAATTATTGAACAAGCCCGTCAAGATTTCGCGGAAATACAAGGCCCAACACCGTTACTAACCTACGACCTGCAGCTTAGTAATCCAACACCGATAAAACAACGATACCGTGCCCGAAATCCAGCAATGCAGAAAATCATCAATGAAGAAATTGATAAAATGTTAAAAGAAGGTGTTATAGAACCTTCTATAAGTCCGTGGAGTTCTCCTATAGTTCTGGCGAAGAAGAAAGATGGAAAATACCGTTTTTGTGTAGATTTTCGTCGACTCAACGAAGTAACCATCAAAGATGCATACCCGTTACCGAAAATAAATGCCACTTTAGATAAACTACGTGGAGCTCGTTATCTTAGTACCATCGACCTGAAAAATGGATACTGGCAAGTACCCTTAACCGACAACAGTAAACCATTAACTGCTTTCACCGTACCAGGACGACATTTCCAATTCAAAGTTTTACCTTTCGGACTTCATTCAGCACCGGCAGCTTTTCAACGAATGATATCAGAAGGAGTAGTAACACCCGATTTAGAACCGCACGTCTTTTGCTATTTGGATGACATAATTATTATATCGGAAACATTTGAAGAACACATTCAACTAGTCCAGGAAGTTTTTCGACGTTTAAAAGCTGCAAAACTAAAACCGAACTGGGAGAAGAGCCATTTTGGTAGGCAACAACTACGTTATCTAGGTCATGTAATTGATTCTGACGGCATACACACCGATCCCGATAAAGTAAAAGCCGTCACTACGTTATCAGCTCCAACTACGTAGAAGGAACTCCGCCGATTTAACGGACTGATCTCATGGTACCGACGTTTTATACCCAACGTGTCCAAAACCACCGCACCGCTTAGCAAATTGTTAAGAAAAAACACCACTTGGCACTGGGGACCTGAGCAACAAGAAGCCTTTGATAAAATCAAAGAACATTTAACAAATGCTCCCATTTTAACATGCCCGGACTTTGAAAAAACAATGTGTTTACAAACAGATGCTAGTAACGATGGGCTAGGAGCAGTATTAACTGAAGAGATAGATGGACAAGAAAAAGTCATAGCGTATGCCAGCAGAACTTTAAATAAAGCAGAGAAAAACTACTCTGCCACCGAAAAAGAATGCCTAGCAGTAAAATGGGGTATCTGGAAAATGCGAGACTACTTAGAAGGTTATCATTTTGTAGTATTAACCGATCATCAATCTTTGAAATGGTTAGAAAAAATCGATAATCCGTCAGGAAGAATTGCTCGTTGGAGAATGGAATTAGACCAATGGGATATGGAAATCCGTTACCGAAAAGGAGCCGAAAACAATGTAGCCGATGCGTTATCACGACAGCCTATCGAAATATGTTCTGTAGCCAAGCGTAAAAACTGCTCGTGGTATAATACAAAATTTAAAGAAGTAAAAACGCAACCGAAGGAGAATCCGGAATTTTGTATTAAAGAAGGGAAACTATACAAGCATATTATACATACGTTAGACTTTAATGAAGAAGATCCGAACGAACAATGGAAATTATGCATTCCAAAAACTGACCGAAACCGAGTCCTGCAAGAATGTCATGACGAATCGACAGCCGGACACTTAGGTATTGGAAAAACTCTCGTACGCTTATCACGTTATTATTATTGGCCTGGAATTTTGCGGGACGGAGCAAAATACGTAAGGAATTGTACTAAATGCCAACAATATAAAATACAACAACAAACGAAAGCCGGTCTTATGCATCCAACAAATGTTCAACAACCATGGGAAATGGTATCAATAGATCTTGTAGGACCACAACCTCGATCCACTAACGGAAAAATTTGGTTACTTGTAATGCAAGATCGTTTTACCAAATGGATAGAATTGAGAGCTTTGAATAAAGCCACCGGAAAAGCTATTGCAAAAGCCATTAAAGAACAAGTAATTCTCCGACACGGATGCCCAAAAACTATAATCAGCGATAATGGTAAACAATTTATCAGTAAAGAAGTAGAAGACTTATTAAAGAAGCACGGAATTACACACCGAAAGACACCGCCATATACACCGCAATGTAATTCCGTGGAAAGAGCAAACCGTGTAATTAAAACTATAATTGCACAATATATAGAGAAAAATCAAACCATGTGGGATAATCACCTACCCGAAATTGCCTTCGCATATAATACCGCTCACAGTGATTCTACTGGATTTTCCCCTGCATACCTGAATCATGGAAGAGAATTTACCATCCATCAACCAAAAAGTAGTGCTACTTGTAATACCGAAACTCGCATTAAGAGGATACGCGACTCTATTGAATTAGCTAAAATAAATCTCGCCCAAAGTTTCCAAAAACAACAAAAGCACTACGATCTTCGACGAAGAGCATGGACACCAAATATAGGTGATAAGGTATGGATGAAGACTTTTAAGCTGTCTAACAAAGCAGAAAAATTTAATGCAAAGCTAGCACCTAAATTCGATGGACCGTACGTAGTAAAACGAAAAATATCACCAGTTATTTTTGATTTACAAAGAAATGGCCGAATAACTAAACATATTCACGTCAAAGATATCAAGCCGCATTATGAAAACTCCGTAAACACCGTGATAATACCTATAGAAGCCGCAGGGCAGCTGTTACATTAAAATAAAAAGACTCTTACAACTCAACCCACACACAGGAACCATTCGTCATGTAGGACCACTTCGAGCGGTAAATTTAATTTTTTTTCACACTTTCAATGCGTTATTCTTATACTCTTAATTTTATTTTGTAGGGTTATAATTTGATATATTTTTCGATCTTGAGGGTCAATGCAGGTGTTTCAGTTTTTAAATAAATAAAAACACTTATATAATGCTAATAAGCAACGTTTCGTCCGCTTAGGTTTGCGGACCTCATCAGGCAATGCATGCGTATCACCAACGTTTCACTTCATGCTTATACTTAAGCGCTCAAGTATAAGCATGAGCGCTCAAGTATAAGCATAAACTGTGAGCGCTTAAGTATAAACATGAAGTGAAACGTTGGTGATACGCATGCATTGCCTGATGAGGTCCGCAAACCTAAGCAGACGAAACGTTGCTTATTAGCATTATATAAGTGTTTTTATTTATTTAAAAACTGAAACACCTGCATTGACCCTCAAGATCGAAAAATATATCAAATTAAAAAAATGAAGGGTGCTAATTCTCATTGTAGGGTTATATATATTTTTTTTTAAGAATAAAAATTACCGAATTTTTACTCTCCGAAGAAAGAGGGGAATGTGACGTGTGATAAACACACGCACTAGTATTGCGTAAAATTATTTTATAAATTGTTAATATTATATAATAGTAATAAGTACGTAGTATATTAAGATAGCTTCGCGATAGACACGGGCCGTTAAACGCGAGTTGAACGACCGCGCTATAAATAGATTAGAGTCATTGACCGCCTCCCCACTACTGTGCCTACTCGCCAGTTCATTGACCCCGTCCGGAGTGGGGGGACAGGCGTTATACGCATGCGCGCTCTCGTAGAATCGGGTATATAAGGCGCACCGAAACCACCAGTAGCCAGTCTGCAACTGGACGACAGATCGGACTGGCCGTGAGCACACGACCAGCCCCTTTCTCCGACCTAGTGCAGCAACCGTGGATACGTTCGTGAGCACACGTTCGTAAACACGGTTACCGTATACCGTACCGACCGTTACCGTAACCGCATCATACCGTAGGCACCTCGTGAGCACACGTGGTGTCTAATCCTGTCCGTATCCTCGTGAGCACACGTGGATTATCCCGACCGCACCCTCGTGAGCACACGTGGGTTATCCTGACCGTATCCTCGTGAGCACACGTGGATTTTCCCGACCGCACCCTCGTGAGCACACGTGGGTTATCCCGACCGTATCTTCGTGAGCACACGTAGATTATCCCGACCGCACCCTCGTGAGCACACGTGGGCTATCCCGACCGTATCCTCGTGAGCACACGTGGATTATCCCGACCGTATCTTCGTGAGCACACGTAGATTATGCCGACCGCACCCTCGTGAGCACACGTGGGCTATCCCGACCGTATCCTCGTGAGCACACGTGGATTATCCCGACCGTATCTTCGTGAGCACACGTAGATTATCCTGACCGTGTCCTCGTGAGCACACGTGGACTATCCCGACCGCCCCTCCGTGAACATACATACTAGCCCGAACCGTATTACCGTGCGAGCATACACGATACCCGTTAGTCGCGTCCGTTTAGGAAACTAGTTATAAGACAGCATTGTGAAGTTCGTAGATCGCGTAATAATTAAGTATTTTGTCTTGTTTTGATTACAGACTAATTAGTTATTTCACCCGACCAAGACCAGGCGGGCTGGCAACATTTACACTATATCTTTGTTTATTTTTTATATATCTGTACATAGTCTTAATAATAATTAGCCTTTATTATAAATAGTGGTACTTTATTTCAAATTCCTTAAAACCTGAGCAAGGTCCGGCAAAGATTCACTCCGTTACAATTTAATATAGTATAATTTAATTTAGTATAGTATAATTTAGTATACATTTGAAAATTTAGTATTCAAACATGTATCCACCAGGAATACCAGGAACAGGACCTTGTTGATAAAACTCCTCCTTCTCCTCCTAAAGCTTATTTTGATCAATGGTTAACCTTTTGAAAATCAAACAGCTGTATGAAAATGTAAACTCGACGCGTCGAGCAGACGCGCCTTCGTGTCGACGTGAACATAGCTGCGCTACCGTTGGGAAATCACTAGATACTCGTCTTCTAGTTATTTCCCTATTTGGCAGAATTTCCCGTCCAACACTGGTGCCGCAGGGCAGTGTCCTCGGCCACTCTTATTTTCTATTTTTATTAATGACCTCCCGCGGGTGTTAAAACATTCCAACCATATGATTTTCGCGGATGACACCCAGATCTATCACTCGTTCTACCCAACTGATCTTGCTCAGGGTGTACAAAGGATTTCGGAAGACGCTAATGCGATAGACGACAGGGCGAGATTAAATGGTCTAAATTTAAATGTTAAAAAGACGAAAGTGATGATCTTGGGAAGTCAGGCTTTCATCTCGCGCATTGACTTTGATTCTGCCCCGAAGGTTTCAATAGGGAATGATTTACTTAACTATGAATCTGAGGTCAAATCTTTGGGCATATGGATTACACCCACACTGGACTGGTCTCGTCAGGTCGCATCTGTGTCGCAGCGAGTTCACGGAGTTCTTCACTCCTTAAGATTTTTTAAAAGAGCGCTTTCACGTCAAAACAGAAAGAGCCTCGTCGAAGCTCTAATATTCCCGCATTTCGACTACGCCTGTGCTGTTTACCACGATCTGGATGCTACCAGAAATTTGAAATTAAAGCGTCTACTAAATGCGTGCGTTCGCTTTGTATGGGGTAATATTCCATGGCGGGAACATGTGACACCGTACCGTCGTAAGTTAGGCTGGCTGTCGGTTGAGCTTAGAAGATCCCTTTTTATTGCTACCTGTGCATATAACGTCATCTCCCATAATTCCCCTTCCTATATTGCTAGTCATTTCATTATTCGTGATGCTTCATTTCCTGCCCGTTCTTCCTCACGTCTCCCACCCTCATCCCTTTTCTATCTTCCTCCTCGGACTGAGGCTCTTAACAACTCCTTCATTATCACAGCTTCTCGCCTCATCAACCATCTTCCTTTCACAAACTTTGATCCTCTCCTCTTTAATTCTTTCAAAGCCTCACTCATATCATATCTTACTGAGCTCGATCGTCAGACTTGGGAAGCGAGAATGGTAAATGAGGGAATCGACTGCCCTTCCCTGCCGGATTTTTGATTGTGCGATTTAGATTCTATTTAGTTAAGTTTAATTTTATTGTATTTTATTTTATCCTATTCTATTACTGCAGTTGATACAATGCGTTTCCATTTTTCTTTGTACAATGCGACTTTTATTTATTTATTTATTACGTTTTATTGTTATTACTTGTAAATATTTATTAATTTTTATTTTTATAGAAATTTTATTGTTGTTATTTGTTATTTTTATTATATTTTATACTTTTTACGGATCAACATGTTGTTGCGAGAGCTCATTAAAGAGTTCATTTGTGTATACGGGGTTCCACCTCAATTTACCCAAAATAAAGAAAATCAAATCAAATCTCTCAAACTCAACCGGCTTAATTATAGAAACGGAAAATGAAGAATCTTTGCAAAAGATTCTAAGTAAACCGTCTCTAAAAGAAACCTTCGAGATGTATAAACCAATAAAGCAAAAGCCGAGGATGATCATCTATGATCTCCCCAAAAATATAACCGAGAAGGAGATAAAGGAATTAATAGTTGAGCAAAACGTTTGCTCAGCTGACGAGGCTGAAAGAGAACTAACGCCGAAATTTAAAACAGGGAAAAGGGATACGGGCAGGACCAACTGGGATAATCAGGTAACCCCAAAAATAAGAAGTAGGTTGCTTCAAAGAAATAGGATCTTTGTAGATTACCAATCTTGTAAGATACAGGACTTTGTACTAGTCTTCAGGTGCTTTAAGTGCCAGAGATTTGGTCACATTAGTAAAGTGTGTAATAACGAGGTATATTGTTCGCACTGTGCCGAAAAGGGCCACTCGTTCGGCAAATGTCCGAAAAAGCAGGAGAGCAAGAAGTGTATAAACTGCGTCAAAGCCAAGAAGAAGTCGGATCATAATGTTCTCGACACGAAATGTCCGTGCTACACAAAAGCACACGAACGGCTAGTCAACAATACAGATAACGGGGAGTAAAAACCCTGTATTCTGATCACACAACTTAATGCCACACGAGCACAGCGGGTGGTACCCGAAATAAAGCAGAAAGCGTATGAAAAGGGAGTACACGTTATTATTCTGCGGGAACCATACACAAGGAATAATAGTAACGGGATACGGTATGGGTGTAAGAATAGTCTCCTCCAAAGAAAATCCGTGGGCAGCCATAGCAATAACAGACCCGAATGTGACAGCGATGCAAATCACTAACCTATGCTCATCGCAATTCGCAATAGCAGAAATATCAGTACCATATAAAGTATACCTGATTAGTGGATATTTCCAACTAAAAGATGATATTGAGATACATCTAAGATTGCTTCAAGCGATAGTGACGGTTTTACAAGGAAAGAGCTTTATAATTGGTATTGATTCAAATGCAAGATCTCCTTCATGAGGCCCAATGTAAACGGATTCAAAAGGAGAGAAACTAGAAGAATTTATACTCCAGAATAATCTCAGAGTAATAAACGATCCCAATAGTATTGCAACAGTCGCAAATGAAGTTGGAGAAGGATATGTCGATGTAACTCTAACCTCACCAGATATGGCACTAAGAATACAAAACTGGAAAGTCCAAGAAAACTGGACATCAAGTGACCACAGAGCAATAACATTTGAATTAGTGGAACAAGCTCAGGGAGGTAGATACAGGAAGCAAGAGTACATCAAAAGCTATATAACAAGTAAAGCGGACTGGGGATTGTTTATTAATACACTCAGAGAAAATTGGAACGCCCAACCGCACCGACAGGATATTGGTTCCACGATCGCTGGCATTAAAGACATAATAAATGGGATGAAAATAGCACGTGACAAAGCTATACTCACTAAGAACAAGACGAGTAGAAAAGTTCCATGGTGGAACGAGAAATTGACAAAGGCCAAAAAACATACAAACAGGCTACACAGACAATTTCAAAAGGAGAGAGATCCGGACATAAGAGAACGAGCAAAAATGACCTATAGAATGGCCAAGCGACAATATACAAGACTAATAGACACAACTAAAACCCAAAAATGGAAAGAATTTGTGACCAAACAAGGAAATGACAATCCATGGAGCTTACCATACAAACTGGCTGCCAAAAAAGCTAGTGTCAAAGAAATCGCAAGTAACGTAAAGACAGACGATGGCTACACTATGACCTGGAATGAGACAGCAGAGCAAATTCTTCATCAGCTCTTTCCACACGACAATCTGGAGACAGGGACGAGAGAACAGAGAGAAGTAAGGCAACAAAATCAAAGATACACAGACGAATACAGCGAAACTGAAAGTTTCACAAGGTAGGAAATGGTGCCAGGAATCGACTATTTCGATCTGCAAATAATAAGAGTTGCACTTACAGTAGTTAGTGAAGAACTGCTAAGGCTATATAACAATTGTCTAAAACATGGTATATTTCCGACTACTTGGAAAACAGGCAAAGTAATAACAATCAAGAAGAGAAGAGAAAAAGATCCTGGTCAATTAGCTCATACAGAACAATATGCCTGCTACCAGTTTTAGGAAAAATTGTGGAAGGTGTGATAATCAAAAAATTAGATCAAATTGTGGAACCACGTCTGTCAGATAAACAATACGGTTTTAAAAAAGGAAGATCAACCGAAGATGCGATAGTGTACTTAAAGACCAAAATGCACAGCTCAAGCAGTACTTAAGAATCTGAAAGGCATGAACTGCCCTTGGAGACTGTACAATATCATTAGGGATTACCTCTGTAATAGGAAAGTTATTATAACCGAAGGTAGCAATTTTGCAAGAAAATGTGACGAAGAGATGCCCGCAGGAATCTCTACTAGGACCAATTCTATGGAATGTCGTGTTTGATGAAGTGCTTCACAAGTTAGACAGAGAAGGGCACGAGAGGATAGCCTATGCAGACGACCAAGCCATTATAATCGAAGGAGAATCCCGTAAAGAACTGGAACAGAAAGGACAAATGGCCATAAATATAATAGAGAAATGGAGTGAAAAAGTCAAAATGAAACACGCCCCAGATAAATGCGCAAAAAAGACTTGGCTTTAACCGCGACTATAGCAGAATTAGAAGTTGCAGAATGAGAGTTGAGCAAAAGGAAATAATGAATGAAAAAGTTCAGAATGAAAGGTAGGGTGAGTGAGAGAGTAGGTAGAAACTCCTTCTTTTAGAGTAGGTAAATAAAAAGAAAGAAGAAGAAAGAAGAAAAGGAAGTTTCCTTCCGCGGCTCATCGACTACTCCAATGCAATTCAGTACAATGAGAATATTCTCAGATTAATAAGTCTAAAGAGGTTGGCGTATTTTATCAACCAAACGTTGCACAAAACGTAAAATCGTTTTTTTATTTATTTAAATGAATACACCTAACTGGCTCTCAAGAAATAGAAAAATAATTCTCTTGACGGTTTATATAAGTATATATACCAGGGGGCGTCGACCCCTGCGCGCTTCCCGCGCCAACCCTCCATTTTAACGGGTTCTTCGTAATTAATATCATTATAAAAATCTTTTAAATTGTATTATTTTTCCACTACCATGGACACCCTACCAATTAAACAGATTTACACAACACCTTCAAGGTACTGCTACAGTGCATTGGGTTTTATACCAAAAATTTAATTCTTTTTGAAATACGATTATAATTTAAAAATAAAAGTTTTTACCAAATTTTAGAGTAATGAAATCAGAATAAAAATATAAAAAAAATAGAGACATATTAAATGTTAACTGTAAATTTTAAACTATATGAATTCTTATAAAGCTTAAATGTATATTTTAATAATTATAAATGTTAATGAATAATTAACGTACCAAAAATAGTAAAGTGCACATACTTACTAAATTGTGGTATTTAGTAACTATTTATTAAAATTATGGATTATTTTAAACGGATCTAAATAGAACTTTACCTCCTAAAATTAATTTATTTAATGACGAAGGATCATCGCCAAAAGTTCTATGTCATTAATATTTAGTACATTTAGAGTAATAAAACTTTCTTCTTAAATAAATAAATGTTTGTATGAATTTTAAAGATCTATTTATAACATTTTAGCGGCATATAAATAAAAACTTGTTTCTTCCATTTCTCCCGTAATACGTAATTTGCACTCTCTTTCAAAATTTTAGTTACAGAGCCCATATATTTATTTTGATTATTATAAACAAATTAATTCCTTAAATAATCTTATGTTTCTAATAAATACATACTTGTTTATTTACAATATTGTTTTATATAAATATACATTATCTACTCACTTATATATCCATACAATTTTAAAATTTTAATTTAATAAATATTTAAATTAAATGCTCCTAAATAAATAATTTTTGAAAAACTTTTCAAATGTAATTCGTATTTTATATTGCCACTGTAAAAATTTGAACTTTCTTTTGCCATTACTGTTTAGCATAGATTTATCTTAAAAATGCAATAATTAATGTATTTAATTTTTAATCCATATATCATATGGATATTTGGAAAAGTGTAGGTTATACTTGATTAATATTTATTTTATCTTCAAACAATTTTGCATCTGTATTTAAAGCATTACATTGAATTTAAGATCCGTTATTATTATTGAGCACACGTTTAAAAATTTTATGAGTTTTATCAGGAATAAATAAACTAATACACATTCTATCAAGCTATATTCACAACTTTCTTTTGCGCACGGAAAAAATACGTATATTATCTATTCTTGAAAAAACATGATTTTGAAATATATATATTACATAAATATTCAGCTACGCACACACACACATGGATAAATATGGTACCTTCTTGGAATATAAAGCTTAAAAGGTCATATGGAGGCACTTATATGACCAGTGCCTTTCTTCCCGCATCAGCAGCAAAAAAGCTGCTACAGAATGGGAAGCTTAGGACAGGTTGCGTCAACTGTAGGTTTCGGTTCCGCGAACCGATCTCGCGTTGTTACCGATGCCACGAGGTCGGTCACTACGCAAAAGCTTGCAAAAGCGCAGTCGACCGATCATCGCAGTGTTTCCGGTGCGGTCAAGAGGGCCACGAAGCAGTGGATTGCGCGGCGGATAAGAACATAGCCGCGCCTAAGGTTGAAGCACCTGACAGAAATAGTTAGGGTGCTACAAATCAACTTAATCCACTGTGCTGTGGCCCAGGATCTGCTGCCACAGTTGGTCAGAGAAGAGCAGGCTGACATTGTTATCGTCAGCGAGGAGCACAGGTATCTCATTGAATCCAAATGGGTGAGTGATACCATTGGCAGAGCGGCCAACTGGGTATGTGGAAACATGCATGTATCCGGAAAAATGGCCGCTCCCATCCCCTTTTTTACCTGGTTTAAGGTGGCGGGTATGCGAATATACAGTTGCTACTTTCCACTCAGTGATAACATCGACGGATTTCAGGGATCCCTTGATGCCACCGTTATAGTGCAAGGTCCTCCCGTTTGCCAATAGTCATCGGAGGGGATTTTCATGCTTGGGCGACAGATTGGGGCAGTACGAAAACGAACACTCGGGGTCGTACACTTCTCGAGGCCTTCGCGATATTAGAGTTGGAGATTTCTAACACCGGAACAACTCCTACTTTTACCAAGGCGGGGAGGTCGTCTATAGTAGACCTAACCTTCATCGATCCCAGATTAATGAAGAGGGGGTTTACCTGGAAAGTTAGTGATCGCTACACGGGGAGCGACCATGAAGTACTCCAAAATCTTCCAATACAAGAGATGGGTACCGCCTACCTTCAACCGAGAAAGGTTCCTCTGCTCCATAGCAGAAGTCGGTGTCAAAAGAATACCGGAAGAACGAGCCGAGGAACTCACGCGTGCCATAACATCGGCTTGCGATATCTCTATGAAATCCATCCTCCGTGGCCGTCCACCTATTTACTGGTGGAATGAGAATATCGCAAAAATACGCCGTTAGTATCTGCGGACTCGGTGACTGCACCAGAAAGCTCGGAACCAACCGCGGTACCAGGAACTAACCGCGGCCTACGAGGAAAAAGGGAAAGAGCTCAAGGCTGCCATTAAAGCGGCTAAACACAAGTGCTGGCGCGAATTTTGCGAGGAAGTGGACCGCGATCCCTGGGGTAAGCCCTACAAAATGGTGATGAATATGAACGGTACGCTACCTATTCCCACAACATCAGGAATGGGCAGCCGAGACAGGCCTAATGGGGAACGACAGTGCAGTCGCGCCGCCAGACATTAGCATAACCGAGCTGAAAATGGCTGCAAGGAGAATACCCATCCGTAAAGCTCCAGGGCCGGATGGAATACCTGGTCTGGCCATTAAGACCACTGCGCTGAATGTGCCACAAATTTTTGCGGACACATTTAGTGCATGTTTTCAATTAGGATGCTTCCCAGCAAGGTAAAAGGTACAGACGATGGTGCTTCTCCCAAAGGGGAGCCGACCAGCGGAGAACCCTTCCTCGTACCGGCCACTCTGTTTGTTGGATATAGCTGGGAAGCTATTCGAGCGGGTTATTTGTGCCAGGCTACAAGCAGCCATTGCACAGGAAGGCGTTCTGTCTCGGTGGGACAATATTATGTTGTCCTTGGAACAATTAAAGGTACCGCTCTACCTACGCAAAGTCATCTCTAGCTATCTCACAGAACGGATCCTCCTCTATGACACCGAGGATGACGCGCACTCCTATAACATCACTGGAGGCGTGCCGCAGGGTTCGGTCTTGGGATCTCTTCTTTAGAACGTCATTTACGATGGACTGCTTAGGCAGCAGCTTCCACAGGGAGTGTCGATGGTGGCTTTTGCGGACGATGTTTGTGGTCGCCGTCGCAAGGAGCATCGATGAGATAGAATATCTCGGAGATGCCTCTATCGCGGTAGTGGCTGCATGGTTGAGCACCCATGGGCTGTGTCTGGCGGCCGAAAAGACCAAGGCGGTACTTATCTCCAGAACGAAGCAAAGGAGGTACGCCATCTTTATTGTAAATGGTAAGCGTATAAGATCGGCGGACACGATGAAATACCTAGGAGTCATCTTGGAGGCGCGGCTAACATTCAAATAACACCTACAGAGTGCAGGGTCGAAAGCCGCAGGAGTGGCTAGAGCTTTGTCGGGCATAATGCCCAATATCAGAGGGCCAAAGCAGCCACATCGAGCCCTCTTAGCCACAGTGGTAAGCTCGGTAATTTTATATGGAGCCACGATTTGGGCGAATGCCCTAAGAAGTAATCTAAGCTACGGTGCATCCTGTCGGCGAGCCTGCAGAATAGCCGCAGTAAGGGTGGCTCATGCTTATAGAGCCGTGTCAAATATAGCCCTCTCGGTGATCGCGGGAATTCCTCCATCGATCTTTTGGCGATAGAGAGGGCTGATACGTACAGAAAAGGTCGGCCTACCATAGAAAACAGCAGCGAAGCAGCACGTGGTAGTAGCAGTCGGTGGTCACACAGGACTATCGAACTGTGGCAGCAGCGATGGGATTCGGCAAGCGAAGGTCGGATTCGTCACCTTCCACCTGATCCAGGTGCTTACCGGGCATGGGTGTCTTCTCAGTTACCTGCACCGCATCAATATATACGGGGGTGCGGAGTGCCCGACCTGCCCTGGTGTCGACGAAGAGGTGGAGCAAGTCATGTCCTGGTATACTCGATTCGCGGAAGAGAGGGGTGGCTGCACTATATCACGACAATAGCCGTCACACATGCACGAGACAGTGAGATGATTGCCGATCACGAAGGGCCAAACGTGGCATGACTGCCCCTCTCGAAGTAATGCCTTAGCAGGACCAACTGCCTTTAAGGATTTTTCCTCTTCTCTCTTCTCTTCTCTCTTTCTTTTCTTTTTATTTACCTACTCTAAAACAAGGAGTTCTTACCTACTCTCTCACTCACCCTACCTTTCATTTTGAACTTTTTCATTCATTCTTTCCTTTTGCTCAACTTTCATTCCACAAAAACCCTTGTTTCCCTATCCGGAATATTAGTCATTACTTTTGTACAACATCTCTATCTACCTTGATTACCTCTGTTCCACTACCACTGTTAGTGCGACTTTCGATTTTTGACCTATTTACTATCTTCCGTCTTTCACTCATTCAGTTTCTCCCTCTACTCACTTATGCTTTCCTTTCTCTCTACCTATTTCTAGTTCTGGAAGATTAACTGGGCCTACTTCTATCATTCATATTTCGCTTCTTCTGGAGCTGCTAATTCTGCTATAGTCGCGGTTAAAGCCACGTCTTTTTTATAAGTCTTCGGTCTTCGAAATCATGGTTAAATTATCTATTCCCTCTTTGGTCGTCATCATACCTTACGTTTTTCTAGCTGCTTCTTTCATGTCCTGTTCATATTTATACCGTATTGTTTCGTACTTCACACATATCCATAGAGCGTGTTCAGGGATATCTGCCTGTCCGCAGTTGCGTAGGTCGGACTCTACGAAATTAAATCTTTTCCTAAAAGATTGAAAATTCCCATATCCACTGAGTATTTGGATTAGTCATTTACTCGGTCTAAACGAAAACTTTGCTAGTCTTTCTTCTATGCTGGGTAAAACCTCATATGTGCGTCTGCCTTTTATCGTATTATCCCATCTCAGCTGCCATTCTTATTTCCTTGTTTATCTTTTCTATTGACAATTTTCACAATTTTCTTTCTCTTCGTGTGCCTCTTTCCGCTAGTCTTTCCTCCGATTGAACTGTAAAATTTTTATATCGGTACTCTTTTCCTTTTCTTATGCAATATAGTCCGATCCTTGTCTCACATTCTAAGTCAATCGGTACGTGACCTGTAATTGTCGCAATAGATTCGGCCGAGATGGTTCTATACGCTCCTGTGGATTTTTATCAGGGCATATCTTTGTGACATTATGAGTTTTGTTTTTCTGGACATTATTTGTGAGCCCGTACGAATCTGCTGCTGCGTATGTGATTATAGGTATAAACACTCCCTTGTATATTATTTCTAGAGATCGATAGTCTAAACCCCATTCCTCTCTAGCTAGGAAAGCCTTCGAATATTCCTCGGGTTTTCTTTGAGATCTCTGTAACATGCGTTTGTACGCTAAGGCCTTTGCCAAATGAAACACCCAGATATTTAAACGGTTCCTACCTTTTGATTCTTTGTCCATTTATCCTGATTAGTGGGTAACATTTTTGATGAAATGTTGCCTTTGCTAATAACATTGCGCACTTATCTGGGGCATGTTTCATTTTGACATTTTTACTCCATTTTTCTATTATGTTTATGGCCATTTGTCCTTCCCTTTCTGGTTCTTTACGGGATTCTCCTTATATTATAATCGCTTGATAATCTGCATAGGCTATCGTCTCGTCTCCTTCTCTGTCTAGCTTGGGAAGAACTTCGTCATAAACGACATTCCACAGTATCGGCCCTAGTAGAAATCCCTGCGAGCAGCCCTTTGTCACATTTCTGCTCGCAAAATTGCTACCTTCCGTTATAATAACTTTCCTATTACAGAGGTAATCCCTAATGATATTGTACAATCGCCAGGGGCAGCTCATACCTCTCAAATTCTTAAGTACACACACACACGCACGCGCGCGCGCGCGCGCGCACACACACACACACACACACACACACACCTGATGGCCACCATTGGTGCAGCCGAGTCGCCAGACATTAGTGAAGCCGAACTGAAGATGGCCGCTAAAGGTATTTCCGTACGTAAAGCCCCAGGGCCTGACGGAATACCTGGCGTGGCCGTCAAGACAGCGGCGATGAGTGCTCCGGGCTTGTTCCTGGACGCATTTAACGCATGCCTAAGAGAAGGTTGCTTCCCGGCCCAGTGGAAGACGCAGAGGCTGGTACTCCTACCGAAGGGAAACAAACCCCCGGAGGAGCCATCATCTTACCGCCCGCTCTGTATGCTGGATATAGTCGGGAAGTTCCTGGAGCGGGTGATCTGCGCCAGGCTCGCAGCGGCCATCGGTCGGGCCGGAGACCTCTCCGACAACCAGTTCGGCTTCCGAAAGGGTCGATCGACCATGGACGCTGTAGGCAGAGTTGTTGGTATAGCCACAATCACCTTGGACATCCGGAATGCCTTCAACTCTGCCAGATGGGACGACATCATGTTGTCCCTGCAGCACTTCCAAGTGCCACTCTATCAGGGAGCCACCTCGAGTTACCTGACTGACCGTACTCTGCTCTACGACACCGACGACGGTGTGCACTCCCACAACAGCACGGGAGGCGTGTCGCAGGGTTCGGTCATTGGGCCCCTACTCTGGAACGCTGTCTATGACGGCCTGCTTAGGCAGCAACTTCCGGAGGGTGTCTCGATGGTGACTTTCACGGACGACGTGGCGCCACTGGTGGTCGTAAAGAGTGTCGAAGAGATCGAATATCTCGGAGACGGCTCTATAGAAGTGGTCGCCACTTAGTCTGGCGGCGGAAAAAACGGAGGCGGTGCTCATCTCTCGCACAAAAAAGGAGAGGACCGCCACCTTCACGGTAGGTAAAGAACGGATACGGTCGGTGAAAACGTTGAAGCATTTAGGGGTCACACTAGACGCGCGGCTGTCGTTCAAACACCATCTCGCGAACGCAGGCTCAAAGGCGGCAAAGGTGGCCCGTGCGCTGGCGGGCATCATGCCCAACATCGGGGGACCCCAGCAACCGCGAAGGTCCCTCCTTGCCTTGGTGGTGAGCTCCGTAATTTTATACGGAGCTCCTATCTGGGCTGATGACCTGAACAGGCACAAGAGCTTTGGTGCTCTGTGCCAGAGAGCCTGCAGGATAGCTGCGCTAAGGGTGGCCCGGGCGTACCGAACCGTATCTGACATTGCGCTCTCGGTGGTCGCGGGGACCGCCCCCTTCGACCTCCTGGCAGCCGAGAGAGCTGAAAGACACCGTGAGGGTGGGTGACGCCTCGAAGAGAACCACTGCCACAACCGATGGTCATTGCGGACCGTAGAGGAGTGGCAGCGGAGATGGGACTCAGCCAGGGACGTCCGCTGGACCTACCGCATCATCCCGCGGATCCGGGAGTGGGCGAGCAGGAAACACGGCTTCGTCAGTTTCCAGCTTACCCAGGTGTTGACCGGGCACGGATGGTTCCGTAGCTACCTATTTCGTATAGGGGTCTACGGCAGCGCAGAGTGCCCGGCTTGTCCAGGGGTGGACGAAGACGTGGAACACGTCCTCCTACGGTGTCCTCGTTTCAGGGAGGACCAATTTCAAATCACTTGGAGCGGTCCTCTCACCCCTGAGGGCATCGGGGCGTGCCTGCTTGGCTCCCAGGAGGGATGGAACGCGGTAGTGACCCTCTGTACGGCCGTAGTGGACAGACTGGGTCTTATCAGAAGAGAAGAGGAGAGAAGAGTTGCGATAGCAACAGTGGTGGGCTAATCTAGCCGTTGCCTCCTCCTGCGAAGTAATGCCTTGCGGCGGCTCCCGCAGGGGAATGAAGGTAAGAAAAGAGGTGGAGTTTTAGTGGGTATGCCTATCGACATCCTCCGTAGGAGAGTCCCACACACGGGGAGACTCGCATGGCTCCAGTTATGGTGCATTAAGTATTTCTCCACCTCTTCGAAAAATAAAAAAAAAAAAAAAAAAGAACACACACACACACACACATCTATATATATATATATATATTTATACAGGAACACTCATCAATATCAATAATCTAATACTTTATTCACGTACATAATTCTAACAAGATTTAAATTTCCAACACAAAAATTGTAACGTCGTATCTCGCTCTGATCCCCGTACAAGTTATTTATTAATTAAAAGCGAAACGGCTCAAAGAATAGGTTCAGGGTTACCATTTAGGGTTTTTCTGTCCTCTATTATCTAATGTAAATGTGGTCATACTGTGCAAGTGCAACAAAGAAAAAACACCTCTATCTGGCAACACTGAATAGGTTATTTTCGTCGCTGCAAGGTCGAGAAGTCGATCTCGCGAGACACGATCGATGAGATAGGACAATTTCCTACGTGTCACGGGAAATACGGGAACAGAGGGAAAAGCGGTCATAATTATAATAAATAAACATGCGACCGATTGATCACGAATAAAAGAAAATTTATTCTATTAATAATCAATACGATGGGGTTGCCGACAAGAAGTACGGTGAATTCCCCGGTCTCGTTGTGCTTGTGCGGCAAGCACTGAGCTTGTTCCCCGCGTTCGCCCCACGCAAAGCACGTCGCCTTCGGTAACACCGATATGTTACCGAATAATCACATAATCATTCACTTTCACATACGACAATAATTAGATTGACTAATGTCGGTTACTTACCGGGCTGACTTGTCCATGCGTCCTGGCAGAAGTAGGCGTCCCGCCGTATTCTGGCCGCTGAAATGACCCGGTGTCCCGTTCTCTTACTGCACGTCCAGTGGCGGTTCGACGTTGCGGCAATTGGTCTACCTCGGGAAGAAACATGACACGAGGTACTTGTTCCTTCACACTGCACTACGTTCACTGTAGGCACACGACACGCATGAGTCATCCGCGATAAGCGGCTTCCCGATGGCCGGACGAACCGGACCGATATTAACCCGTGTCGCACTGTTGATAATACTTATACTTATTTGCAAAGGTACATGAATGCTGGCATACATCCTTGCGCGAGGATATAAACAAACGAACAGCGCGGCCTTAACTGAATACAGATGTTAACATAATATACACTTTTGGACTCGATTAAAATTAACATGTACAATAAAATATTAGTTCGAATATTCTTCTATTTCATTCCAACGATGTCTCGTCGCAAAATTATATTGATATTAACAATTTAAAAATCAAAAAAGGTCATACATATTGTTTAAAGCAAATATAAAAACTTGACTATGCCAAATTTTTGAAAATAATAACCCATTTTACATTAACACTATAACGGGTACAGATTTCGAGTATCGGCGACGTATTGTCCATCGATAGCCGACTAGCCTTCTACCTCGCGCCCCTGGGATCGTCGGTTCGCATTCCGATAAATTCGTTGATTTTTTTAGTCCTCATATTCGGTCTGTAGCCCGTTACAATACATACCCTTTCTAGGGTATGACATCCCCCTAAAACTAGATAACTTCCCGGCGACATACTATATGTAAGACATGTTATGCCACATAATCATCTAGCGTGATGTACAGAGCGGCGAACGCCATATTGATTGAGGAACATTTCACTAACTAATTAAAGTACCTCTCGTCAATCAACACTCCGCAGTATCATGAGTGTCGCACGTGTAAAAATTATTCAATTGCAAAATATACATGAGAATGACATTGCTCGAATGGAGTATTCGAGTACAAAAGGCAATAGACTAGGAAAATTATTACATAAGTATTTATAACATGTATTATAACAATTTAAATTTATATTTAAATACCATAACTATAAATTCCAGGAAGATTGAATAGAGAACAACGATAGACGACGATCATTATTGACAATGAAAACAACGACAACGACGATAATAATATAAATAAATAAAAAAACAATTAATTTTTAGTTATTCATCCTTTCTTCAACTCCATTTACAGACCATTTCATATATTGAAATATATTATTCAACATAAAAAGTAAATATTACGGGAAGATGGGGTAAGATGGCCGGTTATAAAAATGAAAAATTTAAGCTACTTTTCAATATAAAAACAAACGTTATATTTTATTTATTTGTTAATTTATAAAGGCATTTACGGTCGTTTTTCCGAATCAAACAAATTTAAATTAAACGAGGCACTATCTGCTCTTCGTCCACTATATTTAGTGGAATTTCCCAAAACAGGCCCTCGTTAAATAAAAATTATAAGCGTTTCGTCCTCGATACCCAGTTTGGATTCTTCAGTAAGGAACTGGAGATGGAGGAAGAAACGTTTATAATTTTTATTTAACGAGGGCCTGTTCTGAGAAATTCCACTAAATATTGTAAAAAGTACTGCGTAGTTTAGAATAAAATTACGGCGTAGAAGACGAACAAAATAAGGTTGATAGAGAATGATTCTAAGTAAATGCAGTAATATAAAATATAATTTATAGAGCTAAGGGACAGATTAATTTACGAGTGTTTCGAACGAAAAGAGAGTGATATGTAGAGTTGAAGATATTATTCAAAGCCAATACGCATATAAGCGGGATCGCCGATAGTGAAATCGAAACGAAGGGTTGCGCAAGTTTTTTTTGTACTGTACTATAAAATCAATGCTCGGAGAAGAGTCGGCGATAGGAAACATGGACTAGAAAACTCGAGCATTAGAAGGAAGTAATAAATTAAGCCGTTTTTTGGGTAATGTCGCAGTAATAAAAGGGGGACAGCAAATTCTCCGAATTAACTCCGAAGCGATACAGAAAATGCATGGGATTCGATAATTTTTAATCACGCACATCTAACGGCCCAATTGGGTGCAAGCACAGAAAAATCGAGAACTACTTACGCAATTTCCATCTAAAGTAAAGCGTAAGACAAGGACAGATGCATAGATTTTTAGGGTATATAAAGAGGACCCAGAACAGACACAGCCACTCCTAATTTTTCGTCTAGAGCTTGCGTAAGGCGAAGCTCTGCCAGTCAACTCTTTGATTTTTATCCGAGGGCGTGGCTCTGCTACTTGGACTTTAAAGAAATACGCATTCAAAATCAAAAGAGGTTTTGTATTCGGGAATCGAGACGCATCGTTGACATCTACGAGCCATAGTCAAGGAACTACGACTTCGACATCTGGCAATCATCGGACTCCGAAAGCATACGCATCCAACGTCGGCGCCCGCAGGTCTAGCAGGACATTATCAAGCCAATTGACATCGCTATCCACGTTCGAGGCGAACCTTCGTTCCTCACCGTATATATATATATATACACACACTTATATATATATATATATGCATTTGGATATAGGGGGTTATGGAGCCTCGTATGTGAAATTCCAATAACCCTATCCCTTTCCCACTCATTGTTAATATGGCAGGTTTATGGAGCCGGGGCTCCATAATCTTTTCTGTCTCTTTTTATCGTACTAAAGTACGTATATTCCTTCTCTGTCATGGGCGTCATAAACCCCGACATTTAAAATTATGTACATATATATATACATATATATATATATATATTTATGCACTTAAGGTATATTCTTTTCGACATTGTATACGCTTGTAATATTCGTAAAGGCAAACTCTTACAACAATTATTATTTGGAACTGCAATTTATTGACAATAATTCATGTTTTCAACGGCAAAAATTTTTTATTTAATCTGCATTTACTTATAATAATTCTTATTTCGATTATTAATTATTAATGTTTATAATAAAATAACTTTGTGTATATTTCATTCTATAATTTGTTAACTTGTTCGCCGTACAATTGTTTATTTAATCAAAATTAAAATCGTTATTTGACTTAAATAATTTTATGCAATTGTTAATAAAATAGTATAATTTTATATGTGTTTTTGCCCATTAAAAAGCTAGAAGAATTTAGTTACACATGTTCATTTAAAAGAAAACAGCATATTATTATGTTAACAAATTTAAATAAATAATGCATGATTAATACGAAAAAAAATATATTATTTTATTATCCCACATTATATCCTACATCTCTACTCTCAAAATAACGTCGCTCGCTACTCCCGGAGACGTAAGGCTAGTTTATTAACCATTTGCCTTTTTGTAAAATTTTTATAGTGATTGGTACAAGTCTGGACGTGACAATATAGTGGACGAAGAGCAGATAGCGTCTCGTTTAATTTAAATTTGTCTGATTCGGAAAAACGACCGTAATTGTATTTATAAATAGACTCATTACCGAATGCTAAATACATTATTTATTTGTTAATTATTTTTTAATTGATTAATCTCGTAAAAGTAAAATAGGCAGAAAATTAAATAATCTTGAATTTGTAAATCTAAATTGGACACAAACATTTGCTATTATTTAAATAAAATAAACATACCTTCATTTCGGGCTTCTTCGCTTCTCATGTAAATAACAAGCATATTTGTAAGACTTCTATATTCTTCGAAAGACATTGTTAACTTTTTCTTAAACTGTGAATTATCTGTTTCATGAATTACATTTTCAATAACTGAAACAAATTATTGATTTATATAACTTTACATAAATGATTACATAGAAGTAGCTGGTCGACACAAATTTAAAGAACATATATTTGTCAAAATGCATTTAGTCTTAAATTATACTTTAATATAATATGATTAAATAGACGGCATATGTGTTTAACAATAGAACATCAATTTCATTAAGTAACTTTTTACTTTTCTTTTTAGATATTATAATGTAAGTGATGATATATTGCAATATCATATTGGTGTTTTATTACCGAGTAAAGTAACACTTGGCCAATTTTATAACACTAAAAAATACTGTAACTTAATATATTCTAACATAACTGCTGGTTTTTTAAAACTTTGATTAATTTTGTACGTGAACGCACTCAAATTATGAGCGCAGTTTAAAATTCTAGATAAAAATTCGTTAATAATCAGTAATTATTTTCTTGATAATTTTCAAGCCACGCAAAAACATGCATACGTACTCCAACGCTTTTTTCTAGGGTTTAAAGTGAAGGTCGGAATAAATAAGTACACAAGTTTTGAAAGAAAATAAAAGTAAGTTTATTCGATGTAAAATTGAAACTCGTACAATTTGCGCCGTTTGCCAAACACGGCACGCGAGTTTGCTCATACACTTTTCACAATCAAATTTTATTATTTATGCAACGCACGTGTACACTTAAGAATAAAGGGATCTGGAAACACTGAAGCTCACCTATTAACCTTGAGAACCTTTTTTGGATGCTCACAAACATGGCCAAAAACAGTAGATTTATATGGAAACGGAAAAGTAGGTCGGAGTCGTAACACTCGGTAAGACCAAGTGGATAGATCTGTTCTCTGCATACGATACTTCGTCTCGGCTAAGAGTACCTTGTGTATAGACGATGTACTTGATGGTACTCGTGACTCAATCCTTATGCAAGAGCGATGTGGGATCTTACGAGCATGTGCGTAGACCCGTGTACATCAAGAGTCGCGCGATTTCGACAAGTTCTCGTTGTTGAGCGGGAGCAAGAAAGCAACGAAAAGATTGGTGCATCCTATTCCGTGCCTCCTTTATTTATATAAATTTAATCCCGTGCTTTCCTATAGTGTGTTTGCGGGTTATCGTGTCCCCCCCCCCCATTTGGGCAGTTTTCGATACCGCGAACGTTCTTTGCAGCCGCGCCGTCGGCCGAAGCTAAACTCGCCGCGGACGAGTACTTCATCTTCCGGCCAGCATTTTCGCGACGTTTAGATTACCGATTGTATCCGTGCAATCCATGAGCCCGCTTTACGCCTTTCTAATTCACCCCTCCACCGAGCCGATCGCAGCCGAGTTCGAGCCCGCGTAAGAGACGAGACTGGCACCCGCGAGTATAGGGAAATTGAGCGGATAATAAACGTAACAATTTTATATATTTTGTCTTTATTATCAACCTCACCTGCACTCTAATCCCCAGTGCAGCGTGACATTGGTGCCCAACGTGTTATTATTTTTTTTGGGATTAGAGCATTGTGAGCAGATAGCGAGACGGAGAGCGGCCATTTTTCTTTCTCGTTCATTATTTATTATAAATAAATTTATTATTTTTGAGCAACTATTAATGTAATTTCAAAGCTTTAATAATTTTCGGTTGCAAAATTTTTCTTTTTTTTCCTCTTTTATAAACAAATATTACTGAATGTTTATGTTTATGTTGCACCATAACAACGCATATATATATATATGAAGCATACGTACATACAAATAGTATACACACGTTTATTTAAATAAAATTGCTATTAATTTGCATTTGCTATATTTTTCGCTTGAATGCTTATACATTTATTTAATTGCTTATTATCCCTACATATTGATATTTGCCATTGGTTGCAATTTTTTTATTAACAATTATTAATAGCATAGCACGATATTTCCCCCTCCTACGCATATTCATTGGTTAATCTATAGCATTCCCCTTAACCCAGCTCCATATAATTATTATATATTTTTTTAAATAACCCATACTACCAGCGAATTATATTATTGCCATTACATTCCCTAACCAAATTAACAGCATATTTTTCCCTTAGCGCATGTTTTAAAAATTATAAATCCTTATACATTTTCTAAACGTACCGTATAAAATTATTCATTTTTCTTGGATTGCTGTAGCTTAATTAATTAATTTTTTTTTTACTATTTCCCTAGTAATAATATTCAGATTTGCACTAACGGAGCAAATAAATTTATACTTTTTATTGCTTAAGCAAATAATTATTTCGTTTTGGTGGTTTGCGTTGCTTTTTTTTGTAACTAATTATAAATTAAAAATAATTTAATAGTCAAACATTGAGCTATTCGATTATTGAGCAAGAGCTATTAATTAAGCAATTGTTTTCCGAAACCTAATAAACATGTCCAGTAATAATAGATAAGGCGGAAAATTAGTAGGAATAAGTGCAGCTCAATGCGCACCAATAATAATTAGGCCAGTTATAAATGAATTAGCCGAAGGAAGAGTTGTCTCCTATGCGGGAATATCATTTGAAATTGAGATAACGATATTGCTATTATTCGCGATAGAGTAGCTCGTTTTGAAATTAGACGCAATTTCGGAGACTCAGCGGCTCAATGGAATCCGCAAAAAGACCAAATGTAGTGTAACGGGCACAACTTTTAATAAAAATTCAAACGATTAAAAATAATAATTAGATTTAAATAACCGCGGTCGATAACGCCTTAATAAGCATCGATCGATACACGATTATCTATCGACGATAAATAGATCGTAATCTCAAATGGTAAATAGATATATATGTATATAAGTCAAATGTATGTTCACGCGAATGAACCATTTAAGTATAATTGACGTCATACTTTGTTTTGATAAATTTAATTATTTAATCATAGTTTATATTCAATACTTAATTAAATTTTATAAGAATAGAAAATTAGGATAATTAATAACGCATCAAATGATATGCAACAACCAACAAGTTTAATTATTTATTTAAGTTTATTAAACATTGCAAATTTCAATAAGGTATAAAAAAGTAAATGCATTATAAAAATCTAGAAAAATCAAAGTTTCTGATAGGTTTATCATTATTGTAAATTTTAAAGTTGAAATATTATTTAAAAAGTTAATAACATTAATGTTATTAACAATACAAATTTAAATTGTTAATAAAAATAGGATATCATAATATTATAGAATCTTGTTATAATTAAAAATTAAAGTAATTGTAGAACCTTAAGATAATGAAAAAACAAATTCAAATAAGACATTTTTAAAAGAATGCACACGATGCAAAAATGCATATCAATTTAGACTATATAAATTGTACAAATTATAAATATTTAAAAAATAGGATCAGTGTATAAAAATATTTGTGTTTTAAAAATTAATTTCAAATGCGAAGAAATAACATAGATCTTAGGTAATAAGCAAAAAACTGTTAAACGGTCAAGAAGCGACTTTAGTATATAAAGGGAGCGAATCTCGATTCGAGAATTATTATTAAACTACAAGCCAATGTAGCATGTACGATTCATATTATCGGCCTTCGTAGCCAGTCAATAATCTCTTAAAATTAAATAGAAGTCACGGATAATTTTATTTACTGTAAAAAAATCCACACTCCACTTTTCTTCCCTTCGCAGGAAGAAAAGCGACACCAACAAGAATACATGAAACAAATAAACTAACATTTTCAAATCCACTAGTCCATGGTGAGACGACGTGGTGTTGAACACATAAATATACTTTTCTTTAAAAAGTCTTCAAACGAGTAACCGCACTAGGAGGTTTAGACTTCGAATTCAAACCTAGTGCGCTATCTCAATGAAGTGAAAATAAAGAAGAAGACGAAGGAAAAGTAAAAGTAAAAACGGACCTAAATCCAGGCCCGTTACAGTAGTTTGACGAGTTTTCGGAAGAAAATATGACCCAAGCAGAAAAACAAGGATCCAAAGCTATAAACCCAGATGAGTTATCCCTATCTCTTACATCTATACCCAATCTGAACGAACAAATTTCTTACCTCCCATATCTTCTCACACTTCAGCAAGCAAGCAGCCAAGCGAATTTTATTGAATTGGAAACAGAAGAAACTCGTGGTCCCTATGCAGATTCAATTTCAATGCAAGAGATGACGCAGCCAACACAGCGATCAACACCATACAGTCAGACTCAATGAGTCAGCAGTCCAAATGAAAGACAAGCACAGCAAAATAGATTAAACACGAATCACCCACGAGCAGAATCGGCTGCGTACAGACTGACGCCAACACCAATAACAACAAGCCAGAATTTAATGGATGCACCAAATATAGAAATTTATCATACGCTGCCTGACGTAACAACATCAAATTTAAGAGTTAACACTACGTCACAGTACACTATTCAAGCCATAGCTCCCACGTTACCCAAGAACCCATCCCTTATAAGAAATCCCTTCGTTAATTACACAACACCTATCACAACCTATACCACCAACTCTGAACGAAATTTCCAGCCCCGACAATCCCACTGCATCCAGCAATCAGCTTTCACAGCACCCACCACAAGCCGACCAGCAGCAACGCAGCAGAGGCTTAACGTTACCGAGCCAGAACGACCCGAGACCAAGAGAATCAAATGGAAATTTACCAAGCGTCCATTGGAAAGATGAAGTGCAATATATCAGCCAGACACAGCAGCATAAGCAAAACGCATACATTGCCCCTTCGTCCCAACGATTAATCGACCGAACCTACGAAGTTCCAAACACAAGCATTCGCAAGTGCCATCCCGCAACAAGCTTCGCAGCAACCTGGTTATAATAGCAATCAGCTTATAAGTCAGCAGCATCCAGATTATAAGACGATACACCCACTTAGCAGCACCTGCAGAACGAGACGATTAGACGACACAACGTTTATACGGGAAAAACGACGGTTGAAATTTTCAACAGGTAGCATATATCGTTCAAGGGCAATAAAAAAGGCGACCCTGAAACATTCCTACGTAACTTAGAGGAATGCAAAGACTCGCGTGGGTTTACCGCGGAAGAAATTATGCTTTCTCTACCAGCCGTACTCGACGACGAATCATACGATAGGTTTAAAAGAGAAAAACACAACTGGAGAACATTCAGCGAATTTATGGAGGCGTTCAGACTACAATATGCAGTGGAAGATACGCAGATAAGCCTACGTCGCACAGCGGAGCTTAGAACGCAAGGAGCCAATGAAGACATCGCTACATACGTACAAAAGTTAAGAGGGATGTTTGATCATTTTAACCCACCAATGCCCATTCACGAGTAACTCGATAGGCCATATAGAAACATGCACCCAAGCTATCGAGTAGAAATAGAAAGACATCATTTTAATGATTTTACCGCGCTACAACGATTAGGCAAGGGAGAAGTAGCCAGACGCTACTTGGACGAAGCGTACAATCCACCTCCGGCAATCACGATTGCTGGGCTACAAAGGTTTGCTTATGTAGACCCCACGCGAACGAAGCCACGAAAAATGGCGGCGATAACGACCGAACCAAATCTCACCACCACAGAAGCCTCAAACCCACCAGAGCCCAAGCAGAATACCCAAGGAGCAATAAACAGCAGTACCCCAGGAAACAGTATAGCGAAGCAGCTAAAAGCGTTAATTCGAGCCAGCAGCAAGCAGTAGCCCAACAGCCTAAAAACTTCAACATTAGAAGCAACTGGCAAGGGCAACATGTGCAACAACCACAGCCAGCAGTAAGCAGCCTTAATCAAAACAGCAGTGCCAAAGCCCCGATTATATAAAACCATCCCCGCAAACAAACAGAGCCGTGCTAGAGCTGTAATAAGTTAAACCATTGGGCAGCAAAATGCCCAAACCGACGCTGGTATGGGTGCGGTACACCAGGCGTATGCATCAGGCAATGCAACCCACAACTCAATTTAGAAATAAACGGCCGGCAGTGAAGGTAGCAGATGGTACAATTATACCAGGGCATGGTAGATATCACAATAAAGATTGATGGAGATGAAGTTGTTATGCCATTTCAAGTAGCAGATGGACTCCACTACGACTGCATTCTTGGAATTTAAGCGTCAAGTTAATGAGTATTAACTATGAAAATGATACCTGGTGAACAATCAAAGGTCATATACACGAATTCTATTCAGAAGGTAACGATCCCAGTTGCATACCATCCGGAGCAGGTATAGGAGAATTAAAGCAAGCCAGCCCAGAGCAAATTGAGACAATGCATCGTTTACTAGACGAATTAATTCTCCAAACACCCCAAATCCTATGAATCACCAACCTAACGAGCCTCAGGCTAGATGTGCAAGGAGCAAAGCCAATAAGACAGCCATGCCACAAATATTCACCAAAAATGCTTGAAGCAGGCTACGAAGAAATAGAACGAATGTTAAGAGAAGACATTATAGAGCCGTCGCAGAGCATATGGTGCAGCTATCCGGTAATCGTACCAAAAGCAAATGGTAAATACCGCTTTTGTATCGATTACAGGTTAGTAAATGAAGTGACAAAGAAAATAGCAGACCTAATGCGCAATATGGATGATATCCTGGACCAATTGCGGGAAAGCCGATTTATTAGCAAGCTAGATTTGTCACAAGCCTACCATTAAGTTCCCCTAGCCACCGAAAGCTGCGAAATAACAGCATTTGCCTTACCTGGTAAAGGACTTTTCCAATTTAAGCGTGTACCCTACGACTTGATGAACGCACCGGCCATGATTCAACAGCTCATGGATAAGTTAATTAAACCGGAATGGGAGCCACATGCTTTTGCCTACTCAGACGACATCATCATCACGGCAAACATTTGAAGAGCATATGAAATGGTTAAGAATAGTCCTAATAGCCCTAAACAAAGCTAACTTGCAAATCAACCGCGAGAAATCCGAATTTTGCTGCCCAGAGGTCACTTATCTCGGATACAAAATTAACGAGTCCGGTTTACAGACAAACCAGGATAAGATTAAGCCAATTCTAGAGTACTCAGCACAAACAAATTTGAAACAGTTAAGACGTTTCAACGGCTTAGTGGGATGGTACTCTAGATTCATAAAGGGTTTAGCGAAATACCGTACGCCATTAAATTAATTATTATTAATTTAATTAATAAATAGTTATTTAACAGAGATTTAACTCTACAAAATGTAGTCCAGCATTTTTAAACTTAGGCAGAAATCCCCGTCCCGTAGTTCTTATAAGAAAGCATATAGAAACACCAAGCGAAATTCCAGCCTCAGACGCAGAACAATGAATAGAGCACGTGCACAGATTACATAAAATTTATGACCTTGTAAAAAGACACATAGATTTAGCAACAGCCCAACAAGCGAGGTAATACATAAAGGTCGAAGGGATGTACAATACCAAATAGGCAACTTAGTTAGGTACCATAACCGCATTTTATCCTCAATCGAAATTAACATAACAGCAAAACAAGCCCTTGAATTTATTGGACCAGCAAAAATAATACAAGTATTTTCCCCGACAATATACCTAATAGAAGACGTGCAAAGCAAGCGGCAAATTAAAGTGTACATAACAGATTTAAAACTTCATATTCCTACCCGAAATATCCCAGTTCCTACTCAGAATAACACTCCCATTCCGCAACTGCCAATAACCCCGAAAACCCAAACTAAGCCAATCTCCGATGTCCCTATTGCTAAAAGAGGTCGCCCAGGAAGAAGCCCATCATGCCATTACCGCAGAATAGCCCCAAAAGAATGCAACTTAGACCGCGTAAATAACTTGTTTAAATATAAATATATATATATAAATACTTCAAAATTGTTTTTTCAAGAATACATAATATATGTATTTTTTCCATGCGTAAAAAAAAGTTGTGAATATGACTTGAAAGAATGAGTATTAGTTTACTCATTCCTGATGATAAAACTTATAAAATTTTTAAATGTGTACTCAATGATAATAATGGATACAAAATGAATTTAAACGTTCGGTGATAATATATATATGGGCTATTTCACGTCAAGTGGTACGATGAAAATTTTAAATCGCTCCAAAATTTGAAAACAGGCTGGAAATATCTTCCAGAAGATAGAAAAAAATTTTTAGGTGTTAAAAATAATTTGCCTAAGAGTTATTCCGCCATAAAAAATGGAAAATTTTCAATTTTTTAAAAAAATTTCTATTTTCAAAGCCATTTATCTCAAAATCTATTAATTTTATTGAAAAAACATTAGAAGCAACTTTTGTTCAAAATAATCTTTAGAACTTATCTACCTGGGTTACAATTCTTAATTTTAAAATCTGGAAGAGATAGAACACCCAGAAATATTGAATATCAAAAAAAGGCGACCACGCCCCAATCGATTTTGATCTAACACCGCTCAAAAGATCACAATTTTCGAGAGCTTTCGAATGGCGGTGGTTAGATTATTGGCTAAGACCGCTGTTGTAGGTTATGCCCTAAAATACATGAAAATTAGTGATTTTATGAGGTTTATGAGGTTAAAGGCGTTTCGTCATCGATCCCCAGTTTGGACTCCTCAGTAAGGAACTGGCGATCATACCTTAGACGCCTGTCGCAAGATGAACTGCGACGCCAGCAAGATGTTATGCGGCTATATATATAGAGAGGGGATCGAGGACGAAACGCCTTTAATTTTTGTTTTAATTTTTGATAAAGGCCGTTACTCTGGGAAATTCCACCAACCATAGTGAAAAAGGGTATAATGGGCCTGCTTTATTCCAAAAATAAAGCATTTATTTCGGGAAGACCGATAATTATATATATATATTATCACCGACCGTTTAAATTCATTTTGTTTTAATAAACCTGCGACTCGGTCTAATACGTCGCACTCTGGCTGGTGCTCTTTCCCACCGCTAGATGGAGACGACTTTACTCGTTGGAGAGATTGTCGCCCTCCTCAAGTCATATATATAGCCGCATAACATCTTGCTGGCGTCGCAGTTCATCTTGCGACAGGCGTCTAAGGTATGATCTCTAGTTCCTTACTGAGGAGTCCAAACTGGGGATCGAGGACGAAACGCCTTTAATTTTTGTTTTAATTTTTGATAAAGGCCATTACTCTGGGAAATTCCACCAACCATAGTGGACAAAGGGTATAATGGGCCTGCTTTATTCCAAAAATAAAGCTTTTATTTCGCGAAGACCGATAATTATATAGATAATAATGGATCTAAAATTTAATGCTTTAAATGTAGATGCAAAATTATTTGAAGATAAAATAAATATTAATCAAGTAAATCATACACTTTTCTAAACATCAATATGATATATACAATAGACTAAAAATTAAATACATTAATTATTGCATTTTTAAGATAATTCTATTATAAACAGTAATGGCAAAAGAAAATTCAAATTTTGATAGTAACAATATAAAATACGAATTACATTTGAAAAGTATTTTAAAAATTATAAATTTAGGAGTTATACCTGTTATATAATTGGTTATATTGGAATTTTAATAAGTTTCAGGTATTTATTCAATTATATAACAGGT